>CP136057.1:259515428-260115428 GCA_032464435.1 Aegilops umbellulata
ATATGGGGGACTTTGATGGTGAGCAAAAAGAATTGATCAAGAAATTGGTAAACTTTCGCATGATCGATGGTAAAAGAACGAGAGTTCGTGCTATTGTTTATAAAACTTTTCACCGCCTAGCTCGAACTGAACGCGATGTAATAAAACTTATGGTTGACGCCGTAGATAATATAAAGCCAATATGCGAAGTGGTCAAAGTAGGAGTCGCAGGTACTATTTATGATGTTCCTGGGATTGTAGCCAGGGATCGTCAACAAACCTTAGCTATTCGTTGGATCCTTGGAGCAGCTTTCAAACGACGTATAAGCTACAGGATAAGCTTAGAGAAATGTTCATTTGCTGAGATACTGGATGCTTACCGAAAGAGGGGAATTTCACGTAAGAGAAGGGAGAATCTTCATGGACTGGCTTCCACCAATCGGAGTTTCGCGCATTTCAGATGGTGGTAAAGTGATACCACATAAGGAGCTCTTCCTCATTCAGTCATACTCAACAAAAGTAAGAAATGTTTGACCCGGATCCTTTTTTCATCTTCATATAGAAAGAAAATCGGCCTTCCTCATACTCCCCCCTTCATTCATAGAGTTGGAGGAATCCACAAGAGGCCTGCCCGTTCATAATTGCATAAAAGAACCATTCTTTTTATGAAAACTCTTGTTCCAACCTCACCTCAGGTCGAATGAATACGAAAGGGGGATCAATCAAATCAATAAGCCATGAATGAAGAAGTAGTGGGCCTTTCGCCTTATTTCGTTTGACTCGTGGAGCTGAGAAATCTACTTCAAAGAGAGGGAAAGAGTGCTAGTCCGAAAGAACAAGCAAGGGATGAGCGCACGGGAGCGAAATCCGTTGCGCCCACGCGCATACGTTTTCTTGCTGGGTAATTTCTCAGAAAGTTTTTGTGTTGTTGATTCCTATTCCTAGGTGTTGTGCTTTTTCCCCTATGCCGCCTATTGGTACTAGTGGAGTAGGATTGGCCTGTAATACAGAACCTATAGGTGGTGTAACCTTTCGCTCAATACTCAAATCTACAATTGAAGCATCTGAGGCTGCATCAATCGAGGATACACGACATAAGGAATTGTTAGATCTCCAAACTGAACTTCGCCTTCACCAAGCGTGGGTTTTCACTGGTCCTAACTAACGGTTGGCAAGCGATCCCCTATTCTGCATCCCGAAGATCAGACGGCCCAGAGCCGGAGCGATCATTCAAGCAAGTTACTCAGCTTGAGTTTTTCAGTCAATCAATAGATTGTGCAGTTTCTTAGTCTTTTGGTCCACGTCTTCATGACTTATAGAAAGGGTTTCTTTCTTTTACAAGATCATGGAAGCTTCAGAAACCATCCGAGATCTTCTGGAAACAAGAAATGTTGCATCAAAGGGTTCAGTGGTCATATCATAGTGAAATCGAGTTTCTTGATTTAGTCGATATCAAATTCCCAACTTAGAAATTCGAAAGGACTAAGATTCTACTTCTTCCTCAAATACTGGGAATGTGGATTCAAGTATGATATCACTATTCCACAGATCTCAAGAAAACGAATTGAACAAGTTTGATGGCTGGAAGAAGATAGGAAATATTCAAACATGTATTGCATTTCATCGATCTCACCCTTTGTTCAGTGCCGCATAAGTACTGACTTCTTGAACAGATACCGGTACCGGTCATGAAGGCTTCGCCCTTCTCAAGTCAAGTGCAGAAGCGAAATCCGTTGAGCAAGAAGCCAGTGATCCCACAACATCAAAGTGATACATATGACATATTGGAAATTAGGCTTAGTTTGTAGCTGTGAATATAGTAATGCACTTATTTATTGATAAATATGTTCTTTCAAGTAGAGCATACTCGGTAGAAAGGAGGTGGCGGAGCTGGGAAGAGGATTATACTTTTTCGATTACTTGGACTTAGAGACCAATTATAGAAAGAAGACAGTAGCTGAGTGAGTTTTATGGATCTAGTTTATGAGCAGCTTAACTAGAAAAGCAAGCAGAAGGAATAGAAGAATGAAATGCAGAAATAGGGGAAGGGCGGGTAGCATTTTCAAATGCCAGTTTGAGTGAGACAGTTTCTGTCTGGCCCCCCACTTTTAGGCTGTTCTTCCATTCTGCCTTTGTCTTGCTCTAAGCTACCTGACTTCCTTCCTTTGTTCTTCCATTCTACTTTGTATGATTCTGATCATCAGTTCTTATCGATCCCATTTTAAGGACAAATCCTGATGTTGGTAAAATATACGTGTTGATCAAGGCCAAGGACAATGAAGCAGCCATGAAAAGATTGAAGAACGAGGTATGATGATTACTTCCTAGGTGTTGTTCAGATGTTTACAGGAAATCCATGGGAAAAACTACCACAGCTTTGTATTAAGCAAGCAGGTTCCAGTCGTTGGTAATTTCAGGGAAGCCTACATTGGCATTGCTCCTGAGTTAGCCAAAGAGATCGCGGAAGAAGTGGATGTTATCGTAAACTCTGCAGCAAATACCACTTTTGATGAGAGGTTCGTGAAGCTATACTAGTCTTGCACCAAGGATTGCTTCCATTACTAAATGTGTAAGTTCACATTCCATAGCAATAAAAGTATTGCAACTTGCAGGTATGATGTAGCACTAGACATCAACACCGTGGGGCCATTCCGGATAATGAGTTTCGCGCAGCGGTTTCGAAGACTGAAGCTCTTCTTGCAAGTATCAACAGGTCAGAATGCCAAATAAGAGTTTCTTGTGGTCGAAATCAAATGGTAACCTGTTTCTATTAATCTCAAAAGCTTACAAACAAGCTTTAGCAGTATGTTTGCATGTCATGTTTTTGGCCAAACAGCATATGTGAATGGGCAGAGGCAAGGTTTGATACTAGAGAAGCCATTTTGCTTAGGGGATACCATAACAAAGGGGATAGGTTCCTCAGATTTTTCGGCACATCAGAATACCGTGTTGGATATCGAGGCTGAGATCAAGTTGGCTTTTGACTCCAGAAGGCATTCTTCTGCCTCTGCTTCTGTTACTCAAGAAATGAAAGAGTTAGGTAGTCGAGGTATTCTAGTATTTCCCTGTTACTTTCTCATGTCTGTAGATACGAATACACACATGAAGTATTTGATTTGTGCAATTTATTTATTCATAGGGCCAAACTCTATGGTTGGCAAGACACTTATGTGTTCACAAAGGCCATGGGCGAGATGGTCATCAACTGCATGCGAGGAGAGATACCGGTGGTAACAATCAGGCCAAGTGTCATAGAGAGCACATGGAGGGATCCCTTCCCAGGTTGGATGGAAGGAAACAGGTAAATGCTAAACCCAAATCTGAGGTTGCGGATGTCACATATATATGTGATGCATCCTCGTCTGCTTACCAGATAATGAGCTATTTCCAGGATCTAGCAGTGCGTACTAACTTTTGACGGGTTGATGGTGAGGATCAAGTATATGACCTATATTCCTCACTATTAGTTGAATTATTTATATGATCAGCAAAGTAATATGATAGTGGTGGTAACGACAATAAAAGTAAAGGACGCAAAAGTAATGTTTTTGGTATTTTGTAGTGATTGTAACAGTAGCAGTGGGAAAGTAAATAAGCGAGAACCACTATATGGAAAGCTCGTAGGCACCGGATCAGTGATGGATAATTATGCCGGATGCGGTTCATCATGTAACAGTCATAACATAGGGCTTCATAGAACTAGCTCCAATTCATCAGTGTAATGTAGGCATGTATTGCGTATATAGTTATACATGCTTATGGAAAAGAACTTTCATGACATCTTTTGTCCTACCCTCCCGTGGTAGCGGGGTCCTAATGGAAACTATGGGATATTAAGGCCTCCTTTTAATAGAGTACCAGAACAAAGCATTAGCACAAAGTGAATACATGAACTCCTCAAACTATGGTCATCACCGAGAAGTATCCCGATTATTGTCACTTCGGGGTTGTCGGATCATAACACATAGTAGGTGACTATAGACTTGCAAGATAGGATCAAGAACTCACATATATTCATGAAAATATAATAGGTTCAGATCTGAAATCATGGCACTCGGGCCCTAGTGACAAGCATTAAGCATAGCAAAGTCATAGCAACATCAATCTCAGAACATAGTGGATACTAGGGATCAAACCCTAACAAAACTAACTCGATTACATGATAAATCTCACCATCCAGCAAGCCTACGATGGAGTTACTCACGCACGGCGGTGAGCATCATGAAATTGGTGATGGAGGATGGTTGATGATGACGACGGTGACGAGTCCCCCTCTCTGGAGCCCCAAACGGACTCTAGATCAGCCCTCCCGAGAGGTTTTAGGGCTTGGCGGCGGCTCCGTATCGTAAAACATGATGATTTCTTCTCCCTGATTTTTTTCTCCCCGAAAGCCAATATATAGAGTTGGAGTTGGCGTCGGAGGGTTTCCAGGGGGCCCACGAGGTAGGGGGGCACGCCCTAGTGTCGGGGGGAATCGGCTTCCTCGAACACCTATGGGGACCGAGCCCCTTACTGGTTCGGCGGGGGGCGGAGGTTGCACAAAGAGCGGATCGAGGCGCTGCACACAAGGAGATTTTACCCAGCTTCGGGCCGCAAGGATGCGTAAAATCCTACTACTGCTTTGTGGATTGTATTGTGTTCTTGCTCGGGAGCGCGTGGTGCTACAGTACACACGAGCCGCTGGCGAGACCGAGCGTGGCGATGGGTGTCCCTCTCCTCCTACGTGCGCATGGGGCCTCCTTTTATATGCTCAAGGGGTTACCCACAGGTGGCAGCGCAGGTGGGGGGCAAAAATGGGAGAGTGCTGTAGTGGGTACAACTGCCTGCACAGTGGCTGTACAGTGCTATCATACCTAACTCTGACGGCGGGGGACAAGGGCATTAAATGCCCGTCCGCGTCGCCCAGACGGTGCAGGGAAGTGGACCGTCAGGAGCGCCACCGTTTGCCACGATGGCTACTCTGTCAGCTTCGCTTCGCCACCGCATGCCCCTGGCTGCACAACCTCCCGCCACGTGCGCCTGGAATGCCCCCAGAGCGACACGTTGGTGGGTGAGCTGGAGCGCAGGCACGGGGTGGTAACTTGCCGCGGCAAACGCCTTGCCGCGGTGGATGCCTTGTCGCGCCCGGGAGCTTGTCGCTCACCGGACCTTGCCGGAGCGCGGGACGCACCGTGGCAAGGTCCTTGTCATGCCGTGGTTGGCCTTCCCGGCAAGCTCCTCCTGCCGGGGTCTTGTGCTTCGAGCGGTCATCCCGGCAAGCTCCTCTTGCCGGGGCCTGGCTCTCTTCGGGTGGCGTTCCCGGCAGGCTCCTCCTGCCGGGGCCTTGGCTCAAATACTTTGTTCTTGGATGGCCCAAAAAGGGACCACGGAGAGTCTTGGCGATCGCCTGGCAAGCCTTGCCGCGGGGTGCTACGACTGTTCGTGCACAAGTTCGGGATACTAAGGTACCCCTACTTTTGTACACCGACAGGAGCCCCCGGGCATGGGCCATACACGGTGCCGAGCGCTGTTGGGCCAGGCCCAAAACAGTGCACGGGCACGCGCGGCCTGGGTCACGCTGCATCTGCTTCTGCGCCCACCACGTCCTCCCCGAACGGTATGCGTCGAACGCGGCATCGTGGGGAGAGGCATGCGTGACGTGGGCGGTGTGCGCGGGGCGACGCGCTGGCCTCGCCTCCGCCAGTGGCCCCTCTTCCCATGGCGGTCCACCTCGGGGACGATCCTTGCGAGTTCTTCGTCAGGCTGCGCCGGGCGCCTCGCCGCCGCCTCCGCCTCCCGGCTCCCTTCGCAAGCGTGATGGAGAGCAACCTGAGACGCTAAGGCTGCGCATGAAGGGCTACGGGATCAGCGGCACGCGGGTCCACGTCGAGTTCCCAGCCCCCGGCGTAGTGTATCTTGGCCGAGGGTGGAAGACATTCGCCCGCATCCACACCTTGACGAAGGGGTTCACCCTCCATTTTAAGTTGATGGAGGGCGATCTCCTCTCCGTCAAGGCCTTCGGGGACTTCGGGACCCGGGCCCGGTGCTGCGTGGATAGCTCCTCCGACAGTGAAAGCTCCTCCTCGAGCGAGAGTGACGAGGAGGGGAGCGACAGCGACGACGAGGGTAGCGGTCGTCGGGATGACGGGTCTGACTAGGCGCCGGTCGCAGCTCCGTGTGGCACCGGCGACCCCAATCATCCGCGTCGCCGGCTCCTTGAGCTTCTCGGGGTTGTCTTCCCGGGCGGCTGGAGTGGCGAGGCTGCGGAAGAGGAGGAGGACTGGCGGCAAGGCCGTCAACTCGGAGTACGAGGGCTAGGTGCCCCCAACAGCGTGTTGACGTCCCGCTGCCTCATCTTCGAACTCCATCTCCAGCGCCGCCGCCACCATCCAGCCTCCGGAGCCCCCCGGCGGCCCTCTGGGCGTTCTGTTGTTGTCTTCTGCCACCCGTAGCTCGCCTAGGCGCTCCTTTTGCCCTTTTTGCCTCCTTGTCCTACCTCCTGAGGAGAGAGACAAGAAAGGGATTACGGGCATCTTATGTTTTTTCAATCTGTAAGCCCTCGGGCCTTAGCCGTGTTTAAAACTTGTAATCCCATCTTTTCATGTTTTTCATTCTCTCTGAACTGTACCTGAGCGGAATGTTTTTAATGAAAAGGGGGATGTTTGCCGGGCCATCTGTCCCGTGGGTAAAACCCACGCCAAGGAACGAGTCCTTTATATCGTCAAGATAGGCACTTCTTTGCCCGGCAACAGGCCCTGCCGTCTTCCCGCGCCACTCGACCTCTCTCACGCCTTTGGCGGAGGAAGGGATGAAGCGGGTTCGGCCCCCTCGTTCCGCCCCTTTGCCGCCGCAACTACTACCAAAACGGGCCCCAGGAACGCGCTCTGGGGCCTGTCGTTAAGGGAGCACGGTAGCTTCTAGGGGGAAACAAGGTTTTCGTATTCCACAGTTCATAAGAGAATGCATGACAAGGGATGCAAAAACTTATCTGGGATTGCAGCCCCTGGCAACTTTGGCTTGCCGCGGGCGAATCTTCGTACTTGCAGCCTCCGGCAATACTGGCTTGCCGGGGACCAGATGCTGGTCCGCCCTTCTTCTCTTCTTCGTCCTTAAGCGGCCTGGCCAGGATATGCAAAACCCTGCGAACCAAAGGAAACGAAGGAACCGGAAAAAGGACGCAGACTCGACCTCTAAGCTAGGGGTTAGCAGCTGTTAGGCACTATCAACCCTAACCAAGGACGAGACTCGACTCAGCATGCATGCTAAAACTTAGGGCGCCAGCGCTTCATTTCTGCTGCTCAGGGTCTGCGCCTGGCTTTGTACAAAGGATTACATGCAACTGCGGCAAGACTTGTACAAAAGGTTGGTTGCCGGGCGGGGCCCGACAACCACGCCTTACGGGTAAAACTTACGAAGATGCTCAATATTCCAGGAGTTGCTCACCGGAGTGCCATCTTCGGTCTCGAGGCGGACAGCGCCGGGCCTCGTGACTCGTCTCACCCGGTAAGGGCCTTCCCACTTTGGCGTCAACTTGTTATGATTCTTGGCGGACGGGGCGCGCCGAAGAACAAGGTCGCCTTCCTCGAAGCTTCTGGCTTTAACTTTGCGGCTATGGTAGCGACGCAAAGCTTGCTGGTAGCGAGAGGCTCACACAGTAGCCTGAAGACGATCTTCCTCAAGGAGCAGCGCGTCATCTTCACGCAGCCGCTCTTGCTCAAGCTCATCATAAGCGAGCACTCGAGGTGACCCGTATACGAGTTCCGTGGGGGTAACTGCTTCTGCTCCATAGACTAGAGCAAATGGTGTCTGGCCAGTGTGTCGGGGGGAATCGTCTTCCTCGAACACCTATGGGGACCGAGCCCCTTACTGGTTCGGCGGGGGGCGGAGGTTGCACAAAGAGCGGATCGAGGCGCTGCACACAAGGGGATTTTACCCAGCTTCGGGCCGCAAGGATGCGTAAAACCCTACTGCTGCTTTGTGGATTGTATTGTGTTCTTGCTCGGGAGCGCGTGGTGCTACAGTACACACGAGCCGCTGGCGAGACCGAGCGTGGTGATGGGTGTCCTTTCCTTCCTACATGCGCATGGGGCCTCCTTTTATATGCTCAAGGGGTTACCCACAGGTGGCAGCGCAGGTGGGGGGGGGGCAAAAATGGGAGAGTGTTGTAGTGGGTACAGCTGCCTGCACAGTGGCTGTACAGTGCTATCATACCTAACTCTGACGGCGGGGGACAAGGGCATTAAATGCCCGTCCGCGTCGCCCAGACAGTGCAGGGAAGTGGACCGTCAGGAGCGCCACCGTTTGCCACGATGGCTACTCTGTCAGCTTCGCTTCGCCACCGCATGCCCCTGGCTGCACAACCTCCCGCCACGTGCGCCTGGAATGCCCCCAGAGCGACACGTTGGTGGGTGAGCTGGAGCGCAGGCACGGGGTGGTAACTTGCCGCGGCAAACGCCTTGCCGCGGTGGATGCCTTGTCGCGCCCGGGAGCTTGTCGCTCACCGGGCCTTGCCGGAGCGCGGGACGCGCCGTGGCAAGGTCCTTGTCGTGCCGGGGTTGGCCTTCCCGGCAAGCTCCTCCTGCCGGGGTCTTGTGCTTCGAGCGGTCGTCCCGGCAAGCTCCTCTTGCCGGGGCCTGGCTCTCTTCGGGTGGCCTTCCCGGCAGGCTCCTCCTGCCGGGGCCTTGACTCAAATACTTTGTTCTTGGATGGCCCAAAAAGGGACCACGGAGAGTCTTGGCGATCACCTGGCAAGCCTTGCCGCGGGGTGCTACGACTGCCCGTGCACAAGTTCCGGATACCAAGGTACCCCTACTTTAGTACACCGACAGGAGCCCCCGGGCCTGGGCCATACACGGTGCCGAGCGCTGTTGGGCCAGGCCCAAAACAGTGCACGGGCACGCGTGGCCTGGGTCACGCTGCATCTGCTTCTGCGCCCACCACGTCCTCCCCGAACGGCATGCGTCGAACGCGGCATCGTGGGGAGAGGCATGCGTGACGTGGGCGGTGTGCGCGGGGCCGAACCCCGCAGGCGCGCGTCACGTCGCAGGCGATTTGTTTATTCGGAAAGGCGAAACGCCCCCTCCTCCCCTTATAAGCAGGGGAGACAGGGGCAGTCCGCCCACCCGCCAGTTGCGATTCCTCAAAAACCTCCGCCACTTCCTGAGAGAAGCAGCGCTCCGCCCCCCCCTTCCGCCGCCACCAGTGCTACCGACGTCGTCGACCCCCCTCCCTCCTCCCGCCATGGCCCCGAAGGGCGACAAGGGGAAAGGGAAGGCCGTGAAGTCGGCCGAGGCGTAGCGGCTTGAGGCGCTACGAAAGGAGCAGGCGACCTTCCCCCCTGAGCTCGACGCACCGGTCCTGAGGGAGGAATACTACCTCTTCTGGTCAACGAGGACGCGAGCGCATCCGCGCACGAGGTCCCATTTGCTTTCCTCTGAGTTCGCCCCTTTTCAGGACTCTGGCTCAGAGGGTGGCAAAGAGAGCCAAGGTCCCGGTGGTCATCCTCGACGACGAGCCCACCGTGACGGCCGGGGGTGCGCCCAAGATGACCTTGCCGGAGCCGCCAACTGGTCCTCAGAGCAGCCCCCAGCGTAAGCATATGACTTGCTTCCTGCCGTTGGGCGCGCCCGGGTGCCCTTCGCTTTTCTTGACATCTGGTTGACGATTTGTGTAGGAGCAGAGCAGCCCCGCCAGGAGCGTCCGGAGACCGTCCCCGATGAGCCACCCGCTACAACTACACCGCCAAGGGGGAGTTCCCCGGCAAGGAAGGAGTCCCCGACGAGGGAGCGATCCCCGACAAGGGAGCAGTCCCCGGCGAGGGAGCAATCTCCAGCGAGGGAGCAGTCTCCGGCGAGGGACGGCACCGGTGGCCCCTCGGCGACGGAGACCATGACTGCAGACCATGGCCCAGGTAACCTTCTCGCCTCGAAACTCCCCTGAAGTTCTTCTTCTTTGGATAGTTGCTTGACTTCTCCCCCTCTTTCGGCCTTCAGACCCGCCCGCCACGGACCCGATGGAGACCGAGGTCGTTGTCGAGGAGGACGCGCGCGGCCATACTGATGACGTGGCCGCCACCGGAGAGACGGATGGTGCTGAAGATCCGGCGGGCGAAAAGGCCGCCAAGGCTGCCGCAGCAGCCGCGGGCGAGGGGGCCGGCGATCGTACTGATGGCCCTGAGGCCGCAGGAGCGCTGGGCGCTGTGCCGACCGCCGACCCTGCCTCCGCAGCAGCGTCGGGCCCCGAGGAGCCCCCGTCAGGCGCCTACCTGAAGGCCGGCGATGATATCTTCATCAAGCTCCCCTGGGAGTCGACTTCCAGGGCGCCGGTCAAGGGGGAGGCCTTGGATGGAGAGGTGCTCGCCTCCGCCGGGCTGACGCTGGTCGACGCGCCAAGCAGCAGCGGCGGCGAGCCCGAGGAGGAGCGGCTGCTCCGGAAGCTGGTGTCGCTCTACCGCGCCCGACAAGCCCAGGTGGAACGCCGGGAAGCGCTTGTCGCGAAGGTGGGAGCGGACATGGAGAAGCGCGCCGGGGAGCTCCGGGAGCTCAACCAGGAGGCCCTCCGATCCTTGGCGGAGGAGCGAAGGCAGCTCGACAAGGCGCGGACGGCCTTCATCCTCGAGAAGGCGGAAGCCGAAGAGCAGCAAAGGCTTGCCGCCGCGGGGCTAGCCGCGCGGGAGGGCGAGCTGGCGCAGCAGAAAGCCAGCCTCGCCAGCCACGAGGAGGAGGTCTCCGCACGCGAGCAAGCGCTCGGCAGAGCCCTCAAGGAGGCGCGAGATGCTGCCGCGGCCGCCGAGACCGCCAAGGAGGCACTGGAGGCGAAGGTGGCGCAACTCGACACCGACCTCAAGGCGAGCGGCGAGGAGCTCGCCGCGCTCAAGCAGGAGCGCGAGAAGGGTGCCCACACCCTTGGTGAGCTACAGGGCCGCTTCGCCGAGAAGATCAAGGAGCTCGACGCCGCCAAGGACTCCAACGCCGATCTCGAGCTGAAGCTGGACACCTTGTCCAAGGCGCTGGACAGCGCCAAGGAGCGGGAGGTGGCCTTGCGGAAGGAGGTCGCAGACAACGAGGCGTTGTTGGAGAGCGCCGCGGTCACCCAGAACGAATACAGGGCGACGGTGGAGCAATGGACCGAGGGCCTCGTGGACATCGCCGCCTCCATCAACAAGGAGCTGACGCTGCTGGGGATGGAGGGTCACGAGTATCCCTCCGGTGAAAACGTCCCACCCAGCGCCAAGCTCACTTCGTTCTTCAAAGGTGTGGTGGCGGCCCTTCAGCATCTCCGGAACACGATCCCAGAGCAGCTGGCCGACGAGACGCGCGATGCCATCGCCGGAGCCCTCGAGAAGGTGTTGGTGAAGATCGCCTTCCGCAACCCCGGCATCAGGCTCACCAACGTCCTCAAATCCCTGCCGGCGGACGCTGACCTCGAGGAGATCAGGGCCCTCGTCGCGCCCATCATGGAGAAGGTGGCCGGGATCAAGAGGATCGAGGGCGACCGCGTGGATTAGGCCGCCTCCCCTTTTCTTTTCCTTTCGCTGCCGGCCAAGTCATGAAAGTGATTCATTAGGGCTGCGACAAGCTTATCTTTGTAATATAACTCTATCTTAGGTAGTGACTGCACTGTTATTTCCTCTACTTGACTCCGTGCTCTGTATGTTTTTGCCCTACACTTTTGGGGACTTGTCGGCGTAGGCCTCCGCCTTACCGCGGGCTCTGAGTGCGGGACATCAGCAGCCCGCCAGCGGCGCCACTACCGGCAAGAAACCTTGCCGCGGCTCGCTGCAGCTCGCCTAAATTGTTGAGCAGGCTCAAAGCAAAGTAAGTGTTGCGACTGCAGTCGCAGCACACTTAAGCTGCCGAGCGAGCTCGAAACAAAGTAAGGATGCCACTCTGGTTGTAGCACACTTAAGTCGTTGAGCGGACTCGAAACGAAGTAAGGGCGCAACTAGCCACGAGCCGGTCCCTCCGCGCACAGGTTTTCCATACAAAGCACGGTCGTTCGAGGAAGATAACCTTAAAATTTTAAAAACTCAATTGCTCAAACTTTGGCAACTTAGCTTTTCCGTGGCTCGCTGCCCAGCAAGGTCGCTTTTCGGTAAGGCGAAACATGGGGCTCGCCATCGCTTACCGGGGGTCAGTGCTGCACAGAGTGTCAGATAATGCATGCAAAGAATAAAGAGCATGAGATCGACAAGGTGCGCGGAGCACAAGAACTCAATCTGCGCACAGGGTCTGCGCCTGGCTCTGTACAAAGGATCACATGCAACAGTGGCAAGACTTTGTACAGAGGGGTGGTTGCCGGACGGGGTCCGACAACCGCGCCTTACGGGCGAAACTTACGAAGATTCCCAACGTTCCAGGAGTTGCTCACCGGAGTGGTATCTTCGGTCTCAAGGCGGACAGCGCCAGGCCTATCGACTCGTTTCACCCGTCAAGGGCCTTCCCACTTTCTCGAAACTTCTGGCACTAACTTGGCGGCTATAAAAGCGGCGCAAAGCTTGCTGGCAGCGAGCAGCTCGCACAGCGGCCTGAAGACGGTCCTCCTCGAGGAGCAGCGCATCATCTCGACGCAGCTGCTCTCGCTCGAGCTCAGTGTGAGCGAACGCTCGAGGTGGCCCGCATGCGAGATCTGTGGGGCTAACTGTCCCCGCTCCCCGGGATGGGGCGAGAGGCTGCCTGGTCATACCAGGGCTTACCTGCGCCGAGAGGTGTCGGCGTACGTTCGGATGCCGTGGCGCCATGACTTGGCTCGGTGGCGCCCGTTCTGTCGCTGGTGCCGTCCCCACCACCCGCTGGCTCCAGGGGCGGTGGGTTCGACGCGGGCGGACCAGCCACCTCCGGAGCCTTCTTCTTCGGTGGCATGTCGACGAAGATGATGGAGATCTAGCTGGTGCAGACGCCGGATCAGGTTCGCACAACTTCGACGCCCCCTACCTGGCGCGCCAAAGATGTCGGGGGGAATCGGCTTCCTCGAACACCTATGGGGACCGAGCCCCTTACTGGTTCGGTGGGGGGCGGAGGTTGCACAAAGAGCGGATCGAGGTGCTGCACACAAGGGGATTTTACCCAGCTTCGGGCCGCAAGGATGCGTAAAACCCTACTGCTGCTTTGTGGATTGTATTGTGTTCTTGCTCGGGAGCGCGTGGTGCTACAGTACACACGAGTCGCTGGCGAGACCGAGCGTGGCGATGGGTGTCCTTTCCTTCCTACGTGCGCATGGGGACTCCTTTTATATGCTCAAGGGGTTACCCACAGGTGGCAGCGCAGGTGGGGGGCAAAAATGGGAGAGTGCTGTAGTGGGTACAACTGCCTGCACAGTGGCTGTACAGTGCTATCATACCTAACTTTGACGGCGGGGGACAAGGGCATTAAATGCCCGTCCGCGTCGCCCAGACGGTGCAGGGAAGTGGACCGTCAGGAGCGCCACCGTTTGCCACGATGGCTACTCTGTCAGCTTCGCTTCGCCACCGCATGCCCCTGGCTGCACAACCTCCTGCCACGTGCGCCTGGAATGCCCCCAGAGCGACACGTTCGTGGGTGAGCTGGAGCGCAGGCACGGGGTGGTAACTTGCCGCGGCAAACGCCTTGCCGCGGTGGATGCCTTGTCGCGCCCGGGAGCTTGTCGCTCACCGGGCCTTGCCAGAGCACGGGATGCGCCGTGGCAAGGTCCTTGTCGTGCCGTGGTTGGCCTTCCCGGCAAGCTCCTCCTGCCGGGGTCTTGTGCTTCGAGCGGTCGTCCCGGCAAGCTCCTCTTGCCGGGGCCTGGCTCTCTTCGGGTGGCCTTCCCGGCAGGCTCCTCCTGCCAGGACCTTGGCTCAAATACTTTGTTCTTGGATGGCCCAAAAAGGGACCACGGAGAGTCTTGGCGATCGCCTGGCAAGCCTTGCCGCGGGGTGCTATGACTGCCCGTGCACAAGTTCGGGATACTAAGGTACCCCTACTTTAGTACACCGACACAGTGGCTCGATTTGGCGTCGTTCTGATCGACCAAAGAGCCACCGGCAGCTCCTCGATCCAGTTTCTTCCGCACTTGTGCAGCCTGTCGAAAGTTCTGGTCTTGAGCCCGCGCAGTACTTCGGCGTTGGCCCTTTCAGCTTGACCGTTGCTCCTGGGATGAGCAACAGAAGCGAAGCAGACCTTGGCGCCGAGATCTTGGACGTATTGCATGAAGGCGCGGCTCGTGAATTGTGTACCGTTGTCGGTGATGATCCTGTTGGGGATCCCGAAGCGGCAGACAATCGACCTGAAGAACTTGATGGCTGACTGTGCTGTCACCTTCCTCACTGGTTCCACTTCCGGCCACTTTGTGAACTTGTCGATTGCGACGTACAAGTACTCAAAGCCCCCGACAGCTCGGGGGAAGGGGCCGAGGATGTCGAGCCCCCAGACCGAAAATGGCCAGGATAAAGGGATCGTCTGGAGAGCTTGAGCTGGCTGGTGTATCTGCTTGGAATGGAACTGGCACGCTTCACACTTGGTTACTTGTGCAGTTGCATCCTGGAGGGCTGTCGGCCAGAAGAAACCTTGCCGGAACGCTTTGCCGTCGAGTGCTCTTGCGCTGATGTGGTGACCACATATGCTTCCATGTATCTCTGCCAACAGCTGCTGTCCGTCTTCCCGGGAAATGCACTTCAATTTCACACCGTTGCGCCCTCTTCTGTACAGTGTGTTGTCAACGAACTGGTACATACTCGAGCATCGGGCTACTCTTTCCGCTTCTTCTTGCTCTTCGGGAAGTTCTCCGTGCTGGAGGAAATGGACAGTCTGCTGCGCCCAAGCTGGAGCCTGCGGCTCGACAACAAGGACTGAAGGCACTTCTGCTGCTGCGGGAATGTCCGCTTCTACGGCGAGGATCTGGGGCTCCGCCGGAGCTTGACGTTCCCCGGCAAGCTTGCCGGAGCAAAACTTGTCGGGATCGCCTGCTTCTACGGAACAAACCCTGGGGTTTCCGGAGCAGACGACTCCTCAGCGCTCTTGGCGTCGATCTTGGGGACCTTCTTGGCGGCGGCTCCAGGGAGCTCTGCCGGAAGATAGTCGCCGGAGACCAACTTCCTCTTCTTGCTCTGTCTGGTTGACGGCGTTACGGATGGTTGAGTCAGCTTGAGCACAAAGGTTCCTGGTTCCACAGGTAACTTAAATGCTGCGCACTTCGACAGGCCATCAACGATGTCATTCTCAGCTCTTGGAATGTGTTCCATTTGCAGGCCGTCAAAGTGCTCTTCCAGCTTCCTCACTTCATCAACGTACGCTTCCATCAACGGACTCTGGTAATCCTTGTTCACTTGGCGGACGACAAGCTGCGAGTCACCCCTCACAATGAGCTTCTTGATCCCAAGTTCTACCGCGATCCTGAGACCGGCGAGCAGACCTTCATACTCTGCAGTATTATTGGTTTCTTGCTCCTTGGGGAAGTGCATCTGGACCACGTACTTGAGGTGCTCTCCGGTGGGCGCGACAAGTAACGCGCGGGCGCCGGCGCCTTGCAGCGAGAAGGCACCATCAAAGTACATCAGCCACTCTTTGCTTGCTTCTTTGGCGGGGATGCTCGTCTCTGGGATATCTTCGTCCGGTGTCGGTGTGCTCTCCGCTATGAACTCCGCCAATGTGCTTTGGATAGTCGAGGTGCTCTCGAACTGGAGACCGAAGCTCGACAGCTCTAGTGCCCACTCGACAATCCTGCCTGTTGCTTCTGGATTCTGCAGTATCCTCTTCAGCGGAAAGCGGGTGACAACTGTAATCTCGTGTGCTTGGAAGTAATGGCGCAACTTTCTCGAGGCCATGAGGAGGCCGAAAAGCAATTTCTGCACACCAGAGTACCTTGACCTAGACCCCTGCAAAAGGGAGCTGGCAAAGTAAACTGGGCGCTGCACCATTTTCTTCTTCTGCACCTCCACTTGCTCCTGCGCAGATTCATCCTTGTCGGGGCCAGAGCTTGTCGGGGAAGCCCCCTGCTTGTCGTTGGACGTGCTTGCCGTGGTTGCTGGCTCATCATCTGCCTCCCTCTCCGCTACTAACGCAACACTAACCACTTGATTGGTTGCCGCCAGGTATAGCAGCAACTTCTCTTGTGGTTTAGGCGCGACAAGTATTGGAGCGGAGGACAGGTATTTCTTCAGGTCCTGCAGCGCAGCCTCCACTTCCGGAGTCCATTTTACTGGACCCGCCTTTTTCAAAATTTTGAAGAACGGCAGGGCGTGTTCTGTAGACTTGGAAATAAACCTGCTGAGAGCCGCGATGCAGCCGGCAAGCCTTCGTACGTCCTTGACACGTGTTGGTGCTTCAATCTGCTCGATGGCCTTAATCTTGTCTGGGTTGGCTTCTATTCCTCGCTGAGACACGAAGAACCCGAGAAGCTTGCCGGAAGGGACTCCGAACACGCACTTCTCGGGGTTGAGCTTGAGGCTGATCCTGCGCAGGTTCGCAAAGGTCTCTTCTAAGTCTTGAATCAGGGTTGCCCTGTCTCTGCTCTTGACCACTATGTCATCCATGTAGGCCTCCACATTTCTGTGGATTTGTGGCTCAAAAGCGGTGTGGACAACCCTCGCAAATGTTGAATCGGCGTTCTTTAGTCCGAAAGGCATCCGTACGAAACAGTACGTGCCACATGGAGTGATGAACGCGGTCTTCTCTTCATCTTCTTCAGCCATGAAGATCTGATGATATCCTGAGTAAGCGTCAAGAAATGAAAGCAGGTCACATCCGTCCGTGGAGTCAACAATCTGGTCAATGCGCGGCAAGGGAAAGGGATCTTTGGGACAAACTCTGTTAACATCAGTGAAGTCGATGCAAAGCCTCCATTTCCCATTTGCTTTGCGCACGACAACAGGATTGGCTAACCACATCGGATGGAGCACTCCTCTGACGAGGCCTGCCGCTTCCAACTTCTTGATCTCTCCTGCGATGAACTCTTGGCGCTCCACTGCTTGCTTCCTGACTCTCTGCTTGACGGGCCGCGCATGAGGACAGACGGCGAGGTGGTGCTCAATCACTTTCCTGGGAACTCCGGGGATGTCAGATGGTTGCCAGGCAAACACATCGACATTCGCCCGCAGGAAAGCAACGAGCGCGCTTTCCTATTTGGGGTCGAGCGTGGCACTGATGGTGAAGGTACCACCAGTGCCGTCCTCCTTGGCAGGCACCTTCTTGGTCGTTGGCGGAGCTGCCATTGTCTTCTTACTCTTGCCGGTGGAGCTCGATGGCGCGTCCTCGACGGTAGCGCAGCACTCCGAAGAGGTGCGCTTGCCGGAGTGGGCGCCAGAGCACTTGCCGGGCTTGGTCCTCTTCTTCCCTCCGGGAGCTTCAGCGGCAAGCGGCTTGTGATCCGCTGCGGCTGCTGCTTCCCGGTAGATCTTGTCGGCACAGATAAGTGCATCCTTCTTGTCGCCGGGGACAGAGATGACGCTTATCGGGCCTGGCATCTTGAGCATGTTGTAGGCGTAGTGAGAGGTCGCCATGAACTTGGCGAGCGCTGGACGGCCGAGAATTCCATTGTAAGGCAAAGGAAAATCGGCAACGTCGAAAGTGATCCTCTCTGTCCTGAAGTTCAGCTCGCTGCCAAATGTCACTGGCAATGTTATCTTCCCCTTCGGCTTGCTCCTTCCCGGGTTGATTCCTTGGAACGTGCCGGTCTATTCGAGCTCGCTGTCGGGGACTTGGAGTTTCCGGAGCACAGCGGAGGAGATCAGGTTCAAGCCAGCCCCGCCGTCAACTAGCACCTTAGTGACCTTGAGGTTGCGGACTGTTGGTGAGACCAACATCGGCAAGCACCCGATCGCCGTTGTGCGATCAGGGTGGTCCTCAATATCAAAGATGATAGGCGTGCTGGACCATTTCAGAGGCTTGCGCGACTTGACGGCTGGCTCCGCTGCATTGACTTCCCGTGCCCACTGCTTGAGCTGGCGGTGAGAAGTATGCAGGGAGGCACCGCCGTCTACGCACAAGACCTCTGTGGCTTTCTGAAACTCCTGCTCACTGGTCTCGATGTCATCCATGTCTTCGTCTTCGTCGTCGTCTTCGTTCTTGTCGCGGCCGCGGGGAGGTCGGTCCGCTTGCCGCTGCTTGTCCTTGTTGCGGCGTCCTCCCTGGCCGGGGCGCTTCGTGCCTGATCCTCCGCCACCTCCCCGGGCTCTCTCCTTGTCGCGCCGCTCGTACTGGGCCTTTTGCAGCTCGACGAGCTGCTCGACCTGCTTGCAGCTCTGGAGGTCATGGCCCTTGGTGTGGTGGATCTTGCAGTACTGCTTGTTGGTGCTGTCCCGCTTGTCGGCGACCGCCACAGCCTGGCAGTGGGCGCATTCGGCAATCTCCTTGCCAGAGCTACCAGCCTGGGCCTTCTTGGCGGCGCCTTCATCGCCGGACTGCTCAACAACCAGTACTTCTTGGCTCTTCTTCTTCCTGTTGCTCCACCGCTGGCCCTTCCTTGCCGGGGCGGTATCCTCACTGTCAGATTCTCCTGCTCCAATGCTCTCTTCGGGGAGTTTCCTCCCTTCGTCAGCGCGGGCACACTTGTCGGCCAGGGCATATAGCTCACTGACGTCTTTGATCTTGCACATTGCCATCTCCTCCCGCATCCTGCGGTTACGCACGTTCTGATGGAACGCGCCGATGACCGCGGCGGGGTGGACGTCTGGTATGTTGTAGTGTACATGGCTGAATCTCTGGATGAACTTGCGCAGGGGTTCCCCTTCCTTCTGGATGAGCAGATGAAGGTCGCTCGCTTGGCCATGGGGTTTGTGGCCGCCAGTAAAGGCGCCAACAAACTGATGGCACAAGTCTGTCCAGGAGGTTATGGAGTTATCCGGCAAGTGCATGAGCCAGGATCTGACGTTGGATTTGGGTACCAGCGGGAAGTAGTTGGCAAGGATCTTGTCGTCTCGCCCTCCAGCAGCCTGCACCGTGATGGTGTAGATGCTGAGGAACTCCGACGGATGCGACTTGCCGTCGTACTTCTCTGGTACGTCTGGCTTGAAATTCTTCGTGTTGGGCCACTGGACTTGCCGCAGCTCACGGGTGAACGCAGGGCAGCCCACCGCGTACGGCAGGTCGCCTGGTTCCCCTGGTGCATGCATGTCGACAGAGGGCCCAGCGCGGTGGTCTGATTGACGCCGCGCTTCTCTCCGACGCTCGATCCGAGTACGAGCGTCTTCTTGCTCTTGCTCGTGAAGAACTTGGCGTTGATCGCGACGAGTCCGCGGATTCGACGACGCGGTGGAGTCGTTGTCGTGATGATTTCGGCGAGTCGGCGACCTTGGCCTCTGGGGCGGGGAGTGCACGGTGGTCGCACCCCCGCCGGTCTTGGCGCCATCGGTTCTGGCCTGGCCGTCCCGCCGCGGCTGCGACGCGCTGTGCTGCCGCGGGGTGTCGCCGTTGGCGAAACCGATGAGGCTCTATATCGTGGCCCTCCAGTCGTCGAGCTTGTCTGCCGCTGGCGGGTAGTCTAGGAGCAGTTGAGCTCGCGCCAGAGCTTCTGCTGGAGTGGTGGGCAGTGGTGGCGAACGGCGCGTGGGGCGGGATGTGCTCGAACTTCTAACTATGTTAGAAGGAGCAACACCCAGACCAGGCAGCCGCGCCACGCTCGCGCCAGCATGTTGGTGTGAGTGCTGGCCCTGAGCGCCCTGGGATCCGCCAGCTCGATTTGGGTCCAGCGAGCGTATGGTACCGTGGGCGCCAAGACGCTGCTGGTCCCGTGCCTCTTGAGAGGGGCGCGGTGCATGTTCGGACGCCGTGGCACCATGAGCTGGCTCGACGACGCCCGTCCCGCCGCCGATGCCGTCCCCACCGCCCGTTTGCTCCAAGGGCGGCGGGTTCAACGCGGACGGACCGGCCACCTCTGGAGCCTTCTTCTTCGGTGGCATGTCGACGAAGATGATGGAGATCTAGCTGGTGCAGACGCCAGATCAGGTTCGCACAACTTCGACGCCCCCTACCTGGCGCGCCAAAGATGTCGGGGGAATCGGCTTCCTCGAACACCTATGGGGACCGAGCCCCTTACTGGTTCGGCGGGGGGCGGAGGTTGCACAAAGAGCGGATCGAGGCGCTGCACACAAGGGGATTTTACCCAGCTTCGGGCCGCAAGGATGCGTAAAACCCTACTGCTGCTTTGTGGATTGTATTGTGTTCTTGCTCGGGAGCGCGTGGTGCTACAGTAAACACGAGCCGCTGGCGAGACCGAGCGTGGCGATGGGTGTCCCTCTCCTCCTACGTGCGCATGGGGCCTCCTTTTATTTGATCAAGGGGTTAACCACAGGTGGCAGCGTAGGTGGGGGGCAAAAATGGGAGAGTGCTGTAGTGGGTACAGCTGCCTGCACAGTGGCTGTACAGTGCTATCATACCTAACTCTGACGGCGGGGGACAAGGGCATTAAATGCCCGTCCGCGTCACCCAGACGGTGCAGGGAAGTGGACCGTCAGGAGCGCCACCGTTTGCCACGATGGCTACTCTGTCAGCTTCGCTTCGCCACCGCATGCCCCTGGCTGCACAACCTCCCGCCACGTGCGCCTGGAATGCCCCCAGAGCGACACGTTGGTGGGTGAGCTGGAGCGGAGGCACGGGGTGGTAACTTGCCGCAGAAAACGCCTTGCCGCGGTGGATGCCTTGTTGCACCTTGGAGCTTGTCGCTCACCGGGCCTTGCCGGAGCGCGGGACGCGCCATGGCAAGGTCCTTGTTGTGCCGTGGTTGGCCTTCCCGGCAAGCTCCTCCTGCCGGGGTCTTGTGCTTCGAGCGGTCGTCCCGGCAAGCTCCTCTTGCCGGGGCCTGGCTCTCTTCGGGTGGCCTTCCCGGCAGGCTCCTCCTGCCGGGGCCTTGGCTCAAATACTTTGTTCTTGGATGGCCCAAAAAGGGACCACGGAGAGTCTTGGCGATCGCCTGGCAAGCCTTGCCGCGGGGTGCTACGACTGCCCGTGCACAAGTTCGGCATACTAAGGTACCCCTACTTTAGTACACCAACACCTAGGAGGGCGGGAGGGGGGGGCGCCCCCACCCTCGTGGACAGGGTGTGGGCCCCCTGGTCTTCATCTTTGGCGAGGATTTTTTATTATTTTTTATAAGACATCCCGTGGACTTTCAGGTCATTCCGAGAACTTTTGTTTTCTGCACATAAAACAACATCATGGCAATTCTGCTCAAAACAACGTCAGTCCGGGTTAGTTCCATTCAAATCATACAAGTTAGAGTCCAAAAGAAGGGCAAAAGTGTTTGGAAAAGTAGATACGACGGAGACGTATCAACTCCCCCAAGCTTAAACCCTTGCTTGTCCTCAAGCAATTCAGTTGACAAACTGAAAGAGAAGAAGAAAAACTTTTACAAACTCTGTTTGCTCTTGTTGTTATAAATATGTCAAGCCAGTATTCAAGTTTTCAGCATATATCATAACTAACCACATTTGCAATAATTCTTAGGTCTCACAATTACTCATATCAATAGCATAATCAACTAGCGAGCCATAATAATAAATCTCAGATGACAACACTTTCTCAAAACAATCATAATATGATATAACAAGATGGTATCTTGCTAGCCCTTTCTGAGACCGCAAAACATAAATGCAGAGCACGTTTAAAGATCAAGGACTGACTAAACATTGTAATTCATGGTAAAAGAGATCCAATCATAGGCACACCCAATATAGATTAATAGTGATGAATGCAAATGACAGCTGTGCTCTCCAGCTAGTGCTTTTTAATAAGAGGGTGATGACTCAACATAAAAGTAAATGGATAGGCCCTTTGTAGAGGGAAGCAGGGATTTGTAGAGGTGCCAGAGCTCGGTTTTGAAATAGAGATAAATTATATTTTGAGCGGTATACTTTCATTGTCAACATAGCAACTAAGAGATGGCGATATCTTCCATGTCACACACATTATAGGCGGTTCCCAAACAGAATGGTAAAGTTTATACTCCCCCTCCACCAACAAGCATCAATCCATGGCTTGCTCGAAACAACGAGTGCCTTCAACATACATCAGGTCCCAGGGGGAGTTTTGTTTGCAATTAATTTTGATTTAGTTTGCATAAAGCATGGTACTGGGCATCCCGGTGACCAGCCATTCTCTCGTGAGTGAGGAGCGGAGTCCACTCCTCTAGGAGGGGGGGGGGGGGCGCCCCACCCTCGTGGACAGGGTGTGGGCCCCCTGGTCTTCATCTTTGGCGAGGATTTTTTATTATTTTTTGTAAGACATCCCGTGGAGTTTCAGGTCATTCCGAGAAGTTTTGTTTTCTGCACGTAAAATAACATCATGGCAATTCTGCTGAAAACAGCGTCAGTCCGGGTTAGTTCCATTCAAATCATACAAGTTAGAGTCCAAAAGAAGGGCAAAAGTGTTTGGAAAAGTAGATACGACGGAGACGTATCAATCATAAAAGAATTGGAATTATTCAGGGTTCGTTTGGAAATTTTTAAGCATTAAGTGAGCTTTCAATGTATTTATGTGCATAATTCAAATTTGAACTACATGCACATGCTCCAGTGCATATAAATTGGTTGAAAAATCAAATCTTTGTCCTTGGGTGCATGCTTAGGTCCCATGCAAGAAATGGGAATGAATGTCAAACACCCTGCCACCGTCACTAGGCCACAAACATTGAGACACCTGGTTTTTAAATTCTAGTAGATCCAAAACTCGTCTGAAATTCATGAAACTTGGCATGCTATCATGGAGCGGCATCAACATGGCGTGGTAAAGTTTTTGTCCCATTTGGGGCAGGTTTGGGTATATGCTTCTCACAAACCAGAGCTTCTCACAATAAGTATGATGGTTTCGGTAGGGAACGCCCCAACTTTGGGGACGAAACCATATCCATTGCCTCTAATTGCTTTCAAAAGTTTTCGCGTGTCAACATAGAACAACAGGAGTGTTGTGTTATATTTTATGATTTTTCGGGGTTCGTTTGGACATTTTTATGCATTAAGTGAGTTTTCAATGCATTTATGTGCATAATTCAAATTTGAACTACATGCACATGCTTCAGTGCATATAAATTGGTTGAAAAATCAAATCTTTTGTCCTTGGGTGCGTGCTTAGGTCCCATGCAAGAAATGGGAATGAATGTCAAGCACCCTGTCACCGTCACTCGGCCGCAAACATTGACATACTAGTTTTTAAATTCTAGTAAATCCAAAACTCGTCTGAAATTCATGAAAGTTGGCATGCTATCATGGAGCGGCATCAACATGCCGTGGTAAAGTTTTTTACCCATTTGGGGCAGGTTTCGGTATATGGTTCTCACAAACTAGAGCTTCTCACAACAAGCATGATGATTTCGGTAGGGAACGCCCCAACTTTGGGGGCGAAACGATATCCATTGCCTCTTATTGCTTTTAATTTTTTTCTCGTGTCAGCATAGAACAATAGGAGTGTTGTGCTATTTTTTGTGATTTTTCGTGGTTCGTTCAAACATTTTTATGCATTAAGTGAGTTTTCAATGCATTTATGTGCATAATTCAAATTTGAACTACATGCATATGCTCCGGTGCATATAAATTGGTTGAAAAATCAAATCTTTTGTCCTTGGGTGCATGCTTAGGTCCCATGCAAGAAATGAGAATGAATGTCAAGCACCCTGCCACCGTCACTCGGCCGCAAACATTGAGATACCTGGTTTTTAAATTCTAGTAAATCCAAAACTCGTCTGAAATTCATGAAACTTGGCATGCTATCATGGAGCGACATCAACATGGCGTGGTAAAGTTTTTGTCCCATTTGGGGCAGGTTTGGGTATATGCTTCTCACAACAAGCATGATGATTTCGGTAGGGAACGCCCCAACTTTGGGGGCGAAACGATATCCATTGCCTCTTAGTGCTTTTAAATTTTTTCTCGTGTCAACATAAAACAACAGGAGTGTTGTGCTATTTTTTGCGATTTTTGGGGTTCGTTTAAACATTTTTATGCATTAAGTGAGTTTTCAATGCATTTATGTGCATAATTCAAATTTGAACTACATGCACATGCTCCGGTGCATATAAATTGGTTGAAAAATCAAATCTTTTGTCCTTGGGTGCATGCTTAGGTCCCATGTAAAAATGGGAATGAATGTCAAGCACCGTGCCACCGTCACTCGGCCGCAAATATTGAGATACCTGGTTTTTAAATTCTAGTAAATCCAAAATTCGTGTGAAATTCATGAAACTTGGCATGCTATCATGGAGCGGCATCAACATGGCGTGGTAAAGTTTTTGTCCCATTTGGGGCAGGTTTGGGGATATGCTTCTCACAAACCATAGCTTCTCAGAACAAGCATGATGGTTTCGGTAGGGAACGCCCCAACTTTGGGGGCGAAACGATATCCATTGCCTCTTATTGCTTTCAATTTTTTTTCTCATGTCAACATAGAACAACAGGAGTGTTGTGCTATTTTTTGTGATTTTTCGGGGTTTGTTTGGACATTTTTATGCATTAAGTGAGTTTTCTGCATTTATGTGCATAATTCAAATTTGAACTACATGCACATGCTCCGGTGCATATAAATTGGTTGAAAAATTAAATCTTTTGTCCTTGGGTGCATGCTTAGGTCCCATGCAAGGAATGGGAATGAATGTCAAGCACCGTGCCACCGTCACTCGACCGCAAACATTGAGATACCTAGTTTTTATATTCTAGTAAATCCAAAACTTGTCTGAAATTCATGAAACTTGGCATGCTATCATGGAGCGGCATCAACATGTCGTGGTAAAGTTTTTATCCCATTTAATTTGAGGCAGGTTTGGGTATATGCTTCTCACAAACCAGAGCTTCTCACAACAGGCATGATGGTTTCGATAGGGAATGCCCAAACTTTGGGGGCGAAACGATATCCATTGCCTCTTATTGCGTTCAATTTTTTTTCCTCGTGTCAACATATAACAACAGGAGTGTTGTGTTATTTTTTGTGTTTTTTCGGGGTTTGTTTGGACATTTTTATGCATTACGTGAGTTTTCAATGCATTTATGTGCATAATTCAAATTTGAACTACATGCACATGCTCCGGTGCATATAAATTGGTTGAAAAATCAAATCTTTGGTCCTTGGGTGCATGCTTAGGTCCCATGGAATAAATGGGAATGAATGTCAAGCACTGTGCCACCGTTACTCGGCCGCAAACATTGAGGTACCTGGTTTTTAATTCTAGTAAATCCAAAACTCGTCTGAAAGTCATGAAACTTGGCATGCTATCATGGAGCGGCATCAACATGTCGTGGTAAAGTTTTTGTCCCATTTGGGGCAGGTTTGGGTATATGCTTCTCACAAACCAGAGCTTCTCACAAACCAGAGCTTCTCACAACAAGCATGATGGTTTTGGTAGGGAACACCCCAACTTTGGGGGCAAAACGATATCCATTGCCTCTTATTGCTTTCAATTTTTTTCTCGTGTCAACATAGAACAGCAGGAGTGTTGTGTTATTTTTTGTGATTTTTCGGGGTTTGTTTGGACATTTTTATGCATTAAGTGAGTTTTCAATGCATTTATGTGCATAATTCAAATTTGAACTACATGCACATTCTCCAATGCATATAAATTGGTTGAAAAATCAAATCTTTGTCCTTGGGTGCATGCTTAGGTCCCATGCAAGAAATGGGAATGAATGTCGAACACCCTGCCACCGTCACTCGACCGCAAACATTGAGATACCTGGTTTTTAAATTCTAGTAAATCCAAAACTCGTCTGAAATTCATGAAACTTGGCATGCTATCATGGAGGGGCATCAACATGCCGTGGTAAAGTTTTTGTCCCATTTGGGGCAGGTTTGGGTATATGCTTCTCACAAACCAGAGCTTCTCACAACAAGCATGATGGTTTCAGATCACCCGTATGCAAAGTGAGAGCAGGATTTGTGCATCTCTTGAACACAAACGGTTCTTTTGGATGACCCGTGTGAATCACTAGCGGGGCGGCGCAGTACTATTCAATTGACAGCGGGCGGCGCAGTTCCCGATACGGCTTTAATGCAGATGAGGGAGAGGGTAGCAGTTCCCGAAATGTTGAACGGCCAATGATGCATCCTCCTTCAGTTAGCATCGTGTGAATGCATGAGGGAAGTAATGGGAGGACCGGGAAAAGAGGCAGGACGATGTGAATGCAACGTAGTTTGCACTCATATAAAGGCGCCCCTCCATTCCAATGCATCTACCACATTGTACGCACCTAAGCATTTGCCTAAGCACCTACACTAATAAGCGCAAAAGTGCCCACTCCAGACCCATGGCGGCGATGCGCGCGAGCAGCCAGCGGCTGTGCCAGATGGTCTACGATGCCGGCCTGCGGCATGGCACCATGGATCGTCTCCAGACGGTGTTGGAGACCGGCTAGTGGATGGCCGCCGTCGACGCCAGCTACGACTCTTAGTTGGACCAGATGATCGTTCGCACCACCAACAGGTTCACCGTCGTCAAGAAGCTCGCGGACGACATCGCCGTACTCCTCCAGCCCGCATGCCCAGGCTCCTCATTGCCTGCCACCCTAATCAGCCTCCATGGTCGGAACCTCTTTGAAGCACTAGTGGCCCTGCGACTACCCGCCGACGCCACGAAGAATGTCCACCTAGAGGTCGCGCTCGCCGCGAGGCTCCTCGCCCTACAAGAAACCGTCGACCTACACATCCATGTGTATGAGCGAATCGTGTACATAGGTATCTACAAGGCCAGTGAGGACGCTATGATATTGGCCTTCTTCAGCTGGCTGGAAGCCTTGGATGCCTTAGTTAAGAAGCACCTTGACCTCGCCACACAAGCCGCCGCTCCTTAGCCACCGGTCGGTGGCCCGGCCGGCGCACTGAGTTGAGGAGGAGGAGGTCGTACGTTGATGGATGCATTTTTCTTCTTGCCTCCTGTAACCACCACTACGATCGCATCATCGTGGCCTTAATTCTTATTTTGCTATTGCATTCTCGTTCCAGTCAATACAAACATGTGTGATCCCTTTGCTCAATACAGACATGTCTGTTCCAGTCTTATTTTGATTGGCTTGAATGAAGGTCCATCCCGCCGTTAGGCGCCGTGGCGCGCTCTGCTCGCGTCCGTTGGCACGCTCGGCTTGTGGACAACTTTTCCTTGCGTGTTCAACTGCTATATGCATATATATATGGTTGCTCGCCGTCGAGGCGACCGCGGAGCGCTCTGCTCACGTCCCTCCGCGCGCGCTCTGCCAACGGTTGGGCGTGCACACAATCATGTTGGGGCCCCCGTATGCATGCGGTTGAGCCACGCGCGTTGCCACGCGATGTAGTTACGTGTGGCACGCTAGAGTTTGTCCGTGGAAACGACACCTATGGAATCACTGGGATCCCTTCTATGGTTGGCGGGCGTGGGGTTGTGCAAAGAGCGGGTCTGGCGGTCAGCACAAGGATCGTTTACCTAGGTTCGGGCCGCGAGGATGCGTAATACCCTAGTCCTTCTTTGGTGTATATTTGAGTGTTCTTGAGCTCTTGAACTAGCTGCGGTGCGGGCGTCGTCCAAAAGATCCGAATCCTCCTCCAGTATGCCTGGGGCCTCCTTTTATAGACAAAAGGGGCTGCCACAGTGGCACACAGGAGGTGGAAAGGTATATAGTGTACAAGCTTATCGCCCGTCATTACGGGACAAGGCGCATTAAATGCGCTCCTTAGGTGTCCCATTGCTTTATTGGGGACGGCAACGAGGCCCGTCCCGTCCGTCGCCGCTCCGCCTCACTCCGACACGCGTCCGGGCCAACGAGGCATGCAGCGCCACGTAGGCTGGCCGGCTGCTGAGATGGCGTGGTGGTAGGGTCTTCACGAAGATCTGCATGCCACCACGTAGGTGCTTGCTGAGTTGGCCTGGAAGACACACGTTTCCACGCAGGTGCCTGCCCAACTGGTTGGGCTGGCAGCTGTATGGGAACGGCGGTGGAGTCTTGGCAGACGTTGGCCTGGTTGCGGCCCTGCAGGTGTCCTCGGCAAGGGCCGTGCCGATGCCTCGGCAAGGGTCTTGCCTTGACATCGCCGTCGTCCCCGGCAAGGATCTTGCCGGAGGTCTCGTGGATTGCCTCGACGAGGATCTTGTGAGGATTGTCATCTTCTGGTCCTCATCTGATCTTGTGTCTTTATGATCTTCACAAAGATCTGCATGCCACCATGGGGGTGCCTCCCGAGCCTTGGTTCCAATGTGGCTGATGGTGTTGGAACCCTTGGGCTCAAGGGTGGCACGCTCTGCTGGCGTTGGGCAAGTTGCCCCGGCAAGGGTCTTGCCGGGGCCGCGGAGGCCGCCCCGGCAAGGGTCTTGCCGGGGGAGTCCACCTCGCCCTCTTGCTCTTTGTGTCTCTGGTCTTGGCGTTGCTTTGCCTGTCTTGTGCTTTTACTTCCTCCCTTTGCCCTGCTTAAGTGTGGCCGCAGGTGCGGCTCTGACTGCCCATGCACAATTAGAGGGGTAAAAAGGAGAGCCCCTACTTTTGTACACCGACAGGAGCCCCCGGGCCTGGGCCACACGTAAGAGCAACACGTTGTTGGGCTAGGCCCAAAACGGTGCGTGGGCAGGCGGGGCGGATTTTTACCGTAGTAACTGCTTCGCTCATTGCGCTTCCCCACGACCCGCGTTGAATACGCGACGTGGTGGGCCGTGCGTGCCGTGGGGGTCGTGTGTGGCGCGGCTGCTGCCCTCATGCGTCACATCATGGTAAAGAGGCGGCTCGCGCCTTCCCCATAAAAAGAGGAAAACAGAGGGGCGCGGCTCATTTACTGAGTGGACTCGGGCCGTGGTTTTCGAGGCGCCCATGCCCCATGATCACGGGGTGGAAAACGGTCGCCTCCCTCGTCCCCTTGATTTTTGTTTGCTCGCCACGTGTCCTCCATGCCTTGAAGATGGTAGGCGGTGGGTGCGCGCCTTGAATGGCGAGGCGGGAAACCGGGCCACTGCTGATTGGAGCAGCGGGTCGGTCTTAATTCCCTGTGCTCCTGATGGCCGGATTGGTTGAGTGGGGCGGCCAGCCCAGACCCCGCCCCTTTATAAGAAGGGGAGAGGGGATGGCACTCCTCAATCTTTCACCATCCGCCTCCTTCCACCTTGGTTTCTTTCTTTCTTCTGCTATGGCGAGAGGGCGTGCCGGTGCTTCGACGGTGGTGATGAGGGTCTCCGCTCGACAGCGCGCCCCTCCTTCCCAAGAGCTCATGGCGGCGGAGCCGGCCGCGAGGGGATGGGGGAGGGGGCGAGGCCAAGGTCACCATGGCGCTCGGGGAAGAGGACGACGGGGCGGCGCACCGGCCTTGCCTCCGCCGGCTGTCCCTCCCCCAATGGAGGTGTGACGCCCGGATAATTAAGCTACAATAACCTTCTACTAATGATGCCACGTCATCACGATTACTGTTGCTAATCTCGCGTTTGTTCAAAAGGATTCAAATTCAAATTTGAGTTAATGGCAAACATCAAAAGTTTTCAAACGTTAAAAACTAAAATGTTCGGTTTGCGGAAAATAATCCATACATTAATTTGGTGAAGTAACCATACTTTTACAAAATGTTTAAGTATTCTGAAATAAATAAAACAGTAGCAGAAACAGATAATTAAATGCCTTTTTCAGTTAATAAAATATTAAGCTAATTTATTTAATTGCGCGAACTAATGGGCAGTGACATATTTGTGAAACTAAATTAGGAACTAGTTTCGTTTTTATTAAACTATAGCAATGTGAAACTAAAATAATATAGGAAAGGATAAATAAAAATAAAATAAAGTAAAACAACAGGTAGAAACCCCCTGGGCCACTTGGCCCAAATGGCCGAAGTTGTCAGGCCGGCCCAGCTTCCCCTCCCCGGCCTATAACCCCCCCAGCGAAACCCTAACCCCCCACGACCGCACCGACTCCCCCACTCCCTCGTCTCTCCCTCTCACCCGATCCAGATCGGATCGGGCCGACCCCATCTCCGTCGCCCGAAGCCGCTCTCCCCGTCACCCCGCCTCGCTGGACGCCCGCGCCGCCTCGACGCCGCGCCCTTGGCTCGGGTCGTCGTCCACCATCGCCTCGCCGGCGCCGTCCGACGCGCGCCACCTCGTCCGCGTCGTGCTCGCCGCCCTGACGCCGACTCGTCGTCGCCCTGCAGCTCTGGCCCTCCCCAAGCACACCCATGCACCTCTACAGGGCCGGTGAGGACCTCCCCGTCCGACCCTATCTCCCCTCCCTACGGTCACCACGCTCCCGCCCGCGCGCCGCTAGCTCGACGCCGACCGCGCCTCGCAGGGCCGTGCGCCACCCGCGCCCTACCTAGTCCAGTCCACCCCCTGGACGTGTCCTGCGCCCTCAAGCGCGCGCGCCCGCGCGTGCTTGGCCTTGCCCTACAGCCGCTGCAGCCGCGCTCGCTACTGCCCCCCCGTGCTCGACCCGCCGCCCTTGGCCATGCACGTCGCTACCAGTGCCCGTGCGCGCCACCCTCCCTAACCCGCGTCTGCTAGCGCCAGCCGCCGCTGCTCCCTGGCCAGCCGGCAATTCCATGGCTCGGCCATGGCCACGCCCGAGGGCGTGCATGCATCCACGCCCCTCCGAGGCTGCCGGGTGAGACACTGCTAGCGGGCCCGCCCCCAATTAGTTTAGGGACTAACCCCCATCGTTGTTAAACCCCTCCTAAATAGTCTATGACAAAGGGGCCCACCTGAGAACGAAAATGAAAAAAAGAAATAAATAAATAAATAAATAAAGTTAATTAATCCTGTTTAATTAATCTAATTAACTAGTTAGTTTAATTAAACCCTAATTAGACTAAACAGTCAATGATGAACGGGACCCACACGTCAGTTGACCAGTCAACTCCTCTGTTGACTGCTGACGTCATTCTGACGTCAGCGTGCACTGTTCTCGATAATGGTTATTAAATTAATTAAATAAATCCTTAAAATGATTTAAATCTTTTAAAATTAATATAAAATAAACCGTAGCTCGGATGGAAAAACTTTGTACATGAAAGTTGCTCAGAACAACGAGACAAATCCGGGTACGCAGCCCGTTCGTCCGCCACACATCCCTAGCATAGCAAACCCGCAACTTTCCCCCTCCGGTTCATCTGTCCGAAAATGCGAAACACCGGGAATACTTTCCCGGATGTTTCCCCCCTTCGCTGGTATCACTTACTACCGCGTTAGGGCATACCTAGCACCGCGTATTGCCTCGTTATGCTTTGTGATGCTTTGATTGCTCTGTTATTTATTGTGTTCCCCCTCTGTTACTTCTTTCCGATAGACCCGGAGGCCACTGCTGGTGCCCCGACCGACTATGTTGTTGACGACCCCTCCTTCTTGCCAGAGCAACCAGGCAAAACCCCCCTTGACCACCAGATATCGCCTATTCTTCTCTATACTGCTTGCATTAGAGTAGTGTTGCATGTTACTGCTTTGGATAATCCTATTCTACTGCATAGCCTATCATTGTTGCTACAATTGTTACCCTTACCTGCTATCCTACTGCTTAGTATAGGATGCTAGTGTTCCATCAGTGGCACTACACTCTTGTCCGTCTGCCATGCTATACTACTGGGCCGTGATCACTTCGGGAGGTGATCACGGGCATATACTACATACCTTATACTGTTACATTACTTATGATACTGTTCGGAGATGGGGGCTGAAGGGGCAGGTGGCTCCATCCCGGTAGAGGTGGGCCTGGGTTCCCGACGGCCCCCGACTGTTACTTTGAGGCGGAGCGACAGGGCAGGTTGAGACCACCTAGGAGAGAGGTGGGCCTGGCCTTGGTCGGCGTTCGCGGTTACTTAACACACTTAATGAGATCTTGGTATTTGATCTGAGTATGGCCACTGGCCTATACACACTAACCAACTACGCGGGAACAATTATGGGCACTCGACGGCGTGGTATCAGCCGAAGCACTTCGTGACGTCAACAACTGAGCGGCGCGCGCCGGGTTGGACCGTGTAACGCAATTTCCTTTGAAATGGAGGCTACTTGGTCTGCTCACCGGCCGCGTTCGCAACGCGTAGGTGTGCAATGGGCGATGGGCCGAGACCCCTGCGCGCATAGGATTTAGACTGACGTGCTAACCTCTCTGTTGAGCCTAGATGGGGCTGCGACGTGTTGATCTTCCAAGGCCGGGCATGACCCAGGAAAGTGTGTCCGACCAAATGGGATCGAGCGTGTTGGGTTATGTGGTGCACCCCTGCATGGAGGTTACTCTATTTGAATAGCCGTGATCTTCGTTAACAGGACGACTTGGAGTTGTACCTTGACCTTATGACAACTAGAACCGGATACTTAATAAAACACACCCTTCCAAGTGCCAGATACAACCCGGTGATCGATCTCTAACAGGGCGACGAGGAGGGGATTGCTGGGTAGGATTATGCTATGTGATGCTACTTGGAGGACTTCAGTCTACTCTCTTTTACATGCTGCAAGACGGAGGCTGCCAGAAGCATAGTCTTCGACATGATTAGTTATCCCCCTCTTATTTTGGCATTCTGCAGTTCAGTCCACTGATATGGCCCTTTACACATATACCCATGCATATGTAGTGTAGCTCCTTGCTTGCGAGTACTTTGGATGAGTACTCACGGTTGCTTTCTTCCCCCCTTTCCCCCTTTCCTTTCTGTCTGGTTGTCGCAACCAGATGTTGGAGTCCAGGAGCCATACGCCACCGTCTACGACGACTCCTACTACACGGGAGGTGCCTACTACTATGTGCAAGCCGCTGACGACGACCAGGAGTAGTTTAGGAGGATCCCAGGCAGGAGGCCTGCGCCTCTTTCGATCTGTATCCCAGTTTGTGCTAGCCATCTTATGGCAACTTGTTTAACTTATGTCTGTACTCAGATATTGTTGCTTCCGCTGACTCGTCTATGATCGAGCACTTGTATTCGAGCCCTCGAGGCCACTGGCTTGTATTATGATGCTTGTATGACTTATTTATGTTTTAGAGTTGTGTTGTGATATCTTCCCGTGAGTCCCTGATCTTGATTGTATACGTTTGCGTGCATGATTAGTGTATGATTGAATCGGGGGCGTCACAAGTTGGTATCAGAGCCGACTGCCTGTAGGAATCTCCCTTCCACACTCCTTGGCCGAAGTCGAGTCTAGACATTGCAAAACTTTTACTAACATGGATGTGTGTCTTACGGGCCCACGTCGCCATTTGGGTGGTATTAGGATCTTTTATTCCTCGACCTATACTCTGGGACTCTAATCTCTCCCTATTCGGGTTAAATGATTTTGCTAAAAGGACTAACTTTAGGTTCTCGTAAATACTTTCTCCCAGAGAGCCCCTCACTCCAGATGATTTCGCCGTGAACCAGAAGAATTCGAAGATACTCTCCGATATTCTCTCGAGACCTTGTGCCTGTCGCTTTTGCAATTCCCTACCATCAAAACATCCCTATGGATAAATACTTACACCTCTCGTTCTTACTTTTATTCCGAGTTGATCTTGTTATTACAAGATACTCCGAAATTCTCTCTAATGTTTTGAGAATACTTTATGCCTATTGCCTTGCAGTTCTTGCCACATGAATACCCCCTACGGATAATTCCTCACACTTACCGGATATCCGATCTTTCCCCGTTGTTCATGTGTTTCACCAAAGTCTTCGAAATACTATTTGATCTTTCAAAAATCCTCAACAACCTGTTGTTCTTGAAATTCTTGCTTGCTTACATGGTTAATCCCATTAAGTCTAGTAATCTTGTTGGCATCCTTTGTGTTTATCATTTTGAGTCCGATGATTCAAAATGTTGCGAATGCTCGCAATCCTCAATCAGATCCTAGAATTCATCCTTCCGGCTCAGACGCCATTTTTAAACATGAGCTGGATCTCGACCAATCAAGTTGCCGTCGATTGTAACGCCCTATGTCTATTCGGCTATCCATCTTTGATCAGAGCGTCTGCTTCTGATCCTTAGTTTTGGAAATCATAATTCCTTTGTTATCTAAGCATCGAATTATTCCGATGTTCTATAATCCGATGCATTTGCATTCTTTCTTCCTCTGATTGAGTACCGATACTCACATCAACCCCGTTGTGGACCGCCATACCCATTGCCGGGTTATTATCCGACAGTGTCCTTTACAACCAAAATTCTTATGAGTTCTTTACCCGATAAATAATACCTTTGGTAAATTGTATCCTCTACTTTTGTCAACCATGCTCTATTTTTGAGCTGGTGATAATTACCTTCGGAGCTTGTGGTATATGTTTCTAAGAAGCCCCGATGGGTTGAACCTATACCTTCTCTAAAACAGTGTGAACCCGGAAGTTTTCATGAGTCATACTCTTCTGGTGCTTCGCCAGATAAAATTTTCAACACTCAGTTCTTCAAAGACGAGAAGTGAATGAAAGGTTATGCATGGAAGAAGTGGGGGTCAACCTTGAACTTTGTGTTCATGCCCATGGACACGATGTAGATCTTACCATTAAAGCTTCTCTTAAATTAAATTATTCCCTTGGTATAAGTTCATCTGATATATGGGATTTGGCCTTTTGCAATCGTGGTTTCGGCCATGTTCTTCTTTAAATACCATTTCTCGTGCAAGTTTAAGCACTTGTCTTCTGCAGAGCAATACCCTAGTCCAACCTCTATTTTGATCTACCTTTGAGTATTACCCCCTAGTATCTCGAGGATATCAACCGATTGCACTACATCATATGCATTTCCGATGAAGTAGTGCCTTTCCCCGTCATAGTCACTCCACGGGTTCTGGGTTGTCGTCAACCGAGAACATCGATATGTGAATCGATTCCACGCTCCGATACGATAACTCTAAGTAATTTTCATTGCTTATGAGTTTAATAATCCTTCAATTCATTCCTAGCCTGATTGGCTATATCCTTATCGTGCTAAATCTTAAACTGTGCTACCTGGTCCTTCTTCCCGGAGCACAACTTTCGATGATGAGCTAAGCTTACGCCGATTTCCTCATCTTATCGTTCCATCTTGAATGACAAGCTTGAATTCGAGTTTGTGTCGTACTCATGGTCCCAAGAACATTTCGCTTCATCATTCCTTTGAGTTGATGTCATCGTTGATCGATTACATATTCATGAAACTTCCCGACAAATGTGTCGTGATCATCATGAACGTTCTGAGCTCTTCTAGGATATCAATTGAATTCATGATGAGGAATACCATCCTTGCCCTCACTGATTTGTGTTTTCATCGACAACTTTATTGCCTTCCCTCCAACCCAAACTTGTTCATGTTGTGGGTTATACCTTGACTTCCTTGCTATCCAACATTTGTTCTTCTTTAGCTTGGCTTGTTACCATCTTTTATCTCAAGAATTTTGTTAGAATTTCACCACCTCTTAAGAAATTCTTGGTATAGTGATGCTTCTCGCCATCACCATTCTTCTCTTGGCCCCCGTGTTGAGTGAACTCTGTTGTGAGAATTTTTTGATATCTCTAGCAACCCTATGGCTTCAATTAATGGACAATAATTCCAATTTGGTGTGGTGGTTGCTAAATCACCATTCTGATGTTGGTCGTGCAACCCAGCCCACATTTCAAGTGCACCTTTCAACCAATGTTTAACTGTCGATGTTTTCCTCGACCATACATCATTATATTATACCATTTGATCTGACAAATATTATCTCCTTGTTCACATAATTGTGGAAATCCATCTTGTTAGAGATCTCGATGAATTGTCGCTGAGTCCCTCAGCCACCTCCTCATCCTCTCCTTGGTCTAATGATGAAACTCTTGTTTCAGAACTCGCTTCCATAGTTCATCTCCCGAGAACCTTACAATGTCATCTCGTCAATTTGTGCCGCACCTTTTTCTTCTTAGACACATCCTAAGCCTGAGGTATCCTGACACCAATCAGATCTGAATCTCGGTCAGATATGATGGTTGGAACATATTTCCAAGAGTTATAAACGTTGGTCTTTGTATGTCCCGGTAAGGTGATGTCATGCCTAGTACACCTGGCCGGAGGACCTATTGTTATAGTTTTCTTTTTAGCAAGGTTAGCCATTCTTCCAAGGGGAAATTGTAAGACTTGTTCAGTAAGTTGTCCCTGATGAATCCTTTGTGCATCCAAAGTCTGACCTTTGCTTGAAGACCATGTCAATACTATCTCCAAGCATGTCTGTGGTACTCCGATTTTCAGCAAGAACATTTGAAGCCCAATGCTAAATGTTTCTTGCTCAATTATCCAAACACCGTTGCCTGGGTAATGTCATGAAATTTATCTCCCCTTACCTAAAGGGTTCTCTACATTATATCCTGTCATGGATATCATGCTCTACTTGTCCTTGGGAAGGTTATACCCCTGATATATGTGTTTAAACACATTTTCCTTTCCGTTGTTTTGTTCAAACTTTCTTATAATCTACTTAACCGAGCAGTGGTAATTCCCTGCTTAGGTAAGCACCTCGTGGTACTACTCTGCCAGTAAGACCCTATTACTATAATTGATGACATATCAGTAGCCACCGATGGACGAGAACTTTGCCTATTGGTCCGCCTCGTTCAACAAGCAGGACAATGGTTCTCTTCGTCCCTCGCCCTTGGCATCGACATTGTTGCCGACATAACTGATAGGCTATCCTCTAACATGCCTTGCTTACATGATCGTGCAAGACGTCATCGCCCTTCCTACTTTTAACCCACATAGTGGGCCCATAACCCACAGTTCCACAGGATCGAAACCTAACTCTCCTGTACACCCTGTTGCCAAAGATATTCCTCGCGCTTGACTTGATATGTAATTCACGGGCCACCTGCCTAGTAATCTATCTGGTATCAGACGCAATACTTATTCCCATTGCTCTAAACCTATTTCTCACTCTGGTTCAGACTTACGGCAACTATCTATCCGCTTGGAACCTCTTATTGTACCTTCGTATCTTACTCTCGATGTATTTTATATGCTCAACTCGAGAGATACTCTTATGCTCATTCATGGGTTAATCCCAGATTGTTTCCTTCGTAAGCTTTCTGTCGTAGTCGATGCTGCCTCTTACCTATTCGTAAGTACGTTGGAGTTCCCGAAGAAAAGGATGAATTCACCATGATGACCTGAAGCAGAGAAATGAAGACGTCAATGTAATGGACCGACCTCTTCGAGAAAAGCAAGCCAGAATGAGAAGACCCGTTAGAATTTCGTAACCAAAAATTTCCCCTTACTCTACATCTAAAATCTCGGGACGAGATTTCTTGTAGTGGAGGAGAATTGTGACGCCCGGATAATTAAGCTACAGTAACCTTCTACTAATGATGCCACATCATCACGATTACTGTTGCTAATCTCGCGTTTGTTCAAAATGATTCAAATTCAAATTTGAGTTAATGGCAAACATCAAAAGTTTTCAAACATTAAAAACTAAAATGTTCGGTTTGCGGAAAATAATCCATACATTAATTTGGTGAAGTAACCACACTTTTACAAAATTTAAGTATTCTGAAATAAATAAAATAGTAGCAAAAACAGATAATTAAATGCCTTTTTCAGTTAATAAAATATTAAGCTAATTTATTTTATTGCGCGAACTAATGGGCAGTGACATATTTGTGAAACTAAATTAGGAACTAGTTTTGTATTTTATCTAAACTATAGCAATGTGAAACTAAAATAATACAGAAAAGGATAAATAAAAATAAGATAAAATAAAACAACAGGTAGAAACCCCCTGGGCCACTTGGCCCAAATGGTCGAAGTTGCCAGGCCGGCCCAGCTTCCCCTCCCCGGCCTATAACCCCCCCAGCGAAACCCTAACCCCCACGACCGCACCCACTCCCCCCACTCCCTCGTCTCTCCCTCTCACCTGATCCAGATCGCATCGGGCCGACCCCATCTCCGTCGCCCGAAGCCGCTCTCCCCGTCGCCCCGCCTTGCTGGACGCCCCCGCCGCCTCGACGCCGTGCCCCTGCCTCGGGTCGTCGTGCACCGTCGCCTCGCCGGCACCGTCCGACCCGCGCCACCTCTTCCGCGTCGTGCTCGCCACCCCGACGCCGACTCGCCGTCGCCCCGCAGCTCTGGCCCTCCCCGAGCACACCCATGCACCTCTACAGGGCCGGTGAGGACCTCCCCGTCCGACCCCATCTTCCCTCCCTACAGTCATCGCGCTCCCGCCCGCGTGCCACTAGCTCGACGCCGACCGCGCCTCGCAGGGCTGTGCGCCACTCGCGCCGTGCCTCGCCCAGTCCACCCCCTGGACGTGGTCTGCGCCCTCAAGCGCGCGCGCCCGTGCATGCTTGGCCGTGCCCTACAGCCGCTGCAGCCGCGCTCGCTACTGGCCCCCGTGCTCGCCCCGCCGCCCTTGGCCATGCGCGTCGCTACCAGTGCTTGCTCCCTGGCCGGCCGGCCGTTCCATGGCTCGGCCATGGCCACGCCCGAGGGCGTGCATGCGTCCACGCCCCTCCGAGGCTGCCGGCTGAGACACTGCTAGCGGGCCCGCCCCCAATTAGTTTAGGGACTAACCCCCATCGGTGTTAAACCCCTCCTAATTAGTCTATGACATAGGGGGCCCATCTGAGAACGAAAATGAAATTAATTAATTAATTGATTGATTGATTAAGTTAATTAATCCTGTTTAATTAATCTAAGTAACTTGTTAGTTTAATTAAACCCTAATTAGACTAAACAGTCGATGACGAACGGGACCCACACATCACTTGACTAGTCAACTCCTTTGTTGACTGCTGACGTCATGCTGACGTCAGCGTGCACTGTTCTGGATAATGTTGATTAACTTAATTAAATAAATCCTAAAAATGATTTAAATCTTTTAAAATTAATATAAAATAAACCGTAGCTCGGATGGAAAAACTTTGTACATGAAAGTTGCTCAGAACGACGAGACGAATCTGGGTACGCAGCCCGTTCGTCCGCCACACATCCCTAGCATAGCAAACCCGCAACTTTCCCCCTCCGGTTCATCTGTCCGAAAACGCGAAACACCGGGAATACTTTCCCGGATGTTTCCCCCCTTCGCTGGTATCACTTACTACTGCGTTAGGGCATACCTAGCACCGCGTATTGCCTCGTTATGCTTTGTGATGCTTTGATTGCTCTGTTATTTATTGTGTTTGCCCTCCGTTACTTCTTTCCGGTAGACCCCGACGCCACTGCTGGTGCCCCGACCGACTATGCTGTTGACGACCCCTCCTTCTTGCCGGAGCAACCAGGCAAGCCCCCACCCCTTGACCACAAGATATCGCCTATTCTTCTCTATACTGCTTGCATTAGAGTAGTGCAGCATGTTACTGCTTTCGGTTAATGCTATTCTGCTGCATAGCCTGTCATTGTTGCTACAGTTGTTACCCTTACCTGCTATCCTACTTCTTAGTATAGGATGCTAGTGTTCCATCAGTGGCCCTACACTCTTGTCCGTCTGCCATGCTATACTACTGGGCCGTGATCACTTTGGGAGGTGATCACGGGCATATACTACATACCTTATACTGTTACATTACTTATGATACTGTTCGGAGATGGGGGCTGAAGGGGTAAGTGGCTCCATCCGGTAGAGGTGGGCCTGGGTTCCCGACGACCCCTGATTGTTACTTTGCGGCGGAGCGACAGGGCAGGTTGAGACCACCTAGGAGAGAGGTGGGTCTGGCCCTGGTCAGCGTTCGCGGTTACTTAACACACTTAACGAGATCTTGGTATTTGATCTGAGTCTGGCTATTGGCCTATACGCACTAACCAACTACGCGGGAACAATTATGGGCACTCGATGTCGTGGTATCAGCCGAAGCACTTCGTGACGTCAGCAACTGAGCGGTGCGCACCGGGTTGGACCGTGTAACGAACTTCCTTTGAAATGGAGGTTGCTAGGTCTGCTCACTGGCCGCGTTCGCAACGTGCAGGTGTGCAATGGGCGATGGGCCCAGACCCCTGCGCGCATAGGATTTAGACCGGCGTGCTGACCTCTCTGTTGAGCCTAGGTGGGGCTGCGACGTGTTGATCTTCCAAGGCCGGGCATGACCCAGGAAAGTGTGTGCGGCCAAATGGGATCGAGCGTGTTGGGTTATGTGGTGCACCCCTGCAGGGAAGTTTATCTATTCGAATAGCCATGTCCCTCGGTAAAAGGACGACCCAGAGTTGTACCTTGACCCTATGACAACTAGAACCGGATACTTAATAAAACACACCCTTCCATGTGCCAGATATAACCCGGTGATTGCTCTCTAACAGGGTGACGAGGAGGGGATCGCCGGGTAGGGTTATGCTATGTGATGCTACTTGGTGAACTTACCGTCTACTCTCTTCTACATGCTGCAAGATGGAGGGTGCCAGAAGCGTAGTCTTCGACAGGACTAGCTATCCCCCTCTTATTCTGGCATTCTGCAGTTCAGTCCATCGATATTGCCCCTTTACACAGATACCCATGCATATGTAGTGTAGATCCTTGCTTGCGAGTACTTTGGATGAGTACTCACGGTTGCTTTTCTCCCTCTTTTCCCCTTTTACTTTCCTCTCGGTTGCCGCAACCAGATGCTGGAGCCCAGGAGCCAGACGCCACCGTCGACGACGACTCCTACTACACCGGAGGTGCCTACTACTATTTGTAGGCCGCTAACGACGACCAGGAGTAGTTTAGGAGGATCCCAGGCAGGAGGCCTGCGCCTCTTTCGATCTGTATCCCAGTTTGTGCTAGCCATCTTATGGCAACTTGTTTAACTTATGTCTGTACTCAGATATTGTTGCTTCCGCTGACTCGTCTATGATCGGGCACTTGTATTCGAGCCCTCGAGGCCCCTGGCTTGTATTATGATGCTTGTATGACTTATTTATGTTTTAGAGTTGTGTTGTGATATCTTCCCGTGAGTCCCTGATCTTGATCGTACACGTTTGTGTGCATGATTAGTGTACGATTGAATCGGGGGCGTCACAGGAGGGCCACGTCGGGGACCAGCCTCGCGAGTTCTTCATGAGGCTGCACCGGCCAGCGCCCCGTTGTCTTCGTCTCCCTACTCCATTTGCTCAGGAGATGGAGCTTGACCCGCCACAGACTCTGAGATTGCATATGAGGGGCTGCGGGAATGGCGGCACGCTGGTTGATGTCGATTTTCCCGCCCCTCACGTCATGTATCTTTGCCGCGGATGGAAGACCTTTGCTCGCATCCACAGCCTGACGGCGGGGCTCGTTCTCTATTTCAAATTAACGGAGAACGGCCTGCTCTCTGTCAAGGTCTTTGGAGACTTTGGAACTCGCCTAAAGTGCTGCGTGGAGAGCTCCTCCGATGACGAAGACTCTTCCTCAAGCGGGAGTGACGAGGAGGACAGTGACAGCGACGACGAGGGTGTCGAGCGGGGGGACGCCGACTCTGACTGACCGCATCGCCCCTCCCTTGGCCACGTGCCCTACTGAGGGTCTTCCTCTCCAGGCTCTTCATTGGCGCGTTCCCCATCGCCCCTTTTTTGCCTTCACCTGCGGCCCCTGGGAGGAAAAGGGCAAGAACGGGGATCACGGGGCACTTATCTATTTTTAGTTTGTAAGCCTATGGGCCTTAGTAGAATTTAGACCTTGTAATCCCCTCGCTTAGGCATACATTCCGTATGAATTGTACTTGTTAACAACGTATGAATGAAAAGAAGGGTGTTTGCCGGGTTTCTTTTATGCGTGGGCGGGGGCCACGCCAAGGAACGAGTCCTCGTTATCTGAGGCTAAACATTAGAACCCGACAACAGTCCTTGCCGTCCTCATGCTCTAAAGCTCGACTACACTCACGCCCATGGCGGAGGTAGGGGCAAAGCAGGATTGGGCCCTTTGCCCGTCCCCTTCCCGCCGTGCTACAACCAAGTCCCCGCCCAAAGTAAGGTTTTTTTGGACATGGGAAAGAGGGAGCATGATGGTATAAGAGTGAGCGAAGTCTTGTACGTTCAAGTTTCATACGGAAGTAGGGAGTGGGGAACGAAAAACTTATCTGATGTTGCGGCCCCCGGCAGTCTTGGCTTGCCGTGGTCGGACCTTCGCATCCGCAACCCCCGGCATCCTTGGCTTGCTGGGGTCGGGGATGTCGGCCTGTTCTCTTTCCTCCAAACAGCTCAGAAGAAATGTTCATGCACCCTGCGAACCTAAAAAGGATGGGAAGGAACAGAGAGATACACACTCGACCTCTATGCTAGGGGTTAGTCTCCGCTAAGCACTATCAACCCTAACCGAGGGAGAGACTCAACCTAGCATGCATGCTAAAACTTAGGGCGCGAGCTCTTCGTTTATTTATGCTCAGGGTCTGCGCCTGGCTTTGTACAGAGAGTTACATGCCTTGCCGGCAAGGCTTGTACAAAAGGTGGTCCGCCGGGGGCCCCGACAACCGCACCTTATGGGTAAAACTTGCGAAGATGTTCGATGTTCCAGGAGTTGCTCACTGGAATAGCATCTTCGATCTCCAGGCGGACCCTGCCAGGCCTGGTGACTCGTATTACCGGATAAGGGCCTTCCCACTTTGGTGTCAACTTGTTGGAATTCTTGGCCGATTGAACACGCCGAAGAACAAGTGTAAGTGCATCTAGTGCCCCTTAGTGATTTTGGTGTATTGAAGACTTATAGGTTAAGTATCTAATGCGTTTATGAGTGTACACAGGTCTATAAGTCTATGAGGAGTTTGATATTTACAGAGAAAGTCGACCCCTAAAAATGAAGTTCTTCGACTGAAGACTTTGATATTTTGAAGACTTTTTGAAGACTTTGAAAGTGAAGAAATTGGTGTGACCTTGAAGACTTGGTATTCATTCGAGGAACATGAAGCGTGAAGACTTTTGTTTTCGTAGTTTCATTTTCTCTTTCTTGAGTCATAGGAAACACCGTACTGTTAAAGGGGGTCGAGGAAATACTAAGGAGAAAATTTCCATGTGATGCTCAACTCAAATCCTACACCTACCAATCCCTTCGAGTGAAGCCATTGGAAATCTCATACAGTTCAGTCAATTTCTTCAGTGACAGAGACGCAGTTCTTCTGGTCACTGAGAAATTTGCTCTGACTGAGGAGTTAGGAATTCGCCAGTGCGAATTGCCTACACAGTGAGGAACATGATAGCCCTGAGGAATTTGTACCTCAAATTTCTGACCGTTACTGTGCTACGCGCCAGCTGTCCCAAAATATCTTTTCCACATAACGGTCATATCATTGAAGGGCATTTACGTCTTATCATGTTGGGCTGCTCCCTAGGCTATAAATAGCCGCCCCCTACAACCACTAGCTGGTTGGCTGCTCCGCGAGAACTTTGACACTTGTCATTTGAGAGCAACCCATCCTCCGAGGACTTTGAGCGAAAATCATCAAGTGAGGAAAATCCAAAACCCAAACCCAAAACACCTACAAACCCAAAGTGATTGAGCATCACTGAAGAGATTGATCCTGCGTGGATCCGACGCTTGTTACCTTTGAAGACTATGCTTCTTCCAGACGGTTAGGCGTCATGGTCTAGAGCATCCAAGAGGAATTGTGGATCGCCGAGTGACCTAGTCTGTGAAGGTTTGGAAGTCACCTGAAGACTTACCACGAGTGATTGGGCGAGGACTGTGTGTCCTTAGCTCAAGGAGAATACGGTGAGGACTGTGTGTCCGGGACTAGGTGTCCACGAGCTTAAATACTCAGCCGCTCCAACCAGATGTACAACTGAGACAGCAGTTGGAACTGGTCTACCAAATCATTGTCTTCACCAAGCATACTGGTTCTATTTCCTCAACACTTTCATTTCCTCATTATTGTGTTGTGTGTTTGTTCATATCTGTGCTTGAAGACTTTGACTGAAGACTTTCTCAATTTCCTCAGTTCAATTTCTTCAGTCTGTTTGTCTTCATCTTGTGCTATCCTGTGTTTACGCTTTCTGTACTCTGTGTTTGTCTTCATTTCATCATGATGACCATGCATGTATTCTGCTATGTTTACTTCTAAGTACTTATTCCACTGCTAGTAGTTCTTCGCTAAGGAATTTCCTCACGAGCAAATTCCTCAGTGAAGAATTTCATAAAAATCGCCTATTCACCCCCCTCTAGTCGATATAACGCACTTTCAATTGGTATCAGAGCAAGGTACTCCCTTGTTCTGTGTGATTTTGGTTTAATCGCCTGGAGTTTTAGTTATATCGACCGCAGGTATGATCAAGATTTCTGCTGGGTGTCCTACCTTCGATGGGACGGACTACCCCTACTGGAAGAATAAGATGCGAATGCATCTTGAGGCAATTGATAACGATCTCTGGTACGTTGTGGAAAATGGTGTTCCCTCCGTTTCACCCTTACTGAACGCTACCGATGTGAAGAGATTCAAGCAACTCGACTCTCAAGCGAAGAATATCATATGTGGCCATCTGAGCAAAGGACAGTATGGTAGAGTGAGTGCTTTGGAGGCTGCTAAGCTTATCTGGGATAGGCTATCCAAGGTCAATGAAGGAGTTTCAACTCAGCGTGACTCACGAGTTGATGTTCTTCACAATCTCTTCAACCGCTTCAAAAGGTTTGACAATGAAAATGTTCAACAAACCTTCGATCGCCTCACTGACATCTCAAATGAGATGCAAGCACTTGGTGCCACTGACATCACCGACCATGAAGTGGTGAAGAAATTGCTAAGATCGCTTGATTCCTCATTTGATACTCTGGCACTGATGATACAAGAGCGTGCTGATTACAAGTCACTTGACCCCGCTGATATCCTCGAGAGGCTAAACACTCATGAGTTCCAGCTTGCTGAGAAGAGAGATCTCTATGGTTCGAGCTATGGCAGATCACGTGCACTGAAGGCCAAGGTAGTATCTGAGTCCGAAGATGAAGACTCTGGTAGCAGCCTTGGTGATCCTGAAGAACTGAGTCATGATCTAGCACTGCTTGTGAAGAAATTCCAGAAGTTCTCAAGACGTGGTCGCTTTGGAAAACCCTCAAGGAGCAATGATTCCTCATCCAGTGACTATAAGAAGAGGCTTTGTCACAAGTGCAAGAAACCAGGACATTACATTCAATATTGTCCTTAGTGGGAAAAGGAATCAAAGAAGAAGAAATACAAGGATTACAGTTCTGATGATGCGAAGAAAAAGAAGAAGTCCTCAAAATCTTCATCATCAAAATCCTCAAAGTCTTCGTCTCACAAGAAGAGCAGCTCCAAGAAGGCTCGGGCATTCATTGGCAAGGAAATGGACTGTGAGGCTGAATCTGAAGAAAATGAAGCAGAAGAGGAATCTGATGATTCTGAGTCTGGTGTGGCAAGCATTGCCCTCGCTACTGCATTCGTCAGCAAATCCATCTTCAACGCTGAAGAAAGTGATCTCACAAACAAGGCTGATGAAGGCAGTGATGACTACGCTCCCACCTATTGCTTCATGGCAAAGGGTGCCAAGGTACTCAAATATGCCTCCTCTGAATCTAGTGAGGATGAATCTGATGAAAATCTTAAGCCTAGCTACTCTAAACTTGCTAAGATTGTTGTGCAACAACAAAAGGATTTTGAAAAGGTTCAAAACATGTTAGACAAAAGTGATGATATGTTGGGTGAAGAATTGGATCGCACTAAGGCCTTAACTGAAAATCTTCAGAGACTCCAGACCAGGTTTGACAACCTTCAAAGTCATCATAACACTCTCTTATCTGATCATGAGAAGCTTTCTTATGAATATCTTCAAAAGAAGCAAGATCTTGAGAAGCTAAGAGTGAGTTATGAAGATCTTCAGAAGGAGCGCGATTCATTACTTGCTCAACAAATCAGCGTTGCTCAGGAAGAATATATTCCTCCATGTTTAAAATGCATTGAACGAGAATCTGCTAATTCCTCACCTGAATGTTCAAATGCTTCAAATGTTACAAATTCTTCACCTGCCTCTGCTATCACTAATTCCTCATCTGAGGACATTGCTAGTATCATTGACGATGCAGGACTGAAGGAATTGTACATGACAGGCATGTACAAAAGCCTCAAAGGGCATCAGACTCTTTGTGATGTGCTTAAAAAGAAGATCCTCAACAGGAACCCTAGGAAAGAGGGCATTTCCTTTGAGAGGAAACTCAATGCTGATGGTACATATTGGAAGCCTGAGCAGTACCCCAAAACCTCATGGGTTGCTGCAAAGGGACCTCCAGTTGATCCATCTAATTTATTTGGCTATACATGTGAATCTTCTCATTCTCCTGATGAGTCATTTGACTCCAACTATAAACTGTTCAAAAATCAGAATGGTGAAGTATTTGCTAGATATGTTGGCACTAACTGCAGGAACGGTTCCCCTATGAAGAAAATCTGGGTTCCCAAAAGGTGCCTTGAAAGTCTTCAGGTGAATGTCCTCATGACACCGCCTGTGAAGAAAAGGAACCCCAGATCAAATTCTTCATATGGACCAAATTCTTCATATGGATCCAAGTCCTCATACGGACCAAATTCCTCAAGGGGATCAAATTCCTCACATGGATCAAAGTCCTCATATGAACGTCATCGTGCTAACAACTCTGTTTCACAGGGAAGAGCCAAGGACTATGAATATGAGCATTATTCTTCAAATTATTATGTTCATAAGTCCTCGAAGAATTTCTCTGCTTACTCATATGCTTACCCTAACCCCTCTTATGTGAAACGAAATGGTTTGGCCGCTATGCCACCATTCTCATATGGAGCTCGCAGAATGATGAACTCTTTGCCACCCCTTCAGATGTGGGTGGTGAAGAAAAAGAACTAGTCTCTTCTGCAGGGTCAGGTCTCCAGACGTGCTCAAACGTCTGAAGAATTTGCTGGGGACCTGACAAAATGCCTGAAAGGACGCAGGCTAACCATGATGAAATGAACTTTCATTTCACACGTCCTCCCTCTATTTTATCTGCCTTACTGCTTGATGAAATTGATCTGATGAATTGTGATATCATATTCTTCACTGCTGAAGTATATGAGGTCGTAAGTTGCACTAATTCATCTGCAGGATGATCAACCCAAAGCCACTGAATGGGTACTTGATAGTGGATGTACAAATCACATGACTGGTGATAGAAATCTGTTGATGGATGCTCCCTTATCGTCATCACATCTGAAGCATATCATCTTCGCTGACAAGAGCAAAAGTCAGGTATTGGGTCTAGGTAAAGTTGCTATCACAAAGGATCGACACATGGACAAAGTCATGCTTGTTGAGTCCTTAGGATACAACCTTATGTCTGTCTCAATGCTTTGTGATCTTGATATGGTTGTTGTCTTTGGCAAGTATCGTTGTGTTGTGATTATGGAAGCTGACAAATCCAAAGTCTTCGAAGGCTTTAGGAAAGGAGACTTGTATATTGTTGATTTCTCTGCAGATTCACAACCAGCCGTGTGCCTACTTGCAAAAGCTTCAGAAGGATGGCTATGGCATCGACGACTTGGTCATGCAGGCATGAGGAATTTGAACACGCTTGCGAAGAAGAAGCATGTCATTGGCATTGAGAATGTCAAATTCCTCAAGGATCACTTATGCGGTGCCTGTGAAGCTGGAAAGATGACAAAGGCCAAGCATCCAGCAAAGACCATCATGACCACTACTCGACCATTTGAATTGCTTCACATGGATCTCTTTGGTCCTAATCATTACTCCTTTGTTTCAAATGAAGCATCTCAATATGACTTTGTTATTGTTGATGATTACTCTCGTTACACATGGGTACACCTTGTCTCTTACAAAACTGAAGTGCAGGAAGTCTTCAAACGATTTTCCTCGAGGGCTTCAACCAACTGGTGTGAAGATCAAGCACATCAGAAGTGACAATGGCACTGAGTTCAAGAATTCGGGTCTCAATGAATATCTTGATGAACTTGGTATTACTCATAAGTTATCTGCTCCTTATACTCCTCAACAGAATGGCGTCGTGGAGCGCAAGAACAGGACTCTTGCTGAGATGGCTCGCACTATGCTTGACGAATACAAAACTCCTCGTCGTTTCTGGGTTGATGCAATTGATACTGCGTGCCACATCATCAACAGAGTATATCTTCACAAATTCTTTAAAAAGACTGCCTATGAACTCCCCACTGACAAGAAACCCAATGTGAGTTATTTCAAAGTCTTCGGTGCTAAATGCTGGATTAGAGATCCTCATCACAACTCTAAATTTGCACCAAAAGCACATGAAGGTTTAATGCTTGGTTACGGAAAGGACTCGCACACCTACAAAGTCTTCAACAATGTTCTTCACAAGATTGTTGAAACTGTAGATGTGCGGTTCGATGAAACTAATGGCTCGCAAAGAGAGCACCTACCTTCTGTGTTATATGAACCAACACCTAAGGATTCTATCAAGCACAAGGCTACTGAAGATGTCATTCCTACTGAAGAATCTGCTGAAGAATTCATTCCAGAATGGGAAGAACATCGAGCTGATGCACCTGAAGAAAATGCTGAGGAAATTGATGCTGAAGAAAATGCTGATCAAATTCCTCAACGACAACCAGCTCACCCTCGCGTTGCAAAGGAAGTGCAAGTGGAGAAGATCATCGATGACATTAGAGCACCAGGTCCTCTCACACGCTCAAAAGCTTCACACTTATCTAACTTTTGTGGGCACTTTGCTTTTGTCTCTATCACAGAGCCCACTAAGGTAGATGAAGCATTTCTGGAGCCTGAATGGATTCATGTCATGCAAGAAGAATTACATCAGTTCAAGCTCAACAACGTCTGGGAACTAGTCAATCGTCCCAATCCTCGCAAGCATAACATCATTGGCACAAAGTGGATCTACCGCAAAAAGCAAGATGAAAATGGTGTTGTGGTGAGGAATAAGGCACGACTAGTAGCTCAAGGCTACACACAGGTTGAAGGAGTTGACTTCGATGAAACTTTTGCACCTGTTGCTAGACTTGAAGCTATTCGCATATTACTTGCTTATGCTAACCATCATGATATCATCTTATACCAAATGGATGTGAAAAGTGCATTCCTCAATGGTAAGCTTGAGGAAGAAGTATATGTTGCTCAACCCCCAGGTTTTGAAGATCCAAAGCATCCTGACAAAGTCTTCAGACTTAACAAGGCCCTCTATGGCCTCAAGCAGGCCCCACGGGCATGGTATGATACATTGAAGGAATCTTCATGAAGAAAGGCTTCACACCCGGTTCACTCGATCCCACTCTCTTTACTAAATCTTATGATGGTGAACTGTTTGTGTGCCAAATATATGTTGATGATATCATCTTTGGCTGTACTGACCAACGTTATAGTGATGAATTTGCCTATATGACGAGTGAAGAATATCAAATGTCTATGATGGGAGAGTTGAAATTCTTCTTAGGTCTTCAAATTCGTCAACAGCGCAATGGCATATTCATATCTCAGGAGAAATACCTCAAGGATGTCCTAAAGAAATTCGGCATGCAAGATTGCAAAGGCATCAAAATTCCTATGCCCACAAATGGTCATCTATGCACTGATGAAAATGGTACATACTTCAATCATAAGGTATACCGCTCCATGATTGGCTCTTTATTGTACTTATGTGCATCTAGGCCAGATATAATGCTTAGTGTTTGCATGTGTGCCCGATTTTAAGCTGCACCGAAGGAATCACACCATAAGGCTGTGAAGCATATTCTTCGATATCTAGCTCACACACCAACACTAGGATTATGGTATCCCAAGGGCTCGGATTTTGATCTCATTGGATATTCTGACTCTGACTATGCTGGTGACCGTGTGGACCGCAAGTCAACATCTGGTACTTGTCATTTCCTTGGACGATCCTTGCTCTGTTGGTCCTCGAAGAAACAGAACTGGGTATCACTGTCTACTGCTGAAGCTGAGTACATTGCTGCTGGTTCTTGCTATGCTCAATTGCTATGGATGAAGCAAACGCTCAAGGACTATGGCATCGACGTGAAGAATGTGCCTCTCCTCTATGACAATGAGAGTGCCATCAAGATTGCTCACAACCCAGTTCAACACTCGAAGACAAAGCACATTCAGATTCGTCATCATTTTCTTCATGATCATGTGTTGAAGGGCGACATTTCAATTGAGCATGTGAAGACTGAAGAACAACTAGCCAATATCTTCACTAAGCCCTTGGATGAGAAGAGATTTAGCAAGTTGCGGTGTGAGCTAAATATCTTAGAGTCTTCGAATGTACTTTGAAAAGGCACTCATCCTAATACTTATGCAAAATTGATGACTTAGATGTGCAACACATGAAGAAACATTTTTCTTCAATCAATGAAGAATAACACTCTAAGTGTGAAGAAATTAATGAAGAATTTGATTCTCACAACCCTATGACAATTGTACGCGGTGTCTGAAATCATCATTCTTATACGGTGGGTCACGCCACCACAAAAGTTGAAAATCTTCAGTTTGAGTTTTTCCTCAACTTTTGAAATTCCTCAGTTTTTCAAATTCTTCAACTTTGCAAAATCTTCACTTGTGTCGTCGTTTTTCTTCAGTTGCTATATATATATATATATATATATATATATATATATATATATATATATATATATATATATATATATATATATATATATATATATATATGAGTTTATGTCCTCTACAACATTCACTTATAGCTATTTCTTCAGGTTGGTCTTTCTACTAAGTGAATGTGATCGGACCCTTCCCCTCTATGCTATACTCAATCCAATGTGTTCACAAATTCTTCATGTGTGTTCTATTTGAAACTCGTTCAAATTCTTCACTGTGTCCTTGTTAGCTGAACATATTGCGAACGGAACGTTAAAACTAATCTTATCCAAACTTTCGGTTTTGCCGCTCAAACCGTTCCGCATCCCACGATGCATTATTTTACTCACCCACGATCTTACACGATCTCCACTACACAGTACGTGGGTGACACATGTCGTGAGAAGGAGAACGGCCAGGGGCACGTTCGTCCTAAATCTTCGGGTGAGCAGTTTTTCACCGTGGCTATAAATACCCCTGTCCCCTTCCTCACTTCTTTTACCCCGCTCGATCTCACTCTCCCGCTCGAGCTTCCGAACCCTAGCGCCGCCGCTACTCCATCGTCACCGGTGAGGAAGATCTTCACTGCCTCGACCTCGTTGCCATCGTACTCGCGCCGACCACGGAAATCTTCACCTCCGCCGCCTCCGTAGACGTCTTCCTCCGCCAAGTTAGGGCGTGGAAGATCTGCATCGACGAACTTCCCTGTTTCAACTCATAGTTTGTCGTGTTCTTGGTTCAGTGTAATTAGAAGCTATTTTTACTACCCTCTTTGATTCGAAACTTTTCTACAAAATCTTCAAAGGTGTTTTATTCTTCAAATGCTCACACACAAAACACCTCACATGTTATCTGTTCTTGATTCATTTCCCTAAGCATCATTTTCTTCAAGATTCCTCAATTGTGTGGACCTTCGATCTATACAACTCTGGAACCTAAGATATAAAGCGCTTAGTGAAATTCCTCAAGACGCATCTGGTCAAATTCCTCAAACTTTTTTTTTTGAAAAACCCTCTGAGAACGCATATGACCTCTCCAAATTCCTCGCAACTATACTCTGTTCACAGGTACACATGTCCGCTGCAGAATCATTAGGTTCTCATCAACTTAACTCATTTGCAGCGTTCCTCGAAGAAAAGTTGCATACTTCTTCAGAGAATTCAATTGTTCAAATTCCTCAATTGAAGAAAATGGCTGAAGGAAAACGGCCTCAGAAAGGAGGAAAGAAGCCTGAGGTTATGACTGCGTTTGAAATCCCTGAGGATATTTATAAAGATTACTGCACACCTGATGAAGCCAAGTTTGGCAAAGAAGATAAAAATCAGTGCAAGGTGCGCATTCAAAGGATTGAACGGAGATGGGCACGCGAATGGAGGGAGTACAGATATGTTACTCCAAAGTACATGAAGAAATTCGCACTGAACCCTCCGTGCCCAAGAGCCCCATTGGCACCTGGCCAAGTGGCTGATCCCACGAGCATCAAGCGTGGTGAGGATTTTCCTGAGGAATGGGCCAAGCGCCAAGCTAAACTGGCAAGGCAAGCCAGAGAAGCAGTGAGGAAATTTAATGAAGACTCTGCTGCTGCTGCTGCCACTGAGGCTTCTGCCAAGCCGAGGAAAGCGATGCTCAAGAAGCCCGCTTGCAAGCCAAGTGCTTCACCAGCAATTCCCTCACGGCCAAGTTCCTCTGCTATGCCCTCACGGCCAGAAACTTCAAAATGTTCAAAGCAAATTCCTCATGCTGCTCCTGCTCCACCAAAATCCTCAGCACCTCCTCCACAATCCTCAGCTGTCCCGACAAAGTCTTCAGCACCTGTGCATCTGGCCTCGTGCCAAAGGACTACTGGCATCTCAATTGCCTCTGGTGTCTCAGCTAGTTCCTCAGCTGCACCAAGTTCCTCAGCTGGACCCTCTCTGCTGAAGAAAAATGCTACTGCTGGACGCGGCACTCGCCCAAGTCCTAAGAAGAAGCAGGTAGTCTTCACTGTACCATCTGATGATGATGAAGCTGATGAAGAAGAACTTGCTGAAATCATCAGGGACCGTCAAGAAAGGGCTGCTAAAGCCAAAGGCACACCTGTGCCACTGCTGTTGGATCCAAGGGCGATCCTCGATTACATTGATCTCTGGCATAAGGATCCCAACACACCTATGCCTGACTTCAAGCTAACACCTGGCCAAAGTCACATGCTGACTCACTTCATCCAAGAGGAGAAGTGGAAATATGATAAGGCCAGAGAGATCAAGAAATCACAGTATCACAAAGAGAAACTGTTGAAGAAAAATGTTGTCAAAATGACAACTGAAGAACTCATCAAGATGCAGGCTGAAATCAAAGCCCTCAGTGACAACTTCGATTCTTAATATGCTGATTGGCAAGGAGCCAAGGTCAGATTTGTGAAGCTGACTGATACTTTCACCAAGGGTGCAGCCCCAACTCAACAAGAAGTTCCTCACGCTGAAGCATCTGTTCAGCAAACTGAAGAACATGCCAGCACCGCTGATGAAGTTCAGGATGTTGAAGAAAATGCCAGTTCCAGGGCTGATGACTCTACTCCAGCCACTGAAGAAATTGCCAGGGCATCCACTAGTGGTGCGCCTGAAGAAACTGAGGAAATCAGGGCAACTGCATCAGTTGCGCCTGAGGAAAATCAACCAGATTCCTCAGCTCCACCTGCGCCTACACCAACTCCTATCCTTCCATCTGCATTGGATGTGAAGAAGACCAAGGCTGCAGAGCGAGCTGCAGTGAAGAAAAGGAAGGCATCAAATGCTTTAGAATCTTCCGCTCCCAAGAAGATGAAGCCGATGACCAGCTCGTTTGCAAATCCCATTGATGCTATTCCTATCTCATCCATGCCATCAAAGGACCTTGTTCCTTTTGGTGAAGATTATGTGATCCCAAGTGGATCAGATGAAGAAACTCAATCTGCTGCTTCGTCAGAGCAGATTGATGAAGAAATTGAAGTGGATGCAATCCCTTCAACCCCACTGGTCTCATCACCAATGCCTCAGTTTGATGCTGAAGAGGCTGGTGTTGAAGAAATTGATGATGAAGATGTGGATATTGGAAGCACAACTCCGTTGATGAATGACGACTTTTGGGAAAGTCAGCGTCCCAATTCCCCACTCTTCACCCCACTGCAGCAAATTCCTCACTCCCCTGCACAAACTATTCAAATGGGCTCTGAAGAAACTCATCCCACTGCATCTGTGAATGAAGAAATTCCAGCCACTAGTGCTGAAGAAACTGTTGCTGAAGCTGAAAAGGTGACTACACCTGAGGAGGAACCAGAAATTCCTAAGCCTGAAGAACCTGAGATCGTGATTCCTGAGGTAGTGATGCAACTCACTGACACTCCTCTGCCCAAGCCAAAGGATCCATTCTCAAAGAAACAAAAGTTTAAGGCTGAAGACTTCTTTGGTGAGCACGTGTTCTTCACTGAATACAACCCTTATGACTCTGCTCGCATAAGGAAGAGGCGTTTCTGGACAGCAAGTCAAGCAAATTTCTATTCCTCAGTGCTTTTCAACAAGGACAAAGTCTTCGACCATGCACATATTCCTCACGTGGATATGGAGTCTATGCCGTGCTTCACGCCAGTCCTCAGTGTTCTTCACGACGCTGGGCTGCTCAACTTCTGCACTGACATATGCGATTGGAATGAATAACTCATTCTTCAGTTCTATGCAACACTGCACATCACTGGCAACTCTGAAGATGTGAATTCATGGGTTCTAGACTAGATGACTGAGAACACACATCATAAGGCCCCAGCATCTGAATTGCTTCGTGCCCTTCCTCTGAGTCCACCCACTGAAGATGCACGTTGTATTTACAACGAACCTGATCTTTCAAATCACTATATGCAAGTGCTCATGAAGGCTTTGAAGCCAGGGCAAGCCCCTCGAACCACATTCCTCGTCAAGGAATTGTTGTATGTGCCAAGGACTGTCTATCGCATTCTGATGAAGACAATGAGTCCCATTAAAGGCCACGATTCAACTGATGAAGAGATCGTTGGCATCATGAAGAACATGCTTTTCAACATCTGTCATGGCGTTCCCGTCAACTTCCATGATTTCTTCATGAGGACTCTGGCAAATATTGCCATGTCACCATTTGAGCTAAAGCCTTATGCACCTTGGATTATGAGATTCATCAGGACAAGGTCTTCACTCAACTACAAAGCTGAAACTCTGAACCACTTCAGCTACTTGCCTCCCATTGAAGTCCTCAAAAGGACATTTTCCTCAGCTGAAGAAAAGGGCAAGGCCACTGCTGTGATAGATGAAGGCATTCGTCCATTGGATGGTCAATTTCGCAAGGCCGCATCTTATTCCACCAATGATGACTCTGCCACACATGACACTGCCGCCAACACTGCCAAGCCAAATCCTCAAGCCACAGCACCCAGGGTGATGACTGACCGTGAGTTACTCCTCAGTCTTCATCAAAAGGTTGATCGCAATCACAAATGGGTCAAGCGTCAGTTTGGTTCAATTCTTCACAACATGAATGCGACACATAATGCAGTGAAGAAAAACCACTACTACCTTCATGAAACCCTCAACCGCACCTGGGCTGTTCTGTCTCAACTTTACAGTGCTGATGATTTGAAGCAAATGGGTCTCAAAGAAGAATTTGACTGGGCTGCACCGCCTCCGAAGAAGTACAAGAAGGTCAAGGTTCCTTCTCTGGTGGCCAGTTCATATTCTTCATCGCGTGAGACTGATGAAAATGAAGACTTGGACGACACTGCGGCAGGCCCTACTTCAACAACCGACCCCAACAACGCTGGTGCTCCTTCATCAACTTGAATATCTTCAGGGGCGTTAGTCCTCAGTTTCAATCCTTTTGGTCATTCGATGACAAAGGGGGAGAAATATGAGTTAGTCTTCAAGCGGGTCTATTTTAACGCCCTTATACATCATTTTTTTAAGTTACAACTCTCGTTCTTCTGAAACTTTTATTGGATCGAGTTGTAATCTTAAACCCGATGGTGCTCTGATACTTCTGTTGCACTATGCTCTGATACTTTTAATGCGCTATTCTGCATGCTTATTCTTCGTTAATATTATTGCATGCATGCTGAATTTCATCAGGCACCATATTTCATCATGCATTTCAAATTCTTCATATTATATGTCAAATGCGTGTATGAATTACAAGATATAGGGGGAGATCTCCATGATTCAACTCTTCAAGTGTGCATTGCTTCAAAAGCAAATTCCTCACTATGCACATCTTCAGGGGGAGTTCTTCTATATCTTGCAATCAAATTTCTCAATATCAGTAATTACACTTCATATATTTATCCCCGTTGAAAACTTAACCTATGTTGTCATCAATCACCAAAAAGGGGGAGATTGTAAGTGCATCTAGTGCCCCTTAGCGATTTTGGTGTATTGAAGACTTATAGGTTAAGTATCTAATTCGTTTATGAGTGTACACAGGTCTATAAGTCTATGAGGAGTTTGATATTTACAGAGAAAGTCGACCGCTAAAAATGAAGTTCTTCGACTCAAGACTTTGATATTTTGAAGACTTTCTGAAGACTTTGAAAGTGAAGAAATTGGTGTGACCTTGAAGACTTGGTATTCATTCGAGGAACATGAAGCGTGAAGACTTTTGTTTTCGTAGTTTCATTTTCTCTTTCTTGAGTCATAGGAAACATCGTACTGTTAAAGGGGGTCGATGAAATACTAAGGAGAAAATTTCCATGTGATGCTCAACTCAAATCCTACACCTACCAATCCCTTCGAGTGAAGCCATTGGAAATCTCATACAGTTCATTCAATTTCTTCAGTGACAGAGACGTAGTTCTTCTGGTCACTGAGGACTTTGCTCTGACTGAGGAGTTAGGAATTCGCCAGTGCGAATTGCCTACATAGTGAGGAACATGATAGCCCTGAGGAATTTGTACCTCAAATTTCCGACCGTTGCTGTGCTACGCGCCAGCTGTTCCAAAATATCTTGTCCACATAACGGTCATATCATTGAAGGGCATTTATGTCTTATCATGTTGGGCTGCTCCCTAGGCTATAAATAGCCGCCCCCTACAACCACTAGCTGGTTGGCTGCTCCGCGAGAACTTGACACTTGTCATTTGAGAGCAACCCATCCTCCGAGGACTTTGAGCGAAAATTATCAAGTGAGGAAAATCCAAAACCCAAACCCAAAACACCTACAAACCCAAAGTGATTGAGCATCACTGAAGAGATTGATCCTGCGTGGATCCGATGCTTGTTACCTTTGAAGACTGTGCTTCTTCCAGACGGTTAGGCGTCATGGTCTAGAGCATCCAAGAGGAATTGTGGATCACCGAGTGACCTAGTCTGTGAAGGTTTGGAAGTCACCTGAAGACTTACCACGAGTGATTGGGCGAGGACTGTGTGTCCTTAGCTCAAGGAGAATATGGTGAGGACTGTGTGTCCGGGACTAGGTGTCCTCGAGTTTAAATACTCAGCCGCTCCAACCAGATGTTCAACTGAGACAGCAGTTGGAACTGGTCTACCAAATCATTGTCTTCACCAAGCTTACTGGTTCTATTTCCTCAACACTTTCATTTCCTCATTAATGTGTTGTGTGTCTGTTCATATCCATGCTTGAAGACTTTGACTGAAGACTTTCTCAATTTCCTCAGTTCAATTTCTTCAGTCTGTTTGTCTTCATCTTGTGCTATCCTGTGTTTACGCTTTCTGTACTCTGTGTTTGTCTTCATTTCATCATGATGACCATGCATGTATTCTAGTATGTTTACTTCTGAGTACTTATTCCGCTGCTAGTAGTTCTTTGCTAAGGAATTTCCTCACGAGCAAATTCCTCAGTGAAGAATTTCATAAAAATCGCCTATTCACCCCCCTCTAGTCGATATAACGCACTTTCAACAAGGTCACCTTCCTCAAAGCTTCGGGCATGAACCTTGCGGCTATGGTAGCGGCGCAAGGCTTGCTGGTAGTGCACTGCTCTCACAGCCGCCCGAAGACGATCTTCCTCGAGGAGTGTTGCGTCATCTTGCCGCAAGTGCTCTTGCTCAAACTCATCATAAGCGAGCACTCGGGTGACCCGTACGTGAGTTCCGTGGGGAGAACTGCTTCTGCCCCGTAAATGAGGGAGAAAGGTGTCTGGCCGGTGGCTCGATTTGGTGTCGTTCTGATTGACCAAAGAACTGCCGGCAATTCATCAATTCAGCACCGTCCGCACTTGTGCAGCTTGTCAAAAGTTCTTGTCCGGAGGCCCCGCAATAATTCAGCATTCGCCCTCTCAGCCTGGCCGTTGCTTCGTGGGTGTGCAACAAAAGCAAAATAGACCTTGCTGCCGAGGTCCTGGATGTACTCCCTCTGTTTCTTTTTACTCCGCATATAAGATTTGGTCAAAGTCAAACTACACAAAGTTTGACCAAACTTATATAAAAAAATATGAACATCTATAATATTAAAATTATATAGTATGAAAATACATTTCGTGGTGCATCTGATAATGTTGATTTCATATTGTCAACGTTTATATTTTTAATGTAAAATTAGTCAAATTTTACAAAGCTTGACTTTGACCAAACCTTATATGAAGACTAAAAAGAAACGGAGGGAGTACTGCATGAAGGCGCGGCTCGTGAACTGCGTGCCGTTGTCGGTGATGACTCTATTTGGCACACCAAAGCGGCAGACTAGCCCCTTGAAGAATTTGACGGCTGATTGTGCTGTCACCTTTCTCACTGCCTCCACCTCCTGCCACTTTGTGAACTTGTCGATTGCAACGTACAAGTACTCAAAGCCCCCGACAACACGGGGAAAGGGGCCCAGTATGTCGAGCCCCCAGACCGAGAATGGCCAGGAAAGAGGTATTGTTTGGAGAGCATGAGCTGGTTGATGAAGCTTCTTTGAATGGGACTGGCATGCTTCACACCTAGTTACTAGTGCCGTTGCATCCTGGAGGGTTGTGGGCCAGAAGAAACCTTGCCGGAAAGCCTTGCCGGCAAGGGCCCTCGACCCTATGTGGGAGCCACATATGCCTCTGTGTATCTCCATCAACAGCCCTAGTACTTCCTTCCAGGGAATACACTTCAATTTCACACCGTTTGGTCTTTTTCTGTACAGAACATCGTCGATGAACTGATACATGGCAGACTGACGGGCTACTTTCTCCGCTTCTTCCTGCTCCTCAGGGAGTTCCCCTGTCTGGAGGAATCGGACGGTATGCTGTGCCCATGCCGGAGCGTGGGGCTCGACGGCAAGGACCAAAGGCATTTCCTCTGCCATGAGAGCGGCTGTCTCTACAGCCAGGGCTTGGCGCCCTGTCAGAGTCTGTTGCCCCATGGCAGGCTCAGTGTCCACGGCAACACCTTTGCTGGCAGCTCCTGGGAGCTTGGCGGGAAAGTACTTGGCGGGAAAGTACTTGCCGATTTCCTCCGCTTGTTCTGCTCTGTTGATGGTTCAACGGATGGTTGAGTTAACCGAAGCACAAAAGTACCTGGTTCCACAGGCAACTTGAAGGCAGCGCGTTTCGACAAGTAGTCGGTCATGTCGTTCTCCACTCAGGGAACATGCTCCGCTTGCATACCGTCAAAATGCACTTCCAGCTTCCCCACTTCATCTACGTAGGCCTCCATCAATGGGCTTTGATAATCTTTGTTAACTTGTGTAGGATCGAAAGTATGTCTAGAGGGGGGTGATTAGACTACTTGACCAAATAAAAATCTAGCCTTTTCCCAATTTTAGTTCTTGGCAGATTTTAGCTATCTTAGCACAAGTCAACAATCTCCACACAATTCAAGCAAGCATGCAAAAGAGTATATGAGCAGCGGAAAGTAAAGCATGCAACTTGCAAGAATGTAAAGGGAAGGGTTTGGAGGACTCAAATGCAATTGGAGACACGGATGTTTTTGTCGTGGTTCCGATAGGTGGTGCTATCGTACATCCACGTTGATGGAGACTTCAACCCACGGAGGGTAACGGTTGCGCGAGTCCACGGAGGGCTCCACCCACGAAGGGTCGACGAAGAAGCAACCTTGTCTATTCCATCACGGCCATCGCCCACGAAGGACTTGCCTCACTAGCGGTAGATCTTCACGAAGTAGGCGATCTCCTTGCCCTTACAAACTCCTTGGTTCAACTCCACAATCTTGTCGGAGGCTCCCAAGTGACACCTAGCCAATCTAGGAGACACCACTCTCCAAGAAGTAACAAATGGTGTGTTGATGATGAACTCCTTGCTCTTGTGCTTCAAATGATAGTCTCCCCAACACTCAACTCTCTCTCACAGGATTTGGATTTGGTGGAAAGAAGATTTGAGTGGAAAGCAACTTGGGGAAGGCTAGAGATCAAGATTCATATGGCAGGAATGGAATATCTTGACCTCAACACAAGTGTAGGTGGTTCTCTCTCAGAAAATGTGTATTGGAAGTGTAGGTATGTTCTGATGGCTCTCTCCACGAATGAAGAGTGGGTGGAGGGGTATATATAGCCTCCACACAAAATCTAACCGTTACACACAATTTGCCAAACTCGGTGGGACCGAATGGTTAAACTCGGTCGGACCGATTCAGCAAACCTAGTGACTGTTAGGATTTTTGGTGGGACTGAGATGCAACTCGGTAGGACTGATATGGTTAGGGTTAGGGCATAACGTAATCTCGGTGTGACCGATTACACAAACTCGGTGGGACCAATTTTGGTAATAAGCTAAACAGAGAGTTGGTCAGGTAAACTCGGTGGGACCGATTCGCTCATCTCGGTGAGACCGAAATGTTACAAAAGGGAAACAGAGAGTTTACATTGCAATCTCAGTGGGACCGATCGCTCATCTCGGTAAGACCGAAACGTTACGAAGGGAAACAGAGAGATTACAATCTCATCTCGGTGAGACCGAGATCCCTATCGATGAGACCGATTTTCCTAGGGTTTGTGGCAGTGGCTATGACATTTGAAACTCGGTGGCGCCGGATAGAAAGAATCGGTGGGGCCGAGTTTGACTTTTGGTTTAGGTCATAGGTGGATGTGGGAAGGTAGTTGAGGATTTTGGAGCATATCACTAAGCACTGAAGAGCAAGAAACTCATTAAGCAACACCTCATCCCTCCTTGATAGTATTGTCTTTTCTTATGGACTTAATGTGATCTTGGATCACTAAAATATGAAATGTAGAGTCTTGAGCTTCAAGCTTGAGCCAAACTTTTTGTCCTTCGAGTTTTGAGGGATCCACTTTCCTCATCCATGCCATGCCATTCATTGAGCTTTTCTTGAAATATTAATCTTGGAATAATGTTAGCTCAATGAGCTATATGTTGTTAGGAATTACCAAAACCACCCAGGGATAGTTGCACTTTCAATCTCCCCCTTTTTGGTAACTGATGACAACATATAGATCAAAGCTTCGACAAATGATAATAAGAGTGAAAGATATTGTCGCTTTGAGAAGTATGTGAAAAGCAAGAGCTCCCCCTAAATTTGTGCATATCTTAAGATTTGCTTTGGACTGCACATGCACAATGAGTTAGGATCATGGGTTACTCTTCCATGTCACATACATCTTGGTGGAGCGCTCAAACTGATAAGAATTAAATACATGCACTCATCACCAAGCAAAGTGAATGATCAAATAGGGATAAAATGATAGTATCATCCAACAAGCATTAATGTAGCATATGATCAAAGACACATGATCATCCAAGTATCACACACAAGCATAAGGTATCTCAATCAAGCAAATAAAGTTCAACCACCAAAGCAAGAGAGAATAAAAATCAACGCTCTCTCTCGAAGCCTATGATCTATACATTTCTCTCCCCCTTTGGCAACAAGTTACCAAAAAGTTCATAGAAAATGCATAGCACTAAAACGTCTCTCAAGCTTGGTCTTCAGGTGGTGGTGTCCGGATAACGCCAAGGACGAAGGCTTCAGTTGATGTAGATGGAGCTGAAGGAGTTGGTGCTGGAGCTGGTGGCACTAAAGCTGTAGCTGGTGCAGATGAAGTGGCTCTAGTGTCTGATACTGGCACTGCAGTTGACCTCTGATCTCTAGGCACTCTGGCAAATGCATCAGTGGTTGTCTTTCCCTTCCTCTCCTACATATCATCCTGAAGTTGCTCCACAACAGACTGGATCTCAGTGACCTTCACATCTAAGTCATAGAACTTCTGCTCCATGATTCTTTCCAAGCTCTCCTGGTTTCGAGTCAGGGTGGCCAGTCCTTTCTCTATCCTTAGAGTGGATGCAATCAAGTAGCCAAGCTGATCTTGTTTGCTCTTTAGAAAATACTGAGATGCCTCTTCCATGGTTGGCATCTTGGCAGCTTTCTCCATCTTTGCCTTCTCCTTCTTTGCTTGTGCTTGCATTGAGGAGGGTTCATCTTCATTCATCACAACTTGGTTGTCCTCGAAGTCTGGGTAGATAGGCAAGTGTTCCTTATCCAACAAGTATGTGCCTGTGCCCATCTTTGAGTTTATCAACTCCTGGATCTGTGGGGCATATCCACAACTTCTTTTCTGGTCTGCTGCAGTCCTCTTGATAGTCTCAACTATAAGGCTCATGACCTTGAACTTCTGTGGCACATCAAATATATGTAGCAAGTTAATTGCATGGCCTCTGATCATTCTGTGATCACCAGACTTGGGCAAGAGGGTGTGCCTAAGGATCCAATTGATTGTAGGCAGCCCTGACAGCAAGTGTTTTACTGACCCAAACTGGTGAGTCTCAAGATCATCTTCAGGAATCTCCTTGTACATGTTTGCCATAGAGTTGTGATCCATCTTCTTCTTGGCATAGACATCCAAGTCATCTTCTTCTTCCTTAGGAGCATTGATCAGATTTGCCCATTCCTTAATAGTTGAGTGGTACCTTGTACCTTCAGACATCCATACTATCCTGCCATCTGGATAGAAGTGTGCTGTGGAGTAGAATTGCATTATGAGCTCCTCATTCCACTTTGTGAGCTTCTGCCCAACAAAGTTTGCAACTCCACAAGCACTGAAGCTGTCAAACACACCAGGATAGTGTTCCTCATTTTCCTTGATATACTTCCAGTCGACCAACCTCATTTCACACACTATAGGCTTCTTGTCCAACAACACTGTCTCATAGAAGTCCTGCTGTTCCTTTGTGTGGAACCTGTAATCAACAACAGTTCTTCTCCGGCTGGCATATGGATCTGACACTCTCCGTAGCCTCAACCTTGAGTCTCTTCTGAGCTTCATGTTCTCAGCCACAGGATGAGCATCATTGTGGTCTAGAATCTTGGGCTTCAACTTTCTCAGAACATGCTCCTCATCTCCTTCTTCTTCAGCAATAGTCTAGGCACTAGGGCCTTGTTTTTCTCAGCAACAAATATGTTTCTTGTATTCCTCTTTGGTGCAGTCTTGGGCTTGGAGGCATCTTTGGGTGCTTCTTTGGGCTTTCATGATGCATCCCCTGTCCTGATAGCATCACCCATAAGCTTCTGGGCCTTAGGTGCTGGTGCAGCAACCTCTTCCTCTCCTTCTTCTTCCTCAGAAGAGTGCTTCTCAGATTATTCCATTGGATCAACTTTCTTGCACCATCTGCCCCTCTTTCTTTCCTTCTTCTCTTTTGCAGCAGCCTCTTTGGGTTGAGATTCCAAAGATGCTTGAGTGGAGGCTCTGGCTTTAGACATGGGCTGTCTCCCTGCTGTCCTTTTGGTCTTTAGTCTTGGCTTAACTGCACCAGTGGAGCTATACTCCTTCTTGAGCACCTTCTTCTTTGATGTGGCTTCCTCTTCCTCTGCCACATAATCTTCATCCTCAGACTCTGAAGTTCTTTTCTTGCTTGCTCTAGTGGCAGCCTTTGGCAAATTGCTTGGGGTGCTTCTGCTACCCTCATCTAAGCTGCTAGAGGGACTAGTGCCCTCACTCATGTGCACCTGCTCCTCTGACTTGTTCTGGCTATCACTCTGGTCAGACATGTTGCAAACACTAACTGCAGACCCTGTAAATAGATTTTAGATGAGATAGAGTGGATGAGCATCACAAAATACAGAGATTTTTGCAAAAGAATGAGTCAAAAACTTCATTTTAGTTTTCCACAAAAAGCATTTCGGATCAACCGATTTGCAAACTCGGTGATACCGAGGCAGTTTTTGGAACCTAAACTAGTGAACTAGGCCAGACCGAGTCACAGTTCGGTGGCACCGAGACTGCTAGGGTTTCACAAAGTCCTGAACTCGGTCACACCGATTTGCAATTCTCGGTCAGACCGAGAACCACATGTGCAATGGCCTTGGCCGAATCGGTGGAACCGAGTTCTGCAACCCGGTGGGTCCGAGATGGTTTCGGCAGAAACCTAACCCTAAATTTTCGATTCAACTCTAATCTACGGAGTGTTTTGACTGGATAGAAGTGTTTCAATCATGGCAAGATTCATGATGAACACAATGTGCTAGGAACTGGATGGGGATAAAACTGTGATCGAGTCCATACCCTAGTTCGGCGATGAACTCGCTATGACGGCAACGGCAGGGAAGAATTCCGTTGACGGCGGCGGAGACCAGCGACAGGAGGCGGCTGGCGACGAGGAGGACGATCCGGAGACCCAGGAGGGAGAGCGAGCTATGCGCGGGCAAAGGGGTTTCGGAGAAATTTCCAAAATTTTGCCCATGAGTATGTATAGCCCGACCCTGTCGGTGTGACCGAGTGGAACAACTCGGTGGCACCGAGATGCATAACTGTTGACAGTTACAGCAACTCGGTGTGACCAAAAAGTTCAAATCGGTTGCACCGAGATTGAAAACCTTGATCGACTTAGTGATCTCGGTATGACCGAAATGGAGGAATCGGTCAGACCGAAACACACAAAGAAGTTTTGGAAGTTTAAGTCTATGACGAATCGGGGACTCCGAGTGCTCCTCACACAGAGTGGTTCGAATTTGACTTGATCAAATTTTGTGATGTACCATGAATAGAGTTTGAGACGAGAAAAGCATAGATAGCTAGAGAGGGTTCTTAGGCATTCTTGTCCATCCACTTGGCCAAAGAAAAAGAAACCAATCAATCAAAACAACAAGTGGACGTCCTCGAATGAGTGAAATATGCAACCAACATGCTCACACAATAAAATGACAAATGAAATATGTGGCAAAGCATGCACAACCAATTCTAGCATCTATCAAGCAATTGGCGATGACTAGGTCATGTATATATGAGTATATTGACTTAGGAGTCAAATGAGAACATTTCATCATAGGTCATACTCATCGTTTAAACACAAGTGGGATTACCCCTTTTACATAAAGCATTGTTGTGTTCACACCATTAGAGTTGCTTTAGCTCAATTTTTAGAGTAAAGCTCCCCCTAGATGTGAGATCCCCCCTAAGAGGGATGAACTAACCTTGGGTTTTGTCGACGATGACTGTCACAGCCCTAGCTTCAGCCTTGTTGTGGACTAGTCTGGGTTGTTGCATCATGTTTATATTTTCTTGAACTTGAAATGGGGATTGTTTAAACCATAGCATCAAAGGAATTCACTAGGTTCAACTAAAATATTTTCAGTGAATCCAAATGGCTTTCAAAAATGATCATCATTCTTGGAAAATGCTGGAAACAGTAACCAGAGGTGATGCACATTTTTCCATGACATATTTGGGCTCTAGATTAAATCATACTCTATTTGCATTTGGGCATTTAAATGCTATTAAATATTTTAAATGCTCAAATAATCATAAACTATAATGTTTACTGTAGGATATATTCCCAATAGTGATCATGAGTAGTTCCATGATTTTTGGAAGTGTCTAAGTATTTTTAATATAGCCCTAAAGATTATAGAAAAATAGAAAACTGAAACAACAAAGAGAGAGAGAGAGAAAGGAACTTACCTGGGCTTACCTCACCTGTGCAGCCACCTGGCGACCCAAGTGGCCGGCCCAGCCCACCTGGCCCCCTCCCCTGTCGTCTTCCTCTTTTGCCAGGAGGACGGGCGTGTGCCCGACGCGCGCGCACCGCCGTGCGGCCACCTCCACCCTGCTTGCCTGCGTCCTTGACGCCTGGACGTCTCCAACGCCGCCACGCACGCCCCTGGAACCCCCTCGCACTCTCCCTCGCTCCTCTCCCTCCTCCGTTTCTCTTACGCGCGGCCGCCGAGCGCAGCCGTCGCCGCCGACGAGCACCGCCGTGGCCACAGCCACTGCCTCGCCTCGCCGATGCGCTCAGAGGCTCCGCCTCGACCCCCTCTTCCTCCTCGCCGAGCCACGCCCCACGGGAGCCCCTACAACGCCGCCATCAGCTCCGTCTTCTTCCTCGGACTCCGGCGATCGCCGTCACCACTCCGTCATATCCAGAGCCTCCCCCGAGCTGCCGACCCATCCATGCGATGCACTGTGAGCCTCTGAACCGTTTCCCCCTACTCCCGTGCGCTAATTCGAGCTCTAGCTCTCATTTCCGTCGAGACCGGGACCTCGCTGGCGCCGGCCATGTCGCCGTCGTTGTTTTGGCCGGCCTCCGTCCAAACCAAGCATGTCACCGCACTCAGTACACCCCCAGGAGCATGTTTCACCCACCTGCTCCTCCTCCTGTGCACCACAACGCCAAGCCCGTAGGTGCCCGAACGCCGGCCGCCGCCACGAGCTCGACTCCGGCGAGCTCGTTCCACCCCGTGCCTCCTGCGTGCCTCCCCTGGATGCGCGCGAGTAAGGGCAACCCTCTGGTGCCCTTGGCTTGGCCCAAAACCGCCCGTAGCGCCACTCCGACGATCTTCCGCCACGGTTTTGGTCGCCTCCGGCAGAACTCTGGCGAAGCCGACGTGGCGCTGTCATTAGCCACTGATGACGCCCTAACTAACCCACCTAGCTCACTGACACCTGGGCCCCACGCCCTAAATGATCTAGGTTTTATTTCTGTTTAGATTAGTTTATAATCACGCGGGACCCACCAGTCAGAGTTGACCGTGCTGACGTGGCTGTTGACCTGACCCCACATGTATGTGACCCAGACAGCTCTGTGTCACTAACCAGTGGACCCCACTGGTCAGGTTTGACCTGGCTGACCCAGTTGACCCGCTGACTTTACACCTATGTCATGCCGACGCATTAATTCAATTACTGGAATTATTCTTATACAGGAAATTCCAGAAAATAGTACAAACTTCTAAAAATCATAGAAAATCAACCGTAGCTCCAAATCAAACAAGTTATATATGAAAAATGATCAGAAAAATCCAATCTATCCATCTGTACTGGTTTAATGCATGTTAAAGCGACCTAACCTTTCTGTTTAGATGAAACATGATAATGCACTTATATGAGTTCATAGTTTAGGCTTGTATTTGAATCCTTGATTCAAATAAGCTCAAAACCTTCTGGTTGTAGTTGCATTAGCCCAACACACTCATTTTGCCATGTCATGATCATGCATTATATTGTCGCATTGCATTGATTGTGTTCCCTCTTGTTTGCCGGTGGTTGTCCCCTCTCGACAGACGTATTCCGACGATGAGATCAATGACACCGATGAAGAGTTATACTATCTTCAAAAGTGTCAGGCAAGCAAAACCCCCTTGTTCATTCCGATACAATCCCACTCTCTCGCTCCTTGGAGCCTATTGAATAAATAATTGAGTCGTAGAGTTATGTTGTGATGCCATGTTGTATTTACACATATCGAGCATATTGTGTGTATGATTGAAATGCTTGGTATGTGTGGGATCCGACAACCTAGTTGTTTATCCTTGGTAGCCTCTCTTATGGTGAAATGTAGTCTTGTGCTTCCATGAGCCATAGTAGTCCGCTACAGCCCGGTTCACCGGAGTCCTGCTAGCCCAGCACTACTGCTCCGGAACACTTGACTGGCCGGCATGTGATTCACTTCGTTTCGGTGTCTGTCCCTTTGGGGAAATGTCACGCGGTGACATCCGGAGTCCTGCCTAGCCTGCTACAGCCCGGGTTCCCGGAGTCCTGTTAGCCCAGTGCTATAGCCCGGATTCACACGCTGCTGACCGACATGCTCGATGTTGTTTCGTGTATGCATGTCCCTATAAGTTAGTGCCACTTCGGGTTCACGACTAGTCATGTCGGCCCGGGTTCTTTGTCATATGGATGCTAGAGACACTATCATATACGCGAGCCAAAAGGCGTAAACGGTCCCGGGCCAGGTAAGGTGGCACCCGTGGGAATACCGTGCGTGAGGCCGCAAAGTGATATGATGTGTTACATGCTAGATCGATGTGACTTAGGATCGGGGTCCTGACAATGACTTCATGTAGATGTTGAAGATGTGGATGCTCAATGTTGATGTAGATCATTTGGAGCTATCCATTGGAGTGAGTTGCACCTTCAATACCTACACGGGTTAGTCCCACAAGGAACAAACAAGGATATCCATAGACATAGAGTGATGCACACACAAGATGATGTCTATGAAAGCTTTTAGGTTACCTTGTCCCTTGTCTTACCAACAAGAGGGTTTGTGACTCCTTGAACTAGTGCAAGATGTGGAAGTTGATTGCACTTGTTCTTGCCAAGATGATAAGAGTGAAGTATGTTGGCGGAGTCATCCTCAAGAACTCTCTAGTTCTTATTCTTCGGGATCCACACCATCTTGATGGGAATCCTCGGGGTTGTAGTTGTACTTGATGAAGTGGAACTTGATGTAGTCTTGGGAACCCACTTAACCAAGGCCTTAGGAGCTTCTTCAAATGCATCAATTTCCTCTTGAAGCTTGTCCTTGCCTTTTTGCTTGTGGTCTTGTGGTGGAAGATCATCTTGAGCTTGTGTCCCTTTGAAAGAAGTAGGATCATACTTCTCTTGTTGAGGAACAAACTTCGTCTTGGGGTATTGATCTTCTTCCCACTCAACTCCATTGGCATTGAACTTTCGTTCAAAACCAACACCTTGATTCTTCCGGTGCCTTCCTTGCTTGCGTACAATTTCCTCGAATTGCTTACTTCCGGCAACGCTCTTATAAACACCTTTCTCTATAATTCCCTTCAATAAGCTATTTTCTTGCTCAAGTGTAACTTGGCTAAGAGAATCATTAGTGGAATCAAGAGAACTACTAGAAGCAACAATATTGGATTTAGCATGATTAGCGTTACTACTAGAGGAAGAATCTTTCTTTATCTTGTTACTAGACTTGACTTGAGGCATGTAAGTGGATAAGAGTAAACGCTTGGCAATGTAAGAAGAACTTTTCTTATGAAGATCATCATTGATTGCTTTTAATAACTCATGCTCTTGCTCAAGGTTGAGCTTTTCAAAGCGTAATTTCTCATGAGTCCTTAAAAGTTCTCGATGATCTCCTAAGATAGTTTCATGAGCTAACTTAAGAGTGTTTAGTTCTTTAGTTAGAGACTCAATCTTCTCCTTATCATTGTCATTCGTTTTATCTTGATTAGCATGATTAATTGACGTTTCATCATAGTATTCATCACTAGAGTTGTCAACAAGTAAATCATCATCACCTAACAAGTCATCTTCATCACTATTGAAATCAACATACTCGGGGTGTGATACCTTTGGGCCTTTAGCCATGAAGCATGTTCCAACTCCTTCATTTGGTGAGTCAAATATGTCGTAGGAGTTGGTTGTCACAAGTGCTAGACCGGCAACACCTTCATCTTGAGTATATTCGGAGTCAGAGTGATAGCTTCTCTCGGAGTGGTTGTCGGAGTCGGAGCCGGATACCCATTCACCAACATGAGCTTGATGTCTTCATTTTGTGTAGCTCCTTGATGACTTGTCCTTTCTTTCCGAATCCTTGCTTCTCCGTGAGGGTCTTCATTCATAGCGATCATCTCTACTCCTTCGTTCTCTAGATGGTGATTCTTCTCTTCTACTTCTTCTCTTGGGAGAATCTTCTCTTCTCTTGTAAGGGGCCGTACACTCATTGGAATAGTGTCCGAGCCTTCCACAATTGTAGCAGTTTCGCTCTCGACTAGAAGATCTTCTGTCATTGTAGGACCTTGACTTGGAGCTTCTCTCTTTGCTTCTACTCTTGTAAAACTTGTTGAAGTTCTTCACCATTAAGCTCAATTCTTCATTGAAAGTTTGTTTCTCACTCGATGATGTGGGGGCTTCACATGAGGCTTTGTAAGCACCACTTGATTTGTTGTGAAGTTCCTCTTTATCCTTGAGTGACATCTCATGAGCAACAATTCTTCCAATGACTTCCGTTGGCTTCAGATCTTTGTAATTTGGCATCATTTGGATCAATGTGCACACGGTATCATATTTTCCATCCAAGGCTCTTAGGATCTTCTTGATGATGAATCTATCGGTCATCTCTTCACTCCCTAAGCCGGCAATCTCATTTGTGATAAGAGCAAGCCTAGAGTACATTTCAGCGACACCTTCACCATCCTTCATTTTGAACTTGTCAAGTTGACTTTGAAGCACATCCAATTTGGATTCCTTGACGGAGTCGGTACCTTCGTGCATATCAAACAAAGTATCCCAAATTTTTTTGCATTCTCAAGACGGCTAATTTTGTTGAATTCTTCGGGGCACAATCCATTGAAGAGGATATCACAAGCTTGAGCGTTGTATTGCCGCATTTTCAACTCTTCCGCGGTAGCTTCACGGTTCGGTTCTTTCCCATCAAAGAATTCACCTTGCAAGCCAATACACACAATAGCCCAAACGGCGGGGTTATGTCCAAGAATATGCATTTTCATCTTATGCTTCCAACTAGCAAAATTAGTACCATCAAAGTAAGGACATCTAAGGTGGTAATTTCCCTTGCTAGACGCCATACTCTCCTAGGTTGTGAAACCAAGGCTATGACCACCAAAAGCTATGGAAATCAAAGCAAATGGAGACCAAAGCTCTGATACCACTTGTAGGATCGAAAGTATGTCTAGATGGGGGGGGGTGATTAGACTACTTGACCAAATAAAAATCTAGCCTTTTCCCAATTTTAGTTCTTGGCAGATTTTAGCTATCTTAGCACAAGTCAAGCAATCTCCACAGAATTCAAGCAAGCATGCAAAAGAGTATATGAGCAGTGGAAAGTAAAGCATGCAACTTGCAAGAATATAAAGGGAAGGGTTTGGAGGATTCAAACGCAATTGGAGACACGGATGTTTTTGTCGTGGTCCCGATAGGTGGTGCTATCGTACATCCACGTTGATGGAGACTTCAACCCACGGAGGGTAACGGTTGCGCGAGTCCACGGAGGGCAACACCCACGAAGGGTCGACGAAGAAGCAACCTTGTCTATTCCATCACGGACGTCGCCCACGAAGGACTTGCCTCACTAGCGGTAGATCTTCACGAAGTAGGCGATCTCCTTGCCCTTACAAACTCCTAGGTTCAACTCCACAATCTTGTCGGAGGCTCCCAAGTGACACCTAGCCAATCTAGGAGACACCACTCTCCAAGAAGTAACAAATGGTGTGTTGATGATGAACTCCTTGCTCTTGTGCTTCAAATGATAGTCTCGCCAACACTCAACTCTCTCTCACAGGATTTGGATTTGGTGGAAAGAAGATTTGAGTGGAAAGCAACTTGGGGAAGGCTAGAGATCAAGATTCATATGGTAGGAATGGAATATCTTGACCTCAACATTAGTGTAGGTGGTTCTCTCTCAGAAAATGTGTATTGGAAGTGTAGGTATGTTCTGATGGCTCTCTCCACGAATGAAGAGTGGGTGGAGGGGTATATATAGCCTCCACACAAAATCTAACCGTTACACACAATTTGCCAAACTCGGTGGGACCGATTCAGCAAACCTAGTGACCGTTAGGACTTTCGGTGGGACTGAGATGCAACTCGGTAGGACCGATACGGTTAGGGTTAGGGCATAACGTATTCTCAGTGTGACCGATTACACAAACTCGGTGGGACTGATTTTGGTAATAAGCTAACCAGAGAGTTGGTCAGGTAAACTCGGTGGGACCGATTCGCTCATCTCGGTGAGACCGAAATGTTACAAAAGGGAAACAGAGAGTTTACATTGCAATCTCAGTGGGACCGATCGCTCATCTCGGTAAGACCGAAATGTTACGAAGGGAAACAGAGAGATTACAATCCCATCTCGGTGAGACCGAGATCCCTATCGGTGAGACCGATTTGCCTAGGGTTTGTGGCAGTGGCTATGACATTTGAAACTCGGTGGCGCCGGATAGAAAGAATCGGTGGGGCCGAGTTTGACTTTTGGTTTAGGTCATAGGTGGATGTGGGAAGGTAGTTGGGGATTTTGGAGCATATCACTAAGCACTGAAGAGCAAGAAACTCATTAAGCAACACCTCATCCCTCCTTGATAGTATTGGCTTTTCCTATGGACTCAATGTGATCTTGGATCACTAAAATATGAAATGTAGAGTCTTGAGCTTCAAGCTTGAGCCAAACTTTTTGTCCTTAGAATTTTGAGGGATCCACTTTCCTAATCCATGACATGCCATTCATTGAGCTTTTCCTGAAATATTAATCTTGGAATAATGTTAGCTCAATGAGCTATATGTTGTTAGGAATTACCAAAACCACACAGGGATAGTTGCACTTTCAACTTGCTTGACAACAAGTTGTGAATCACCCCTGACGATGATCTTCTTGATCTCGAGGTCTGCCGCGATCCTGAGACCTGCAAGCAACCCCTCGTATTCAGCACCGTTGTTTGTTGACATCTCCCTGGGAAAGTGCATCTGGACTACATACTTGAGGTGCTCTCCGGTGGGTGCGACAAGTAACACACCATCACCGGCACCTTGCAGCGAGAAAGCCCCGTCAAAGTACATAATCTAGTCACAACTTGCTTCCTTGCCGGGGAGAGCGGTCTCCTGAATCTCTTCGTCGGGCGTTGAGGTCCATTCCGCAATGAACTCCGCCAAGACTCTACTCTGAATTGTCGAAGTGCTTTCAAACTTTAACCCAAAGCTTGACAGTTCCAAGGCCCATTCCACAATCCTCCCAGTTGCGTCTGGGTTATGTAATATCCGTTGCAATGGGAGGCGGGTAACGACGGTGATTTCGTGTGCTTGGAAGTAATGACGCAGCTTCCTCGAGGCCATAAGGAGGCCGAAGAGCAATTTCTGCACACCGGAGTACCTTGACCTATCCCCCTACAAGAGGGAGCTGACATAGTAAACCGGGTGCTGCATCATCTTCTTCTTCTGCACCATCTCATTTGGTTGCGTTGCTTCTGCTTCGCCAGCGTCAGACTGCCAGGGGCCTTGCCTTACCGGCACCAGGCCCTGCCGTGGGGAGCTCTGGTTTTCCATCCGCCAGCCCTACCATTGCCACTTCCTCTTCGTCGACCTCCCTCTGTGCCACTAGCGTGGCGCTGACCACTTGGTTCGTTGCTGCTAGATATAGCAGCAATGGTTCTTGTGGTTTAGGCGCAACCAGTATTGGTGTAGAGGAGAGGTACTTCTTCAAATCCTGCAGGGCTGCCTCAGCCTCTGTGGGGTCCATTCCATTGGGCTCTCCTTCTTCAAGATTTTGAAAAAGGGAAGGGCACGCTAAGCAGACTTGGAGATGAACCTGCTCATGGCGGTAACGTAGCCGGTGAGCCGGCGCACATCCTTGATCCGCCTAGGCGCATCAATTTGCTTAATGGCCTTGATCTTGTCTGGATTCGCCTCGACCCCACGCTGTGACACAAAGAACCCGAGAAGTTTGCCGGACGGAGCGCCGAAGACACACTTCTCAGGGTTCAACTTGAGGTTGATCCTGCGCAAATTTGCAAACGTCTCTTCTAAATCTTGCACGAGTGTTGCCCTGTCCTTGGTTTTGACCACTATGTCATCCATATAAGCTTCTATATTTCTATGCAGCTGAGGCTCAAAACCAATCTGGACTGCTCTTGCAAATGTTGAGCCAGCACTCTTCAACCCGAAGGGCATTCGTAAAAAGCAATACGTACCACATGGGGTGATGAATGCTGTCTTCTCCTCATCTTCTTTCATCATGAAGATCTGGTGGTATCCCGAGTAAGCATCAAGGAATGATAAAAAGTCACACTCGACCGTGGAGTCAACAATCTGGTCGATGCGCGGTAATGGGAAAGGGTCCTTTGGAAAAGCCTTACTGATGTCTGTGTAATCAATACACAGTCTCCACTTCCCATTTGCCTTGCGCACCACTACCGGATTGGCCAGCCACATCGGATGGAGTGCCCCTCTTACCAAGCCTGCCGCTTCCAACTTCCTGATTTCCTCTGTGATGAACTCTTGCCGTTCCAGAGCTTGCTTCCTGACCTTCTGCTTAACGGGTCGCGCATGAGGACAGACAACAAGATGGTGCTCAATCACCTCCCTGGGAACGCCGGGGATGTCGGATGCTTGCCACGCAAACACATCGACATTCAACCACAGGAAAGTGACGAGCACGCCTTCCTATTTGCTGTCAAGGGTGGAGGTTATGGTAAAAGCCCCTCCCGTGCCATCCTCCTTGACGGACACCTTCTTGGTCTCCGGTGGTGCAGCTCTGGATTTCTTGCTCTTGCCGGTGGAGCTCTCTGGCATGTCCTCGACGGGAGCACTACACTCCGAAGAGGTGCGCTTGCCGGAGTGGGTGCGAGAGGTCCTGCTGGTCTTCTTCCCTCCCGGGGCTTCGATGGCAGGAGCAAGTGCCTTGGTGGCAGTCGCCGCAACTGCCTCCTGGTAGAGTTGGTCAGCGCAGATCAGCATCCTTGTTGTCGGAGGGGACGGTGATGATGGTCATCGGCCCCGGCATCTTCAGCGTGTTGTAGGCATAATGTGAGGCCGCCATGAACTTGGCTAGTGCTGGGCGGCCGAGGATCCCGTTGTAGGGCAAGGGGATCTCGGCTACATAAAAAAAATCCTCTCCGTCCTATAGTTTAACTCGCCTCCAAACGTCACGGGCAGCGTGACCTTACCCTTCGGCTGACTCCTTTCCGGGCTGACCCCTTGAAATGTGCCCATCTCTTCGAGGTCTCCATCAGGAATCTGCAGCCTTTTGATCACAACAGGTGAGATCAAGTTTAGACCGGCCCCGCCATCAACTAGCATTTTTGTCACCTTGAGGTTGCATATTTTTGGCGAAACCAACAATGGCAAACACCTGACCGCAGTTGTGTGATCAGGGTGGTCCTCGGTGTCAAAAATGATAGGCGTGCTGGACCACTTCAGTGGCTTTTGAGCATCGAATGATGGTTCCGCCGCTGTGATCTCACACGCCCACTGCTTGAGCTGGCGGTGAGAGGTGTGCAGCGAGGCGCCACCATCGACGCACATGGCCTCCGTAGCCTTTTGGGACTCATGCTCGCCGGACTCGCCGTCCTTGTCATGATCATCGTCTTCTTGCTTCTTGTCGCGGCCCCGGGCGGGCCTCTCTTGCTGGTTATCCTCTCCGCAGCGACCCCCTTGGCTACCACGCTTCTTGCCGGATCCCTCGGCACCATCTTGACCCTTCTCCTTGTCCCGCCTCTCATACTCAGCTTTTTGCTTTTCAGCAAGCAACTCAACTTGCCGGCAGTTTTGGAGGTCGTGGCCCTTGGTGCGGTGGATCTTGCAGTATTGCTTGTCGGAGCCTCCTGGCTTATCGGCAGCCGCCAAGGCCCGGCAAGCGGTGCACCCGGCAATTTCCTTGCTGGGGTTGTCTGCCTTGGCCTTCTTGGCGGCGCCGGTGCCCTTGGATCCCTCGACGGCAAGCACGGTCTTTCCCTTGCACTTTCTGTTGCAGTGCCGGCCCTTCTTCGTCGGGGCGGCTGTGTCTTCATCTGTGGAGTCGGTTTCCAAGCCGGCGTCCTCGTTGGGGTACTTCCTCCCCTCTTCAGCTCGAGCGCACCTGTCGACCAGAACATAAAGTTTGGCCACATCTTTGACCTTGTTCATCGCTAGCTCTTCACGCATATTGCGGTTGCGCACATTCTGATGGAATGCGCTGATCATGGCGGCGGGATGAACATCTGAGATGTTGTACTGCACCCGGCTGAACCTCTGTATGTACTTGCGCAGGGTTTCACCTTCCTTCTGGGGGATGATATGCAAATCGCTTGCCTGGCCATGAGCTTGGTGGCCTCTGGTGAAGGCGCCAACGAACTCATGACACAAATCCGACCAAGAAGAAATGGAATCCGCCAGCAAGTGCATCAACCATGACATAACATTGGGTTTAAGTGCCAACGGGAAGTAATTGGCAAGCACCTTGTCGTCGCGAGCTCCGGCAGCTTGCATCGCGATGGTGTAGATGCCGAGGAACTCTGACGGGTGGCTCTTGTCGTTGTACTTCTCGCCAACGTCAGGCTTGAATGTGCGGTGGGAGGGCCACTAGAACTGCCGCAGCTCACGGGTGAAGGCTAGGCAACCCACCTCGTAAGGTAGGCCACCGGAGCCCCCCGGAGCTGGGTGGTCTGTAGCGGGCCCCTCTCGCCTATCTGACTAGTGACGCGCTTAGTGCCGCCGCTCGATGGTAGTTCGAGCATCTTCATGGGCTCGCTCCCGAAGAACTTGGCGCTGATCGCAGTGGGTCCGTGGGCCAGACGACGCTATGGAGATGTTATCACAAGCGTCATCATGACGGGCCGGCACCCGCGGTAGCTGATGTGGGGGAGGAGAGTGCACCGGGTGGCCGCAGCACCTCCGGTCCTTCCACCACTGGCATGCGGTGGCTCGACGAAGCGCCGGCCTGAGGGCCCCGCTAGCCATGTCTTATCTTTGTTGGCAATGCCGATGAGGCTTCGGATCGTGGCTCTCCACTCGTTGAGCTTTTCCGCAGCAGGAGAGAAGTCGAGGAGCAACTGCGCGTGCACCAAAGCTTCTGCTGGTGTGGGTGGCGGCGAAAGCTGCATGGACCGTGACGCGCTCCGACTTCTAACCATGTTAGAAGGAGCTCTATCACGGCCTTGCGGCTGTGCCCATTTTCGCCAACGCCTCGACGTGCATGCTGGCCTTCTACGTCCCGCGAACGAGGTGCAGGACTCTTCCCACGGTGGCGCCCGGGGTCACCAGCGTGGTGACGCTGCTCGTCGCGCACAACCTGGGAAGAGCGTGTCGTGGGCGCCGGCGTAGGCGTCTTGGAAGTCGCCGCGCGGCCGATGGGTGGCACGCCGCCGCCCTTAGAGGGCGCCGCGCCCCTACGGGGGGGGCTCCATCTTTGGATTTGGCGGCGTGCGGCGCGTCGTCCCGCGCACGGACGACGCCGCTCGCCAGGCTTTGACTACCAGAGCGGTGTGGGTGTTCGCGGGCCGCGCCTCGGCTTCCGTCCGCGGCCACCCCACCACTCGCCCGCACTGGTACGGGCCGTTCGGCCCCCGATGAACCGATCGCCGTGATTGTCTTCTTCTTGGGTGCCATGGTGATGAAGAACTGCTAAACTAACCGCTAGACCGGATTTTCACAACTGCGTCCCCTACCTGGCGCGCCAAAGATGTAGGTGGAAACGACACCTATGGAATCACTGGTCTCCCTTCTACGGTTGGCGGGCGCGGGGTTGTGCAAAGAGCGGGTCTAGTGGTCAGCACAAGGATCATTTACCCAGGTTCGGGCCGCGAGGATGCGTAATACCCTAGTCCTTCTTTGGTGTATATTTGAGTGTTCTTGAGCTCTTGAACTAGCTGCGGTGCATGCGTTGTCCTAAAGATCCGAATCCTCCTCCAGTATGCCTCGGGCCTCCTTTTATAGACAAAAGGGGATGTCACAGTGGTAGACAGGAGGTGGAAAGGTATACAGTGTGCAAGCTTATCGCCTGTCATTAGGGATAAGGCGCATTAAATGCGATCCTTAGGTGTCCCATTGCTTTATTGGGGACGGCAACAAGGCCCGTCCCGTCCGTCGCCACTCCGCCTCGCTCCGACACGCGTCCGGGCCAACGAGGCATGCAGCGCCACATAGGCTGGCAGGCCGCTGAGATGGCGTGGTGGTAGGGTCTTCACGAAGATCTGCATGCCACCACACAGGTGCTTGCGGAGTTGGCCTGGAAGCCGCACGTTGCCACGCAGGTGCCTGCCTAGCTGGTTGGGCTGGCAGTTGTATGGGAACTGCGGTGGAGTCTTGGCAGGCGCGGGCCTGGTTGCGGCCCCGCAGGTGTCCTCGGCAAGGGTCTTGCCGTGACATCGCGGTCGTCCCCGGCAAGGATCTTGCTGGAGGTCTCGTGGATTGCCTCGATGAGGATCTCGCGAGGATCGTTGTCTTTTGGTCCTCATCTGATCTTATGTCTTTATGATCATCACAAAGATCTGCATGCCACTATGGGGGTGCCTCCCGATCCTTGGTTCCAATGTGGCTGATGGTGTTGGAACCCTTGGGCTCAAGGATGGCGCGCTCTGCTGGCGTTGGGCAAGTTGCCCCAGCAATGGTCTTGCCGGGGCCGCAGAGGCCGCGCCGGCAAGGGTCTTGCCGGGGGAGTCCACCTCACCATCTCGCTCTTTGTGTCTCTGGTCTTGGCGTTGCTTTGCCTGTCTTGTGCTTTTACTTCCTCCCTTTGCCCTGCTTAAGTGTGGCCGCAGGTGCGGCTCTGATTGCCCGTGCACAAGTAGAGGGGTAAAAAGGAGAGCCCCTACTTTTGTACACCGATAGAGTTACGCGTTGCAAATTAGAACTGCCATCAGGGCCTGCCGATATTCCTGGCCGTCCGGCTTCCCCTGTAATTCTCGCGGCCATTATAACCTTAGTCTCTTCAACCTTTCAATCGCGCCCCACAACACAACAAGCACACCCACGACGACACATAGAGGGGATGTCCGGCGGCTCTCCAATGGAGTTCGGCGAGCATAGAGTGGAGACCCACGCGAGGGAGACAGATCTCTCGGTGGTGTACACCATTGATCCGGCCATGGTGGACGACTACATCAACAACGTTGAGCAGTTGCTTGCTGGACACAAGTACAAGGTGGTCGGCATCGACCTCCAGTACACCACCAGTCGTCCCAGCATAGATCAAAAGGTTGCCGTCGCCCAGTTGTGCATGCGCCATCATGTCCTCATCTACCACTACTGCATGGCCACAAAGCCTTGCGACTGTTTCAACAGGTTTGTCAACATCACTAACTGCAAGTTCGCCATGGTGGATACCACCAACGATGTAAAAGCGCTCAGTGTTACGGGCTTGGCCTGCAAGAACCTTATCGAAATCCATGACCACTACACGGTCTGGGGTAGCACGAAGGACTCACTGGTCGAACTCGCTCGACCATCATCGACCCTACTACGAAAAGATGAAGCAGGATGCCTAACAAGTCTCGTATCCTGGCACGGGGCCTGGATGCGGCAACTGGATGAACCTCACCACAGGTTTGCGGCCAAGAGCGTGTACACATGCTACGAGATGCACATGCGGATCGTTGACATGAGGAAGTGCCTCGTTACCCAAATCGATGAGCCCGGATCGAGCCACAAGAAGAGCAAGCGTCACAAGAAGTAGATGATGATCAGATGATCGTTTATGCTAGTTAATCATGCATGTAATATATAGTTTACTTTATTGGTGTGTGGAAATGTCATGTGTGTAGTAGCCTATGTAATTATGCATGTAATAGTTCACTTTGGTGTGTGCAAATGCCATGGTTTTAGTAGCCACCTATGTAAGTGGATGTTTAATTTGGTTATGCAATCATGTCCTTATAAGTGTGTGTGTAATCCCATCACACAACACACACGTCTTGTTAAGTTGAACCGTTTCTGTTCTCTTGTGTCATCGCAAATAGTTCGTCTGAGTGAACTGCATGCCGTATATCGCACACACCTTCATCTGGCTGAACGTTTCTTTTGTGTTGCCTAATCACAAACAGTTCATCCGAGTGAACCGTATGCTATACATCGCACACACCTTCATCTGGTTGCACGTTTCTTTTGTTCCTCCTCATCGAAAACGGTTAATTTAACTGAACCGTATGCCCTGAATTGCACAAGCAACTAAAATCTGAACAATGTTTGATGCATCCTCCATTGCAAATGTTTTGCACCTTTTTGACGGTTTTTACACTACCGTTTGCGATTATGGCATCACACATAGTTTCGTCGAAGGGTCTCTGATCATAGTGTCGCGTTAGCAGCATCCTGCAGTAGTGTTAGTCAACGGATCTGCAACATTTGCATCCGTGTGAATTTTGCACAATTGTATATCACCACTCTTTACGATCTTTCGTATCAAGTGATATTTTTGATTTATGTGTCTGGTCTTGTGGTGGTTCCTCGGCTCCTTGGCTTGTGCGATGGCACCAGAATTATCAGAATAAAGGTCCAACGATTTTACTGAGGCTGGGAAATTACCAAGATAATCCAGAAAGTTCTGGGTCCAAACACCTTCCTTTGGAGCTTCACAAGCCGTAATATATTCAGCTTCTGTGGTAGAATCGGCCATCGTATCTTGCTTGGAACTCGTCTAGCTCAGTGCTACCTCTTGAGCACTGCGTTGGATTTCTTTGAAGAGGAAAGGGTGATGCAGCAGAGTAGAGTAAGTATTTCCCTTAGTTTTCGAGAACCAAGGTATCAATCCAGTAGGAGGCTACGTGCGAGTCCCTCGTACCTACACAAAACAAATAGCTCCACGCAACCAACGCGATTAGGGGTTGTCAATCCCTTCACGGTCACTTACGAGAGTGAGATCTGATAGAGATGATAGATAATATTTTTGGTATTTTTGGTATAGAGATGCAAAGTAAAATAAAAGGTAAAGTAAAAAAGCAAAGCAACAATAAAGTGATGGAAGATTAATGTGATAAAGATAGACCCGAGGGCCATAGATTTCACTAGTGGCTTCTCTCAAGAGCATAAGTATTTTACGATGGGTGAACGAATTACTGTTGAGCAATTGACAGAATTGAGCATAGTTATGAGAATATCTAGGTATGATCATGTATATAGGCATCACGTCCGAGACAAGTAGACCGACTCCTGCCTGCATCTACTACTATTACTCCACTCATCGACCGCTATCCAACATGCATCTAGAGTATTAAGTTCAAGAAAACAGATTAACGCCTTAAGCAAGATGACATGATGTAGAGGGATAGATTCATGCAATATGATAAAAACCCCATCTTGTTATCCTCGATGGCAACAATACAATACATGTCTTGCTGCCCCTACTGTCACTAGGAAAGGACACCACAAGATTGAACCTAAAGCTAAGAACTTCTCCCATTGCAAGAAAAACCAATCTAGTAGGCCAAACCAAACTGATAATTCAAAGGGACTTGCAAAGATAACCAAGCATACATAAAAGAATTCAGAGAAGATTCAAATATTGTTCATAGATAGACTTGATCATAAACCCACAATTCATTGGTCTGAACAAACACACCGCAAAAAGAAGATTACATCGAATAGATCTCCACAAGAGAGGGGGAGAACATTGTATTGAGATCCAAAAAGAGAGAAGAAGTCATCTAGCTACTAACTATGGACCCGAAGGTTTGAGGTAAACTACTCACACTTAATCGAAGGGTCTATGATGATGATGTAGAAGCCCTCCGTGGTGGATTCCCCTTCCGACGAAGCTCCGGAACAGGCCCCAAGATGGGATCTCGTGGATACAGAAAGTTGCGGCGGTGGAATTAGGTTTTTGGCTCCGTATCTGATCGTTTGGGGGTACATAGGTATACATAGGAGGAAGGAGTACATCGGTGGAGGAAAGGGGGGCCCACGAGGCAGGGGGCGTGCCCTAGGGGGGGCGTCCTCCACCCTCGTGGCCACCTCCCTTCTTTCTTGACGTGGGGTCCAAGTCTCCTGGATCATGTTCGGTGAGAAAATCACGTTCCCGAAGGTTTCATTCCGTTTGGACTCCGTTTGATATTCCGTTTCTTCGAAACACTGAAATAGGCAAAAGACAACAATTCTGGGCTGGGCCTCCGATTAATAGGTTAGTCCCAAAAGTAATATAAAAGTGGAAAATAAAGCCCAATATGGTCCAAAACTGTAAATAATATAGCATGGAACAATAAAAAATTATAGATACATTGGAGACGTATCAGGCATCCCCAAGCTTAATTCCTGCTCGTCCTCGAGTAGGTAAATGATAAAAAGAGAATTTTTGATGCGGAGTGCTACTTGGCATAATTTCAATGTAATTCTTCTTAATTGTGGTATGAATATTCAGAGCCGAAAGATTCAAGACAAAAGTTCATATTGACATAAAAATAATAATACTTCAAGCATACTAACTACGCAATTATGTCCTCTCAAAATAACATGGCCAAAGAAAGTTCATCCCTACAAAATCATATAGTTTAGTCATGCTCCATTTTCTTCACACAAGAATGCTCTCATCATGCACAACCTCGATGACAAGCCAAGCAATTGTTTCATACTTTAGTAATCTCAAACTTATAAACCTTCACGCAATACATGAGCGTGAGCCATGGACATAGCACTATGGGTGGAATAGAATATGATGACGGGGGTTATGTGGAGAAGACAAAAAGGAGAAGATCTCACATCAACGAGGCTAATCAATGGGCTATGGAGATGCCCATCGATTTATGTTAATGCAAGGAGTAGGGATTGCCATGCAACGGATGCACTAGAGCTATAAATGTATGAAAGCTCAACAAAAGAAACTAAGTGGGTGTGCATCCAACTTGCTTGCTCACGAAGACCTAGGGCACTTGAGGAGGCCCATTGTTGGAATATACAAGCCAAGTTCTATAAAGAAAAATTCCCACTAGTATATGAAAGTGATAAAACAAGAGACTCTCTATCATGAAGATTATGGTGCTACTTTGAAGCACAAGTGTGGAAAAGGATAGTAGCATTGTCCCTTATCTCTTTTTCTCTCATATTTTTATGGCCTTTCTCCTTTTTTTATTCCTCACTTGGGACAATGCTCTAGAAAATGATGATCATCACACCTCTATTTATTTACAACTCAATGATTACAACTCAATACTAGAACAAAGTATGACTCTATATGAATGCCTCCGGCGGTGTACCGGGATATGCAATGAATCAAGAGTGACATGTATGAAAGAATTATGAACGGTGGCTTTGCCACAAATACTATGTCAACTACATGATCATGCTAAGCAATATGACAATGATGAATGTATCATGATGAACGGTATGGTGGAAAGTTGCATGGCAATATATCTCTGAATTGCTATGGAAATGCCATAATAGGTAGGTATGGTGGCTGTTTTGAGGAAGATATAAGGAGGTTTATGTGTGAAAGAGCGTATCATATCACGGGGTTTGGATGCACCGGTGAAGTTTGCACCAACTCTCAATGTGAGAAAGGGCAATGCACGGTACCGAAGAGGCTAGAAATGATGGAGGGGTGAGAGTGCGTATAATCCATGGACTCGACATTAGTCATAAAGAACTCATATAGTTATTGCAAAAATCTACAAGCCATCAAAAACCAAAGCACTACGCGCATGCTCCTAGGGGGATAGATTGGTAGGGAAAGACCATCGCTCGTCCCCGACCGCCACTCATAAGGAGGGCAATCAAATAGCACCTCATGTTTCAAATTTGTTACATAACATTTACCATACGTGCATGCTACGGGACTAGCAAACTTCAACACAAGCATTTCTCAAATTCAAAACTACTCAACTAGCATGACTTTGATATTATCACCTCCATATCTCAAAACAATTATCAAGCATCAAACTTTTCTTAGCATTCAACACACTCAAAAGAAAGTTTTACAAATCTTGAATACCAAGCATATTATTATTTTTAAGAAAATTACCATGCTATTTAAGACTCTCAAAATAATGTAAGTGAAGCATGAGAGATCAATAGTTTCTATAAAACAAATCCACCACCGTGCTCTAAAAGATATAAGTGAAGCACTAGAGCAAAAATATATAGCTCAAAAGATATAAGTGAAGCACATAGAGTGTTCTATCAAATTCCAATTCATGTATGGCTCTCTCAAAAGGTGTGTACAGCAAGGATGATTGTGGTAAACTAAAAAGCAAAGACTCAAATCGTACAAGACGCTCCAAGCAAAACACATATCATGTGGTGAATAAAAATATGGCTCCAAGTAAAGTTACCGATGGAAATAGACGAAAGAGGGGATGCCTTCCGGGGCATCCCCAAGCTTTGACTTTTTGGTGTCCTTAGATTATCTTGGGGGTGCCATGGGCATCCCCAAGCTGAGTCTCTTGCCACTCCTTATTCCTTAATCCATCAAAATATTTCACCCAAAACTTGAAAACTTCACAACACAAAACTCAACAGAAATCTCGTGAGCCCCATTAGCGAAAGAAAACAAAAGACCACTTCAAGTTACTGTAATGAACTCATTCTTTATTTATATTGGTGTTAAACCTGCTGTATTCCAACTTCTCTATGGTTTATAAACTACTTTATTAGCCATAGATTCATCAAAATAAGCAAACAACACACGAAAAACAGAATCTGTCAAAAACAGAACAGTCTGTAGTAATCTGTAACTAACGCAAACTTCTGGAAATCCAAAACTTCAGCCAAAATAGGACGACCTAGGCAATTTGTTTATTGCTCAGCAGCAATTGGAATCACTATTTTATCACGTTCTGGTGTTTTTAACAATTTTTTTCGTGAACAGAAAGTTTCTGGAAATTACAGCAAGATCAAATAACTATCATCAGAGAAGATCCTATAGGTTTAACTTGGCACAAACACTAATTAAAACATAAACCACATCTAAACAGAAGGTAGATCAAAGATTTATTCCTAAAAAGAAGCAAAAGCAAAAAAAACTAAAAATAAAATTGGGTTGCCTCCCAACAAGCGCTATCATTTAACGCCCTTAGCTAGGCATAAAAGCAAGGATAGATCTAGGTATTGCCATCTTTGGTAGGCAATCCATAAGTGGATCTCATGATAGATTCATATGGTAATTTTATTTTATTCCTAGGGAAGTGTTCCATGCCTTTCTTTAATGGAAATTGGAATCTAATATTCCCTTCCTTCATATCGATAATTGCACCAGTCGTTCTAAGGAGAGGTCTACCAACAATAATAGGACAATAAGGATTGCAATCTATATCAAGAACGATAAAATCTACGAGCACATAATTCCTATTTGCAACAATAAGAACATCATTAATTCTTCCCATAGGTTTCTTAATAGTGGAATCCGCAAGGTGCAAGTTTAGAGAGCAATCATCAAAATCACGGAAATCTAGCAAATCACACAAAGTTTTGGGAATAGTGGAAACAGTAGCACCCAAATCACATAAAGCATAAAATTCATGATCCTTAACCTCAATTTTGATAGTTGGTTCCCACTCATCATAAATTTTTCTAGGGATCGAAACTCCCAACTCAAGTTTTTCTTCATAAGATTGCATCAAGGCATCAACGATATGTTTGGTAAAGGCTTTATTTTGACTATAAGCATGAGGAGAATTTAGCACGGATTGCAACAAGGAAATACAATCAATTAAAGAGCAACTTTCATAATTAAATTCCTTGAAATCCAAGATAGTGGGTTTAGCAACATCTAGGGTTTTGCTTTTTTACTCCCACTTTTATCAATTTCATCATCAAGATCTAAATACTCTGAATTCTTGGAACGCCTTCTAGGTAAAGGTGGATCATATTCAGTCCATCATTATCGAGATTCATATTGCAAAACAAGGATTTAATAGGGGACACATCAATAACTTTTAGATCTTCATCTTTATTTTCATAGGGATCTGGTTTAGCGGCCATCTTATTGACTAAGGTAGCCTGCTTATCCGAAATCTCAGCAGTCAACTTCTCAAGACGAGCAATTTGGGATCTTATACCATCAAATTCTTTAGACATATCATCGAGCTCTTTATTCATATAGCTCATAAACTTTTTTGTTCTTTAAGCTCGTTTCTGAAGAAATTATTATGCTCAAATTGCAAAACCATAAAACTACCGATGTTACTTTCGATCTCTTCTAACCTTTGAAGGTGAAGATCACCAAATCTAGGTAGAGCCATCATGACAATCAAGCAATCCAACACACGAGCAAACAAAAAGCAAGCGAGAAAAAGGCAAACGGAAATGAGAGGGCGAATAAAACGGCAAGGGTGAAGTGGGGGAGAGGAAAACGAGAGGCAAATGGCAAATAATGTAATGCGAGAGATAAGGGATTGTGATGGGTACTTGGTATGTTGACTTTTGCGAAGACCTCCCCGACAACGGCGCCAGAAATCTTCCTACTACTTCTTGAGCACCGCGTTGGATTTCCTTGAAGAGGAAAGGGTGATGCAGTAGAGTAGAGTAAGTATTTCCCTCAATTTTTGAGAACCAAGGTATCAATCCAGTAGGAGGCTACGCGCGAGTCCCTCGTACCTACACAAAATGAATAGCTCCATGAAACCAACGCGATTAGGGGTTGTCAATTCCTTCACGGTCACTTACGAGAGTGAGATCTGATAGAGATGATAGATAATATTTTTGGTATTTTTGGTATAGAGATGCAAAGTAAAATAAAAGATAAAGTAAAAAAGCAAAGCAATAATAAAGTGATGGAAGATTAATATGATAAATATAGACCTGGGGGCCATAGATTTCACTAGTGGCTTCTCTCAAGAGCATACGTATTTTACGGTGGGTGAACGAATTACCGTTGAGCAATTGACAGAATTGAGCATAGTTATGAGAATATCTAGGTATGATCATGTATATAGACATCACATCCGAGACAAGTAGACCGACTCCTGCCTGCATCTACTACTATTACTCCACTCATCGACCGCTATCCAGCATGCATCTAGAGTATTAAGTTCAAGAAAACAGAGTAACGCCTTAAGCAAGATGACATGATGTAGAGGGATAGATTCATGCAATATGATAAAAACCCCATCTTGTTATCCTCGATGGCAACAATACAATACGTGCCTTGCTGCCCCTACTGTCACTGAGGAAGGACACCGCAAGATTGAACCCAAAGCTAAGCACTTCTCCCATTGCAAGAAAAACCAATCTAGTAGGCCAAACCAAACTGATAATTCGAAGAGACTTGCAAAGATAACCAATCATACATAAAAGAATTCAGAGAAGATTCAAATATTGTTCATAGATAGGCTTGATTATAAACCCACAATTCATCGGTCTCAACAAACACACCGCAAAAAGAAGATTACATCGAATAGATCTCAACGAGAGAGGGGGAGAACATTGTATTGAGATCCAAAAAGAGAGAAGAAGCCATCTAGCTACTAACTATGGACCCGAAGGTCTGAGGTAAACTACTCACACTTCATCGGAGGGGCTATGCTGATGATGTAGAAGCCCTCCATGGTGGATTCTCCTTCCGACGGAGCTCGGGAACAGGCCCCAAGATGGGATCTCGTGGATACAGAAAGTTGCGGCGGTGGAATTAGGTTTTTGGCTCCGTATCTGATCGTTTGGGGGTACGTAGGTATATATAGGAGGAAGGAGTACGTTGGTGGAGCAAAGGGGGGCCCACGAGGCAGGGGGGCGCGCCTTAGGGGGGGCACCCTCCACCCTCGTGGCCACCTCCCTTCTTTCTTGACGTGGGGTCCAAGTCTCCTGGATCATGTTCGGTGAGAAAATCACGTTCCCAAAGGTTTCATTCCGTTTGGACTCCGTTTGATATTCTGTTTCTTCGAAACACAAAAATAGGCAAAAAACAGCAATTCTGGGCCGGGCCTCCGGTTAATAGGTTAGTCCCAAAAGTAATATAAAAGTGGAAATTAAAGCCCAATATGGTCCAAAACAGTAAATAATATAGCATGGAGCAATCAAAAATTATAGATATGTTGGAGACGTATCACTTAGTTCTCCTCCGTTCATGACATACATGAATCCGGACTGTGATCGACAATCATATATGTTCGTTTGGAGACTAGCATCGGCGTAACCATTTATGCAGAGCTTGTCCTCACCTCCATAAACTAGAAACATTTCCCTAGTCCTTTTCAGGTACTTTAGGATATTCTTCACCTCCTCCCTGTGGCTCTCACTGGGGTTGGCCTGGTATCTTCTTTTTAAGCTTATTGCAAACGCAACATCAGGACGAGTACATATCATGGCATACATGATGGGTCCGATCATCGAGGCATACAGAATCCAACTAATCATGCTTCGCTCATTAGATGTCGAAGGACTCCGAGTCTCGCTTAGCCTTATACAATGTGAGAGTGACAAAACCCTTTCTTGGACCGCTTCAACACTTTGGCTATGTACGTGCTCTGGCTTAAGCCGGGCAACCTCCTTGATATATCCCTATAGATCTTAATGCCCAATATTGTAGCGTCCAAGATGCGATTCTATTCCAATCACGTGACGAATTCATGACTGGGACACAACCGCATTTCGAGCGCATAGCAAGGTGGATATCATTACAACATAGCATGTCCTGAATAGATGAGAATACTGGATAAAGGCTTACACTCGCCACAAGCTACATCATGAATACATGAATACATCAATACATACAAATCATCATACAGAAGAGCAGGATCAGACTATGGATGAAATCAAACAAGAAAGAAGAACGACATCCAACCTGCTAATCCTAGCCTCCCGACCCAGAACCTATCCCTTGATCGAGGAAGAAGAAGCAGAAGTACTCCAAAACAAGCAAGCATCGCTCTCATGTCAGAGCATCGCTTTACCTGTACCTGCAACTGTTGTTGTAGTAATCTGTGAGCCACGAGGACCCAGAAATCCCATTACCATGGGTATCAAGACTAGCAAAGCTTAATGGGTATGGAATGGTTAAGTGGTGAGGTTGCAGCAAACACTAAGCATTTGTATGGTGGCTAACTTACGAGTACAAGAGTAAGAAGAGTAAACTACGCATAATGATCGCAAACTAGTAATGATCAAGAAGTGATCCTGAACTACTTATGAGTAAAACATAACCCCCGCCGTGTTCTCTTCCAGAAATCCCTCCAAAAGAGACGACCATGGTTACACACGCGTTTGGTGTAGTTTACTTCGGGTTTAGTGTCAAGTTCTCTACAACCGGATATTATAAATTTCCAAGTCGCCCATAACTGTGCGCACGGCTCTCGAAAATATTAAACCCTGAAGGGGTGTCCCAACTTAGTCCATCATAAACTCTCACGATCCGCTGAGAGAAAACCTCAATCTCGAGACAACTCGATCAAACTCGGAATCCCGGTGCACAAGACATTTCGACAATGGTAAAACAAAACCAGCAAGACCTCCTGACATGCCGACACTCTGATAGGAGTCGCGCGTATCTCGTCTCAGGCCACGATCGGACGGGTCAAGCTACAAGTAAAACCATACATCGAGTTTCCCCGTGGTGGGCCCGCAGGCTGCCCGGTTTGGACCAACACTCATGAGGAGCACTGAACTGGGTTGTTGATTAATTATCCTCGGGTGCTAGCCGGTCCCTATGCAAGTTTTAGTTGTTATTAGGAAAATGGCAAAACCAAGGTTGGGCCTTGCTGGAAGAGTTATATTCAAAGCGATCTATCAAGGGGGGCCCATAAACCCCGATCGTGTAAGGAACACAAATCAAGGAACATAACACCGGTATGACGGAAACTAGGGCGGCAAGAGCGGAACAAAACACCAATCAAAAGGTCAAGCCTTCTACCCTTTACCAAGTATATAGATGCATTAATTAAATAAGAGATATTGTGATATCCCATGATATAGGCCGTAGCTCCAAATTAAATGAACTTTATATGTAACTGGACTAGAAAGACGCGTAGATCATCATGGTGCACTTTAACTTGCTGTTTAACAACTTTAACTTAATATTTGTTCAGATCTAGACAAATTTCGAAATTTGCATATGGGGACTTACCGGAATTGTTGTATGTTGATTCCGGCCTCATTTAAACTTGCTTTGATAGGTTGTTCTTGTATGCATCATCTCTTGCCATGAGTAGCAGCATATAGCCTTTTCATGCATCATACTTGGATGAGCATCATGCCATGTTTATGTGTTGCGTGTTTACCATGCTAATTGCTTCTTTCCGGTTGTGCTCCTTCTCGATAGTTCCTGTTTCGTTGCGATTGTGAGGATTCGTTCGACTACGTGTGATCGTCTTCTTCATGGACTCGTTCTTCTTCCTAGCGGGATTTCAGGCAAGATGACCGTCACCTTGGAGCTCACTACTATCGTTGCTATGCTAGTTGTCTCGATACTATCACTATGTTGCGCTACCTACCACTTGTTTATCAAGCCTCCCCAATTGCATGATAGCCTCTAACCTTTTCCCACCATCCTAGCAAGCCGTTGTTTGGCTATGTTACCGCTTTGCTCATCCCCTCTTATAGCGTTGCTAGTTGCAGGTGCAGTTGCAGGTTGTTGCATGTTGGGACATGGATATCATGGGATATCACAATATCTCTTATTTAATTAATGCATCTATATACTTGGTAAAGGGTGGAAGGCTCGGCCTTTTGCCTGGTGTTTAGTTCCGCTCTTGCCGTCCTAGTTTCCATCATACCGGTGTTACGTTCCTTGATTTTGCGTCCCTAACATGATGAGGGTTTATGGGCCCCTCTTGATAGTTCGCTTTGAATAAAACTCTTCCAGCAAGGCCCAACATTGGGTTTACCATTTGCCTAATAACAACGAAAACTTGCATAGGGACCGGCTAGCACCCAAGGATAATTAATGAACCCCCCAGGCCAATGCTCCTCATGAGTGTTTGGTCCAAAACAGAGTCATGTGCGGCTTTCCCCAGGGAAACTCAGGTCTCAGTTGTTGTACGTTGTGCTCATCTGGTCGTGGTCTGAGACAAGATATGCGCAGCTACCATCAGGGTGTCGGCAGGCTGGGAGGTCTTGCTGGTTTTGTTTTACCATTGTCGAAATGTCTTGTGCACCGGGATTCCGAGTCTGATCGGAGGGTCCCGAGATGGAGGATTGTCTCCGCGGATCGTGAGCTTGTCATGGGTGAGGGAGTCCTGGATTAGGGGGTCCTCGGGCGTTCGGGCTATGTAACATGGGCCGGACTAATGGGCTGCGAAGATACAAGATAGAAGGCTTTCCCCCATGTCCGGATGGGACTCTCCTTGGCGTGGAAGGCAAGCTTGGCGTGCGGATATGAAGATTCCTTTCTCTGTAAACTGACTCTATACAACCCTAGCCCCCTCCAGTGTCTATATAAACCGGAGGGTTTAGTACGTAGAGGCAATCATAATCATACAAGCTAGACATCTAGGGTTTAGCCCTTACAATCTCGAGGTAGATCAATTCTTGTAACCCCTGTACTCATCAAAGTCAATCAAGCAGGAAGTAGGGTATTACCTCCATTAAGAGGGCCCAAACCTGGGTAAACATTGTGTCCCCTGCCTCCTGTTACCCTCGATCCTTAGATGCATAGTTCGGGACCCCCTACCCGATATCTACCGGTTTGGACACCGACATTGGTGCTTTCATTGAGAGTTCCACTGTGCCGTCGTCAAAGGCTTGATGGTTCCATCAATCATCTACAACAATGCTGCCGCGAAGGAGATTTTTCTCCCCGGCCAGATCTTTGTATTCGGCGGCTTCGCACTGCGAGCCAACTCGGTTGGCCACCTAGAGCAGATCGACAGCTATGCCCCTGGTCACCAGATCAGTTTTGGAAATCTGAACTATGTCTCTTATATCCGAGGAGACTTGATCTTCCAAGGGTTCGTGGCCCCAACCGCCGCTCCGGCCTTAGATCTGGAGCGCGTTACCAGGTCCGAAGACGGGAGTCTAGAGCCCGTCGGACTCTCTGCGACTATAGGGCTCAACACTGGAGAACCGGAGAGAACAGCATCTCCGGGAGTCATCACAAAGCCGGACTCTTCTCCGGACACTAGCTCCGAACCCTTGAGGTCCGCGTCATGCGAGCTCGGCTAGGAAACTTCTGTCCCCGTCCAAACCTTGCTCTTAAACGAGGCTTTGGACTTAATGCGATCCCTCGCCATCGCAGAGGAACCGCTTTCGAGTTACGCTCAGCCCGGACTAGGGGCTGAAAATAGGGAATTTATTTTCCACCCACCACCCACTTCATAGCCACTATCGAGGATCTAACCGACATGATTGATTACGCCTTCGAAGACATCAACGATATGGATGACGATGCCGGAGAGAAGCAGGCCCAAAACCCGCCGTTCACCGGACGCTGGATGGCCACTTCCTCATACGACGTATACATGGTGGGCACACCTAAATAAGGCGATGACGATGATGAGAAAGATCCAGTTTAGGATGAACCTCCTGATAATACCACCAAAGCGTCGATGTCAACGGCGTCGCTCTAAATCGCGCCGCAGAAAAGACAGCAATATCGGCACCAGAGACAACGATACTCCGGAGAACGCCGCAGGCCAAGAAGACCCCATCGAGCCAACATCCGAACAAGATGATTGGGGGGACGGGCAAATCGACCCTGACGAGCAAGCAGGGAACAAAGAATCGGAGGATAGTAACTATCTACCACTCTCCGAGGACGACGCGAGCCTCGGCTTCAAAGATTTTATCGTGCCAGCGGAACCCCTCGAACAAGAGCGCTTTAAGCATCGGCTAATAGCCACTGCAAGAAGCCTAAAGAAGAAGCAGCAGCAGCTTCAAGCTGACCAAGATCTGCTCAACGACAGATGGACTAATGTCCTGGCAGCCGAAGAATACAGCCTCGAACGCCCAACAAAGAGTTACCCGAAGCGTAAGCTACTACCCCAATTCGACGATGAGGCGTTGGAGCCTATACCACCCGCGCGTTACGCGGCTGACGGACCTGACCGACCACCCCGTGGCCGGGACAGAACGACAACTCAAGTCGAACACCAGCCGACACCACCTTGCCGTAAAAGCATAGAAACAACAGCTTAGGGATACACATATGACCTACGACAGGACCTGGAAAATAGAGCAGGCCAGACCAGATCAATCTACGGATCGCGGGGGCGTGCCCCGACGCGAGAAGATAGCTATCAAGCCTGGCACGACAAGCATAACCATGCCCGGGCTGAAAACCGCATACAGACTTCATCTGAACTGCGTTGTGACATGGCCCGATACAGAGGCGCCACACACTCCCTATGCTTCACCGATGAGGTAATGGAGCACCAGTTCCCATAAGGGTTTAAACCCGTGAACATTGAATCATACGATGGCACAACAGATCCCGCAGTATGGATCGAAGATTTTCTTCTCCACATTCACATGGCTCGCGGTGATGACCTACACACCATCAAATACCTTCCCCTAAAACTTAAGGGGCCAGCTCGGCACTGGTAAAATAGCCTCCCAGAGAACTCTATTGGAAGCTGGGAAGACCTGGAGGATGCCTTTAGAGACAACTTCCAAGGCACCTATATCCGCCCTCCAGATGCTGATGACCTTAGTCATATTGTCCAGCAGCCCGGAGAGTCAGCAAGAAATTCTGGACTAAGTTCCTCATTAAAAAGAACCAGATTGTCGATTGTCCCGACGTCGAAGCCCTAGCGGCCTTTAAACATAGCATTCGCGACGAATGGCTCACCCGACACCTCAGACAAGAGAAGCCGAAGTTCATGGCAGCCCTGACAGCACTCATGACCCGCTTTTGTGCGGGCGAAGGCAGCTGGCTAGCCTGTAGCAGTAATAGTACAAGCGAACCTGGCACTTCCGAAGCCAGGAATAGCAACGGCAGGCCCCGATACAAAAAACACAAGCGCCAAAGCAATAATGACAATACCAAAGACACGATGGTCAATGCTGGATTCAGCGGCTCCAAGTCCGGTTAGCGGAAGAATCCATTCAAAAGAAACAGAGAGGGCTCATCGAGCTTGGACCGAATACTCGATCGCCCCGGCCAGATTCACGGCACCCTCGAAAAGCCTGCCAATCATACCAACAGAAGTTGTTGGGTCTTCAAACAAGCCGGTAAGTTAAATACCGAACATAAGGAGAAAGGGTCGCCCAACGAGGACGACGACGAGGAGCATCGTCCACTGAACACAGGGGGACAGAAGAAATTTCACCCCGAAGTCAAAACGGTGAATATGATTACGTTACTAATATCCCCAAGAGGGAGCGCAAGCGCACACTAAGGGACGTCTATGCGATACAACCAGCTGCCTCAAAATTCAACCCATGGTCGGCCTGTCCGGTCACCTTTGATCGCAAGGACCATCCGACCAGTATCCGTCACAGAGGTTCGGCCGCACTGGTCCTCGATCAAATTATTTACGGATTCCACCTTACACGAGTCCTCATGGATGGCGGTATTAGCCTTAACTTGCTCTATCAGGACACAGTCTGCAAGATAGGTATTGATCCGTCAAGAATCAAGCCCACTAAAACTACCTTTAAAGGAGTAATACCTGGTGTAGAGGCCCGCTGCACGGGCTCAATCACATTGGAGGTTGTCTTCGGTTCGCCGGACAACTTCCTCAGCGAAGACTTGATCTTCGACATGGTCCCCTTCCGCAGTGGTTACCATGCACTGCTCGGACGAACCGCGTCTACTCGTTTCAATGCAGTCCTGCACTATGCCTATCTCAAACTCAAGATGCCCGGACCATGCACTGCTCGGACGAACCGCGTCTGCTCGTTTCAATGCAGTCCTGCACTATGCCTATCTCAAACTCAAGATGCCCGGACCACGCGGTGTTATAACAGTCAATGGAAACATGGAATGCTCCCTCCGTACTGAGGAGCACACCGTGGCCCTGGCAGCGAAAGTACAGGGTGGCCTTATCAAGCCAACTATTACACCGGCGGCCAAGTCCCCAGACACCGTCAAACGAGTCCGGACTACCCCATAGTACGACAGCCCAGCTCGTCAGGAGCTCGATTAGCAAGTCAGCCTCCATCTCAGCCCCTACCAAATTGTGGCATATGTACCACGCGTACATAATTAAGCACTAAACATACCATGGGAAAGGATGGAGGCATAATAAAGATAAGGTCCACAATACGGCTAGACCCTATCAGGACACTCATATTTCCTTTTTCTCTTCTTTTTATTTTTCCAGGTTCCTTACAACCCACATCACCTTTTCGACGGTACCAAGGCCTCTTTTCAAGGCCTATTATAAAAACACCGATCGATGATCCTCTCGAAGGACAATACACCAAGGAGAAAAGCAACGTAGACGTGTGGTAGAGTACCTAAAGGGTCTTTAAAGATCACCTTGTCCGTTTTCAGGACACATACACAGCTTTGCCTTATGCCCGACATGTAAAATAGCCTTGTTGCTTACTGCACTATTTGTACCAATACGTTTTGACGTATCAATCAGACTATAATGGAAATGGTTTCTATCCCAACCTATGCGGTACTGGCCTACCTCTTCACCCGTATTTCCCTGTTTTTGTCCGATTGTCATGTACACCTCGGTACACTTAAATCGCCAGGGGCTCTATTGAGCCACGTACATTTCCTAAATACTAAATAAAGTCCGAACACTTTTATAGTACAATTCGGTGTCCCGAATATAGCATTATATGCATCGGCTCCGAATCATGTCTTTGGTCAATAGTTGGATTGCCCGGCTCCTGTGGTTACTACCTTACGTTCCGCTTGTTCGGCTAAGGTAGTAAAGGGAGAACTACTGCGATTGTGTTTCCGGTTCATCCGGACAAACACCTCAGTAGAGAAAGCCGAAAACTGACTGTCATGATGTGGTGAGAGCTGGTCAGCTATTCGGTGACTAAGTATAAATCTCTTGTGATTTTTTCCGCACTATGCGATAGGCCGACCTCCACCCAGCCGGGCATTCACAACACCCAAGTTCGGATAATCAAACAATACTATGGGCCGCGCCCACACTTCCATTGTAAAAATCCTATGGCTAAGTGAGAGCGATAAAGCCACATAGACCGATTGCCTGGTTCGCCACACTAACACCTCCTTCACAGACCATGAAGTAGGGTCAAGTGTGTTTAAGTGCTACCCCGAACACCCCCGTACTACCTATGTGGGGGCTGAAGCCGACGACTGGCCAACTCTCAGATGTCATAAACAGCCGCACATGAGGAGATATTTTGAAGTAAAACAAGCAACATATCATACATAAGCCTTGTTTCATAATACATGATTGGACAACATAGATACATTCATTCAAAAATGATGTCCTTCGAACACTGGCCCTCTACAATGCGTGATCCTTCCAGGACATCATCGAAATACCGCTCTGGCATGCGGTGCTCTTTGCCTGCGGGCGGTCCCTCGCTTGCGAGGTTGAGGCATCCATCTTCGCCCACTGCACCTTGACATGGGCGAAGGCCATCCGCGCACCTTCGATGCAGACTGACCACTTCACGGCATCAAGCCGGGGGCAGGCACTGACCAACCGCTTCACGTGCCCGAAGTAGCTGCTGGGTATGGGTTCGGCAGGCCACAGACGGATTATAAAATCCCTCATGGCCAATCCGGCCACCCTATGCAGTTCGGTCAACTGCTTCAGCTGATCGCTGAGGGGCACGGGATGCTCAGGCGCAAGGTACTGCGACCAGAACAATTTATCCGTCAAGCTCCCCTCTTCGGCTCAGAAGAACTCCGCAGCATCGGCAACACCCCGGGGCAGGTCCGCAAATGCTCCTGGAGAACTCCAAATTCGGGTCAGTTAGATGTATTTCCTTCTCACAAATTTGCTCTGCATATTAAAGGCCTTACCAGCCGCAATCTGCCTCGCCTCTTGGATCTCCCGGCGGGTGTTTTGGGCTTCGGTCCGGGCCTCCTGTGCACTTTGGAGGGCCTTAGAAAGTTCGTATTTTTTATCCGAAATTTTGCGCTCTAAGTACTCACATTTGCTTATAGCATCCTTGAGCTCTTGCTGGACTTCCTCCACCCTTGACTCATGCTTTAGGCGGGTGGCTCGTTCCTCCTCCACCTCTTTATTGGCCTCGGCCAGTGCGCTCTTGAGGGTCTCGATCTCAGATGCATCAGCTGTGAGCAAAGTTATAACACTGATTCAGATGAAAAATTATTGCTGATATTATTTCAGACGCATTTTTGGTATTACATACCTTGCTTTTCCGCTAACTTACACCTCAGCTCAGACGCTCCGGAGGCATGGGAAGCTGATGCCTGCATCGCAACCTGTTCGATTCAAATGGATATGTATGTTAATCTCCTGTACGATTAATTAGATCATCTGTTCGGCCTTTCTTTGTGAACACCGGGCAGAGTCTCAGGGGCTACTATCTATATACGTATATTTTTCTTATATATCTAAAAGGCATTATACTACATACCTCAAACCTCTTAGAAGGCTAGTGTAGGACTTGTTCAATCTGCTTTTAGCGGACCGAACCCTTTCAACCACCGTACCCATAAGGGTACGATGTTCTTCCATAATGGTGGCACTCTGAAGCGCTTCCACCAGAGTATCCGGCGCCTCCGGATTGACAGAGGTCGTCGGTGGGATTGGCGCACCCCCTTCTTTCGAAGAAGGCTGCTCACCTGATTCCGGAGCCATATGGGTCTCCGGAATAATGTCTGGCTGTGGGCCAAATTGGGCATGGCCCCTGTCGCCAGTCTCCATAGGGGTCAGTGCCCCCGTGTTTCCGGCAGCAGAGGTATCTCCCTCTGGTGCCACCTCGATGGCTTCCCGCACCTCTCCCTAACCCGGAAGGGTCCTTCGGGACAACACTTCAGCATTGTCCGTAACTTTGGGGGAGGAGGCCGATGGAGGCGACTCGCTATCCATCACGTTCGGATCCAACGAATTCCCTGAAGATGAGGATTGCCGGGGGTGGACGTGAGCCGGACTGCAGCATATAATTCAGTATATTACAATCACAAGGCAGAAAGGTATATAAGTGCAAGTGCCTTCACGATACTTACGATCCGGCCAGGGGCTTCGGCCTGGGGCGCCACTCAGCGGCGTACGATTCGGAGTCATCCGTGAGGGAGATTCTCCCTTTCTTGGACGCCTCCGCCTCCAGATCTGCGAAAGCCCCCCTTTTCTTCTTTCCTCCCTCAAGGGGAGAATTACTCTCTTCCTCCTCCCCTTCGTCTTCGTCAGGGGATGAGTGAGTCTCGGTGTCTTCGGATACTACGTCCGAAGTGCCTTTACAACGGAGGCCACTTTTGGCCTCCTTGCCCTTCTTCTTGGCCTTCTTTTCCGACTTCGGATAGGGCGCCAGAACTAGCATCCTCGTTAGCAGAGGGATGGCTGGGTCTTCGGGTAGCGGAGCCAGACAGTGAATCCGCTCCGCCTTCTTCGTCTAGCCTGTGGGAAGGATGGAAGGCTTAATATGCCCCTTGGATTTACAAATAGTAAAGTTATCATGAAAACTTACGGGGGACGTCGCATGAGTACGGTCGAGGCCGAGGTCTTTGGTCTTTTTCGGCCACATCTTTTGAGTCTTGAACAACAGTTTCCACATGTCTTCGTGCTTTGTCCCAAGAACTGCTGCAGGGTCCGGGGACCGGTGTCACTGACGGTGTCCTGGACTAGGGGGTACTCACCATGTCGTCTCCCAATCAGTTGGATTGGGCCGAGGACCCCCATGGCCGTTTTGTTCATGGGCCAGTTTGGACAGCCGATGCATACACGAGAAACATTCCACAAGACTTGGTGATCAAGACAAGGACTCCTCTCCACCGGCGTATTTGACTAGGACTCTTGTTATCCTAGGCCTCCGGTATGTTATATAAGCCGAGGCTAGGCTAGTCGATAGATCATTATGACATTACTCATCATACCCTTAGGACTTAGACCACAACATATGATCTCGAGGTAGATCAACTCTTGTAACCCTTTATTCATCAAGATCAATCAAGCAGGAAGAAAGGTATTACCTCGATAGAGAGGGCCCGAACCTAGGTAAAACATCATGTCCCCTGTCTCCTGTTATCCATCGACCTTAGACGCATAGTTTGGGACCCCCTACCCGAGATCCGCCGGTTTTGACACCAGCAGTGACGGCCCTCAGCCCCTGTTGTCTTTGCTTGATCATCATGTTTAAAATTCAAATGATTTTGAAATGGGGATTGTTAAACCCTAGCAGCAAATGAATTCAACTAGGGTCAAAATTAATCTTTTCAATGAACCTGAAATGCCCTTCTAAAATGTTCATCATCTTTGCCTTGGTCCAGAACCTTTGCCAAAAATGGTGCTCACTTTTCTAGGACACTTTGGATCTTCGAATTAAATCATAAAGTATTTGCATTTGGACATTTAAATGCTATAAATATTTTTAAATGTCCAAATAATCTTGGAAGTATTTTTGGGTTGTTGGAATTAATTTTAGAGGTGCCCATAAATATTTTCAGCATTTTATAAAATGCTTTGGCATTTATTCTAAATCAAAAACAACAGCAGAAAAAGAAAACAGAAACAAAAATAGAAAAGGAAGAGAGGAGAGAAACCTCACATGGGCCTTACGTGGCAGAAGAGGCCTATCCCACCTGGCGACTTGCCAGTCATCTTCAATCCAGCGCCAGCCGGACGCCGAGCGCGTGCCCGATGCGCGTGCATGCACAGCGCGCCACGCGAGCTGCCTGCCTGCGTCCCCGGGACAGCGCGACGCTGTGGATCCTCTCCTTGGTGCCGTCCCGATTGATCCGGCCCTCTCATTTCCTCCCCTGTTTTCTCCCTCGCTCTCCCCCCCCCCCCCCGCAATGGCCGAAGCCGCCATGGCCGCGCCGCTGTGAACCATCATGCCTACCATGCTCCCCTCGCCTCCCCGTGCTGCCACGATCTCCGCCGTTGTTTACCTCTTCGCCTCGACCGAGCCCCAAGCGCTCGTTCGCCTTGCATCGTCGCCCCCTCGACTTCTTCCTCGCTCGGCCGTCGAGATCACCGGCGACCTCACGACGTCTCCAGCCCGTCCCCGAGCTCGCCGTTTGCTTCCCTGCACTCGCCGTGAGCCACTGACCCTTCTCCCCCACTCCATTCTCGCTCTCGTGCACCGTAGCCAGCGCACCTTGCTCACTCGCATGCACCGCCGCCTGTGCTCGCCGCCGACGTGTCCCCGTCCACCTAACGGTCCGACTGTCGTGCTCAGCTTCCTCCCCGCGCCGCGTAGAGCATGTAGGTGCCCCGCACGAGCTGCCCCAGCCACCGTAGCGTTGACCCCGAGCTCACCCAAGCTCCGTCAACCTCCAAGGTCAACTTCGGCCACCCCAGGCCCAACCACCACCACCACTCGACGCGGACGAGTGCCCGCGTCATGTAGATGCCCTCCGCCGGCCATTTGGTCGCCGGAGGAGGAATTCTGCACCTTGCCGCCGCGTCTGGCTTCGCCGGCGTCGAGCCGTCGACCATTTAGCCTCGGTTGACCAGGGGTTTGACCTCCCCTGGGTCAATGAGGTGGGGCCGCTGATGAGGACATCAATACCATTGTTACACCCACATCCCCTACTGTTACATATAATGGACTAATTACTAGAGCTCGCGCACGCCAATTAAATTACCAAGTACTTTCGTTTCTTGGTAATGATTCTAATGTTCATGAGAATATGATGCTGCCTAAATTGGATACATTTGTTTTGCTTACAAATGAAGGGCCTAGCTTGCAGAAGGATGAACATTGGAGCAAGAACAAGCATGGAGTTGATGGCATGCGCAAGGGGAACAAGAACAGAGTTACAAGTGATGATTTCAGGACTTTGAAGCCACCATAAGGAGTGAATGAAGCCTTGGACGAAATATACAAGATGCCACTTCATAAATTTCGTCCAGAGGCTATTCTAGGTGCTGCGTCACCTTATTATTGGGCCAGGACCATGTAATTTCAAAATACATAAGTATAGGCTGTTTTCAGAGTCCGTATTTGTGGGGAAACAAGAGATAGGGTTAGTTTCGGACCCCTTCCCCAAGGGCCACGAAATTACCCCCTCTTCCTCCATATATACAGCCCTTAGGGCACCGTTTAGACTTTGGGGTTTTGTTTAGATTAAAAGTTCGCCATAGCTGCAACTTCGCGTACTTCATTTGTGTTCAACGACCAGACCAAGGTGTCACAGAACCCCACCTTCATTAATAAAGCTTTCCTCTTATATTCGCAATATCTAGATTGCAATATTAGTTTCTTGCTTGTTCTTTGTTTTCTCGCAGGAAACAGGCCCTCGTGGTCAGGTTGATCGTGCTCCGGCGTGGTCAATAACCCTCGGAAGTTGGTTTAGCGATTGCTAAGGCACGACGTCTCGCACGTTCGTAGTCGGATCGTCAAGGTCGACTCCCATAGAAAATGATAGCCACCATCTCATCGAAACATCGGGACACCTTTGCCTCTATCAGCCGCCCTTCTAATGAAGTTAGATTAGTGCTAACTAAATTAGGCTAGTTTAGTTAGAATCTGACACACGGGACCCACTGGTCAGTTTGACTTGGACTGCCCTGTTGACTTGCTGACATCACAGTGACGTAGTGCTGACGCAATAATACATTTTCTGGATTAAAATAAACCAGGAAATTCTAGAAAATAGTATAAACTTCTAAAAATCATAGAAATTCAACCGTAACTCCGAAAGAAATAATTTATATATGAAAAATGATTAGAAAAATCCAATCTTTCCATCTGTACCCTTTTCATGCATGTTCGAACAACCTAAGGTTGCTGTATATGACAATTTGCATAATCGGCATTTAAATAATCACATATGGAGTTTGAATTTGAACTCTTGGATTCAAACCAACTTCATTTAAATTGTTGCTAGTTGCATTAGCTCAAACCACATCATATTGCCATGTCATGATCATGCATCATATTGTTGTATTGCATTGATTGTGTTTTTTCTCTGTTTGCCGGTTTTTGTCCCCTCTTAGTGGACGTAGTTTCGACGATGAGTTCGATGACACCAATGAAGAGCTATACTATCTTGAGAAGTGCCAGGCAAGCAAACCCCCGATTGAACATTCCGATACAATCCCACTCTCTCGATCTTGCTCTCTTTTACTACATTAGGACAACAACGATTCAAATGTTACATGTTGCGGTAGTTGAACCCCTTTCCACTGCATGACCTGTCTTTGCCACAGTAAATAGTTCAAAGCCACAAGCATGAGTAGGAGTTGTTTGAGCCATGATGTGCCTACTCATTCATGCTTGTTTGTCATGCCTACTATTGCTTAGAGTTGTGTCAGGTCTGATTCATCCGGGATGAATTGGAATGTGGTGAACATGTCCTATTGTTGAGAGCTAAGTGTGTGAACACGATTTGGTGAAGGTAGCGATGAGAGGCCATGTAGGAGTACATGGTGGGTTGTCTCATTGAAACCGTCCTCAGGAACCGAGCTCTGTGTTTGTGATCCATGAACAGTTACTACCACACATTGGAATGCTTAAGTGCCCCTCTCGACTTATTAATCAACATGATCTTTGTCCAGGAGTTGCAACTAGTTTTTGGTGTTTGTAGGTAGTGCTAGTAGTCTACCAAGTGGCACTCGATACAGGTGGGCTTGGGACAGACTAGGTGCAGTGGCTCGGTGTACCAAGCGTTGCCTGTTTGGTGGGCTTGGTAACCCTGCTCACATCGTTTGGGGCCGTGAGCGACACCCCGGCCGGATCTCCTTGCGGATGAAACCCGAATAGGCGATAAACCTGGACTAGAGACTTGTGTGGTTAGTCAGGTCGTGGCCGACTCCCTCGCCAGGCTTCCGCTTGAAGGTTGCCGAGTTACACGACGTGTACATGGTGGTAAGTGGCGATAGCGTGTGTGAAGAAGTACACCCCTGCAGGGTTAACATCATCTATTCGAAGAGTCGCGTCCGCGGTAAAGGACTTCTGGGTTGCCTGTACAGTTCATAGACATGTGAAAGTGGATACTCTAAAATGCGCAAGATAAGCGTGAGTGCTATGGATGGCCTTCTCATAGGGAGACGGGAGCGGATCCATAGTGGTGTATTAATTTGGTGAATATGTGGACTCGTGTGCGCCACCCCGAAAGAGTTACTTGCAGACGTAGTTCAGGATAGCCACTAAATCAAAGCTGGCTTGCTGCAGTTAAACTCCACCACCCCCTTTGTTGATACAGATGCCTATGTAGCTAGTTCTGATGTAAGTCTTGTTGGGTACATTTGTACTCACATTTGCTTAATTTATGTTTTTGCAGAGAGACTTCAGTCTCACTAGTAGTTCCATGTGAACTTCGACGTTTAGATTGTTACCTATGCTACGATCTTGTACCATTTGGAGGGTCTTGTAGATAGTCAGGCTTCTCAGCCTTTTCATTTGTAGTTGTATGTACTCAGACAAGTTAAGCTTCCGCATGTGCTTATTGCTTGTATGACTTGAATGCTGGGTCATCAGACCCATGTTTGTAATATCTAGCTCCTCGGAGCCTAATGAATAAATACTTTCAGTCATAGAGTTTTATTGTGATGCCATGTTGTATTTGCACATATCGAGCATATTGTGTGTATGTTATTGAAATGCTTGGTATGTGTGGGGTCCGACAACCTAGTTGTTTATTCTTGGTAGCCTCTCTTACCGGGAAATGTCTCCTAGTGCTTCCACTGAGCTATGGTAGCTTGCTACTGCTCCGGAACACTTAGGCTGGCCTGCATGTGTCCTTCTTCATTCTTCTGTCCCTTCGGGGAAATGTCACGTAGTGTCTACCGGAGTCCTGTTAGCCTGCTACAGCTTGGATTCTCTGGAGTACTGTTAGCCCAGCTGCTATAGCCCGGATTCACTCGTTGATGACCGACACGTTCGTTGCTGGGTCATGTATGCCTGTCCCTGTAACTTAGTGCCACTTTGGATTCACGACTAGTCATGTCGGCCCGGGTGCTCTGTCATATGGATGCTAGTGACACTATCATATACGTGAGCCAAAAGGCGCAAACGGTCCCAGGCCAGGTAAGGTGGCACCCGTGGGAATACCGTGCGTGAGGCCGCAAAGTGATATCACGTGTTACATGCTAGATCGGTGTGACTTAGGATCGGGGTCCTGAATACCAAAGCTGTCAGGACCCCGATCCTAAGTCACACCGATCTAGCATGTAACACATCATATTACTTTGCAGCCTCACGCACGATATTCCCACGGGTGCCACCTGTTACGCCCACGATGCGGCTATATCTCCCACGTGTCGAGGCACGACTTGGAGGCATAACCGCATGGTGGTTTTGTCGCAAGAAGGGTCATCTTCACACAATCCCATGTAATGAACAAGACTGGGATAAAGAGTTGGCTTACAATCGCTACTTCACATAATACATAAATTAAACATACATCATTCAGAGTACGCACAAGGTCTGACTACGGAACCAAAATAAAAGAAGACAACCCCAAATGCTAGATCCCCGATCGTCCCAACTGGGCTCCACTACTGATCATCAGGAAACGAAACATAGTAACGACTAAGTTCCTCATCGAACTCCCACTTGAGCTCGGTTGCGTCACCTGCACTGGTATCGTCGGCACCTGCAACTGTTTTGGTAGAATCTGTGAGTCACGAGGACTCAGCAGTCTCACACCCGCGAGATCAAGACTATTTAAGCTTATGGGTAGGAAAGGGTAATGAGGTGGAGCTGCAGCAAGCACTAAGCATATATGGTGGCTAACATACGCAAATAAGAGCGAGAAGAGAAGCAACGCAACGGTCGTGAAGCTAGAAGTGATCAAGAAGTGATCCTGAAACTACTTACGCACAACCATAACACAGAACCGTGTTCACCTCCCGGACTCCGCGGAGAAGAGACCATCACGGCTACACACGCGATTGATGTATTTTAATTAAGTAAAGTGTCAAGTTCTCTACAACCGGACATTAACAAATTCCCATCTCCCACATAACCGCGGGCACAGCTCTCGAAAGTTTATACCCTGCAGGGGTGTCCCAACTTAGCCCATTATAAGCTCTCACGATCTACGAAGGATATTCCTTCTCCTGGGAAGACCCGATCAGACTCGGAATCCCGATAACAAGACATTTCGACAATGGTAAAACAACACCAGCAAAGCCGCCCGAATGTGCCGACAAATCCCGATAGGAGATGCACATATCTCGTTCTCAGGGCACACCGGATGAGCTAAACGTTGGGTTGGCATAGACCCTGGTTGCCCAGGGGGCGCCGAACATCGCTCGGTTTGGACTAGCACTGGCCCGGGGGCTAAAATAAAGATGAACCTCGGGGCTCCAGCTCCCAAGGGAAAAGGTGTAGGTGGTAGGTAGGCAAATGGTAAAACCAATGTTGGGCCTTGCTGGAAGAGTTTTATTCAAGGCGAACTGTAAGGGGTTCCCATAACAACCGGCCGCGTTAGGGACGCAAAATCCGGGAACATAATACCGATATGACGGAAACTAGAGCGGCAAGAGTGGAACAAAACACCAGGCATAAGGCCGAGCCTTCCACCCTTTACCAAATATATAAATGCATTAATTATATAAGAGGTATTGTGATATCCCAACATATCCATGTTCCAACATGCAGCAATCTTCAACTTCACCTGCAACTAGCAATGCTATAAGAGGGGCTGAGCAAAGCGGTAACATAACCAAACAACGGTTTGCTAGGAAGGTGAGTTAGAGGCTTGGCATGGCAATATGGGGGGCATGATAAACAAGTGGTAGGTAGCGCGGCATAGCAATTGAGCGAACAACTAGCAGGCAAAGATAGAAGTGATTTCGAGGGTATGGTCATCTTGCCTGAGATCCCGCAAGGAAGAAGAACGAGTCCATGAAGAAGACAAACAGACATAGTTGAACGAATCCTCACAACTCCGGAACGAAACCGAAGCTAACGAGAGAAGCAACCCGGAAAGAAACAAACAACATGGTAAACAACCATCACATAAACATGGCATGATGCACAAACAAGTATGATGCATGTCCGGTTTAATGAGGCATGGCATGGCAAAGTGCACAAACAACACTACAAGTTGAGTGGAGCTCAATATGCAACGAGTTGCATATTGACGAAACACCACATCAAATATTTAGTTCTCTCTTGTTTATGTACCCAACAATATTAAATGTTACTCAACATGGCAAGGGGTGAAGCATAAATAAACTATCTATTTAGGCAAGTTTAAATGAGGCCGGAAATAACAAACAACAATTCCAGAAAATCACCATATGCATATAGCAATTTAAAGCAAACAACAATTTTAAATGTTGTTAACATGATGCGGATGACATATGCAAGTTTTATGCAATTTAATGAAAATATTGACTTGAGCATGTTATGAAGCATGTGGTCACCATGACGAAATGAAAGGGTGCCATGGCGACGATAACAGACACGGTGCCACGGCAACGTTCCGGTTCCGACAACTCGTTGAGATATCGGTGCAAAAGAAGCAAGTGTGTAGATGTGCGGAACATGCTAGAGATGGTGGGGTGATCCCAGTTACCGGGTTCCCATGGTCGACGCAAGGCAACGAGGAACTCGCAAAGAACAACTCGGACACGGCGCAACCACGAGCATCTCATACATCACACAAAATTCGTTCACGGGCGTCGTCTCAGTGCTTATACCTTCCAAGGGAGCATTCTCGAGCGGTTCGAGTTCATAGAGGAAGTAGTTGTTCTCGTGACGGTAGTGGAAGTAGGGGTACATGACGACGTTAGAGGTACTCGCGACGGTAGTGGTACACGTTTCGTAGATGTTCGAGTCACCGGTAGAGGTACTTGGCAACGTAGTTGTACAAGCGCGACATCGGACTTGTCGAACCTGAACTCTTCGGGGGGGGGGGGGGAGGAAGTAGTTGTTCTCGTGACGGTAGTGGAAGTAGGGGTACATGACGACGTTAGAGGTACTCGCGACGGTAGTGGTACACGTTTCATAGATGTTCGAGTCACCGGTAGAGGTACTTGGCAACGTAGTTGTACAAGCGCGACATCGGACTTGTCGAACCCGAACTCTTCGGGGGGGGGGGCGTCGTGGTACTTGGCGAATGCGCGTAGTTGTGCACGTTCCAACATCAAACTTGGAGGGACACTGGCGGCGTGGTACTTGGCGAATCCCGGAGATGGCTGAAGACGAACTTGGCACCCACGGTCTTGACGTCAACAGTGCCAGGCAGCGGAGAGAACACACAACAGGGCACGACAGCCACGGGTCATCCAAAGGAGGCAGAGGCCATGGCGCCAAGGATGAGCGGCGCGAAGCAGAGGCAGATGCGGGCGAGCGGGAGGCTTGCAGGGCCTTGGGTGCTCGAGGAGAGGCCGAGGGCATCTGGATCCGGCCGGAGGCGACGAACGGGCGGTGGCCATGGCAGGGCTTGAGCTCCTGGTTTACTGCTGCTGGTCGGGACGGCGAGGGAAGGTGAGGGAGCGGCTTGGGGCGGCGACGATGGGTGCAGACGCGATGCTGAAGGAGGAAGGCCATGGTAGAGGAGGAGCGGCGCGAAGCAGAGGCGAGATGGCGCAGCGGCGAAGATGGAAGGGCGAGGAAAGATAGCCGCGGCAGGGGAGGCTGCGGCCTCGGACGCCGGCAGGGAAGAAGCAGAGGACTCGGGGCTGCAACTGCTGGCTCCTGTGGGCGCGGACGGCGACGGTTGCGGGTGGTCGGATGCGTCCAGGAGCAAGGGAGGAGGAGGCACCAGGCTGCGCTGGGATCTGACGAGGCCGGAGAAGGAGCTGCAGCTACGGCGAGCGTCGAGGGCCACGGGCGCGGGAAACAGGGGCGCCATGGGGATCGGGCGCGGGCGCTCCTCTCCTGTGCGAAGCGTGTGAGTGGCGGCAGTGTGGGAGGACGAGAGGGAGAGATCGAGAGGAGGGGGTCTGGGCTAGGGTTAACAGGGCATCGGCTTGGCTACGGATGGGCCTAACGGGCTGCGGCTACAGGAGGCCCAGGTGGCCGGCGGGGCTGCTGGTTGGACCTCGATCTGCTGGGCCAGACTGTGGAGAGGGAAAAGGCTAGAGGCATGGTCGGCTGTTGTTGCTGGCATCGAACTCTCTCTTTCTCACTTCTTCAAATCTCTCACAAAAACAGAAAAGCAAAGAAAGAAAAGGAGAGAAAAGAAATGAGTGGACAAGAATTTGGGAAGGGGATTATTTTCCCAGACTCACAAAAATCCCTTGTCCCAAGAAAATAGAAGTGAGCATGATTGCAAGATTTAAATTCAAATTCATTTGAATTTAATTCAAATGGTTTGAACAAGGACGGGGATTTCAAAGTGCCCAAAAATGTTGAGAATTTAGGAGGAGCCTCGATAAATGGAGAAAGAATTATGAAGAAAGTTTGGAGAACAAACATGAAGCAAAAAGGCATGAGAATTGAATTGCAAGTGTGTTATGGTGATTCCAAAGTTACTGGAATATTTTAATATAGCTCCCTAATAATAATAGGAGACTTTGGATATGTTTTAAAGAGAAATCACCATGTGCATTTCCCTCAATTTAAATGGATTAGAGATCCATGCAATTTATTTGAGTTGCAAAATTTAGTGGTATGATGACATGATGCAATGCAAATGATGCAATGATGAATGCAACAAGCAAAAACAAATCACACAACGAATCTCGGAAACCCTGGAAGGCATCTGAAGCTCCGATCTTGGGGCGTCACAACACTCCACCACTACGAGAGGATCTCGTCCGGAGATCTAGGATGGCACCGGAGAAAAGCGGAAGAGGAAGATGAAAACAAAGTTGCTTCTACGACAAACGAGTGAAACCATGAACCTTGAGAGGTTGAACAAAGTGAAAGAAAGAACACAATGGAGAAGACGAGATTGCAAACACTCTGTTATCAAAGAGGAACAACGAACATGGCGAGAACCTTTGTAGGTTGAAGAATATGAAACAAGAGCTTAACGGATCAAAAGGAATATGAAAACACACCGGTAGAAAAGAGAAACAAGGAACACCATGTGAACCTTTGAGTTTGCAAAGCTATGAGTGACGAGAACAATGGACGAGAAGTACATGCAAGCACTCCGGTTGAAACGAGATGTACAAGGAACGATAAGGATCAATTACGAAAACGCTCCGGTTGGAAAAGGAAGTAATAGAATATGAACTTGGTAGAATGGAAGCACTTGGATGAGACTCCTGTTAAACGAGGAATGATAGACACAACACTCCGGTTAAATGGATAAGCAAGAAAAGAACACGATCCTCACAATTCGAGATGATGAGTGAAGAGAGCAACATCACCATGCCTCCGGAAGAAAAAATAGAAGATAGATCATTGGAATAAGGAAATGAGGAAGAAAATGCCAACTTCTGCCACAAATGATCTTGGAAAGAACCATTCCAACAAGGTTAGAACGGAGTTGTTGGAAAACCAACAACGAAAAGAACAAGCTTGTTGTGGGCTTATGGAACACATCTCAAAATTATGAGGTGACAACCTGCCACTAACAAAAACCATTGATTTGATTGAGAGCAACAAAGAGATGAAAAACTTCTTTCATCGCGAGAATAGGAGGAAAAACTTGGATTATTGATAAGCACCACAACAGCAACATTCCTTAGGGAAGGCTTTAGGTGAAATATAACCCAAGATAACTCCAATGAAGAGATTGATGAATTTAAAATACCTCATTCTTGACAACATGTGAATCGCGAAACAAGAATGGAAACTGTCAAGAATGATATAAAGCCATCTCAAAAGATAAGGTAGGAAGAATTGCACTTCGGAATGCAAGATGAAGTATGCTTGGACTCCACAAAACAAAACATGGGTTGAACACCATGTTTATTTTAGAGTATAGCTTGGCGGATCTTAACTCCGAGAGAAATCTTGAAGAACAATTGAAGAATGAAAGGAAACCTTGACGAACCATCATGTAGAGCCTCCATGAAGAACTCCGGTAAAGAAAGGATGATAAAAAGAAAGGGAAGTTGAAAACATAAGGTGAAGCCTTGCAGTGATAAGATGAAGCTTTGAAATGATATAACCGAGAAAACTTGGAACTCCAGAAAGAAAGATGAACAAATGAAATCAAGAATTTTGATGAACCTCCGGAATAAGGAATTGAAGTTACTCAATGAAACAAGAATAAGAATTACATTATGCTCTTCCTTCACCAATTAAATTGATGACAAGCAATGGATTTGGCATACTACTTATTCTCGTGGAAAGGATTGAAAAGAGATATTGCTCAACTTGGGAAGGTCTTCAACGAACCACTGGTAGCATTGGAACAACAAATACATTAATATGAGGACATAGGAAAAGGAATCTTGAATGAACCACCGTAAGAATTGAAAATGAATGAGGAAAAGAGAACGAATCATCGGGAGGAATTAGAAAACGACATTGATACTTGAGGGAATTTAGATACAAATGAACGAATAGATCACGAGCTGATTAGAGAATACTTGAATGATGCACCGGTGAGATTTCGAGAACGAGAGTTGAAAGCTGAGAATGAATAAACCCGAAATGATGGCCTTCGTAGGAATAAAATGGAAAGAACTCATGAAATGTTTCGGGTGGGTGTGAAAAGAATTCTCGCAAATGAAAATAATTATGAGAGGATGGCATCAAGCTAGAACCACGAATCTTGAAGAGAATGGAGCAAGATTTAAGAGAAACTCTTCTTCGGTCTTCAAATGTTGAGAATGATGACGAGAAACACCACCATGAATTGCTGAGGCACTCCGGAATGAAAATTAGAAAGGTTGAACCAACGATGGAAAGAATTTGAAAGATCTTGGAGAAACACATTTGACTGATGATAATTCATTCTTACGTCAAACTTTGCAATGAATTCGAGAATAACTCCGGAAAGAATTAGAAGAGTCAGGTAAGATCCTAGAAAAAGACCTGTGGGTTATGGGCCCACTCAAAGATACACCATTGAACGATTTAAAAGAGAGATTGCGCCGGTAGAATTAAATGGCTCAAAAGAGATAACAACCTCGAGATAGCTTGAAAGGATTAGGAATGAAAACACGAATCTCCTGAGATATCTTCAGCACTCCAGAACAAATGAATGGTGAGAAGTGGATGATAAAGAGGTGCACCGACATGAGAAAGCATTTGAAACGAGGAAAGGATATGATCAAGAAAGCTTGAATTGAATCTACCGGAGAAGAAAGAACGAAGAATGATAAAGTTAAGTCTCCGTTAGTATCTTCCTAAGAATCACAGGATAAGAACATCGAAGGAAAGGAATGAAGAGTCTTCACATGAATGACATTGATACTTGATTAAGAAATCCGAGTCTTTGAAGAAAAGGGTGGGAGGGCGGGAAAACAAAGGAAACTTGGGTCGGATGAAACGAACAACATTGAGAAAAAGCTTAGAATTGATCTTGCGAATGTTGTAATGATCAGATTTACTTGGAGAGAAGCACACCGGTTGGAAAGGATTGAAAAGACAACCTTGATGAACAAGAAGGATTAGCATCCAATTAGAAATATGAGAACACCGCTTAGAATAAGGTATGGAATCCACATTTGACTCTGAAGCAACTCGAATACCACAACTTAAAACAAAACAAAGGATTTGGCTTGCAGAATAAGCCGGAAACAAACATATGATAGATCCCATATCGTATCATGTGTCTGTTGGAAAGATATCCTACGGGATACTTGAATTTCCACTTATAAACTCCCAAAACTTTCTGGTTATGCAATCTGGTGTTGGGGATACAGGGGATGCAATATATCTCACCCAAACTAACAATACCTAGATCCAGCTGTATCCATCCGTCAACACATAACCAAGAAAACTCCGGAAATCGTGTACCTCAACCTTCGAAAAGCATCCGTTATACGAGTTATGGCAATACTCCCGAACTCCTGCCCCAGTACTGGGTGGCATCGAGGTAATCTCACCAACAACTGCACAAAAGAGATTTTTGATGTCGGTGAAACTCAGGTATTCCAGAACTGCAATGATAAAATTGTGACGACAACACCTCGGAGCTCAACTCCCCGGGACACTGCCACAACCCCTAAATGTCAGGAGGCACGAAGAACAATGTTCTCTTCACAAAACCATCAGAACGATTCCAAGATACCCACGTGATCCTAATTTTTTTTAGAGAGGAGAGGAAAGTCAAAACATCTATGTCAGGAGGCCTCACCAGAGCGACAAAGGGACTGAGGAGTAAAAAGAATACTACTCTCCGATATATATAATCCTAAGACTCAAAACAACTTTTATTCTAGACTCAACAGCGTCAGCGATTCGATCAAGCAGGGGGCTCCTAAGTCGGGGATAGCTCTGATTACCAACTTGTTACGCCCATGATGCGGCTATATCTCCCACGTATCGAGGCACGACTTGGAGGCATAACCGCATGGTGGTTTTGTCGCAAGAAGGGTCATCTTCACACAATCCCATGTAATGAACAAGACTGGGATAAAGAGTTGGCTTACAATCGCCACTTCACACACTACATAAATTAAACATACATCATTCAGAGTACACACAAGGTCCGACTACGGAATCAAAATAAAAGAAGACAACCCCAAATGCTAGATCCCCGATCGTCCCAACTGGGCTCCACTACTAATCATCAGGAAACGAAACATAGTAACGACCAAGTTGCTCATCTAACTCCCACTTGAGCTCGATTGCGTCACCTGCACTGGTATCGTCGGCACCTGCAACTGTTTTGGTAGAATCTGTGAGTCACGAGGACTCAGCAGTCTCACACCCGCGAGATCAAGACTATTTAAGCTTATGGGTAGGAAAGGGTAATGAGGTGGAGCTGCAGCAAGCACTAAGCATATATGGTGGCTAACATACGCAAATAAGAGCGAGAAGAGAAGCAACACAACGATCGTGAAGCTAGAAGTGATCAAGAAGTGATCCTGAAACTACTTACGCACAACCATAACACAGAACTGTGTTCACCTCCCGGACTCCGCGGAGAAGAGACCATCACGGCTACACACGCGATTGATGTATTTTAATTAAGTAAAGTGTCAAGTTCTCTACAACCGGACATTAACAAATTCCCATCTCCCACATAACTGCGGGCACGACTCTCGAAAGTTTATACCCTGCAGGGGTGTCCCAACTTAGCCCATTATAAGCTCTCACGATCTACGAAGGATATTCCTTCTCCTGGGAAGACTCGATCAGACTCGAAATCCCGATAACAAGACATTTCGACAATGGTAAAACAACAACAGCAAAGCCGCCCGAATGTGCCGACAAATCCCGATAGGAGATGCACATATCTCGTTCTCAGGGCACACCGGATGAGCTAGACGTCGGGTTGGCATAGACCCTGGTTGCCCAGGGCGCGCCGGACATTGCTCTGTTTGGACCAGCACTCAGAGGAGCACTGGCCCGGGGGCTAAAATAAAGATGACCCTCGGGGCTCCAGCTCCCAAGGGAAAAGGTGTAGGTGGTAGGTAGGCAAATGGTAAAACCAATGTTGGGCCTTGCTGGAAGAGTTTTATTCAAGGTGAACTGTCAAGGGGTTCCCATAACACCCAACCGCATTAGGGACGCAAAATCCGGGAACATAATACCGATATGACGGAAACTAGAGCGGCAAGAGTGGAACAAAACACCAGGCATAACGCCGAGCCTTCCACCCTTTACCAAGTATATAAATGCATTAATTAAATAAGATGTATTGTGATATCCCAACATATCCATGTTCCAACATGCAGCAATCTTCAACTTCACCTGCAACTAGCAATGCTATAAGAGGGGCTGAGCAAAGCGGTAACATAGCCAAACAACGATTTGCTAGGAAGGTGGGTTAGAGGCTTGGCTTGGCAATATGGGGGCATGATAAACAAGTGGTAGGTAGCGCGACATAGCAATAGAGCGAACAACTAGCAAGTAAAGATAGAAGTGATTTCGAGGATATGGTCATCTTGCCTGAGATCCCGCAAGGAAGAAGAACGAGTCCATGAAGAAGACAAACGGACGTAGTCGAACGAACCTGCACAACTCCGGAACGAAACCGAAGGTAACGAGAGAAGCAACCCGGAAAGAAACAAACAACATGGTAAACAACCATCACATAAACATGGCATGATGCACAAACAAGTATTATGCATGTCCGGTTTAATGAGGCATGGCATGGCAAAGTGCACAAACAACACTACAAGTTAAGTGGAGCTCAATATGCAACGATTTGCATATTGACGAAACACCACATAAAATATTTAGTTATTTCTTGTTTATGTACCCATCAATATCAAATGTTATTCAACATGGCAAGGGGTGAAGTGTAAATAAACTATCTAATTAGGCAAGTTTAAATGAGGCCGGAAATAACAAACAACAATTCCGAAAAATCCCCATATGCATATAGCAATTTAAAGCAAACAACAATTTTAAATGTTGTTAACATGATGCGGATGACATATGCAAGTTTTATGCAACTTAATGAAAATATTGTCTTGAGCATGTTATGAAGCATGTTGTCACCATGACGAAATGAAAGGGTGCCACGGCGACGATAACGGACATGGTGCCACGACAACGTTCCGGTTCCGACAACTCGTTGAGATATCGGTGCAAAAGAAGCAAGTGTGCGGATGTGCGGAACATGCTAGAGATGGTGGGGTGATCCCAGTTACCGGGTTCCCACGGTGGACGCAAGGCAACGAGGAACTCGCAAAGAACAACTCGGACACGGTGCAACCACGAGCATCTCATACATCACACAACATTCGCTCACGGGCGTCGTCTCGGTGGTTATACCTTCCAAGGGAGCATTCTCGAGTGGTTCGAGTTCATAGAGGAAGTAGTTGTTCTCGTGGCGGTAGTGGAAGTAGGGGTACATGACGACGGTAGAGGTACTTGCGACGGTAGTGGTATACGATTCGTAGATGTTCGAGTCACCGGTAGAGGTACAAGCGCGACATCGGACTTATCGATAGAGATGGCGGAAGACAAACTTGGCACCCACGGTCTTGACATCAACAGTGCCAGGCAGCGGAGAGAACGCACAACAGGGCACGGCAGCCACGGGTCATCCAAAGGAGGCAGATCCCATGGCGCTAAGGATGAGCGGCGCGAAGCAGAGGTAGATGCGGGTGAGCGGGAGGCTCGCAGGGCCTCGGGTGCTCGAGGAGAGGCCGAGGGCGGCTGGATCCAGACGGAGGCGACGAACGGGTGGCGGCCATGGCAGGACTTGAGCTCCTGGTTTACTGCTGCTGGTCGGGACGGCGAGGGAAGGTGAGGGAGTGGCTTGGGGCGGCGACGATGGGTGCAGACGCGACACTGAAGGAGGAAGGCCGTGGTAGAGGAGGAGCGGCACAGAGCAGAGGTGAGCTGGCGCAGCGACAAAGGGTGAGGAAAGGTGGCCGCGGCAGGGGAGGTTGCGGCCTCGGACGCCGGCAGGGAAGAAGCAGAGGACTCGGGGCTGCAACTGCTGGCTCCTGTGGGAGCAGACAACGACGGCTGCGGGCGGCCGGACGCGTCCAGGAGCAAGGGAGGAGGAGGCACCAGGTTGCGCTAGGATCTGATGAGGCTGGAGAAGGAGCTGCAGCTACGGCGAGCGTCGAGGGCCACGGGCGCGGGGAACAGGGGCGCCATGGGGATCAGGCACGGGCGCTCCTCTCGTGTGCGAAGCGTGTGAGTGGCGGCGGTGTGGGAGGACGAGAGGAGGGAGAGATCGAGAGGAGGGGGTCTGGGCTAGGGTTAACAGGGCATCGACTTGGCTATGGATGGGCCTAATGGGCTGCGGCTACAGGAGGCCCAGGTGGCTGGCGGGGCTGCTGGTTGGACCTCGATCTGCTGGGCCAGACCATGGAGAGGGAAAAGGCCAGAGGCCTAGTCGGCTGTTGTTGCTGGCATCTAACTCTCTCTTTCTCACTTCTTCAAATCTCTCACAAAAATAGAAAAGCAAAGAAAGAAAACGAGAGAAAAGAAATGAGTGGACAAGAATTTGGGCAAGGGGATTATTTTCCCGGACTCACAAAAATGCGCTTGTCCCAAGAAAATAGAAGTGAGCATGGTTGCAAGATTTAAATTCAAATTCATTTGAATTTAATTCAAATGGTTTGAATAAGGATGAGGATTTTAAAGTGCCCAAAAATGTTGAGAATTTAGGAGGAGCCTCGATAAATGGTGAAAGAATTATGGAGAAAGTTTGGAGAACAAACATGAAGCAAAAAGGCATGATAATTGAATTGCAAGTGTGTTATGGTGATTCCAAAGTTAATGGGATATTTTAATATAGCTCCCTAATAATAGTAGGAGATTCGGATATGTTTTCAAGAGAAATCACCATGTGCATTTCCCTCAATTTAAATGGATCAGAGATCCATGCATTTTATTTGAGTTGCAAAATTTAGTGGCATGATGACATGATGCAATGCAAATGATGCAATGATGAATGCAACAAGCAAAAACCAATCACACAACGAATCCTGGAAATCCTGGAAGGCATCTGAAGCTCCGGTCTTGGGGCGTCACACCACCTTACCTGGCCCGGGACCGTTTGCGCCTTTTGGCTCACGTATATGATAGTGTCACAAGCATCCATATGACAGAGAATGTGACGCCCGGATAATTAAACTACAGTAATCCTATGTTAATGGCGCCAGGTCATCGCGATTACTGTTGTTAAACTTGTGTTGATTCGAATCCGGTCCAAATTTCAAATTCAAATTAAAGTCCAAAATTCAAATTTCTCAAACGTGCAAAATAAAATCTTCACAGTGTGGCAAATCTTCCATATCCAATTATGGTGCTGACCCAACATTTTTGTAAAATTATTTAAATGCTCTTTTGTGACTAAAGAAGTGACTAAAACAATTATTAAATGCCTTTAAATAATAAACAAATACAAACCTATTTTATTATTGTGCCAAATTAATTATGGCAGTAGCCTAAATAGTAATACTAATTTTTGGGCTAGGTTTATATTTTACAATTCTAAAAATAAATAAATGAAAGGAAACTTAATTGAAAACAGAAACTAATAGAAAGAAAAACAGAAAGGAGCAAAACTAGAAAGCCTACGGTATGCACACTTGGGCCTGCTGGCAATAGTGCAGGCCCAACCCAAAAGCACTCTGTCCCCTTCCACTGTTCATCGATCAAGGCGTGGCGCCCATCCCCTACCGCCATGGCTGCGCCGTGGACACGGGGCGCCCATCCGTCGGCCCTGCGTGCTGGATAAGAGCATCCCGACACCCCTCCCAGGCAACCCTAGTTCTCATTCCCCTTCCTGCGACGTTCTCTCGCGGACATCACACACACGCATCGCCGACGCCATGGTTGATCTCGTACTCATGGCCACCATGCTCCCCGGCGCTTGGGAAGATGACCAGGAGCTTCATCGCCAACATCTACATCTCCTACAACCTCCAGTTCGAGCTGAAGCCCTCCACAACCTCGCCATCCAGTCGTCTTCCCCACCACGGCCACGGCGCCATCGCCGTCGATCTCCACCACCGATGCCTCCCCGCGGTTCCGAGCACGTCCACGACCTCCCTCGCAGTGAGCCGCGTCCATACCCCTCCTTACCCCCTCGATTTGTTGCCATAGCCGCCGTTCCCGAGCACACCTGAGCTCTCTTGTACGCGTACGCGTACGTGTGTGCCGTGTTGCTGCTCTTGCCGATGCTACTTTGCACTGCTGCCGCCTCCGGCTACTGTCGCCGTCTTGTTTGTCACCGCTGCCCACGCTCGACTGACTACACGTGCGTGCCTGCGTTGCTGTACTCGACCGCCGCAGCCTATCGTACTGGCCGCGCGCCCGCGCCACCCGCTGCCGCGCCCCCCTACTGCGTTGCTGCCTGCTGCTAGCACCCGGCCGCATCGCCGCCCGCGACCTGCCTGAGCCTTCGCGTGGCCTCGCATCCCCTGCCGCTGCTCTGTTGTCTCTCACTGCTTCTCTTGCATACTGCTGTTGTGCTGCGTGCTGCTTGCTGCTCAGGCCGCTGCGATTCTACTTTGCTTGCTGCTGCCACTGCTGCTCAAACCTGCAGCTGCGTTGTTATGCTGCTGCATGCGGCTGGCCATGGCAAGGCCATGGCCGAGTGTGCTGCGTGGTGTGTGTGTGCATGTGCGTTCTGTGTGTGTGTGGCTGGCTTTTGCCACAGCCGTGTGTGGCCGGCCCTTTGCTAGCTCTTTGCTAGCTTAGGGGCTAATCCCCAGTTAAAACAAGCCCCTTTGTTAGATTAGTTTGTATTAGGCTTAGTTTAAGTTGTCCCCTATGACATGTGGGCCAGCCCCTTTTTTCTTTTAAAAAGGGAGAACAAAAAGTAAATAAAATAATATTAATTAATTAATTAATTAATTAATTAATCACTAATATAATTATTTCACTTAACTAACATGCTTAATAATCTAATTAACTTGATTAGTTAATCAAAATTGTTAATTAGTTGTTATACTATGACAGAACGGCCCCACACGTCAGGGTTGACTTTGGTCAACTCTGTTGACTGCCGACGTCATGATGACGCCATGCTGATGCAATAACCCCATTTTAGATTTAATAATAATTTCAGAATATTGCTAAAACCTTAGAAAATTAATAGAAAATAATCCGGAACTCGGATCAAAATGTTTTCAACATGAAAGTTGCTTAGAACGACGAGACGAATCTGGATACGCAACCCGTTCGTCCGCCACACACCCCTAACATATCAAACTCACAACTTTTCCCCCTCCGGCTCCTCTGCCCGAAAACGCGAAACACCGGGGATACTTTCCCGGATGTTTCCCCCTTCACCGGTATCACCTCATACCGCGTTAGGGCACCCCTAACACCGATACTTGTCATGTCATGCATCGCTATGCATCTGTTTGCTTAAATATTTATTGTTTCTTCCCCCTCTTCTCTCGCTAGACACCGAGACCGACGCTGCTGCTACCCAGTACGACTACGGAGTTGACGACCCCTCTCTCTTGCCAGAGCAACCAGGCAAGCCCCCCCCCCTTGATCACCAGATATCGCCTACTCTTCTCTATACTGCTTGCATTAGAGTAGTGTAGCATGTTACTGCCTTCCGTTATTCCTATCCTGATGCATAGCCTGTCCTTGTTACTACTGTTGTTACCTTTACCTGCAATCATACCTGCTTAGTATAGGATGCTAGTTTCCATCAGTGGCCCTACATTCTTGTCCGTCTACTGTGCTATACTATCGGGCCGTGATCACTCGGGAGTTGATCACGGGTATATACTACTTTATACATGATACATGTGGTGACCAAAGTCGGGTTGGCTCGAGGAGTACCCGCGAGTGATTCACGGATTGGGGGCTGAAAGGACCTTTGTCCCGATGGCCCTCTGTGTGGATCTTTGTGCCGGAGCGGCAGGACAGTTTGAGGCTACCTGGGTGAGAGGTGGGCCTGGCCCTGTCGGCGTTCGCGCATACTTAACACTCTTAACGAGATCTGGGTATTTGATCTGAGTCTGGCTACTGGCCTATACGCACTAACCAACTACGCGGGAAAGATATGGGCACTCGGCATCGTGGTATCAGCCGAAGCCTTCGTGACGTCAGCGACTGAGCGGCGCGCGCCGGATTGGACTGGAACGCCACTAGGCTAGGTCTGCTTCCGGCCGCCCACGCAACATGCAGGTGTGCTCAGGGCGATGGGCCCAGACCCCTGCGCGCTTAGGTTTAGACCGACATGCTGACCTCTCTGTTGTGCTTAGGTAGGGCTGCGACGTGTTGATCTTCCGAGGCCGAGCATGACCCAGGAAAGTGTGTCCGGCCAAATGGGATCAAGCGTGTTGGGTTATGTGGTGCACCCCTGCAGGGAAGTTAATCTATTCGAATAGCCGTGTCCCTCGGTAAAAGGACGACCCGGAGTTGTACATTGACCTTATGACAACTAGAACCGGATACTTAATAAAACACACCCTTCCAAGTGCCAGATACAACCTGGTGATCGCTCTCTAACAGGGCATCGAGGAGGGGATCGCCGGGTAGGATTATGCTATGCGATGCTACTTGGAGGACTTCAGTCTACTCTCTCCTATATGCTGCAAGACGGAGGGTGCCAGAAGCGTAGTCTTCGACAGGATTAGATATCCCCCTCTTATTCTGTCATTCTGCAGTTCAGTCCACTGATATGGCCCCTTACACATATATCCATCCATATGTAGTGTAGCTCCTTGCTTGCGAGTACTTTGGATGAGTACTCACGGTTGCTTTCTCCCCCCGTTTCCCCCTTTCCTTTCTTCTGGTTGTCGCAACCAGATGTTGGAGCCCAGGATCCAGACGCCACTGTCGACGACGACTCCTACTACACTGGAGGTGCCTACTACTACGTGCAGCTAGCTAACGACGACCAAGAGTAGTTAGGAGGATCCCAGGCAGGAGGCCTGCGCCTCGTTCGATTTGTATCCCAGTTTGTGCTAGCCTTCTTAAGGCAAACTTGTTTAACTTATGTCTGTACTCAGATATTGCTACTTCCGCTGACTCGTCTATGATCGAGCAATTGTATCTGAGCCCTCAAGGCCCCTGGCTTGTATTATGATGCTTGTATGACTTATTCATGTTTTTGAGTTGTGTTGTGATATCTTCCCGTGAGTCCCTGATCTTGATCGTACACATTTGCGTGCATGATTAGTGTATGATTGAATCGGGGGCGTCACAAGTTGGTATCAGAGCCGACTGCCTGTAGGAATCCCCCTTCCACACTCCTTGGACGAAGTCGAGTCTAGACATTGCAAAAACTTTTACTAACTTGGTTTTGTGCCTTACGGGCCCACGTCGCCATCGGGTGGTACTAGGATCTTTTATTCCTCGACCTATACTCTGGGACTCTGATCTCTCTTCTATTCGGGTTAAATGATTTTTGCTAAAATCTAACTCTAGGTTCTCGTTACCACTTCCTGCCGGAGAGCCCCTTCATTACAGATGATCGACTCCTTCACGAGAAGATTCCAAAGATAATCTCCGATGTTCTCTCGATACACTTGTGCCCATCGCCTTTGCAAATTTCCTACCACGGTAATATTATTATGGATAACTACATACACTTGTCCTTTCAATCCCATTGATCTTGTTATTACAAGATACCTCGAAAATTCTCTCTATTGCTCCGAGAATACTTTGTGCCTACTGCCTTGCAATTCATTACCCACATGAATACCTCTACGGATAAATCCTCGCACTTATCGAGTATCCACTCATTCCCAGTTGTTCATGTGTTCCGCAAAGGACTTCGAAATACCATTCGATCTTCCAAAAATCCTGAGCATCCTATTGCTCTTGAAATTCTTGCTTGCTTGCATTATGGTTAATCCCATAAGTCTCGTAATCTTATTGGCAGCCTTTGTCACTATCATTTTGAGTCCATTGATTCAATAAGATGCGAATGCTCGCATTCCTCAGTCGAATCCTAGAATTCATCCTTCTGGCTCAGGCGTCATTTTAAACATGAGCTGGATCTCGACTAATCAGATTGTTGTCAATTTTACCCCTAAGTCTATTCAGCTTGTCCATTCTTAATCAGAGTGTTTTCTTCCGATCCCTTGATTTGGCAATCATAATCATTTGCGTTTGAGCTTTGAATTAGTGAATGGTTTCTATAATCTGATACCTTGCATTCCTTTGCCTTTTGATTGAGTACTGATACTCACATCAGGTTCCTTGTGGTCCGCGAGACCATTTGCTTAGTTATTATCCGACCATGTCCTTCATTTCCAATAACCTTGAGAGTTTCTCCCCTGATACATAATGCCCTTGGTAAATTATGTCTTCTGCCTTTGGCAAGTGATATCCTATGCCTTGTCAACCATGCTCTGCTTCGAGCACGTGTTAATTGACCCTAAAGTTCATGGTATATGTTCTAAAATGCCCCGATGGGTTGAACCTATGCTTTCCATAATCTGTGTGAACCCAAAAGTTTTCACGGGTCATACTCCTCTGGTAATTCACCAGGTAGGTTTTGACACTGAAATCATTTTATTTTGAGGAGTGAATGAAAGATTATGCATTGCAGAAGTGGGAGTCGACCTTGAACCTTTGTGTTCATGCCCATGGACACGATGTAGATCCTATCATGGAAGCTTCTTGTAATAATTATTTACTTAATATAATATCCTTTGGTATCGATGAATTGATCCTTTGCAATTGTGGTTCCGACCATATGTTCTTCTTTGATCCCATTTCTCGGGCAAGTTTAAGCACTTGACTTCCGTGGATCAATACACCAGTCCAACCTTTACTGGTTATCACGGAACTACATAACTTCTTATGAGTTCTTCATCAACTATTATTCTCACCGATTCCAACCCCCCCGGGTTCTGAGTTAATAGTCACTCGAGAACACCGATAAGTGAATCGTTTCCGCACTCGGATTCAATAACTCTAAGTAAATTTTGTTGTTTATGAGTTTAATAACTCTTCAAGTCATTCCTAGCCTGATCGGCTACATCATTATCGTGCCAATTTTGACTGTACTACCTGCTCCTTCCCGGAGCACAATTTTCGACGATGAGCTAAGCTTACGTCAATTTTCCTTGTCATATCATTTCACCTTGAACAGCAAGCTTGATTTCAAGTTTGTGTCGTACATGTGCTTCCATTGACCTCTTGCTTCATCATCCCTTTGACTTGATGTCATCGCTGATCGATTACATCCTCATGAAATCTCTCGACAAAAATTGTCGTGGTCATCATCAACATTTTGAATCCTTTCAGGATACCAATCGAATTCATGATGATAAGTACCACCCTTGTTCCTTGGTAATTTGAGTTACCATCGACAACATCCTTGCCTTCTCTCCAACACAAACTTGTTCGTGTTTTGTATTACACCTTGGGTTCCTTGCCATCCAGCTTATGTTGTGTTCTACCTTGGAGTATTACCATTTGTTATGTCAAGAATGTCATGGGAATGCCCCACCTCTTAAGGATTCTTGTTATAGAATTACTTCTCGCCATCTCCGTTAATTTCTTGGTCCCCGTGTTGATTCGAATCGGAATACCGACAATTGAACCTTGAGGTGTGAATTCAAAACTTCTAGCAACCCTAATGCTTTGAAGTGAATGATCGATAGTTTCATTCTAATTCTTTTGTTCATTAAGTCACCATTCTAACATTGTTCGTGCGACCGAGCCATATTTCGGGTGCACCTATCAAACAATGTTTAATTGTGGATGTTTTCCTTGAACATACATCATTATATCATTTGATCTGACAATTGTTATCTCCTTGTTCACATAACTGTGGAAATCCATCTTTTGTTAATCTCGATAAATTGTCGCTGAGACCATCAGCCACCTCATCATCCTATCATTGGTTTGATGATAAACTCTTGTTTTGGAACTTGCTTCCATAGTTCATTTCCCGAGAACCTTACAATGTCATCCCGTCAAATTGTGTTGCACCTTTGCTTCTCAGACATCCTGAGTCTGAGGTATCCTGACACCAATCAGATCTGAAACTCGGTCAAATATGATGGTTGGAACATTTTCCAAGAGTTATAACATTGGTCTCTAAATAACCCGGTAAGGTGGTGTCTTTGCTTAGCATCCCTGGCCAGAGGACCTATTATTGTAGTATATGTATCCTTTTATCAAGGTTAGTCATTCTTCCATGAGGAAATTGTAGGACTTATTCTATAAGTTGTTCCTGATGGATCCTTTGTGTTTCCAAAGTCTGATCTTCACCTGTTGGCCATGTCAATGCTATCTCAAAGCATGTCTATGGTACTCCAATTTTCAACAAGAACATTTGAAGCCCAATGTTAAATGTTTCCTGCTCAATTATCCAAACACCGCTGTATGGGTAATGTCATGGAATTTCTCTCCCCTTACCTAAAGAGTTTTCTACATTATATCCTATCATGGATATCGTGCTCTGCTTGTCCTTGGGAAGGATATACCCTTGAAATATGTGTTTACACACATTTTCCTTTCCCTTGTTCTGTTTAATTTGATAATCATATTTTCCTTTCCATTGTTTGGTTTAACCTTTCTTGTGATCTATATGATCTAAGCAGTAATATTCTCCTGCTTATGTAAACACCTCGGTGTACCATTCTGTCAGCAAGACCCTGTTACTATTGTTGAAAACTTTCCGGTAACCGCCGATGGACGAGAACTCTACGTCTTGGTCCGCCTCGTTCAACGAGTGGGAAAATGGTTCTCTTCATCCCTCGCCCTTGGTATCGATGTTGTTGCCGATGTAACCGACAGACTATCCTCTGACATGCCTTGCTTTCATGATCGTGCAAGACGTCACCGCCCTTCCTGCTTTTAACCCACATGGCGGGCCCATAACCCACAGTTCCTCAGGATCGAAACCTGACTCTCCTGTACACCCCCTATTCCCAAAGTTATTCCTCACGCGTGACCTCGTGTGTAATTCATGAGCCACCTTCCGATGAGATCATCAATCTGGTATCAGACGCAATACTTATTCCCATTGCTCTGAACCCCTTTCACACTTCGCTTCAGGCAACGAACTATTGCGTATGCGCTCGAAACTTCTCATGGTACCTTATTACTTTGCTCTCGATATTTTTTTAAGTTTCAATTCGAGAGTTACTTTCCGCCACCTTCCCCGATGTTATCTACCAGATGAGCAACCTTGTAGAGGTTTGTTCTTCCGAATCTACCGTTTTTCCTTACCATAAGTACGATGAGGACTCCAAAAAAAGGAAGACGACTTCATCATGATGACCTGAAGCAGAGAAATGGAGACATCAACGTAGTGGGTCGACCGCTTTGAGAAGAGCAACCAAGACCGAGAAGATCCATCAGAATATCATAACCAGAACTTTTCCCCTTACTCCCCTCTTAAATCTCGGGACGAGATTTCTTGTAGTGGAGGAGAATTGTGACGCCTGGATAATTAAACTACAGTAATCCTATGTTAATGGCGCCAGGTCATCGCGATTACTGTTGTTAAACTCGCGTTGATTCGAATCCGGTCCAAATTTCAAATTCAAATTAAAGTCCAAAATTCAAATTTCTCAAACCTGCAAAATAAAATCTTCAAAGTGTGGCAAATCTTCCATATCCAATTATGGTGCTGACCCAACATTTTTGTAAAATTATTTAAATGATCTTTTGTGACTAAAGAAGTGACTAAAACAATTATTAAATGCCTTTAAATAATAAACAAATACAAACCTATTTTATTATTGTGCCAAATTAATTATGGCAGTAGCCTAAATAGTAATACTAATTTTTGGGCTAGGTTTATATTTTACAATTCTAAAAATAAATAAATGAAAGGAAACTTAATTGAAAACAAAAACTAATAGAAAGAAAAATAGAAAGGAGCAAAACTAGAAAGCCTACGGTATGCACACTTGGGCCTGCTGGCAATAGTGCAGGCCCAACCCAAAAGCACTCTGTCCCCTTCCCCTGTTCATCGATCAAGGCGTGGCGCCCATCCCCTACCGCCATGGCTGCGCCGTGGACACGGGGCGCCCATCCGTCGGCCCTGCGTGCTGGATAAGAGCATCCCGACACCCCTCCCAGGCAACCCTAGTTCTCATTCCCCTTCCTGCGCCGTTCTCTCGCGGACAGCACACACACGCACCGCCGACGCCATGGTCGATCTCGTACTCATGGCCACCATGCTCCCCGACGCTTGGGAAGATGACCAGGAGCTTCATCGCCAACATCTGCATCTCCTACAACCTCCAGTTCGAGCTGAAGCCCTCCACAATCGCCATTCAGTCGTCTTCCCCACCACGGCCACGGCGCCATCGTCGTCGATCTCCACCACCGATGCCTCCCCGTGGTTCCGAGCACGTCCACGACCTCCCTCGCAGGGAGCCGCGTCCATCCCCCCTCCTTGCCCCCTCGATTTGTTGCCGGAGCCGCCGTTCCCGAGCACACCAGAGCTCTCCTGTACGCGTACGCGTACGTGTGTGCCGTGTTGCTGCTCTTGCCGATGCTACTTTGCACTGCTGCCGCCTCCGGCTACTATCGCCGTCCTGTTCGTCGCCGCTGCCCACGCTCGACTGACTACACGCGCGTGCCTGCGTTGCTGTACTCGACCGTCGCGGCCTGCCGTACTGGCCGCGCGCCCGCGCCCCCCTACTGCGTTGCTGCCTGCTGCTAGCACCCGGCCGCATCGCCGCCCACGACCTGCCTGAGCCTTCACGTGGCCTCGCATCCCCTGCCGCTGCTCTGTTGTCTCTCACTGCTTCTCTTGCATACTGCTGTTGTGCTGCGTGCTGCTTGCTGCTCAGGCCGCTGCGATTCTACTTTGCTTGCTGCTGCCACTGCTGCTCAAACTTGCAGCTGCGTTGTTATGCTGCTGCATGCGGCTGGCCATGGAAAGGCCATGGCCCAGTGTGCTGCATGGTGTGTGTGCGCGTGTGTGTTCTGTGTGTGTGTGGCTGGCTTTTGCCACAGCCGTGTGTGGCCGGCCCTTTGCTAGCTCTTTGCTAGCTTAGGGGCTAATCCCCAGTTAAAACAAGCCCCTTTGTTAGATTAGTTTGTATTAGGCTTAGTTTAAGTTGTCCCCTATGACATGTGGGCCAGCCCCTTTTTTCTTTAAAAAAGGGAGAACAAAAGTTAAATAAAATAATATTAATTAATTAATTAATTAATTAATCACTAATATAATTATTTCACTTAACTAACATGCTTAATAATCTAATTAACTTGATTAGTTAATCAAAATTGTTAATTAGTTGTTATACTATGACAGAACGGCCCCACACGTCAGGGTTGACTTTGGTCAACTCTGTTGACTGCCGACGTCATGATGACGCCATGCTGATGCAATAACCCCATTTTAGATTTAATAATAATTTCATAATATTGCTAAAACCTTAGAAAATTAATAGAAAATAATCCGGAACTCGGATCAAAATGTTTTCAACATGAAAGTTGCTCAGAACGACGAGACGAATCTGGATACGCAACCCGTTCGTCCGCCACACACCCCTAACATATCAAACTCACAACTTTTCCCCCTCCGGCTCCTCTGCCCGAAAACGCGAAACACCGGGGATACTTTCCCGGATGTTTCCCCCTTCACCGGTATCACCTCATACCGCGTTAGGGCACCCCTAACACCGATACTTGTCATGTCATGCATCGCTATGCATCTGTTTGCTTAAATATTTATTGTTTCTTCCCCCTCTTCTCTCGCTAGACACCGAGACCGACGCTGCTGCTACCCAGTACGACTACGGAGTTGACGACCCCTCTCTCTTGCCAGAGCAACCAGGCAAGCCCCCCCTTGATCACCAGATATCGCCTACCCTTCTCTATACTGCTTGCATTAGAGTAGTGTAGCATGTTACTGCCTTCCGTTATTCCTATCCTGATGCATAGCCTGTCCTTGTTACTACTGTTGTTACCTTTACCTGCAATCATACCTGCTTAGTATAGGATGCTAGTTTCCATCAGTGGCCCTAAATTCTTGTCCGTCTACTGTGCTATACTATCGGGCCGTGATCACTCGGGAGTTGATCACGGGTATATACTACTTTATACATGATACATGTGGTGACCAAAGTCGGGTTGGCTCGAGGAGTACCCGCGAGTGATTCACGGATTGGGGGCTGAAAGGACCTTTGTCCCGACGGCCCTCTGTGTGGATCTTTGTGGCGGAGCGGCAGGGCAGTTTGAGGCTACCTGGGTGAGAGGTGGGCCTGGCCCTGTCGGCGTTCGCGGATACTTAACACGCTTAACGAGATCTGGGTATTTGATCTGAGTCTGGCTACTGGCCTATACGCACTTACCAACTACGCGGGAAAGATATGGGCACTCGGCATCGTGGTATCAACCGAAGCCTTCGTGACGTCAGCGACTGAGCGGCGCGCGCCGGATTGGACTGGAACGCCACTAGGCTAGGTCTGCTTCCGGCCGCCCATGCAACGTGCAGGTGTGCTCAGGGCGATGGGCCCAGACCCCTGCGCGCTTAGGTTTAGACCGGCGTGCTGACCTCTGTGTTGTGCTTCCGTAGGGCTGCGACGTGTTGATCTTCCAAGGCCGGGCATGACCCAGGAAAGTGTGTCTGGCCAAATGGGATCAAGCGTGTTGGGTTATGTGGTGCATCCCTGCAGGGAAGTTAATCTATTCGAATAGCCGTGTCCCTCGGTAAAAGGACGACCCGGAGTTGTACCTTGACCTTATGACAACTAGAACCGGATACTTAATAAAACACACCCTTCCAAGTGCCAGATACAACCTGGTGATCGCTCTCTAACAGGGCATCGACGAGGGGATCGCCGGGTAGGATTATGCTATGTGATGCTACTTGGAGGACTTCAGTCTACTCTCTCCTATATGCTGCAAGACGGAGGCTGCCAGAAGTGTAGTCTTCGATAGGATTAGATATCCCCCTCTTATTCTGGCATTCTGCAGTTCAGTCCACTGATATGGCCCCTTACACATATATCCATGCATATGTAGTGTAGCTCCTTGCTTGCGAGTACTTTGGATGAGTACTCACGGTTGCTTTCTCCCCCCCTTTTCCCCCTTTCCTTTCTTCTGGTTGTCGCAACCAGATGTTGGAGCCCAGGATCCAGACGCCACCGTCGACGACGACTCCTACTACACTGGAGGTGCCTACTACTACGTGCAGCCAGCTGACGACGACCAGGAGTAGTTAGGAGGATCCCAGGCAGGAGGCCTGCGCCTCGTTCGATCTGTATCCCCGTTTGTGCTAGCCTTCTTAAGGCAAACTTGTTTAACTTATGTCTGTACTCAGATATTGCTACGTCCGCTGACTCGTCTATGATCGAGCAATTGTATCTGAGCCCTCGAGGCCCCTGGCTTGTATTATGATGCTTGTATGACTTATTCATGTTTTAGAGTTGTGTTGTGATATCTTCCCGTGAGTCCCTGATCTTGATCGTACACATTTGCATGCATGATTAGTGTACGATTGAATCGGGGGCGTCACAGAGAACCCATGCCGACATGACTAGTCGTGAATCCAAAGTGGCACTAACTTATAGGGACACGCATACACGACCCAGCAATAAACGTGTCGGTCATCAACGAGTGAATCCGGGCTATAGCAGCTGGGCTAACAGTACTCCGAAGAATCCGGGCTGTAGCAGGCTAACAGGAATCCGGTAAACACCGCGTGACATTTCCCCGAAGGGACAGAAGAATGAAGAAGGACACATGCAGGCCAGCCTAATTGTTCCGGAGCAGTAGCAAGCTACCATAGCTCGGTGGAAGCACTAGGAGACATTTCCCGGTAAGAGAGGCTACCAAGAATAAACAACTAGGTTGTCGGATCCCACACATACCAAGCATTTCAATAACATACACACAATATGCTCAATATTTGTAAATACAACATGGCATCACAACAAAACTCTACGACTCAAAGTATTTATTCATTAGGCTCCGAAGAGCCAGATGTTACAAACATGGGTCTGATGACCCAGCATCCAAGTCATACAAGCAACAAGCACAAGCGGAAGCTTAATGTGTCTGAGTACACACAACTACAAATGAAAAGGCTGAGAAGCTTGACTATCTGCAAGACCCTGCCGAGGGCACAAGATCATAGCTGAGGTAACAAGCTAAATGTCGAAGTCCACGCGGAACTACTAGCGGGACTGAAGTCTCTCTGCAAAAATATAAATTAAGCAAACATGAGTACAAATGTACCCAGCAAGACTTACATCAGAACTAGCTACATATGCATCAGTATCAACAAAGGGGTGGTGGAGTTTAACTGCAGCAAGCCAGCTTTGACTCAGTGGCTATCCTGAACTACGTCTGCAAGTAACTCTTTTGAGGTGGCTCACACGAGTCCACATATTCACCAATCAATACACCACTATGGATCCGCTACCGTCTCCCTACGAGAATGCCATCCATAGCACTCATGCTTATCTTGCGCATTTTAGAGTATCCACTTTCACTTGTATATGAACTGTATAGGCAACCCGGAAGTCCTTTACCGTGGACGCGGCTATTCGAATAGATCATTTATAACCCTGCAGGGGTGTACTTCTTCACACACGCTCTCGCCACTTATCACCATGTATACGTCGTGTATCTCGACAACCTTCAAGCAGAAGCCTGGTGAGGGAGTCAGCCACGACCTGACTAACCACACAAGTCTCTAGTCCAGGTTTATCGCCTATTCGGGTTCCATTCGTAAGGAGATCCGGCCGGGGTGTCGCTCACGGCCCCAAGCGATGTGAGCAGGGTCCCCAAGCCCACCAAACGGGCGACGCTTGGTACAACGTGCCACTGCACCTAGTCTGTCCCAAGCCCACCTATACCGGGTGCCACTTGGTAGACTACTAGCACTACCTACAAACACCAGAAACTAGTTGCAACTCCTGGACAGAGATCAGGTTGATTAATAAGTCGAGAGAGCTTGGAGTCCCCGGAGCCCAATGTGTGGTAGTAGCTGTTCGTGGATCACAAACACAAAACTTAGTTCCTGAGGACGGTTTCAATGAGACAACCCACCATGTACTCCTACATGGCCTCTCCCCGCTACCTTTACCAAACCGTGTTCAGACACTTAGCTCTCAACAGTAAGACATGTTCACCACATTCCAATTCATCCCCGATGAATCAGACCTGACTCAACTCTAAGCAGTAGCAGGCATGACAACAAGCATGAATGAGTAGGCACATCAGGGCTCAAACAACTCCTACTCATGATAGTGGGTTTCATCTATTTACTGTGGCAATGACAGGTCATGCAGAAGAAATGGGTTCAACTACCGCAACATGTAACGGTTGAATCACTATTTTTCTAATGCAGTAAAAGAGAGCAGGAGCGAGAGAGTGGGATTGTATCGGAATGAACAAGGGGGTTCTGCTTGCTTGGCCTTCTGAAGATAGTATAACTCTTCATCGGTGTCATCAATCACAACGCCGGAATAATGTCTACTGAGGAGGGACAATTACCGGCAACAGAGAAGAAACATAATCAACGCAATGCAACAATATGATGCATGATCATGACATGGCAATATGCTGTGATTTTGAGCTAATGCAACTAACAGCGATTTAAATGAAGCTGGTTTGAATACAAGATTCAAATTCAAACTCCATATGTGATTATTCAAATGGCTGTCAGGACCCCGATCCTAAGTCACGCCGATCTAGCATGTAACACATCATATCACTTTGCAGCCTCACGCACGGTATTCCCATGGATGCCACCTTACCTGTCCCGGGAACGTTTGCGCCTTTTGGCTCAGATATATGATAGTGTCGCTAGCATCCATATGATAGAGAACCCGGGCCGACATGACTAGTCATAAACCCAAAGTGGCATTAACTTATGGGGACAGGCATACAGGACCCAGCGACGAACGTGTCGGTTAGCAGCGAGTGAATCCGGGCTGTAGCAGCTGGGCTAATAGGACTCTGGAGAATCCGGGCTGTAGCAGGCTAACAGGACTCCAATACACACCGCGCGACATTTCCCTGAAGGGACAGACATAGGAATGAAGAAGGACACATGCTGGCCAGTCTAAGTGTTTCGGAGCAGTAGCAAGCTACCATGGCTCAGTGGAAGCACTAGGAGACATTTCCCGGTAAGAGACGCTACCAAGGATAAACAACTAGGTTGTTGGATCCCACACATACCAAGCATTTCAAATCATACACAAAATATGCTCGATATGTGCAAATACAACATGGCATCACAACAAAACTCTAAAACTCAAGTATTTATTCATTAGGCTCCGAAGAGCCAGATATTACAGGTTCAGTGACGACACAAGGAGGAGGCTCTTCGTCGCGTCGAAACCCAAGAATTGATGCTTTACATGGTCAATCATCCATCTCGCTACCACCCTCACATTTTCACCAGCGGATGCATTATTGTTGGAGCATAAAGTACATAACGGTTCATCCTCACTCCATTTATGCACCCGAAAAATTATAGGTCATTCTGAGTTGTGCAAGATGGCTCGTCTGTGCGATCAACTTACCTTGAAAGTTGTATTCACGGTCTGTCCCGCGATGTTGTATCCATAAAACGGCAACAATTTTGCACAAAAACTCCATTGGAGCTCCATGACCCGCCAATACTATCACAACCAAAAGATTTATGCGCCCGTAACCAACTCTTGTGCTTCGACAACATTTCGGAGGCAAGATCCGGCTTGGAAAATTGAGTTCCAGACATTTTTATGCTTGAGGTATAGTCTGTCACCATCTACCACCCTTCCGTGAGCTCACCTACGGGCTAATATATGGACAATAACATATAGAACAATGCACCATCCTTCCATTACACACTAGAAATACTACAGGTTCAGTCATGACACAAGGAGGAGGCTCTTCGTCGCATCGAAATCCAAGAATTGATGCTTCACATTGTCAATCATCCATCTCGCTACCACCCTCACGTTTTCACCAGCGGATGCATTATCCTTGGAGCATAAAGTACATAACAGTTCATCCTCACTCCATTTATGCACCCGAAAAATTATAGGTCATTCGGAGTTGTGCGAGATGGCTCGTCGGTGCGATCAACTTACTTTGAAAGTTGTATTCACGGTTTGTCCCTCGATGTTGTATTCCATAAACCGGCAACAATTTTGCCACAAAAACTCCATTGGACCTCCATGACCCGCCAATACTATCACAACCAAAAGTTTTATGCGCCCGTAACCAACTCTCGTGCTTCGACAACAGTTCGGAGGCAAGATCCGTCTTGGAAAATTGAGTTCCAGACACTTTTATGCTTGAGGTATACTCTGCCACCATCTACCACCCTTTCGTGAGCTCACCTATGGGCTAATATATGGACAATAACATATAGAACAATGCACCATCCTTCCCTTATACACTAGCAAGACAACAGGTGCAGTCACGGCACAAGGAGGAGGCTCTTCGTCGCATTGAAACCCAAGAATTGATGCTTTACATGGTCAATCACCCATCTCGCTACCACCCTCATGTTTTCCCCAGCGGATGCATTATTCTTGGAGCATAAAGTACATAACAGTTCATCCTCACTCCATTTATGCACCCGAAAAATTATACGTCATTCCGAGTTCTGCAAGATGGCTCGTCGGTGCGATCAACTTACCTTGAAAGTTGTATTCACGGTCTGTCCCGCGATGTTGTATCCATAAACCGGCAACAATTTTTCCACAAAAACTCCATTGGATTTCCATGACCCCCCAAAACAATCACAACCAAAAGTTGTATGCACCCGCAACCCACTCGCGGGGTTCGACAACATTTCGGAGACAAGATCCGGCTTGTAAAATTGTGTTCCGGACGATTTTATGCTTGAAGTATACTTTGCCACCATTCCGTGAGTTCACCTATGGACTGATATATGGACAATAACATATAGAACAATGCACCATCCTTCCATTACACACTAGAAAGACTATAGGTTCCGTCATGACACAAGGGGGAGGCTCGTCGCTGCATCGAAACCCAAGAATTGATGCTTTACATGGTCAATCATCCATCTCGCTATCACCCTCATATTTTCACCAGTGGATGCATCATTCTTGGAGCATAAAGTACATAACAGTTCATTCTCACTCCATTTATGCACCCGAAAAATTATAGGTCATTCTGAGTTGTGCAAGATGGCTCATCGGTGCGATCAACTTACCTTGAAAGTTGTATTCACGGTCTGTCCCGCCATGTTGTATCCATAAAACGGAAACAATTTTGCACAAAAACTCCATTGGACCTCCACGACCCGCCAATACTATCACAACCAAAAGTTTTATGCGCCCGTAACCAACTGTCGTGCTTCGACAACATTTCGGTGGCAAGATCCGGCTTGGAAAATTGAGTTTGAGACATTTTTATGCTTGAGGTATACTCTGCCACCATCTACCACCCTTCCGTGAGCTCACCTATGGGCTAATAAATGGACAATAACATATAGAACAATGCACCATCCTTCCATTACACACTAGAAAGACTACAGGTTCAGTCATGACACAAGGAGGAGGTTCTTTGTCGCATCAAAACCCAAGAATTGATGCTTTACATTGTCAATCATCCATCTCGCTACCACCCTCACGTTTTCACCAGTGGATCCATCATTCTTGGAGCATAAAGTACATAGCAGTTCATCCTCACTCCATTTATGCACCCGAAAAATTATAAGTCATTCCGAGTTGTGCAAGATGGCTCGTCGGTGCGATCAACTTACCTTGAAAGTTGTATTCACGATTTGTCCCGCGATGTTGTATCCATAAACCGGCAACAATTTTGCCACAAAAACTCCATTGGACCTCCATGATCCACCAATACTATCACAACCAAAAGTTTTATGCGCCCGTAACCAACTCTCGTGCTTTGACAACATTTCGGAGGCAAGATCTGTCTTGGAAAATTGAGTTCCGGACGATTTTATGCTTGAGGTATACTCTGCCACCATCCTACCACCCTTCCGTGAGCTCCCCTACGGGCTAATATATGGACAATAACCAATAGAACAATGCACCATCCTTCCCTTACACACTAGAAGGACTACATGTTCAGTCACGACACAAGGAGGAGGCTCTTCGTCGAATGGAAACCCAAGAATTGATGCTTTACATGGTCAATCACCCATCTCGCTACCACCCTCACGTTTTCACCAGCGGATGCATTATTCTTGGAGCAGTACATATCAGTTCATCCTCACTCCATTTATGCACCCGAAAAATTATAGGTCATTCCGAGTTGTGCAAGATGGCTCGTCGGTGCGATCAACTTACCTTGAAAGTTGTATTCACGGTCTGTCCCACGATGTTGTATCTATAAACCGGCAACAATTTTTCCACAAAAACTCCATTGGATCTCCATGACCCCCCAAAACAATCACAACCAAAAGTTGTATGCGCCCGCAACCCACTCGCAGGGTTCGACAACATTTCGGAGACAAGATCCAGCTTGTAAAATTGAGTTCCGGAGGATTTTATGCTTGAAGTATACTCTGCCACCCTATACCACCCTTCCGTGAGTTCACCTATGGACTGATATATGGACAATAACATATAGAACAATGCACCATCCTTCCATTACACACTAGAAAGACTATAGCTTCAGTCATGTCACAAGGGGGAGGCTCGTCGTTGCATCGAAACCCAAGAATTGATGCTTTACATGGTCTATCACCCATCTCGCTACCACCCTCACATTTTCACCACTGGATGCATTATTCTTTCATCATAAAGTACATAACAGTTCATCCTCACTCCATTTATGCACTCGAAAAATTATAGGTCATTTCGAGTTGTGCAATATGGCTCGTCGGCGCGATCATCTTACCTTGAAAGTTGGATTCACGGTCTGTCCCGCGATGTTATATCCATTGGAGCTCCATGACCCGCGAATACTATCACAACCAAAAGTTTTATGCGCCCGTAACCAACTCTCGTGCTTCGACAACATTTCGTAGGCAAGATCCGGCTTGGAAAATTGAGTTCCAGACGATTTTATGCTTGAGGTATACTCTGCCACCATCTACCACCCTTCCGTGAGCTCACCTACGGGCTAATATATGGACAATAACATATAGAACAATGCACCATCCTTCCTTTACACACTAGAAAGACTACAGGTTCATTCACGACACAAGGAGGAGGCTCTTCGTCGCATCGAAACCAAAGAATTGATGCTTTACGTGGTCAATCATCCCTCTCGCTACCATCCTCAAGTTTTCACCAGCGGACACATTATTCTTCGAGCATAAACTACATAACAGTTCATCCTCACTCCATTTATCCACCCGAAAAATTATAGGTCATTCCGAGTTGTGCAAGATGGCTCGTCGGTGCGATCAACTTACCTTGAAAGTTATATTCACGGTCTGTCCCGTGAAGTTGTATCCATAAACCGGCAACAATTTTGCCACAAAAACTCCATTGGAACTCCATAACCCCCAAAAACCATCACAACCAAAAGTTGTATGCGCCCGCAACCCACTCGCGGGGTTCGACAACATTTCGGAGAAAAGATCCAGCTTGTAAAATTCAGTTCCTGATGATTTTATGCTTGAAGTATACTCTGCCACCCTCTACCACCCTTCCGTGAGTTCACCAATGGACTGATATATGGACAATAACATATAAAACAATGCACCATCCTTCCATTACAAACTAGAAAGACAACAGGTTCGGTCATGACACAAGGGGGAGGCTCGTCGTTGCATCGAAACCCAAGAATTGATGCTTTACATGGTCTATCACCCATCTCGCTACCACCCTCACATTTTCACCAGCAGATGCATTATTCTTGGATCATAAAGTACATAACAGTTCATCCTCACTCCATTTATGCACTCGAAAAATTATAGGTCATTCCGAGTTGTCCAAGATGGCTCGTCGGTGCGATCATCTTACCTTGAAATTTGTATTCACGGTCTGTCCCGCGATGTTGTATCCATAAAACGGCAACAGTTTTGCACAAAAACTCCATTGGAGCTCCATGACCCGCCAATACTATCACAACCAAAAGTTTTATGCGCCCTTAACCCACTCTCGGGCTTCAACAACATTTCGGAGGCAAGATACGGCTTGTAAAATTGAGTTCCAGACGATTTTATGCTTGAGGTATAACCTGCCACCCTCTACCACCCTTCCGTGAGCTCACCTACGGACTGATATATGGACAATAGCATATAGAACAATGCACCATCCTTCCATTACACACTAGAAAGACTACAAGTTCAGTCACGACATAAGGAGGAGGCTCTTCGTCGCATCGAAATCCAAAAATTGATGCTTTACATGGTCAATTATCCATCCCGCTACCACCCTCACGTTTTCACCAGCGGATGCATTATTCTTGGATCATAAAGTACATAACAGTTCATCCTCACTCCATTTATGCACCCGAAAAATTATAGGTCATTCCGATTTGTGCAAGATGGCTCGTCGGTGCGATCAACTTACTTTGAAAGTTGTATTCACGGTTTGTCCCGCGATGTTGTATCCATAAACCGACAACAATTTTGCCACAAAAACTCCATTGGACCTCCATGACCCGCCAATACTATCACAACCAAAAGTTTATGCGCCCGTAACCAACTCTCGTGCTTCGACAACATTTCGGAAGTAAGATCCGGATTGGAAAATTGAGTTTCGGACGATTTTATGCTTGAGGTATACATGCCACCATCTACCACCCTTCCTGAGATCACCTACAGGCTAATATATGGACAATAACATATAGAACAATGCACCGTCCTTCCCTTACACACTAGAAAGACTACAGGTTCAGTCACGACACAAGGAGGAGGCTCTTCGTCGCATGGAAACCCAAGAATTGATGCTTTACATGGTCAATCACCCATCTCGCTACCACCCTCACGTTTTCACCAGTGGATGCGTTATTCTTGGAGCATAAAGTACATAACAGTTCATCCTCACTCCATTTATGCACCCGAAAAATTATAGGTCATTCCGAGTTGTGCAAGATGGCTCGTCGGTGCGATCAACTTACCTTGAAAGTTGTATTCACGGTCTGTCACGCGATGTTGTATCCATAAACCGGCAACAATTTTGCCACAAAAACTCCATCGGATCTCCATGACCCCCCTAAACAATCACAACCAAAAGTTGTATGCGCCCGCAACCCACTCACGGGGTTCGACAACATTTCGGAGACAAGATCCGGCTTGTAAAATTGTGTTCCAGATGATTTTATGCTTGAAGCATACTCCGCCACCCTCTACCACCCTTCCGCGAGTTCACCTATGGACTGATATATGGATAATAACATATAGAACAATGCACCATCCTTCCATTACAGACTAGAAAGACTACATGTTCGGTCATCACACAAGGGGGAGGCTCGTCGTTGCATCGAAACCCAAGAATTGATGCTTTACATGGTCTATCACCCGTCTCGCTACTACCCTCACATTTTCACCAGCAGATGCATTACTCTTGGATCATGAAGTACATAACATTTCATCCTCACTCCATTTATGCACTCGAAAAATTATAGGTCATTCCGAGTTGTACAAGATGGCTCATCGGTGCGATCAACTTACCTTGAAAGTTGTATTCACGGTCTGTCCCGCGATGTTGTATCCATAAACCGGCAATAGTTTTGCCACAAAAACTCCATCGGATCTCCATGACCCCCCTAAACAATCACAACCAAAAGTTGTATGCGCCCGCAACCCACTCGCGGGGTTCGACAACATTTCGGAGACAAGATCCGGCTAGGAAATTTGAGTTCCAAACGATTTTATGCTTGAGGTATACTCTGCCACCATCTACCACCCTTTCGTGAGCTCACCTACGGGCTAATATATGGACAATAACATATAGAACAATGCACCATCCTTCTATTACAGACTAGAAAGACTACAGGTTCAGTCAGGACACAAGGAGGAGGCTTTTCGTCACACCGAAACCCAAGAATTGATGCTTCACATGGTCAATCATCCATCTCGCTACCACCCTCACGTTTTCACCAGCGGATGCATTATTCTTGGAGCATAAAGACATAACAGTTCATCCTCACTCCATTTATGCACCCAAAAAATATAGGTCATTCCGAGTTCGGCAAGATGGCTCGTCGGTGCGATCAACTTACCTTGAAAGTTGTATTCACGGTCTGTCCCGCGATGTTGTATCCATAATCCGGCAACAGTTTTGCCACAAAAACTCCATCGGACCTCCATGACCTGCCAATACTATCACAACCATAAGTTTTATGCACCCATAACCAACTCTTGTGCTTCGACAACATTTCACAGGCAAGATCCGGCTAAGAAAATTGAGTTTCAGACAATTTTATGCTTGAAGTATCCTCCGCCACCCTCTACCACCCTTCCGCGAGTTCACCTATGGACTGATATATGGACAATAACATATAGAACAATGCACCATCCTTCCATTACACACTAGAAAGACTACAGGTTCGGTCATGACACAAGGGGGAGGCTCGTCGTTGCATCGAAACCCAAGAATTGATGCTTTACATGGTCCATCACCCGTCTCACTACTACCCTCACATTTTCACCAGTAGATGCATTACTCTTGGATCACGAAGTACATAACTGTTCATCCTCACTCCATTTATGCACTCGAAAAATTATAGGTCATTCCGAGTTGTACAAGATGGCTCGTCGGTGCCATCATCTTACCTTGAAAGTTTTATTCACGGTCTATCCCGTGATGTTATATCCATAAAACGGCAACAATTTTGCACAAAAACTCCATTGGAGCTCCATGACCTGCCAATACTATCACAACCACAAGTTTTATGCGCCGTAACCAACTCTCGTGCTTCGACAATATTTAGGAGGCAAGATCCGGCTTGGAAAATTAAGTTCCAGACAATTTTATGCTTGAGGTATACTCTACCACCATCTACCACCCTTCCGTGAGCTCACCTACGGGCTAATATATGGACAATAACATGTAGAACAATGCACCATCCTTCTGCTACAGACTAGAAAGAATACAGGTTCAGTCACGACACAAGGAGGAGGCTCTTTGTCGCACCGAAACCCAAGAATTGATGCTTTACATGGTCAATCATCCATCTCGCTACCACCCTCAGGTTTTCACCAGCGGATGCATTATTCTTGGAGCATAAAGACATAACAGTTCATCCTCACTCCATTTATGCACCCAAAAAATATAGGTCATTCCGAGTTGGGCAAGATGGCTCGTCGGTGCGATCAACTTACCTTGAAAGTTGTATTCACGGTCTGTCCCGCGATGTTGTATCCATAAACCGGCAACAGTTTTGCCACAAAAACTCCATTGGATCTCCATGACCCCCTAAACAATCACAACCAAAATTTGTATGCGCCCGCAACCCACTCGCGGGGTTCGACAACATTTCGGTGACAAGATTCGGCTTGTAAAATTGAGTTCCAGACGATTTTATGCTTGAAGTATACTCCGCCACCCTCTACCACCCTTCCGCGAGTTCACCTATGGACTGATATATGGACAATAACATATAGAACAATGCACCATCCTTCCATTACACACTAGAAATACTACAGGTTCGGTCATGACACAAGGGGGAGGCTCGTCGTTGCATCGAAACCCAAGAATTGATGCTTTACATGGTCTATCAGCCGTCTCGCTACTACCCTCACATTTTCACCAGCAGATGCATTACTCTTGGATCATGAAATACATAACAGTTCATCCTCACTCCATTTATGCACTCAAAAAATTATAGGTCATTCGAGTTGTACAAGTTTGCTCGTCGTTGCGATCATCTTACCCTGAAAGTTGTATTCACGGTCTATCCCATGATGTTGTATCCATAAAACGGCAACAATTTTGCACAAAAACTCCATTGGAGCTCCATGACCTGCCAATACTATCACAACCAAAAGTTTTATGCGCCGTAACCAACTCTCGTGCTTCGACAATATTTAGGAGGCAAGATCCGGCTTGGAAAATTGAGTTCCAGACGATTTTATACTTGAGGTATACTCTGCCACCATATACCACCCTTCCGTGAGCTCACCTACGGGCTAATATATGGACAATAACATATAGAACAATGCACCATCCTTCTATTACAGACTAGAAAGACTATAGGTTCAGTCACGACACAAGGAGGAGGCTCTTCGTCGCATCGAAAGCCAAGAAATGATGCTTTACATGGTCAATCATCCATCTCGCTACCACCCTCACGTTTTCACCAGCGGATGCATTATTCTTGGAGCATAAAGTACATAGCAGTTCATCCTCACTCCATTTATGCACCCAAAAAATATAGGTCATTCCGAGTTGGGCAAGTTGGCTCGTCGGTGCGATAACCTTACCTTGAAAGTTGTATTCACGGTCTGTCCCGCGATGTTGTATCCATAAAACGGCAACAATTTTGCCACAAAAACTCCATCGGACCTCCATGACCCGCCAATACTATCACAACCATAAGTTTTATGCGCCCGTAACCAACTCTCGTGCTTCGACAACATTTCGGAGGCAAGATCCGGCTAAGAAAATTGAGTTTCGGACGATTTTATGCTTGAAGTATACTCCGCCACCCTCTACCACCCTTCCGCGAGTTCACCTATGGACTGATATATGGACAATAACATATAGAACAATGCACCATCCTTCCATTACACACTAAAAAGACTATAGGTTCGGTCATGACACAAGGGGGAGGCTCGTCGTTGCATCGAAACCCAAGAATTGATGCTTTACATGGTCTATCACCCGTCTCGCTACTACCCTCACATTTTCACCAGCAGATGCAATACTCTTGGATCATGAAGTACATAACAGTTCATCCTCACTCCATTTATGCACTCGAAAAATTATAGGTCATTCCGAGTTGTACAAGATGGCTCGTCGGTGCGATCATCTTACCTTGAAAGTTGTATTCACGGTCTATCCCGTGATGTTGTATCCATAAAACGGCAACAATTTTGCACAAAAACTCCATTGGATCTCCATGACCTGCCAATACTATCACAACCAAAAGTTTTGTGCGCCGTAACCAACTCTCGTGCTTCGACAATATTTAGGAGGCAAGATCTGGCTTGGAAAATTGAGTTCCAGACGATTTTATGCTTGAGGTATACTCTGCCACCATATACCACCCTTCCGTGAGCTCACCTACAGGCTAATATATGGACAATAACATATAGAACAATGCACCATCCTTCTATTACAGACTAGAAAGACTATAGGTTCAGTCACGACACAAGGAGGAGGCTCTTCGTCGCATCGAAACCCAAGAAATGATGCTTTACATGGTCAATCATCCATCTCGCTACCACCCTCACGTTTTCACCAGCGGATGCATTACTCTTGGAGCATAAAGTACATAGCAGTTCATCCTCACTCCATTTATGCACCCAAAAAATATAGGTCATTCCGAGTTGGGCAAGATGGCTCGTCGGTGCGATAACCTTACCTTGAAAGTTGTATTCACGGTCTGTCCCGCGATGTTGTATCCATAAAACGGCAACAGTTTTGCCACAAAAACTCCATCGGACCTCCATGACCCGCCAATACTATCACAAGCATAAGTTTTATGCGCCCGTAACCAACTCTCGTGCTTCGACAACATTTCGGAGGCAAGATCCGGCTAAGAAAATTGAGTTTCAGACGATTTTATGCTTGAAGTATACTCCGCCACCCTCTACCACCCTTCCGCGAGTTCACCTATGGACTGATATATGGACAATAACATATAGAACAATGCACCATCCTTCCATTACACACTAAAAAGACTACAGGTTCGGTCATGACACAAGGGGGAGGCTCGTCGTTGCATCGAAACCCAAGAATTGATGCTTTACATGGTCTATCACCCGTCTTGCTACTACCCTCACATTTTCACCAACAGATGCAATACTCTTGGATCATGAAGTACATAACAGTTCATCCTCACTCCATTTATGCACTCGAAAAATTATAGGTCATTCCGAGTTGTACAAGATGGCTCGTCGGTGCGATCATCTTACCTTGAAAGTTGTATTCACGGTCTATCCCGTGATGTTGTATCCATAAAACGGCAACAATTTTGCACAAAAACTCCATTGGATCTCCATGACCTGCCAATACTATCACAACCAAAAGTTTTGTGCGCCGTAACCAACTCTCGTGCTTTGACAATATTTAGGAGGCAAGATCCGGCTTGGAAAATTGAGTTCCAGACGATTTTATGCTTGAGGTATACTCTGCCACCATCTACCACCCTTCCGTGAGCTAACCTACGGGCTAATATATGGACAATAACATATAGAACAGTTCACCATCCTTCTATTACAGACTAGAAAGACTACAGGTTCAGTCACGACACAAGGAGGAGGCTCTTCGGCCCATCGAAACCCAAGAATTGATGCTTTACATGGTCAATCATCTATCTCGCTACCACCCTCACGTTTTCACCAGCAGATGCATTTTCTTGGAGCATAAAGTACATAACAGTTCATCCTCACTCCATTTATGCACCCAAAAAATATAGGTCATTCCGAGTTGGGCAAGATGGCTCATCGGTGCGATCAACTTACCTTGAAAGTTGTATTCACAGTCTGTCCCGCGATGTTGTATCCATAGACCGGCAACAGTTTTGCCACAAAAACTCCATCGGACCTCCATGACCCGCCAATACTATCACAACCATAAGTTTTATGCGCCCGTAACCAACTCTCGTGCTTCGACAACATTTCGGAGGCAAGATCCGGCTAAGAAAATTGAGTTTCGGACGATTTTATGCTTGAGGTATACTCTGCCACCATCTACCACCCTTCGGTGAGCTCACCTACGGGCTAATATATGGACAGTAGCATATAGAACAATGCACCATCCTTCCCTTACACACTAGAAAGACTACAGGTTCAGTCATGACACAAGGAGGAGGCTCTTCGTCGCATCGAAACCCAAGAATTGATGCTTTACATGGTCAATCAACCATCTCGCTACCACCCTCACGTTTTCACTAGCGGATGCATTATTCTTGGAGCATAAAGTACATAACAGTTCACCCTCACTCCATTTATGCACCCGAAAATGTAGCGACCCGACCCGAATGGATCAAGTCTCTGTGCTTAGGTGTCATCCCTGGATCGGTATGCTGACACACACAGTACTCGAGGGATTTATAACAGAGGTAAATCACATGTATAAAGTAACGTAAATACTATTAACTCAATCCAAATATAGCGGAAGCAACAAGGTTGTGGATTCCCATCAACACCAACAGCAAAGTTGAGTGTAGAAATTGTAACCCTAACGTATCACTTACTCGTCGTAAGAAGTCTTGCAACATGAGACGTTGCAGCCACAAAGGGTCAGTACATTGAATGTACTAGCAAATTCACACCATAGAGAATGATGAACAATGGCTATCACTACATGCATATATGGCTGGTGGTAAAGCTCTATGGTTAAGGTTTTTGCGAAAAGCTAATTTTTCCCTACCGCAAAGGAATAAATTTCATTTAACTATCATGATGGTTGTTAAACATTGAGAATGGTTGACAACATTCTCAATCCCAGTTAATCATCATCATTAAAACCCAACAAATTATTTAAGTAACATGATGAGATCAACAGGATAATCCAAGAGCTAGATACTCAAGACGTCCATAACCGGGGACACGGCTAATCATGATTAGTTTGTACACTCTGAAGAGGTTTGCGCACTTTTCCCCACAAGACTCGATCTTCTTCGTTGGATTTCTCGCACTACATGGTGTTTGAGAAACGGATGACTGAGACACAGTCTTTCAGAAGCGCTAGCACCTTACGACGGGTAGACCGTTACACCTACTTTCTCCTACATCTGCTAGTCTACTACTGTAAGAGTTCGCACGACTTAGTCGACTATGCTAGAGCCCATAGTAGCTTGTGGCTGCACACGGAAGTTTCTAGTATGAATAATCTCATGATCCCTTTGAGCCTGGGTGGCGGTCCATAAAGAAAAACAGGCAATCCTGGTCTACCCAGGTGCCTAGACAGGCAATCCTGGAATACCCAGGTGCCTCAATCCACCCAGATGTGTGTTTAAGTTGCCACCTTAAGTGAACCGTTAATTAACAATCTCACATATGTCATGGATACTCTCAAAACCCAATCCACGTCTACGAGCATAGCATGGCAATATAAGAATAACGTAATAGTAACTCGCAAGGTTTGAATGTAACAGGACAATATGTTCTACCTCATCAACTACTTCCCAACCCACAAGTTAATGACATCTTAATCATGCAATGTTTGAGGATTGAAACTAATGCATAAAAACTGGGTAATGAAAAGTATGATCAAAGTGTGAACTTGCCTGCAATGTTGATGAATATGATTCGCACTCAACACTCTTGATACATCTACTCGTCTCACTCCGGTCAATCTATCGTAAGCAAGCAATAGTAACCACACATAAGCAATCACTCAAAAGATCAGAAAGAACGAAGAAGACGATTCGGAAAACATCAAAATGAAGCAAATAACTCTTGCAACATAAAACAATTTCTAAAAGTACCAAAATTATGTGAATTTGGCCTTATCAGAAATATTAGGTCAAGAGCTTTAATTTGCAAAAAGAATCAACTAAATCGCCGTTATAAAACTCAAGTTACGAACAAAAGAAGATTCAAATTCAAATCTGTTTGAAAGCAAATTTTAAATTTTCAAAAACATGTTTAAGTTGTTTTACTGGATAGAGGAGATCATAACGAAGAAGTGAGCGTTGGTTTCATCTAATTTTGGATGAACGAGTAAAAATTTATGGCTATTTGAAAAATCAGGGCTAAGCTGTTTTACGGAAGAAAAATAGCTACGGCTAAGGTCTAATGTATAAATACAAAGACTAATTGATAATCTAATTATTCTATCATACTAGTCTAGAAAATAATAAACTACGGAGGTATAAAAAGGAAATAAAAAACAAAGAAAGATACCTTTATAAGGCATAGAAAAAATGACTTTGGAGAGAGGAGACAATTCCGAATATCGCGCTAGAGAGGAGAAAAATACTTTTCTTTAAAGAATCTAGTCAAACAAAAATATTGATTTAACCCGAATCGGATGATTTTTTGGAGGCTCTATGGGTCTATATTTATTGATGGAAAATAGGCTAAGGGGTCAAAGGCTAGGCAATCTGGGACTAAACGTAGACGTAATTAAACGAAACGGAGAAGAAAAAGGCTAACGCCTCGCACGGGCCTAAAGCCCATCGGCCGGCCGCGCGCGTACGTGCTGCATTTTTTTGCCAACGAAAAATAAAATCTGAAAAGGAAAAGGCTGGCTCGGCCTGGCCCATTTAAGAGAGAAGATAAAAAACAGTGGGGCGCCAGAAGCTACTATACTGCGCATGTAGGCGATAAATAAGTATAGGCCGCACGTACAATTTTTTTAAATAGAAACAGAAGGAAAACGGAAATAACGAAAATAAACGTAAAATTATATATAGGCATATTATATATCAAAATTTTCAGAAAAAGATTTCCCACAAGGTGAACATTTTCCTAGCATCAAATGTAATGTAAAAAATACAAATAAAACAAAGAGTGCTACTGCTACAATAAAACCTCATAAAATCATTTTAAAAACACCAAAATGATTTCAAATTTATTTTTCTCCAATTTCTATTGTAGGGAATCATGTTACCCTATTTTCCATTTATTTTATTTTTGGAGAAAAATAATTTGAATAAAACTCAAATAACTCCAGATTGAAAATAAATTCAAAAGAACTTTGAATTTAATTCTTTGAAACTCCCAACTCATATTTCATATGTTTTGAAGAAGTCATTTTATCTTCGCTCATGAAAATCATTGAGTTGCATAAAGTTCCTGGGTTGGAAATATTTTCCAAATGAAATTCAAATATTTTCAACACCCCTTGTCATGTAAATAAATGGAAGAAGTCATGTTATCTTCTCTCCAGGGTTTGGTGGTGAAAAGAATTTGAATTCACGGAGATCATAAAATGAAAAAATGAAAGTTTGGGAAAGTCCTTTTATTCCCTCTCATTTAACTTTCAAAAAGTTTCGAATTCACTCACTTTCAGTCAATCAATCAAACAATCAATCAAATCTATCTATTTATTATAACATTCCAAAATTTAGAATTTTGCGATGTTACAAACCTACCACCCTTAAAATGAATCTCGTCCTTGAGATTCGGAGAGGCTAGAAAGAAATAGGTTAGGTTCGGGCTCTTCTCAAAATCCATCGATCGTCTTCGGGGTCTGGGGTGCTACCACCCTTAAAAAAATTGTTACGGTTCCATCAAAACTCATATACTCCATCCTTATTCTTGACAGTGTCGGTCTTCTCAGATCGTAAGGATAATTCCTTCTTTGGGCTCTTCCGGTAGTGGCATAACCTTTTCCTCAATTCTTCTTTCCTTTCCTCTTGGTAAGGTTATTCCGACATTGGGTCTTCTTAGCTGACGGGTCTGGCGCCAAAACTAAACAACAATCGATATCTCATGGTGGTCAACAATTTATGGTTTCTCTTGCAGGAAATGGGTCTGGGTTGATCCTCACCGTATAATCTACGGTTGGCAAAAACTGCCTTGTACAAGGGAAAAAAATTCTTATACCATTATAAGGTTTAAACAAGGTTTTGATCGTCGTCACTCTACTATAGGTAAGTCACTCAGATTTACCATCCCATATAGCAAAGCGAATAATAAGAGTAAGTCGGTATGGTGATCAATCCATCCCGCACCCAAATCATTACCTTGTATATGGTTTAGCGAATCTCGCATTCTAACACTCGGTAATTGATGAGGACATGACTACCTTGGATACGACCAAAAATATTGCATACATGCATATTTGTCAGGTGATTTCTAGTGTCAACTATTCAATAATCTATTTATATTATCCAGAACAAAAATACTTCACACACTTTTGTGTTCTGTCTAATTGTAGGTGTATGGGACATTTGTACAATCCACATATGAAGATAAGGGAAAAAGAGAAGTTTAGGTGCTGTTCAAAAAGTCCCTTCACGTCACTTTTGGGCCAAGAGAAGATAGAGTCCAAGTCTCTCACGTTCTGGATTCAGATTCGGACTGCACAGACATACCTGACTCAAAACGGCAAGAACTTTTTCATACGGACTCCGAATTGCGTGATTTTTTTTTGGAAAGTAGATTTCGTCCTCTTTCCACTCCAATTGGATTCACCTTTAAATTCATCCAGAGCATTGAGATATGGACGAAACAATCTGACGCTGCAGCAGAATCCGAGTCAAACAACAAGTCCAAAGGTGTTGCATCACCTCCACCTGGGCCCATGAGCCTTGTACGACCTAGGGTTGGTTTTAGGCTGCCTTGGGACATCCTCCCACCTCCTTGGCCGCCACCCCTTGCTCCTATATAAGTAGATCCACCTAGTAGCTTTTTCCTTGGGATTTGTTTAGTTAAAAGTTAGCCATTGCAACTTCGTGTACTTCGTTTGTGTCCAACGACCAGACCAAGACCGCTTACGGATTCCCACCATTATCAATACTTCATATATACTCGCAATATTCAGATTGCTTTTATCATATTCTTGCTTGTTTTTCGATTGCTTGCAGGAATAGACCTTCGTGGTCAGGTTGATTGTGCTCCGGCGTGATCAATAACCTCTCGAAGTTGGTTTAGCGATTGCTAAGGTGCAACGTCGTGCACGTTTGTAGTCGGATCGTCAAAGTCATCTTCACCAAATCGATAATTATCATCTCATCGAAAGATCGGGACACCCCGCCTCTATCAAGTGGTATCAGTTTTCAGGTTGCTCGGTGAGAATTTGCAGTTATCCCTAGATTAGATTTATTTTCTTACCTATTGTCCAAGAAAAAGCCACACAAAAAAGTTAGATCTGTTCATCCTTTGTCCAAGCCAGTCTGAGCCTTTGCATAATCTTTTTAGTGTTTTGCTTTGTTGAATTTGCGGTTACATCGTCGTATCAAGTTGCTGGTCTTAGTGTCTAGTCCTTTAGAGTTTCGAGTTCTGTTCACAGTTTGTCACGCCACCGTCGCACCATCTTCATTAACGTTGCCATATACCACCACCACGTCATTATTGCATCCGCTGTCCACCACCGCCATCCATCAATTTTCCACCACGTACTCCCCATCATTCATTGTCATAATCATACTTGAGGTCGTTCGCGTCATCACTAGATCCAATTTACATCTTATCTAGCTTGTTTGTGAAAAAAAGAGAAAGAAAAAAAGGAAAAAAAGTGAGAGAGAAAAAAGAAAAAAAGGAAAAAAAAGAGGAAAAAAAGTGAAAAAAATTCCGTAAAAAGGGAGGAAAAAAAAAGATATTCGGAGTGTGCTCCGCCTTTGTTACGCGTCGCGCCGTGATTTTTTTAGTGTTCTAGGCTCGCGTCTCTACCACGGTCTAGCCTAGGACCAGCACAATACCGTCGTTGAGCGTTTATTCAACATTGCATCTCTGAATTGATTATTGTTGATCTTTTGCTACCATATATTTGGCCTTCCAAGCTCCACATATTTCTACACCGTGTATACATACGCTCACCTGGCAATCGCTTTACTCAATCTTCGGAGTTATTTGACATCGCTGGTTGCCGGTCACCACCTGCTGCATGGTAAGAACTTGTAAGACTTTGATATTTGCTATACTGTGAGCGTTTTACCACCACATCCTAGTAGTTCATAGGAACATTATTCTCGGATTTTGTTTCTTGTTTTTCTACTAAATATGGCAGGTTCCAGAGTCAGTTGGGCTTCATCAATCGTGGGAGACGTGCCACCAGCTCCGAAAATACAACCACCGTCACAAGAGGTGCAAAGACATAAGAATACGCACAATCAGGTTTTTGTTTCCATGCCACCTTTTAATGGTCATTTTAAGCCTGATTTATATATTGAATGGGAGTTCGAAATAAATGTTATATTTGCTTCCCATGATTTTTTGGAACGTAAAAAAGTTAAGCTTGCGGTTGGTTCTTTCACTAGTTTTGCTACTGTTTGGTGGAGTGAGCATTGTTGGTTATACCCTAATTATGTACCTACTACTTGGGATGATTTAAAACTTGTCATGAGAGATAGATTCGTCGATGTTTATTATACTCGTGGCATGATAAAAAAACTACAACATTTAAAACAAGGTAGTGACACTGTAAGAAAATATTATGATGATTTACAAACTACCTTGTTGCATTCCTTTTTAGAGGAAAGTGAAGAAGATTTTATGGATAGATTTTGGGGAGGATTAAACCGTGATATTCAGGAGATACTAATTCATGAAGAATGTTATCCTATGGACCATTTGTTTCATCTTGCTTGCAAAGCTGAACAGGAAATAAAGAGACGTGATGCCCACAAGACAAACAAGCATAAGGTGCACATCCAAGGAGTTGAGACGGTCCTTCCTTCTACCACTGCGCCTACTATGACAACAACATCCGTTGTTGTGAGCACTGCATCAGCTCCATATTATGACCCGTCACTGCCGAGAGTTCCAACATCGTCTGAGTTGATAACACGAGGTAATGACAAAGGTACTGATCTTCTAACTTCGCATGCGAATGATGAATGCCTTGTCGATTTAAATACGCCATGTGATGCTCTAGCCACTACATTGATCACACCACCTATTTTAGATGATTATGCTGATGATTTGACTTTGCCATGTGAACAAACAACTGCAATATCAAGAATTTTGAGTGCACCCATTGAATTAGCCGTTGATGTGAAAGAACCATGTGAATCAGGCACTAAAACAAATTTGGATCAACTATGTTTGAAAATAATTGTGCCAATGTTTAATCATTTTGATATGACCTCTAATCTTGGTGATGATTCTGTGTCAAATGACTTATTGCATGTTGGCTTATTTAAGCATGTTGTAGCATGTAAATTTTGTGCAAGTAAGGTTTATTCACCAATATTGGGATGGTTTAATGATGAATATTGTCAATCTTTTCATATGAATAAGAGCTTCACTTATATGTGCAAACTGAGTTGCAATACTTTCATGCCTTCTACTTCTTGTGATAATATTTTGGCTTTATATTTTATTCACTATGAAAGTTACTCATGTATACATGTGTCATATGTGCAAATTCCATGGGAAGTAAAAATTAATGACATACACTGTAACGCCCTCGATGCGGCTATATCTCCCATGTGTCGAAGCACGACTTAGAGGCATAACCGCATTGAAAGCAATGTTGCAAGTGAGGTAATCTTCACACAACCCATGTAATACATAAGGGAAAAAGATATATAGTTGGCCTACAATCGCCACTTCACGCAATACATGAGTAATGCATTACATCAAACAGATACAATCAAGGTCCGACTACGGAACCAAAATAAAAGAAGACTACCCCAAATGCTACAAAGATCCCTGATTGACCCCAACTGGGCTCCACTACTGATCAACTAGAACGAAACAACACAAAGGACAAGTTCTTCATCGAGCTCCTCCTTGAGCTCGGGTGCGTCACCTGCACGGTTTCATCGGCACCTGCAAACTGGTTTTGGAAGTATCTGTGAGTCACGGGGACTCAGCAATCTCACACCCGCGAGATCAAGACTATTTAAGCTTAAAGGTAGGACAGGGTAGTGAGGTGGAGCTGCAGCAAGCGACTAGCATATCTGGTGTCTAACATACGCAAATGAGAGCGAGAAGAGAAGGCAAAAGCACGGTCGAACAACTATGATCAAGAAGTGATCCTGAAACTACTTACGTCAAGCATAACTCCAACACCGTGTTCACTTCCCGGACTCCGCCGAGAAGAGACCATCACGGTTACACACACGGTTGATGTATTTTAATTAAGATCAACTTCGGGTTTTCTACAACCAGACATTAACAAATTCCCATCTGCCACATAATCGCGGGCACGACTTTCGAAAGTTCAAACCCTGCAGGGGTGTCCCAACTTAGCCCATGATAAGCTCTCGCGATCAACGAAGGATATTCCTTCTCCCAGGGAAGACCCGATCAGTCTCGGAATCCTGGCTACAAGACATTTCGACAGTAATAAAACAAGACCAGCAAAGCCGCCCGGATGTGCCGACAAATCCTGATAGGAGCTGCACATATCTCGGTCTCAGGGCACACCGGATTGTCCAAACTTCCGGTAGGCGAACCCAGAGTTGCCCCTGGTGGCCACCGGCGGCTGACGGTTTTTGGACCAGCACTCACGACGAGCACTGGCCCGGGGGGGGGGGTAAAATAAAGATGACCCTTGAGAGCACGACTCCCAAGGGAAAAAGGGCTAGGTGAGGCAAATGGTAAAACCAAGGTTGGGCCTTGCTGGAGGCGTCTTATTCAAAGCGAACTGTCAAGGGGGTCCCATAAATCACCCAACCGCGTTAGGGACGCAAAAATCCGGGAACATAATACCGATATGACGGAAACTAGGGCGGCAAGAGTGGAACAAAACACCAGGCATAAGGCCGAGCCTTCCACCCTTTACCAAGTATATAGATGCATTAATTTAAATAAGATATATTGTGATATCCCAACAAGTAAACATGTTCCAATCAAGGAACGACATCTCCATGTTCCAACAAGGAACAAACTTCATCTTCACCTGCAACTAAAAACGCTATAAGAGGGGCTGAGCAAAGCGGTAACATAGCCAAACAATGGTTTGCTAGGACAAGGTGGGTTAGAGGCTTGGTTTGACAATATGGGAGGCATGATAAGCAAGTGGTAGGTATCGCAGCATAGGCATAGCAAAAGAGCGAGCAACTAGCAAGCAAAGATAGCAGTGATTTCGAGGGTATGGTCATCTTGCCTGAAATCCCGCAAGGAAGAAGAACCAGTCCATGAAGAAGACAAACAGACGTAGTCGAACGAATCCTCACAACTCCGGAACGAAACCGAAGCTAACGAGAGAAGCAACCCGGAAAGAAACAAACAACATAGTAAACAACCACCACATAAACATGGCATGATGCACAACCAAGTATGATGCATGTCCGGTTTAATGAGCATGACATGGCAAAGTGCAACAAACAACACTACAAATTAAGTGGAGCTCAACATGCAACGAGTTGCATATTGACGAAACACCACATCAAGTTATTTAGTTCTCTCTTGGTTATGAAGCCAACAATATTAAATGTTATTAAACATGGCCAGAGGTGAAGCATAATAAAACTATCTATTTAGGCAAGATTAAATGAGGCCGGAACAACAAAATAACAAGTCCGGAAACTCCTCATATGCATATATTAGGTTTTGTACTGTTCTGTCCTGAAGCATATTTTAGAGTTGTTAAACATGCAAGGTAATGCTACCATGTTAAACTATGCATTTTTCCACCCCATTTACATATATAGTTTATTTAAAACCGAGTTACGGTTAATTAGTTATGAATTAAATCATTTTAACATGGCATTTATACAAATTAATGGAAACAACAAATTAACCATACTTGAAGTTGTTATCATGATGCGGATGACATGAACAAGTTTTATGCAATTATTATTAAAAGTTGACAAGAGCATTAAGAAGCATTTGTCATCGTGGCGGAAACGAAAGGGGTGCCACGGCAACGACAACGGAAATGGTGCCACGGCAACATTCCGATGATCCGACAACTCATTGAGATACCGGTGCAAAAGAGCAAGTGTGCGGATGTGTGGAGCATGCCAAAGATGGTGGGGTGATCCCGGCTACCGGGTTCCCACGGGTTAGTGGCATGGAAACGAGTGACAATTCGTACACGGTGCAAACACGAGCATCTCATACATACATTCGTTCACGGGCGTCGTCTCGGTGGTTATACCTTCCAAGGGAGCATTCTCGAGCGGTTCGAGTTCATAGAGGAAGTAGTTGTTCTCGTGACGGTAGTGGAAGTAGGGGTACACGTTCGTTTCAGAGAGGTACTTGATGACTCCAACGTCTTCGGGGCGACGGTAGTAGTACACGGTCCACGAGACGTCGATCGTTCGGGGTCCGATTTGCGGGTCTTGCCGACATGAAGGGGTACTTGGCGCTTTGTAGAGGTACTCTCGATCTTCGCGACGGTAGGCGAACTTGGTGGTCCTCGTCGTCATGGAACTTTGCATCCTCTCGGCCTTGGCAGCGAAGAAACGAAACACCATGGTCGTGGTACTTGGCGCGGTGCAGGAGGAAGCAGAGGTTTGACGCTGGTTCTTTGCTCCAACGAAGCAGAACGACGGGCGAGCGGGCGGCCGCGGACTTGTCTGAAGAGGACGGCTCGGGCAGGAGGCGCAAGCACGGGGACTTGGCTGGTGGGGCTCCTCAACGCAGGAAGCAGTGGCGATGGCGCTGGTCGCAGAGCAAGGCAAGGTCGAAGGAGCAGGAGATAGCACGCAGGCGAACTTGATGACGAGGGCCCTGGTCTCGGGCACGCGAGGAAGATAAGAAGGAGGCCATGGCAGGAGGCGCGCTGGTCGACAACGAGGGCGACGGGGAGGTCTGGTGGCGCGGCACCAAGGGCAGCAAGGAGGAGGTCGGGCGCGGGGTCTCGCGACATGTAGAGGAGCTCCGCTCCGGTGGCGAGGAAACCTGGCCTGGATGGCGTCAGGAGGCGCGAGGGAATTGGGGAGAGAGATGGATCGAGAGGAGGGAGAGATGGCGCAAGGGAACGAGGGGGATGAGAAGGGATCGAGCGAGATGCGGGAGTCAGGCTCCCTGGCGGCGCGAGGGGAGAGGAGAAGGAGGATGGGATCGGGCCTAGGTTTAGGTTAAGTGGGGCTGCTGGGTCTTAGAGGCCGGCCCGGGTAGACAAAGAAATGGCCAGAGGCCTGGCTAGGCAGCTGGGCTGGGCTCTCTCTCTCACTCTAAAGAAAAATAAAAACAAAACAGAGAAATAAGAGAAAGAAGAAGAGAGAAGAGAAGGTTAGAGGAAGAATTTTTGGGCATGAGGTTGACTTTCTTGGAGTCACAAAAATGTGCTTGTTCCGAGAAAAATAGAAAAGGCCAAGATTGAGATATTTAAATTCAAACTCATTTGATTTAAATTCAAATGATTTGAATAGGAAGTGAGGGTTGGGAAGGTCCAAAAAATGTTGAGAATTTTGGTAGAGCTCCGGAAAATGATGAAAGGACAAGTGGCAAAGTTAGAAGCCAAGAGTTGAAATAATAAAAGGCATTGGGATTTTTGCAAGTGTGTAAAGGTGAATTTCAAATTAAAGAAATATTGAATATAGCTCCCTACTATCGGGAGGATAGGTTATAAAGAGAAACCACCATGTGAGTTCCCTCGATTTAAATGGACCGAAGATCCATGCAATTTGTTTAGTGAGTTGAGGTGCAAAGATTTATGAGACGATGGCATGATGACATGATGCAATGCAAAAATAAAAGGGCAGGCACAAATGAAACACACGACGAAACCCGGAATATATGGAAGTCTTCTCGAGCATCGGCCTCGGGGCGTTACATATACATATACAACATGTACACCTTGTCTCTTTTGTTAGCCACATTTCAGATAAAGCAACGCCAAGGACGGCTTTATTTTCAAAGAAGGGGAGGATGATGAGGACATGACTACCTTGGATACGACCAAAAATATTGCATACATGCATATTTGTCACGTGATTTCTAGTGTCAACTATTCAACAATCTATTTATATTATCCAGAACAAAAATACTTCACACACTTTTGTGTTTTGTCTAATTGCAGGTGTATGGGACATTTGTACAATCCACATATGAAGATAAGGGAAAAAGAGAAGTTTAGGTGCTGTTCAAAAAGTCCCTTGACGTCACTTTTGGGCCAAGAGAAGATAGAGTCCAAGTCTCTCACGTTCTGGATTCAGATTCGAACTGCACAGACATACCTGACTCAAAACGGCAAGAACTTTTTCATACGGACTCCGAATTGGGTGATTTTTTTGTTGGAAAGTAGATTTCGTCCTCTTTCCACTCCAATTGGATTCACCTTTAAATTCGTCCGGAGCATTGAGATATGGACGAAACAATCTGACGCTGCAGCAGAATCCGAGTCAAACAACAAGTCCAAAGGTGTTGCATCACCTCCACTTGGGCCCATGAGCCTTGTACGACCTAGGGTTGGTTTTAGGCTGCCTTGGGACGTCCTCCCACCTCTTGGCCGGCACCCCTTGCTCCTATATAAGTAGATCCACTTAGTAGCTTTTTCCTTGGGATTTGTTTAGTTAAAAGTTAGCCATTGCAACTTTGTGTACTTCGTTTGTGTCCAACGACCAGACCAAGACCGCTTACGGATTCCCACCATTATCAATACTTCATATATACTCGCAATATTCGGATTGCTTTTATCATATTCTTTCTTGTTTTTTGATTGCTTGTAGGAATAAACCTTCGTGGTCAGGTTGATTGTGCTCTGGCGTGATCAATAACCTCTCGAAGTTGGTTTAGCGATTGCTAAGGCGCAACGTCGTGCATGTTTGTAGTCAGATCATCAAAGTCATCTTCACCAGATCGATAGTTATCATCTCATCAAAAGATCGGGACACCCCGCCTCTATCAGTCATGCTCACAAGCATTGCAGAATTTATCTTGTCAACGAACTAAGTTCAGATAAATCCATTGATTCTGCAAGCCAAACAAACATCAATCGTTTCTTCACAACTCTCAGGTTTGCGGTAATCCTATAAGATCGTCTATCAATAAAATCGTAACTTCTTCCAGGGGTTTTCCTTCAGCAAGAGTGTGCTTGCTCCTTGGTAGGTCCAGGGGCCTGTGGGTTATGGCCCATCTCATCACTTGCAAACCTTGAACTCATCGTCGGGGCAACTGATCATTATTCCGACATCCAACTCCCTAGTATTCTTAAATCCATCCAATTGTACTGTCTTCCTTCCTTCTATTGGCACCAAACTAGGACATGATTACTGAGACTTATCATGGAATTTCCATTGATCCATATTTCCAACATCATACCTCCAATTGTACTGTCTTCCTTCCGCGATGTTGTATCCATAAAACGACAACAATTTTGCACAAAAACTCCATTGGAGCTCCATGACCAGCCAATACTATCACAACCAAAAGTTTTATGCGCCCGTAATCAACTCTTGTGCTTCCACAACATTTCGGAGGCAAGATCTGGCTTGGAAAATTGAGTTCCAGACGAGTTTATGCTTGAGTTATACTCTGCCACCATCTACCACGCTTCCGTGAGCTCACCTACGGGCTAATGTATGGACAATAACATATAGAACAATGAACCATCCTTCCATTACACAATAGGAAGACTACAGGTTCAGTCACGACACAAGGAGGAGGCTCTTCGTCGCGTCGAAACCCAAGAATTGATGCTTTACATGGTCAATCATCCATCTCGCTACGACCCTCACATTTTCACCAGCGGATGCATTATTCTTGGAGCATAAAGTACATAATAGTTCATCCTCACTCCATATATGCACCCGAAAAATTATAGGTCATTCCAAGTTGTGCAAGATGGCTCGTTGGTGCGATCAAGTTACCTTGAAAGTTGTATTCACGGTCTGTCCCGCGATGTTGTATCCATAAACCGGCAACAGTTTTGCCACAAAAACTCCATCGGACCTCCATGACCCGCCAATACTATCACAACCAAAAGTTTTATGCGCCCGTAACCAACTCTCGTGCTTCGACAACATTTTGGAGGCAAGATCCGGCTTGGAAAATTGAGTTTCGGACGATTTTATGCTTCAAGTATACTCTGCCACCATCTACCACCCTTCCGTGAGCTCACCTACGGGCTAATATATGGACAATAACATATAGAACAATGCACCATCCTTCCCTTACACACTAGAAAGACTACAGGTTCAGTCACGACACAAGGAGGAGGCTCTTCGTCGCATCGAAACCCAAGATTTGATGCTTTACGTGGTCAATCACCCATCTCGCTACCACCCTCACATTTCACCAGCGGATGCATTGTCCTTGGAGCATAAAGTACATAACAGTTCATCCTCACTCCATTTATGCACCCGAAAAATTATAGGTCATTCCGAGTTGTGCAAGATGGCTCGTCGGTGCGATCAACTTACCTTGAAAGTTGTATTCACGGTCTGTCCTGCGATGTTGTATCCATAAACCGGCAACAATTTTGCCAAAAAAACTCCATTGGAGCTCCATGACCCGCCAATACTATCACAACCAAAAGTTTTATGCACCCGTAACCAACTCTCGTGCTTCGACAACATTTCGGAGGCAAGATCCGGCTTGGAAAATTGAGTTCCGGACGATTTTATGCTTGAGGTATACTCTGCCACCATCTACCACCCTTCCGTGAGCTCACCTACGGGCTAATATATGGACAATAACATATATAACAATGCACCATCCTGCCCTTACAAACAAGAAAGACTGCAGGTTCAGTCACGACACAAGGAGGAGGCTCTTCTACTCATTGAAACCCAAGAATTGATGCTTTGCATGGTCAATCACCCATCTCGCTACCACCCTCACGTTTTCACCAGCGGATCCATTATTCTTAGAGCATAAAGTACATAACAGTTCATCCTCACTCCGTTTATGCACCCAAAAAATTATAGGTCATTCTGAGTTGTGCAAGATGGCTCGTCGGTGCGATCAAGTTACCTTGAAAGTTGTATTCACGGTCTGTCCTGCGATGTTGACCCTCAAATGGTGGAATATTCAATTTTAGTTTAGGGAGATGGTCATGATCTCATACCTGAGGGGGAGCCCTAACATTGCCATTATTTGCATGTGGACGACCTGGTGGTTGCACATAGTTCTGATTTTGATCAACTTCATCCTCTTAATCTCCCACATATTCATCCTCCTCCGCATCAGCAGCAGGAGCCACAAAAGTATCAACAGCAGTACCAACAGTTTGGCCAAGCGCAAGAGGGACATGGCTCGCTCGGCGGAGGGCTGTTTCGCGACGTGGAGGTAGTCGTCGTCGTCGTTGTAGTTGTTGTAGAGGTGTGTTAGGTGCAGCCGGTGGTGGTGGTGGAAGACGCGCGAGCAATTCATTAAACTTGTTATCGAGCTTTGTTTCGAATGTCTTCTCCATGCCATCTATCTTCTCCATGGCCTCTTCAAATCTTCTTAGCACATCTTGCACCTGTCCACTCATCATTTGCTGAAATTTATCATGCAACTCCTTATTCGTCATGTTCTCCCAGTCAGTCTCGTCGGCTTGTGATCCTGGCATGGTTAGCAGCAATAGAAACACACAATAATATGATTCTACAGACTACTAGGAAGTGGTGGTGGTGGTGTGGTGGACAGTCACAAATCCGTCAAGCAAATCTCAAATTCTTACCAGTTCTTACCCAGCAGCAGGCGGTGATCGGCAACCATTGTAGTCAAAACTCTCAAAAGCTTGGATAGAGCAATTGCCAGGAAGAGTCAAACGCACGACGTAGATGTATGTGGAGCTGGGAAGGCTTATAGTATGGTAGCAAAAAGGGTCAGCAATAATCAATTCAGAGATGCAAAGTTGAATAAACGCTCAACGACGATACTGTGCTGGTCCTAGGCTAGGCTGTACTAGAGACGCGAGCCTAGAACACTAACAAAATCACGGCGCTGCACACTCTGATTTTTTTTCTTTTTTTCACTTTTTTTGCACTTTTTTTTTCTCTTTTTGTATTAGCTCCCCAACAATTTTTTTTGAATAAGTCTACAAATGGCCTAAAAACTCCCTAGCCAGAATTTTCCAGACTTAGTTTCTTTTGAAACTGGAACTATTTTTCTTCTGCGGATGGCTCTGAAGTTTGGGAGTCCTACTCTGTCACGACTCGGAGTATCGCGTGATCTGGAAATCAAGAACAAAGGAACAATTACTGGACTCGGACTAGGACTAGTGGCGGAGATGTGAAAGCACAAGTGCTCCCTAGGTAGTTTTGGTAATTAATGTCAACATATCTCTCGTTGGACTAACTTTTTTACTAGTATGTTTCAGATAAGTTCAACAATGGAGTGGCATGGACTAAAGGACGTGGGAACTCCTTCAAGCTGCTAAGGACAAAGGATTGGCTAAAGCTTCAAGCTCAAGACTCTTCATTTTACATTTTAGTGATCCAAGATCACATTGAGTCTATAGGAAAAGCCAATACTATCAAGGAGGGATGAGGTGTTTCTTAATGAGCCTCTTGCTTCATGTGCTTGGTGATATGCTCCAAAACCTTCAGCTACTTTCCCACTTCCACATATGACCTAAACCTAAAGTCAAACTCGGACCTACCGATTCTTTCTATCCGGCGCCACCGAGTTTCACATGTCATAGCCACTGCCAAACCCTAAGCAAATCGGTTCTACCAATAGGGATCTCGGTCTCACCGAGATGGGATTGTAATCTCTCTGTGTATGTCCATTACCAAAATCGGCCTCACCGAGTTTAGGCAATCTGTACTACCGAGATTACAATGCAAACTCTCTGGTTAACTTATTACCAAAATCGGTCCAACCGAGTTTAGTAATCGGCCCCACCGAGTTTGCCTGACCAACTCTCTGGTTAGCTTATTACCAAAATCAGTCTCACCGTGTTTGTGTAATCGGTCTCACAAAGATTACGTTATGCCATAACCAAAACCATATCGGTCCTACCGAGTTGCATATTGGTCCCATCGAAAATCACTAACGGTCACTAGGTTTACTAAATCGGTCCGACCGAGTTTTTTGATTCGGTCCCACCGAGATTGGTAAATTGTGTGTAACGGTTAGATTTTGTGTGGAGGCTATATATACCCCTCCACCTCCTCTTCATTCGTGGAGAGAGCCATCATACTAAGCCTACACTTCCAACATCCTATTTCTGAGAGAGAACTACCTACTCATGTGTTGAGTTCAAGATATTCCATTCCTACCATATGAATCTTGATCTCTAGCCTTCCCCAAGTTGTTTTCCACTCAAATCTTCTTTCCACCAGATCCAAATCGTATGAGAGAGAGTTGAGTGTTGGGGAGACTATCATTTGAAGCACAAGAGCAAGGAGTTCATCATCAACACACCATTTGTTACTTCTTGGAGAGTGGTGTCTCCTAGATTGGCTAGGTGTCACTTGGGAGCCTCCGACAAGATTGTGGAGTTGAACCAAGGAGTTTGTAAGGGAAAGGATATCGCCTACTTCGTGAAGATCTACCGCTAGTGAGGCAAGTCCTTCGTGGGCGATGGCCATGGTGGGATAGACAAGGTTGCTTCTTCGTGGACCCTTCGTGGGTGGAGTCCTCCGTGGACTCGCGCAACCGTTACCCTTCGTGAGTTGAAGTCTCCATCAACGTGGATGTAGGATAGCACCACCTATCCGAACCACGCCAAAAACATCCGTGTCTCCAATTGCGTTTGAATTCTCCAAACCCTTCCCTTTACATTCTTGCAAGATGCATGCTTTACTTTCCGCTGCTCATATACTCTTTGCATGCTTGCTTGATATGTATTATGAATGTTGAAATTGTGCCTAAACTCCACTTAAACCAAAAAAGTTTAAAAACTGCAACTTTAGCACTAAGTGTCTAATCACCCCCCTCTAGACACATCTTCTCAAGATCCTACAGGTGGTATCAGAGCATTGGTCTCCATTGCCTTGGTTTAATCACCATTGGAGGAAGATGGATGAGTCTACTTTGGGGAGTCTTAGACATAGATTGCCTATTCTTGATGGAGAGTATTTTCATGGGTGGAAAAATGAGATGCTTGTAATTTTCAATCAATATCATTTGAACAAGTACATTGCTAGCCCGTGTGCACCTCATGTTGATCCTATGCATCCTACCCTAGATGAAGATATTGACATGATTCGCAATCTTAGAACTGTTGAGCTCATCATTAGAGGCTTGCCTAGAAACTTGATTAGATGTTTGCCTACTCTCAAGTGTGCTTACACTATATGGAAATTTCTTGAGGAATGCTTTCCAAATTATTCCTTGAAAAATCTAGATGAAATTCTCCATAAGTCTATTGCTTTGAGTAAGATAAATACAAGTGATCCTATGTATGGTGATCGTCTATTTGAGCTTACAAACCTTATACGTACCAAAGGAGATGTTGGAATTATTGGTGATATTATTTCCGAAGCTATAAGAATTCATAGACAAGATCATTGTCAAACTCACTCTAACGAATTACCCTCTCTAGGACTTGATCCACCACATGACAATGTTGAACATGGATACTATGATGAGGATGATGATAGTGACTTCGATCTTGATGATGCAATGAGACATTTTGGTCTTATGGAAAATCTTCGGGGATATGTGTCAGGAGGAAAGGAATGGGTTCTTGACAGTGGATGTAATGATCATATGACCGGAGTTGAAGAGATGTTCCGTGAGCTTGCTGAAAATGACGACCCTCGATAATATGTCACCTTTGGTGATAATTCAAAGGGTAAGGTGGTTGGCCTTGGTAAGGTGGCCATCTCACATGATAGCTCCATTCAAAATTTCATGCTCGTTGGATCTCTCGGCTACAACTTACTTTCAGTATCTAGACTTGCTGATTTCGGTTTCAATGTCCTATTTCCTGAGTTAGATTGCCAAGTGTTTCGTCAAGACAATCATAAAATGGTCTTTACCGGTATACGTAGAGGTGATCTTTACATTGTTGATTTCACTAAAAAGGCACAACCTAAAACTTGCTTTATTGCTAAATCCTCAAAAGGTTGGTTGTGGCATAGACGACTAGGTCACGTTGGCATGAGAAACCTTGACAAGCTTATTAAAGGAAATCATATCCTTGGAGTTAACGATGTCGTATTTGACAAGGATAGACTTTGTAGTGCTTGTCAAGTAGGGAAACAAGTTGGAGGAAGTCACCGCGCGAAGAACATCATGACCACAAGAAGACCACTCGAGCTACTTCACATGGATCTCTTTGGTCCAAAAGCATACAAGAGTCTTGGTGGTAACTCATTTGGTCTAGTCATAGTTGATGAATTTTCAAGATTCACGCGGGTGCTCTTTCTTGATGACAAGTCGCAGGTCCAAAAGATCTTCAAAAACTTCGCTAGGAAGGCCCAAAATCAGTTTGACGTGAAGATCAAGAAGGTTCGGAGTGACAACGGAACGGAGTTCAAGAACGCAAATGTGGACACCTTTCTTGACGAAGAAGGGATTTCACATGAGTTCTCGGCTACGTACACACCTCAACAAAATGGAGTTGTTGAGAGGAAGAACCGGACTCTTATCGAGATGGCAAGAACGATGCTTGATGAGTACAAGACGCCAAAGCACTTTTGGGCGGAAGCGGTTGAGACAGCTTGTCATGCAATAAATCGCTTGTATCTTCACAAGCTACTCGGCAAGACGGCATACGAGCTCCTCACCGGTAACAAACCCCAAGTTGGATACTTTCGAGTATTTGGCTCAAAGTGCTACATTCTTGATAAGCATCGTCGTTCTAAATTTTCTCCTAAGTCTCATGAAGGTTTTCTACTTGGTTATGGCTCAAACTCTCACACTTACCGTGTCTACAACAATTTCACCCGAAAGGTTGAAGAGACGGTGGATGTGAAGTTTGATGAATCTAACGGCTCGCAAGTAGAGCAATTGCCAATTGATGTAGGAGACAAAGACCGTTCGGAAGCAATTCAAGACTTGTCCATTGGCAAGATTCGTCCAACGGAAATGAAGGAGAGTACCTCGTCCGTCCGAGTGGAAGCTTCTACATCACGTCAAGGTGAACCAAGAGTTGATATGGAAGCATCCACAAGTGGGACACGTCAAGATGAAGAAAACGAGGAAGTACACCAAGATGAACATCAACAACCTCCTTCTCCACCACGACAAGAGAACAACAACGTCAACAATGAAGAAGGTCAAGAAGAAGAAGGCCAAGAAGAAGAAGAACAAGATGAAGAGGATGTTCCACCCCGACCCAAGCAAAAGCTTACACGAGTTCGAGCAAGAATTGCCAAAGAACATCCCATCGAGCAAATCTGCAAAGATATCCAAACCGGGAGAATCACTCGCTCTAAAACTTGTTTAGCTAACTTTTGTGAAAACTATTCATTCATCTCTAGAATTGAACCTATGAAGGTTGAAGAAGCATTGGAAGATCTGGACTGGATAAACGCTATGCATGAAGAGCTACACAACTTTGAGAGAAACCAAGTTTGGACATTGGTTGAGAAGCCCGACAACAACCACAACATCATTGGTACCAAATGGGTGTTTCGCAACAAGCAAGATGAAGATGGACAAGTGGTTCGCAACAAAGCACGTCTCGTCTCCCAAGGATACACACAAGTCGAAGGTATGGACTATGGTGAGACATATGCCCCCGTTGCTAGACTTGAGTCCATTCGCATCTTACTTGCCTATGCTAATCACCATAATATCACCTTGTACCAAATGGACATTAAAAGTGCTTTTCTAAATGGTGAAATAGAGGAGGAAGTTTATGTCAAACAACCTCCCGGCTTTGTCAATCCTAAGAAACCAAATCATGTTTACAAACTTCACAAAGCCCTTTACGGTCTTAAACAAGCTCCTAGAGCATGGTATAAATGCTTGACCAAGTTCCTTATTGCAAGTGGTTTCGAAATTGAAAAAATAGATTCCACACTTTTTACTAAAAGGGTTAATGGAGAACTATTTGTATGCCAAATTTATGTTGATGATATCATATTTGGTTCAACTAACCCTCTTTTTAGTGAAAAGTTTGGAAAGCTAATGTCGAAGAAGTTTGAGATGTCTATGATGAGTGAACTCAAATTCTTTCTCGGTTTGCAAATCAAGCAAACTAAGGAAGGTACATTTGTCTCTCAAACGAAGTACACCAAAGACTTATTCAAGAAGTTCAATATGCAAGAATGCAAAGGTATGTCTACACCCATGCCTACTAGTGGACATCTTGATTTGACCAAAGATGGTGAACCGGTTGATCAAAAGGTTTATCGTTTTGGTTCATTGTTATACCTATGTGCTTCACGTCCCGATATCATGCTGAGTGTATGCATGTGTGCAAGAAATCAAGCTGCTCCTAAAGAATGTCATCTTAAGGCCGTGAAAAGGATAGTGAGATACTTAATTCATACACCAAATTTTGGCATTTGGTATCGTAAGAGGGCATCTTTCGATCTTGTTGGCTACTCCGACTCGGACTATGCCGGAGACAAGGTTGATAGAAAGTCCACTTCGGGTACTTGTCAATTTCTTGGTAGATCTCTTGTGTCTTGGTCCTCCAAGAAACAAAACTCGGTATCCTTATCTACCACCGAAGCGGAGTACATCGCCGCTGGTTCATGTTGTGCTCAATTACTTTGGATGACCCAAACTCTTAAATATTAAGGGATATATGTGAAACATGTTCCATTGCTTTGTGACAATGAAAGTGCTATCAAAATTGGTCATAATCATGTGCAACATTCTCGAACTAAGCATATTGAAGTTCGTCATCATTTCATTCGAGATCATGTTGCTAAGGGTGACATTAATCTTAAGCATGTTCGCACCGATAAGCAATTAGCAGATATATTCACTAAACCACTTGATGAGAAAGTGTTTTGCAGGTTGAGAGGTGAATTGAACATTATTGATGCTTCGAGATTGGAGTAGGAACTCCATTGGATACATGCAAGACATGAGCTTATGACTAATCCATGATATATCTCTTATGATGATTATCTTATGTCTTGGACAAATTTGCATCTTGCATGTTATCTAACGCATGTAGGTACTTGGTTGAATCTAATTCTATGAGATTGCAACTCACTCACATCCTGAGCAATCTCTACATCACCAAGTCTCTACACAATGGTGGTTGAAGACAAGGAAGCACAAAACTATTCAAACATATCCTTTGACAAATTCTATGTTGAGCTTCATGATTGTCATTTTTGGATACACAAGTGCTCTTCCTTGCAAGAACTAACCCATGTAGGTAGATGGACTCAAATTCCAAGTGGTGCTCCCAATTCCTGATGAGCTACATCAACCTTGAGAACCCACACAAGTTCAACTACATGAGCAAGATCCACACCACCACCCAAGGTATGTTATTCCATCTTAGAGAAGCTTTACTCCAAGACATGAGTCAAAGCAACTCAACAAGATGTGAATGCATCAAGATGCTTAAACGAAAAATGGTAACCCCATTTTGAGCTTAAACGATGAGTATGACCTATGATCAAGTGCTCTCACTTGACTCCTACGTCAATATACTCTAACATAGGTGACTATGTCACCGCCCAACTCTAGATGAAGTTCTCTTGTGATCTTTTCTGTGTTATTGCATTTGTCTCATGCATATTTGTTTTCTTTTTTAAAAAAAACTTCATCTAGATATTTCAGTTTCTTGTCTTTTCTTTTTGTTTTTGTTCTGCATTTTCTGCATCCAATTCATTGCAAATCTTTGTGAGATCTTAATTGTCTAGTGAGCTGAGGTGACAAGTGTTTTTCTCTGTGATGAACTCGGTTTCACCGACTTGTAGTTTTTGGTCCAACCGAATCCTTTCGGTACCACCGAAACATGCCACTCGGTGCCACCGATTTCACAACAGGAAAAATAGTTTGCCACTTGTTTAATATTTCTTCTGATCCAGCTCCACTCAATGAATCTTGTCCTCTACAAGCATCACAGTTTTATCCATTGCTTTGTGCTGAGTCTCAAGGACCAAACCCATTCGACAGATTCCAGAAAGCCCTTCTTGGAAATTGATGTCAAAGGGGGAGAGAGAGATCACATCAAAGCTTATCACCTACAAGGGAGAGAGTATTAATGGGAAGAAAGAGATCTCTAGGGGGAGAGAATACTCAAGGATCCCAGATGCTTGATGTTCAAGAGGAGAGATGCCACATGTCTTTTTTGGGGGAAAGACATGTTCATATGTGCTTATTTGAATTAAGCTCTATCCATTTGTATCTTTTCTATCCATTTGTATCTTTCAGCTCTGATTTTCTGTTCCCTATCTTCTCCCAATATCCCATGCCAGATTCAGGGGAAGCAAGACATCTAAGGGAAAGAAATCATTCAAATTCATTGCATATCTTTACTCTTGGGGACATGTCTAATCCAATGTAGTACCTTGTACTCACTCTCTACATGTCATCCCAGTCTTGGTATTCTTGTGGTTTCTTTTGTTTGCTCTGGTTAGTGGATGTACCTGTGTTATCTAACCTTGTTTGTGCAGGTTCATTCCATCCTAAGACAACTCAAGACTACAAGGTAAGTATATGCATCAAAATCATGAGTATGAGGAATTCTTGCTTATGTACATACTGTTTGCAAGAAGGACTCATGAGCATGAAGGTATTTTCCTTAATAATCTTTTGCTCTGATGCATATGGCCAAGATACATGTAACACATTGCCTACTCTGTCATGGTTATGCTCTCACATGCTTCTATATTTCATATTCACATGATTGCATACATTTAGGGGGAGCCTATGATTGTTACATGTCCTTCCAAAGCTTTACTTCCTATTCTTTATATCTTTGTCTAAAGCTTTGATGTATGTTGCCATCAATTACCAAAAAGGGGGAGATTGAAAGCACAAGTGCTCCCTAGGTGGTTTTGGTAATTAATGTCAACATATCTCTCGTTGGACTAACATTTTTATCTAGTATGTTTCAGATAAGTTCAACAATGGAGTGGCATGGACTAAAGGACGTGGGAACTCCTTCAAGATGCCAAGGACAAAGGATTGGCTAAAGCTTCAAGCTCAAGACTCTTCATTTTACATTTTATTGATCCAAGATCACATTGAGTCTATAGGAAAAGCCAATACTATCAAGGAGGGATGAGGTGTTGCTTAATGAGCCTCTTGCTTCATGTGCTTGGTGTTATGGTCCAAAACCTTCAGCTACTTTCCCACTTCCACATATGACCTAAACCTAAAGTCAAACTCGGACCTACCGATTCTTTCTATCCGGCGCCACCGAGTTTCACATGTCATAGCCACTGCCAAACCCTAAGAAAATTGGTTCTACCGATAGGGATCTCGGTCTCACCGAGATGGGATTGTAATCTCTGTGTGTATGTCCATTACCAAAATCGGTCTCACCGAGTTTAGGCAATCGATACTACCGAGATTACAATGCAAACTCTCTGGTTAACTTATTACCAAAATCGGTCCAACCGAGTTTAGTAACCGGTCCCACCGAGTTTGCTTGACCAACTCTCTGGTTAGCTAATTACCAAAATCGGTCTCACCGAGTTTGTGTAATCGGTCTCACCAAGATTACGTTATGCCCTAACCCTAACCATATCGGTCCTACCGAGTTGCATATCGGTCCCACCGAAAATCACTAACGGTCACTAGGTTTACTAAATCGGTCCGACCGAGTTTTTTGATTCGGTCCCACCGAGATTGGTAAATTGTGTGTAACGGTTAGATTTTGTGTGGAGGCTATATATACCCCTCCACCTCCTCTTCATTCATGGAGAGAGCCATCAGACTAAGCCTACACTTCCAGCATCCTATTTCTGAGAGAGAACTACCTACTCATGTGTTGAGGTCAAGACATTCCATTCCTACCATATGAATCTTGATCTCTAGCCTTCCCCAAGTTGCTTTCCACTCAAATCTTCTTTCCACCAGATCCAAATCGTATGAGAGAGAGTTGAGTGTTGGGGAGACTATCATTTGAAGCACAAGAGCAATGAGTTCATCATCAACACACCATTTGTTACTTCTTGGAGACTGGTGTCTCCTAGATTGGCTAGGTGTCACTTGGGAGCCTCCGACAAGATTGTGGAGTTGAACCAAGGAGTTTGTAAGGGCAAGGAGATCGCCTACTTCGTGATGATCTACCGCTAGTGAGGCAAGTCCTTCGTGGGTGATGGCCATGGTAGGATAGACAAGGTTGCTTCTTCGTGGACCCTTCGTGGGTGGAGCCCTCCGTGGACTCGCGCAACCGTTACCCTTCGTGGGTTGAAGTCTCCATCAACGTGGATGTAGGATAGCACCACCTATCCGAACCATGCCAAAAACATCCGTGTCTCCAATTGCGTTTGAATTCTCCAAACCCTTCCCTTTACATTCTTGCAAGATGCATGCTTTACTTTTCGCTACTCATATACTCTTTGCATGCTTGCTTGATATGTATTATGAATGTTGAAATTGTGCCTAAACTCCACTTAAACCGAAAAAGTTTAAAAACTGCAACTTTAGCACTAAGTGTCTAATCACCCCCCTCTAGACACATCTTCTCAAGATCCTACAAGATGAATCTGGTGGAAACTCGGACTGGTGGCGAATATTTGCAGGGCGATGCAACGCGGACTGGTGGCGAATCTGTGATGGAGGTGGACTCGGATTAGCGTGATGGCGGTGGATATGTGGTATATGGTAGCGGCGATGACGATGTTGCGGCGGCGGCATGGCAACTTGTGAATAGAACTCAAAACTCTAAAGTACTAGACGCTAGGACCAGCAACTTGACACGATGATGCAACCGCAAATTCAACAAAGCAAACACAGAAAAGATTATGCAAAGACTCAGATTGGTTCGGATAAGATGAACTAACCCTAATTGTTTTTGGATTTTTCATGGACTATAGGTATGAAGAACAGACTCGATCTATACTATGAAAAACTGTAAAATCTCATCGAGCAACCTGGAAATCTGATACCACTTGATAGAGGCAAAGCTGTCCCGATGTTTCGATGAGATAGCAATCATTTTCTGTGGGAGTCGACTTTGACTATCCGACTACGAACGTGCGAAGACGTCGTGCCTTAGCAATCGCTAAACCAACTTTCGAGGGGTTATTGACCACGCCGGAGCACAATCAACCTCACCACGAGGGTCTATTTCCTTCGAGCAAACGAAGAACATGCAAGAAACTGAGATTGCAATATGGATATTCCAAATAAAAGAGGAAAGCTTTATTAATGAAGGTGGGGTTCTGTGAGGCCTTGGTCTGGTCGTTGAACACAAACGAAGTACGCGAAGTTGCAGCTATGGCGAACTTTTAATCTAAACAAAATCCAAAGTCCAAAAGGTGCCCTAAGGGTTGTATATATGGATGAAGAGGGGGGAATTTTGTGGCCCTTGGGGAAGGGGTCCGAAACCAACCCTATCTCTTGTTTCCCCACACATACGGACTCTAAACACAGCCTATACTTATGTATTTCGAAATTACATGGGCCTGGCCCAATAATAAGGTGATGCAGCACCTAGAATAGCCTCTGGACGAAATTTATGAAGTGGCATCTTGTATATTTCGTCCAAGGCTTCATGCACTCCTTATGGTGGCTTCAAAGTCCTGAAATCATCACTTGCAACTCCGTTCTTGTTCCATTGGTGCATGCCATCAACTCCATGCTTGTTCTTGCTCCAATGTCCATCCTTCTCCAAGCTAGGCCCTTCATTTTTAATCAAAACAAATGTATCCAATTTAGGCAGCATCATATTCTCATGAACATTAGAATCATTACCAAGAAATGAAAGTACCTGGTAATTTAATTTGCATGCGCGAGCTCTAGTAATTGGTCCGGTATATGTAACAGTAGGGGCTATGGGTGTAACAATGGTATTGATGTCCTCATCACAAAGGCAAGTAAAGCATCTCATAGACCATGGACATGTGCGTGAAAGTTTGAGTACTTGTGCCGTACCGGTCATCCTTGTACCAAAACGAGACGGTAGCTTTCGCATGTGTTCCGATTGTAGACCCATCAATGCTATCACCGTTCGATATAGGTACCCCATTCCACACCTTGATGATATACTTCATGAACTTAGCGGTGCCACTATCTTTTCAAAAATTGATCTTAAAAGTGGTTACTATCAATACGCATACAAAAGGGTGATGAATGGAAAACCACTTTCGAAACAAAATTTGGTCTATATGAGTGGTTAGTCATGCCTATGGGTTTATCGGAAGCACCGGGTACTTTCATGCGTCTCATCATTATGTCTTTCGCCCTTACATTGGTGAATTTGTTGTTGTCTACTTTGATGAATCCTTGTTTTTAGAAAATCTCTCAAAGAACATGTCACCCACCTTCGCACCATGCTACAAACTCTTCGAAAAGAGCAACTTTATGCTAATATGGAAAAATGCCTCTTTGGTGTTGATAACCTTGTTTTCTTGAGTTTCGTAGTATCTTCTAAGGGTGTTCATGTTGATGAATCTAAGATCAATGCTATTAAAACTTGGCCCCAACCAACCAATTTGCAACAAGTGCGTAGTTTTCTTGGTTTAGCCGGTTTCTACCGTAGATTTGAGAAGGATTTTAGCACCATTGCTTCACCTTTGCATGCTTTGAGTAAGAAAAATGCACCGTTTGTTTGGGGAACATCCCATGATATCGCTTTCAATGAGCTTAAGAACTTGCTTACTCATGCTCCCATGCTTGCATTACCCAACTTTGACAAACCTTTTGAAATTCATTGCGATGCTAGTGGTAATGGCATATGAGGTGTGTTAACGCAAGAGAAGCGCCCCATGGTATATTTTAGTGAGAAACTTTCCGGAGCGCAACTCAATTATCCCATCTATGACAAAGAGCTATATGCTTTAGTGCGAGTTTTGCGTGAATGGGAACATTACCTTCGCCCTCATGAGTTCATCATCCATACCGACCATGAAACGCTTAAATACCTTAAGGGTCAAACTAAGTTGAGCAAGCATCATGCTAAGTGGAGTGAATTTATTGAGTCTTTTCCTTAGGTCATCAAGTATATGAAAGGTAAGGAAAATGTTGTGCCGGATGCACTTTCCCGTATATGCATGCTTGTTACTCAACTTGAATTAAATGTCATTGGCTTTGAGCACATAAAAGACTTGTATGAGCATGATCCTACTTTTGCCATTCCTTATGCCAAATGCTTGACGCACACATCTTGGGAACGCTATTACATCAAAGATGGTTATCTTATGAGAGCTAACAAACTATGCATCCCCGAGTCTTCTTTTTGTATGTTACTTTTGCAAGAATCTCATGGAGGAGGACTAATGGGACATTTTGGACGCGACAAGACCCTTGCTACGCTCTCAAAGAACTACTTTTGGCCAAAGATGTTTCGTGACGTCAACCGTTTCACCAACCGATGCTCTACATGTCGCAAAGCTAAGTCTAAAGCTCAATCTCATGGATTATATATGCCTCTTCCAATTCCATTCAAACCATGGGAAGATATTAGCATGGATTTTGTGCTTGTCTTGCCTCGAACTCGAAATGGCAAGGATTCCGTTTTTGTTGTTGTGGACCGATTCTCTAAAATGGCACATTTCATTCCTTGCAACAAGATAGACGATGCTTCACATGTTGCCAATCTCTTTTGTAGGGAAATCCTGCGACTTCATGGAGTGCCAAAGACGATTGTCTCGGACCGCGACCTCAAGTTCTTAAGTTACTTTTGGAAGACCTTATGCGCCAAGCTCGGAATAAAGCTACTATTCTCCACGGCATATCATCCACAAACCGACGGCCAAACGGAGGTGACAAACCATACGCTCTCCACCCTTCTTCACGTGCTAATCAAGAAGAACATCAAGGAGTGGGAAGAGTGCTTACCCATCGCTGAGTACGCCTACAACCGCGCAAGACATTCGACTACCGGCAAGTCCCCCTTCGAGGTCGCCTACGGTTTCAATCCGTTGTCCCCATTAGACATTCTACCTCTACCACTCCAAGAGCGCACAAACATGGACGCGAGTGCCCGAGCCAACCACCTCAAGAAGATGCATGAAGATACAAGGCACACGATCGAGCGCCAAGTACAACGACTCGCGACCAAGCTCAACGTCACCAAGCACCCCATGATCTTCAACATTGGCGATCTTTTGTGGCTACACCTCCGCAAGGAACGCTTCCCCAACGAGCGCAAGTCCAAAGTCCTAGCACGAGCCGATGGACCCTTCAAGGTGCTTGCACGCTACAACAACAACTTATACAAGATCAACATCCCATGTGACAAGTACTCCGTGAGCGACATCTTCAACGTCAAAGATCTCTCCCGGTACCATGGTGATGAGGATTTCGATCCGAGGTCGGATCTTTCCCAAGGCAGGGGAGATGATGCGGAGCGTCCCAAGGTCATCCCTATGGACCTACCATTGTCTCATCAAGTGCCTAGTGGACCCATAACTCGATCACGTGCAAGAGCTCTCGAGACCGAGGTGACATCTCTCCTCTCACAATTCCACTTCGATGACCATGAGACATGGCTACTACCTCAAACGGAGACATTGTGCATACTCAGGTATCAAGGAGTTAGCCATGGAGACGCCAAGGAGCAAGGAGAATCCGAAGACGAACATGGACGTGAAGACGGAGAAGGAAAAGGGCTCAGTCAGCAGAAGCCCGGACGATCTGGACCGCCGTCCGGATGATCCGGCCTTAGCCCGGATGATCCGGACCCCGGCCCGTACGATCCAACTAAGATGCCTAATGACACCCGAAGCTTCAACATGAGGTCGGATCATCCGGACCCAGGCCCGGACCATCCGGGCACACCCGGACGTCCGAACCAGGACCCGGACATCTGGCCCTCCCGCAGCGGCTCCAACACATCCGGATCATCCGGACGCCGACCCGGATCATCCGGACCCCCGAAGCCCGGATCATCCGGACCAACTCCCGGATCATCCGGCCACCGCCTGCGTGTGTGACTTGGGCCGAGGCCCGTTTACCCGTTTCATCCCCTCACTTACCCCTTCACCCCTTGGGCTATAAATAGACCTCCTGTAGGATCGGAAGTATGTCTAGAGGAGGGGTGATTAGACTACTTGACCAAATAAAAACTTAACCTTTTCCCAATTTTAGTTCTTGGCAGATTTTAGCAACTTTAGGACAAGTCAAGCAATCATTACACAATTCAAGCAAGCATGCAAAGAGTATATAGTAGCGGAAAGTAAAGCATGCAACTTGCAAGATGTAAAGGGAAGGGTTTGGAGAATTCAAACGCAATTGGAGACACGGATGTTTTTCCCGTGGTTCGGATAGGTGGTGCTATCCTACATCCACGTTGATGGAGACTTCAACCCACAAAGGGTAACGGTTGCGCGAGTCAACGGAGGGCTCCACCCACGAAGGGTCCATGAAGAAGCAACCTTGTCTATCCCACCATGGCCATCGCCCACGAAGGACTTGCCTCACTAGCGGTAGATCTTCACGAAGTAGGCGATCTCCTTGCCTTTACAAACTCCTTGGTTCAACTCCACAATCTTGTCGGAGGCTCCCAAGTGACACCTAGCCAATCTAGGAGACACCACTCTCCAAGAAGTAACAAATGGTGTGTTGATGATGAACTCCTTGCTCTTGTGCTTCAAATGATAGTCTCCCCAACACTCAACTCTCTCTCATAGGATTTGGATTTGGTGGAAAGAAGATTTGAGTGGAAAGCAACTTGGGGAAGGCTAGAGATCAAGATTCATATGGTAGGAATGGAATATCTTGGCCTCAACACAAGGGTAGGTGGTTCTCTCTCAGAACATATGAGTTGGAAGTGTAAATGTGTTCTGATGGCTCTCTCCATGAATGAAGAGGAGGTGGAGGGGTATATATAGCCTCCACACAAAATCCAACCGTTACACACAATTTACCAATCTCGGTGGGACCGAATCAACAAACTCGGTTGGACCGAAAAGGTAAACCTAGTGACCGTTAGAGATTTTCGGTGGGACTGACATGCAACTCGGTAGGACCGATATGGTTAGGGTTAGGGCATAACGTAATCTCGGTGAGACTGATTACGCAAACTCGGTGAGACCGATTTGGTAATTGGCTAACCAGAGAGTTGGTCAGGTAAACTCGGTGGGACCGATTTGCTCTTTCGGTGAGACCGAAAAGTTACAAAAGGGAAACAGAGAGTTTACATTGCAATCTCAGTGGGACCGATTTGCTCTTTCGGTGAGACCGAAAAGTTACAAAAGGGAAACAGAGAGATTGCAACCCCATCTCGGTGAGACCGAGATCCCTATCGGTAGAACCGATTTGCTAGGTTTGGCAGTGGCTTATGACAAGTGAAACTCGGTGGCGCCGGATGGAAAGAATCGGTAGGACCGAGTTTGGCTTGGAGTTTAGGTCATTTGTGGATATGGCAAAGTAGCTGAGGATTTTGGAGCATATCATTAAGCACATGAAGCAAAAGGCTCATTAAGCAACACCTCATCCCTCCTTGATAGTATTGGCTTTTCCTATGGACTCAATGTGATCTTGGATCACTAAAATGTAAGAAGAAGAGTCTTGAGCTTTTGAGCTTGAGCCAATCCTTTGTCCTTAGCATTTTGAGGGTTCCACTTTAACCATCCATGCCATGCCAATCATTGAGCTTTCCTGAAATAATTGTCTTGGAATAGCATTAGCTCAATGAGCTATATGTTTTTATGAATTACCAAAACCACCTAGGGATAGTTGCAGTTTCAATATCCCCCTTTTTGGTAATTGATGACAACATATAGATCAAAGCTTCGACAAATGATAATAGGAATGAATTATATCGTCGCTTTGAGAAGTATGTGATAAGTAAGAGCTCCCCCTAAATTTGTGCATATGTAAAATTTGCTTTGGACTGCAAATGCACAAAGAGTTAGAATTATGGGTTACTCTTCCATGTCACATACATCTTGGTGGAGCGCTCAAAATGATAATAATGAAATACATGCACTCATCACCAAGGAAAAGTGAATGACCATATAAGATAGATAAAATATATCAAGCATGCATAAGTGTAGCTCATGATCAAACACATGATCATCAATGTCTCACAAGCATATCAAAGTATCTCGACCAAAAGAAAAAAATGTTTGAAAAACCACCAAATAAAGCAAGAGAGAAAAAAACAACACACACTCTCTCTCGAAGCCTATGCTCTATACATTCTTCTCCCCCTTTGGCAACAAGTTACCAAAAAGTTCCTAGAAAATGCATAGTGCTAGATCGACACTCAGGCTTGATCTTCTGGTGGTGGTGGAGTCCGGATCACTCCAAGGACGAAGGCTTCCATAGACGTGGTTGGAGTTGGAGCTAAAGTGGAAGCTGGAGCTGGTTAGGCTGGTGTTGTGGCTGGAGCTGAGGCGGTGGCTCTTGTGTCAGGAACTGGCACTGCACTGGACCTCTGAGCTCGTGGCACTCTGGCAAATGCATCAGTGGTAGTCTTCCCTTTCCTCTCCTGCATGTCATCTTGGAGTTGCTCCACTGCAGTCTGAATCTCTGTCACCTTGATATCCAAGTCATAGAACTTTTGTTCTACGATTCTCTCTAAGCTTGCCTGGTTCTGAGTTAGGGTGGCCAGTCATTTCTCAATCCGCAGGGTGGATGCAATCAAGTAACTGAGCTGCTCTTGCTTGTTCTTCAAGAAGTACTCAGATGCCTCCTCTTGAGTTGGCATCTTGGCAGCTTTCTCCTTCCTTACCTTCTCCTTCTTGGCTTGTGCTTGGGCTGATGATGGTTCATTTTCATTCATCACAACTTGGTTGTCCTCGAAATCTGGATGAATAGGCAAATGTTCCTTGTCCAACAAGTATGTGTCTATGCCCATTCTTGAGTTAATCAACATCTGGATCTGAGGGGCATAACCACAGCTCCTCTTCTGATCTGCTGCAGTCCTCTTGATAGTCTCTACTATGAGGCTCATAACCTTAAATTTCTGAGGCACATCAAAGATATGTAGCAGGTTGATGGCATGACCTCTGATCATCCTGTGATCTCCAGACTTGGGCAAAACTGTGTGCCTAAGGATCCAGTTGATCGTAGGCAGACCTGACAACAAGTGTTTACAGACCCAAACTGGTGAGTCAAGATCATCTGCTGGAATCTCCTTGTACATATTTGCCATAGTGTTATGATCCATCTTTTTCTTGGAATAGACATCCAAGTCATCTTCATTTTCCTCTGGGGCATTGATCAACTTTGCCCATTCCTCAACAGTTGAGTGGTACCTTGTACTTTCAGACATCCATGTGATCCTTCCATCTGGATAGAAGTGTGCTGTGGAGTAGAATTGCATAATCAGCTCCTCATTCCACTTTGTGAGCTTCTGCCCAACAAAGTCAGCTACTCCACATGCCTTGAAGCTGTCTTGCACTTCAGGATAGTGCTCTTCATTGTCCTTGATATATTCCCAATCTACCCATCTCATGTCACACACAACTGGCTTCTTGTCCAATAAGACTGTCTCATAGAAGTCCTGTTGTTCCTTAGTGTGGAACCTATAGTCAACAGCAGTCCTCCTCCTGGTAGCATATGGATCCTTTGCTCTCCACTTTCTTAGCCCAGAGTCTCTTCTGATCTTCATATCCTCAGCCACAGGATGAGCATCATTGTGGTCTGGGATCTTGGGCTTCAACTTTCTCAGCACTTGGCCTTCCTCTTCTTCTGCAGTTTCAGGCACTGGGGCCTTGTTCTTTTCAGCAGCTGGGATGCTTCTTGTATTTCTCTTATGTTTTGGCTTTGGAGCTGGCTTGGCCTTGGAAGTAGCCTTGGGGGCTTCCTTGGGCTTAGATGCAGTTGCCCCTGATCTTATAGCATCACCCATCAGTTTGGGTGCCTTAGGTGCTGGTGCAGCAACCTCTTCTTCTTCTTCTTCTTCTTCTTCTTCTTCTTCTTCTTCATCATCATCATCATCATCATCAGAAGAATCTCTCCTCATAGAAGGCTTGCCAACAACTCTGGCAGTGGTTGTTCTAGCTCTCTTCTTTTTCTTGTCCTGGCCAATTTCTTCCTCCTCAGATTCCATAGTGAATTTTATAGTTTCCTCAGGAACAGCCTTCCTAGGCTTGGAGGTTGGAACTCTCCTAGCAGGTGCTTTCTTGTGCATTCCTGGCTTGATGGCTGCAGCTGAGCCATATTCCTTCTTGAGCACAACTCTCTTAGAAGTTGCTTCCTCCTCTGCCACATAGTCCTCATCCTCTGATTCTGAGGTTCTCTTCTTCCTTTGTCTTGTGGCAGCTTTTGGCAGGTTGCTGGGGGTGCTCCTGCTGCCTTCATCTGAAGAGCCGGAGGGACTAGTGCCCTCACTCATCTGCACTGGCTGCTCTGACAGGTTCTAGCTATCACTCTGGTCTGACATGATGAACAAGCTGACTGCTAACCCTGTGAATAGTTTATAGATGAGGTAGAGTGGATGAGCATCACAAAATGCAGAGATTTTTGCAAAAGAATGCTTCAAAAACTTAGTTTTAGTTTCCCACAGAAAGCATTTCGGATCTACCGATTTTCAAACTCGGTGATACTGAAGCAGTTTTTGGAACCTAAACTAGTGAACTCGGTTGGACCGAGTCACAGTTCGGTGGCACCGAGACTACTAGGGTTTCACAAAGTTCCAAAATCGGTCACACCGATTAGCAATACTCGGTCAGACCGAGTCTTACTTGTGCAATGGCATAAGCCAAATCGGTGGGACCGAGTTTTTCAACTCGGTGGGTCCGAGATGGTTTCGGCGGAAACCTAACCCTAAAATTTTCGAATCAAACCTATTCTACGAGTTCATTGACTGGATAGGAGTTTATCAAACGTGGCAAGAATCATTATGATCACAATGTGCTAGGAATCGGATTGGGAAGTAGCACAAAGATCGAGTCCATACCCTAGTTCGGCGGAGACTCGCTACGGCGGCAACGGCGGGGTTGATTCTCGTTGACGGCGACGGAGACCAGCGACTGGAGGCGGCTGGCGGCGAGGAGACGATCCGGAGACCACGTAGGCAGAGCGAGCTATCGCGCGAGCGAAAGGGTTCGGAGAAATTTCCAAAAAATTTCCCGTATCTATATATAGCCCGACCCTGTCGGTGTGACCGAGTGGAACAACTCGGTGGCACCAAGATGCAAAACTATATACAGTTATTGCAACTCGGTGTGACCGAATGGTTCAAATCGGTTGCACCGAGATCGAAAACATAGATCAACTTAATGATCTCGGTAAGACCGAAAGTGGGGTATCGGTCAGACCGAGAATCACAAAGAGGTTTTGGAAGTTTAAGTCTATGACGAATTGGGGACTCCGAGTGCTCCTCACACAGAGTGGTTCGAATCTGACTTGATCAATTTTGTGATGTAGCATGAATAGAGTTTGAGACGAGAAAAGCATAGATAGCTAGAGGAGGTTCTTAGGCATTCTTGTCCATCCACTTGGCAAAAGAAAAATAAATCCAAACAAACAAAACAACAAGTGGATGTCCTCGAATGAGTAAAATATGCAACCAACATGCTCACACAATAAAATGGCAATTGAAATATGTGACAAAGCATGCACAACCAATTCTAGCATCTATCATGCCATTGGCGATGACTAGGTCATCTATATATGAATATATTGACTTAGGAGTCAAATGAGAACATTTGATCATAGGTCATACTCATCGTTTAAGCTCAAGTGGGGTTACCACTTTTACATAAAGCATTGTTGTGTTCACATCATTAGAGTTGCTTTAACTCAAGTCTTAGAGTAAAGCTCCCCCTAGATGTGATATCCCCCCTAAGAGGGATGAATAACCTTGAGTTTTGTCGATGATGACTTCATGTAGATGTTGAAGATGTGGATGCTCAATGTTGATGTAGATCACTTGGAGCTATCCTTTTGAGTGAGTTGCACTTTCAATACCTACATGGGTTAGTCCCACAAGGAACAAACAGGAATATCCATAGACATGGAGTGATGCACACACAAGATGATGTCTATGAAAGTTTTTAGGTTACCTTGTCCCTTGACTTACCAACAAGAGGGTTTGTGACTCCTTGAACTAGTGCAAGATGTGGAAGTTGATTGCACTTGTTTTTGCCAAAATGATAAGAGTGAAGTATGTTGGCGGAGTCACCCTCAAGAACTCTCTAGTTCTTCTTCTTTTGGATCCACACCATCTTGATGAGAATCCTTGGAGTTGTAGTCGTACTTGATGAAGTGGAACTTGAAGTAGTCTTGGGAATCCACTTGACTAAGGTCTTAGGAGCTTCTTCAAATGCATCAATTTCCTCTTGAAGCTTGTCCTTGCCTTTTTGCTTGTAGTCTTGTGGTGGAAGATCATCTTGAGTTTGTGTCCCTTTGAAAGACGTAGGATCATACTTCTCTTGTTGAGGAACAAACTTTGTCTTGGGGTATTGATCTTCTTCCCACTCAACTCCATTGGCATTGAACTTTCGTTCAAAACCAACACCTTGATTCTTCCGGTGCCTTCCTTGCTTGCGTACAATCTCCTCGAATTTCTTACTTCCGGCAAGGCTTCTGTACACTCCTTTCTATATGATTCCCTTCAATAAGCTATTTTCTTTCTCAAGTGTAACTTGGCTAAGAGAATCGTTAGTGGAATCAAGAGAACTACTAGAAGCAACAATATTAGATTTAACATGATCATTGTTACTACTAGAGGAAGAATCTTTCTTGTTCTTGTTATTAGACTTGACTTGAGGCATGTAAGTGGATAAGAGTAAACGCTTGGCAATGTAAGAAGAACTTTTCTTGCGGAGATCATCATTGATTGCCTTTAAGAACTCATGCTCTTGCTCAAGATTGAGCTTTTCAAAGCGTAACTTCTCATGAGCTCTTAAAAGTTCTCGATGATCTTCGAAGATAGTTTCATGAGCTAACTTAAGAGTGTTTAGTTCTTTAGTTAGAGCCTCAATTTTCTCCTTATCATTGTCATTCGTTTTATCTTGATTAGCATGATTAATTGACGTTTCATCATAGTATTTATCACTAGAGTTGTCAACAAGTAAATCATCATCACCTAACAAGTCATCCTCATCACTATTGAAATCAACATACTCAGGATGAGTTACCTTAGGACCTTTGGCCATGAAGCATCTTCCAATTCCTTCATTTGGTGAGTCAAATATGTCGTAGGAGTTGGTTGACACAAGTGCTAGACTGGCAAATCCTTCATCTTGAGTATATTCGAAATCGGAGTGATAACTTCTCTCGGAGTGGTTGTCGGAGTCGGAGCCGGATACCCATTCACCAACATGAGCTTGATGTCTTCGTTTTATGTAGCTCATTGATGATTTTTCCTTTCTTTCCGAATCCTTGCCTCTCCGTGAGTATCTTCGTTCATAACGATCATCTCTACTCCTTCTCTCTCTTGATGGTGATTCTTCTCTTTTGCCTCTTCTTTTTGGAGAATCTTTTCTTCTTTTGTAGGGAGCCGTACACTCATTGGAATAGTGTCCGGGTCTTCCACAATTGTAGCAGTTTCGCTCTCGACTAGAAGATCTTTTGTCATTGTAGGACCTTGACTTGGAGCTTCTATCTTTGCTTCTACTCTTGTAGAATTTGTTGAAGTTCTTCACCATTAAGCTCAATTCTTCGTTGAAGTTTGTTTCTCACTTGATGATGTGGGGGCTTCACATGAGGCTTTGTAGGAACCACTTGATTTGTTGTGAAGTTCCTCTTTATCCTTGAGTGACATATCATGAGCAACAATTCTTCCAATGACCTCCGTTGGCTTGAGATCTTTGTAATTGGGATCATTTGGATCAATGTGCACACAATATCATATTTTCCATCCAAGGCTCTTAGGATCTTCTTGATGATGAATCTGTCAGTCATCTCTTCACTCCCTAAGCCGGCAATCTCGTTTGTGATGAGAGCAAGCCTAGAGTACATTTCAGCGACACCTTCACCATCCTTCATTTTGAAGTTGTCAAGTTGACTTTGAAGCACATCCAATTTGGATTCCTTGACGGAGTCGGTATCTTCTTGCATATCAATCAAAGTATCCCAAATTTCCTTTTGTCGGGGGGAATCGGCTTCCTCGAACACCTATGGGGACCGAGCCCCTTACTGGTTCGGCGGGGGGCGGAGGTTGCACAAAGAGCGGATCGAGGTGGTGCACACAAGGGATTTTACCCAGCTTCGGGCCGCCAGGATGCGTAAAACCCTACTGTTGCTTTGTGGATTGTATTGTGTTCTTGCTCGGGAGCGCGTGGTGCTACAGTACACACGAGCCGCTGGCGAGACCGAGCGTGGCGATGGGTGTCCTCCCCGGCCGGGGCGCTTCGTGCCCAATCCTCCGCCACCTCCCCGGGCTCTCTCCTTGTCGCGCCGCTCGTACTCGGCCTTTTGTAGCTCGACGAGCCGCTCGACCTGCTTGCAGCTCTGGAGGTCATGGCCCTTGGTGCGATGGATCTCGCAGTACTGTTTGCTGGTGCCGTCCCGCTTGTCGGCGGTCGCCACGGCCTGGCAGTGGACGCATCCGGCAATCTCCTTGCCAGAGCTACCAGCCTGGGCCTTCTTGGCGGCGCCTTCATCGCCGGACTGCTCAACAACCAGTACTTCTTGGCTCTTTTTCTTTCTGTTGCTCCGTCGCCGGCCCTTCCTTGCCGGGGCGGTATCCTCACTGTCAGATTCTCCTGCTCCAGTGTTCTCTCCGGGGAGTTTCCTCCCTTCCTAAGCACGGGCACACTTGTCGGCCAGGGCATATAGCTCGCTGACGTCTTTGATCTTGCACATCGCCATCTACTCCCGCATCCTGCGGTTACGCACGTTCTGATGGAACGCGCTGATGACCGCAGCGGGGTGGACGTCTGGGATGTTGTAGTGTACACGGCTGAATCTCTGGATGAACTTGCGCAAGGGTTCCCCTTCCTTCTGGACGAGCAGATGGAGGTCGCTCGCTTGGCCATGGGGTTTGTGGCCGCCCGTAAAGGCGCCAACAAACTGATGGCGCAAGTTTGTCCAGGAGGTTATGGAGTTATCCGGCAAGTGCATGAGCCAGGATCTGACGTTGGATTTGAGTACCAGCGGGAAGTAGTTGGCAAGGATCTTGTCGTCGAGCCCTCCAGCAGCCTGCACCGCGATGGTGTAGATGCTGAGGAACTCCGACGGATGCGACTTGCCGTCGTACTTCTCTGGTACGTCTGGCTTGAAATTCTTTGTGCTGGGCCACTGGACTTGCGGCAGCTCACGGGTGAACGCAGGGCAGCCCACCGCGTACGGCAGGTCGCCTGGTTCCCCTGGTGCATGCATGTCGACAGAGGGCCCAGCGCGGTGGTCTGATTGACGCCGCGCTTCTCTCCGACGCTCGATGCGAGTACGAGCGTCCTCTTGCTCTCGCTCGTGAAGAACTTGGCGTTGATCGCGACGAGCCCGCGGATTTGACGACGCGGTGGAGTCGTTGTCGTGATGATTCCGGCGAGTCGGTGATCTTGGCCTCTAGGGCGGGGAGTGCACGGTGGTTGCACCCCCACCGGTCCTGGCGCCATCGGTCCTCGCCTGGCCGTCCCGCCGCGGCTGCGACGCGCTGTGCTGCCGCGGGGTGTCGCCGTTGGCGAAACCGATGAGGCTCTGTATCGTGGCCCTCCAGTCGTCAAGCTTGTCCGCCGTTGGAGGGTAGTCCAGGAGCAGTTGAGCTCACGCCAGAGCTTCTGCTGGAGTGGCGGGCAGCGGTGGCGAACGGCGCGTGGAGCGGGATGTGCTCGAACTTCTAACTATGTTAGAAGGAGCAACACCCGAACCAGGCAGCCGCGCCACGCTCGCGCCAGCACGTTGGTGTGAGTACTGGCCTTGAGCGCCCTGGGATCCGCCGGCTCGATTTGGGTCCAGCGAGCGTATGGTACCATGGGCGCCAGGACGCTGTTGGTCCCGTGTCTCCTGAGAGGGGTGCGGTGCATGTTCGGACGCCGTGGCGCCATGAGCTGGCTCGACGATGCCCGTCCCACCGCCGGCGCCGTCCCCACCACCCGTTCGCTCCAAGGGCGGCGGGTTCGATGCGGACGGACCAGCCGCCTCCGGAGCCTTCTTCTTCGGTGGCATGTCGATGAAGGTGAAGGAGATCTAGCTGGTGCAGGCGCCGGATCAGGTTCGCACAACTTCGACGCCCCCTACCTGGCGCGCCAAAGATGTCGGGGGGAATCGGCTTCCTCGAACACCTATGGGGACCGAGCCCCTTACTGGTTCGGCGGGGGGCGGAGGTTGCACAAAGAGCGGATCGAGGCGATGCACACAAGGGATTTTACCCAGCTTCGGGCCGCAAGGATGCGTAAAACCCTACTGCTGCTTCGTGGATTGTATTGTGTTCTTGCTCGGGAGCGCGTGGTGCTACAGTGCACACGAGCCGCTGGCGAGACCGAGTGTGGCGATGGGTGTCCTCCTCCCTCCTACGTGCGCATGGGGCCTCCTTTTATATGCTCAAGGGGTTACCCACAGGTGGCAGCGCAGGTGGGGGCAAAAATGGGAGAATGCTGTAGTGGGTACAGCTGCCTGTACAGTGGCTGTATAGTGCTATCATACCTAACTCTGACGGCGGGGGACAAGGGCATTAAATGCCCGTCCGCGTCGCCCAGACGGTGCAGGGAAGTGGACCGTCAGGAGCGCCACCGTTTGCCATGATGGCTACTCTGTCAGCTTCGCTTCGCCACCGCATGCCCCTGGCTACACAACCTCCTGCCACGTGCGCCTGGAATGCCCCCAGAGCGACACGTTGGTGGGTGAGCTCGAGCGCAGGCACGGGGTGGTAACTTGCCGCGGCAAACGCCTTGCCGCGGTGGATGTCTTGTCGCGCCCGGGAGCTTGTCGCTCACCGGGCCTTGCCGGAGCGCGGGACGCGCCGTGGCAAGGTCCTTGTCGCGCCGTGGTTGGCCTTCCCGGCAAGCTCCTCTTGCCGGGGTCTTGTGCTTCGAGCGGTCGTCCCGGCAAGCTCCTCTTGCCGGGGCCTTGCTCTCTTCGGGTGGCCTTCCCGGCAGGCTCCTCCTACCGGGGGCTTGGCTCAAATACTTTGTTCTTGAATGGCCCAAGAGGGGACCGTGGAGGGTCTTGGCGATCACCTGGCAGGCCTTGCCGCGGGGTGCTACGACTGCCCGTGCAGAAGTTCGGGGTACTAAGGTACCCCTATTTTAGTACACCGACACCTTTGTATTCTCAAGACGGCTGATTTTGTTGAATTCTTCGGGGCATAATCCGTTGAAGAGAATATCACAAGCTTGAGCGTTGTATTGTAACATCTTCAACTCATCCGCGGTAGCTTCACGGTTTGGTTCTTTCCCATCGAAGAAGTTACCTTGCAAACCAACACACACAATAGCCCAAACGGCGGGGTTATGTCCAAGAATATGCATTTTCATTTTATGCTTCCAAGTTCCAACTAGCAAAATTAGTACCATCAAAGTAAGGACCTCTACGGTGATAATTTCCCTCGCTAGACGCCATACTCTCCTAGGTTGTGAAACCAAGGCTATGACCACCAAAAGCTATGGAAATCAAAGCAAATGGAAACCTGGCTCTGATACCACTTGTAGGATCGGAAGTATGTTTAGAGGGGGGGTGATTAGACTACTTGACCAAATAAAAACTTAACCTTTTCCCAATTTTAGTTCTTGGCAGATTTTAGCAACTTTAGGACAAGTCAAGCAATCATTACACAATTCAAGCAAGCATGCAAAGAGTATATAGCAGCGGAAAGTAAAGCATGCAACTTGCAAGAATGTAAAGGGAAGGGTTTGGAGAATTCAAACGCAATTGGAGACACGGATGTTTTTCCCGTGGTTCGGATAGGTGGTGCTATCCTACATCCACGTTGATGGAGACTTCAACCCACGAAGGGTAACGGTTGCGCGAGTCCATGGAGGGCTCCACCCACAAAGGGTCCACGAAGAAGCAACCTTGTCTATCCCACCATGGCCATCGCCCACGAAGGACTTGCCTCACTAGTGGTAGATCTTCACGAAGTAGGCGATCTCCTTGCCCTTACAAACTCCTTGGTTCAACTCCACAATCTTGTCGGAGGCTCCCAAGTGACACCTAGCCAATCTAGGAGACACCACTCTCCAAGAAGTAACAAATGGTGTGTTGATGATGAACTCCTTGCTCTTGTGCTTCAAATGATAGTCTCCCCAACACTCAACTCTCTCTCATAGGATTTGGATTTGGTGGAAAGAAGATTTGAGTGGAAAGCAACTTGGGGAAGGCTAGAGATCAAGATTCATATGGTAGGAATGGAATATCTTGGCCTCAACACAAGGGTAGGTGGTTCTCTCTCAGAACATATGAGTTGGAAGTGTAAATGTGTTCTGATGGCTCTCTCCACGAATGAAGAGGAGGTGGAGGGGTATATATAGCCTCCACACAAAATCCAACCGTTACACACAATTTACCAATCTCGGTGGGACCGAATCAACAAACTCGGTTGGACCGAAAAGGTAAACCTGGTGACCGTTAGAGATTTTCGGTGGGACTGACATGCAACTCGGTAGGACCGATATGGTTAGGGTTAGGGCATAACGTAATCTCGGTGATACCGATTACACAAACTCGGTGAGACCGATTTGGTAATTGGCTAACCAGAGAGTTGGTCAGGTAAACTCGGTGGGACCGATTTGCTCTTTCGGTGAGACCGAAAAGTTACAAAAGGGAAACAGAGAGTTTACATTGCAATCTCGGTGGGACCGATTTGCTCTTTTGGTGAGACCGAAAAGTTACAAAAGGGAAACAGAGAGATTGCAACCCCATCTCGGTGAGACCGAGATCCCTATCGGTAGAACCGATTTGCTAGGGTTTGGCAGTGGCTTATGACAAGTGGAACTCGGTGGCGCCGGATGGAAGGAATCGGTAGGACCGAGTTTGGCTTGGAGTTTAGGTCATTTGTGGATATGGGAAAGTAGCTGAGGATTTTGGAGCATATCATTAAGCACATGAAGCAAAAGGCTCATTAAGCAACACCTCATCCCTCCTTGATAGTATTGGCTTTTCCTATGGACTCAATGTGATCTTGGATCACTAAAATGTAAAAAGAAGAGTCTTGAGCTTTTGAGCTTGAGCCAATCCTTTGTCCTTAGCATTTTGAGGGTTCCACTTTCACCGTCCATGCCATGCCAATCATTGAGCTTTCCTAAAATAATTGTCTTGGAATAGCATTAGCTCAGTGAGCTATATGTTGTTATGAATTACCAAAACCACCTAAGGATAGTTGCACTTTCACCTCCCCCTCCCCATTTTTAGGGTTAGCAAAGTAGTAGCTCATATGTGAGGATATCTTGTGCTCATCCATATCGGATCGTCTCCTCGAGAGTGACCGCGGCCCCTCTACAGAGAAGATCGCCTTGGATTCAAGACCCCTTCTTGGGTGGCCCCATCAGGACCTCCTATACGGAGAAGAACCGGTTACCATTTGTATCATCCGTTGTTGACTTTGGATCTTGTATCTTACCTTTGTGTTCATTGATCTAGCACACGTGTAATCAAATCTTGTTGGTTAAGTGATTTCTCTCGTGTCCTCCTCGTGTTTCCCTCGTGTTCTCCCTTGTGTTCATCACGTTCTTCGTAGGGATCCGCTCCTTTCGTGAAAGATCGGCCATCTAGGGTTCCACCCTACATCAAATTTTGCCACAAAAACTCCATTGGAGCTCCATGACCTGCTAGTACTATCACAACCAAAAGTTTTATGTGCCCCTAACCAACTCTCGTGCTTCGACAACATTTCGGAGGCAAGATCCGGCTTGGAAAATTGACTTCCGAACGATTTTATGCTTGAGGTATACTCTGCCACCATCTACCACCCTTCCGCGAGCTCACCTACGGGCTAATATATGGACAATAACATATAGAACAATGCACCATCCTTCCATTACACACTAGAAAGACTACAGGTTCAGTCACGACACAAGGAGGAGGCTCTTCATCGCATCAAAACCCAAGAATTGACGCTTTACATCGTCAATCACCCATCTTGCTACCACCCTCACGTTTTCACCAGCGGATGCATTATTCTTGGAGCATAAAGTACATAACAGATCATCCTCACTCCATTTATGCACCCGAAAAATTATAGGTCATTCTGAGTTGTGCAAGATGGCTCGTCGGTGCGATCAAATTACCTTGAAAGTTGTATTCATGTTCTGTCCCGCGATGTTGTATCCATAAACCGGCAACAATTTTGCCACAAAAACTCCACTGGATCTCCATGACCCGCCAAAACAATCACAACCAAAAGTTGTATGCACCCGGAACCCACTCGCGGGGTTCGACAACATTTCAGAGACAAGATTCGGCTTGTAAAATTGAGTTCCGGATGATTTTATGCTTGAAGTATTACTCTGCCACCCTCTACCACCCTTCCGTGAGTTCATCTACGGACTGATATATGGATAATAACATATAGAACAATGCACCATCCTTCCATTACACACTAGAAAGACTACAACTTCAGTCACGACACAAGGGGGAGGCTCGTTGTTGCATCGAAACCCAAGAATTGATGCTTTACATGGTCTATCACCCATCTCGCTACCACCCTCACATTTTCACCCGCGGATGCATTATTCTTGGATCATAAAGTACATAACAGTTCATCCTCACTCCATTAATGCACTCGAAAAATTATAGGTCATTCCGAGTTGTGCAAGATGGCTCGTCGGTGTGATCATCTTATCTTGAAAGATGTATTCACGGTCTGTCCCGCGATGTTGTATCCATAAAACGGCAACAATTTTGCCGCAAAATCTCCATTGGAGCTCCATGACCCGCCAATACTATCACAACGAAAAATTTTATGCGCCCGTAACCAACTCTCGTGCTTCGACAACATTTCGGAGGCAAGATCCGGCTTGGAAAATTGAGTTCCAAATGATTTTATGCTTGAGGTATACTCTGCCACCTTTTGGCACCCTTCCGTGAGCTCACCTACGGGCTAGATATGGACAACAACATATAGAACAATGCACCATCCTTCCATTACACACTAGAAAGACTACAGGTTCAGTCACGACACAAGGAGGAGGCTCTTCGTCGCATCGAAACCCAAGAATTGATGCTTTACATGGTCAATCACCCAACTCGCAACCACCCTCACGTTTTCACCGGCAGATGCATTATTCTTGGAGGATAAAGTACATAACAGTTCATCCTCACTCCATTTATCCACCTGGAAAATTATAGGTCATTCCGAGTTGTGCAAGATGGGTCGTCGGTGCGATCATCCTACCTTGAAAGTTGTATTCACGGTCTGTCCCGCGATGTTGTATCCATAAAACGGCAACTATTTTGCCATAAAAACTCCGTTGGAGCTCCATGACCCGCTAATACTATCACAACCAAAACTTTTATGCGATCATAACCAGCTCTCGGGCTTCGACAACATTTCGGAGGCAAGATCCAGCTTGGAAAATTGAGTTCCAGACGATTTTATGCTTGAGGTATACTCTTCCACCATCTACCACCCTTCCGTGAGCTCACCTACGGGCTAATATATGGACAATAACATCTAGAACAATGCACCATCCTTCCATTACAAACTAGAAATACTACATGTTCAGTCACGACACAAGGAGGAGGATCTTTGTCGCATCGAAACCCAATAATTGATGCTTTACATGGTCAATCACCCATCTCGCTACCACCCTCACGTTTTCACCAGCGGATGCATTATTCTTGGAGAATAAAGTACATAGCAGTTCATCCTCACTCCATTTATGCACCCGAAAAATTATAGGTCATTCCAGTTGTGCAAGATGGCTCATCGGTGCGATCAAGTTACCTTGAAAGTTGTATGCATGGTCTGTCCCGCGATGTTGTATCCATAAACCGGCAACAATTTTGCCACAAAAACTCCATTGGATCTCCATGACCCGTGATAGAGGCAAAGGTGTCCCGATGTTTCGATGAGATGGTGGCTATCGTTTTATGTGGGAGTCAACCTTGACAATCCGACTACGAACGTGCGAGACGTCGCGCCTTAGTAATGGCTAAACCAACTTTCGAGGGTTATTGACCACGCCGGAGCACGATCAACCTGACCACGAGGGCCTGTTTCCTGCGAGCAAACGAAGAACAAGCAAAAATAAGATTGCAATCTGGATAATGCGAATATAAGAGGAAAGCTTTGTTAATGAAGGTTGGGTTCTGTGACGCCTTGGTCTGGTCGTTGAACACAAACGAAGTACGCGAAGTTGCAGCTATGGCGAACTTTTAATCTAAACAAAACCCAAAGTCTAAACGGTGCCCTAAGGGCTGTATATATGGAGGAAGAGGGGGGAATTTCGTGGCCCTTGGGGAAGGGATCCGAAACCAACCCTATCTCTTGTTTCCCCACACATACAGACTCTAAAAACAGCCTATACTTATGTATTTCGAAATTACATTGGCCTGGCCCAATAATAAGGTGACACATCACCTAGAATAGCCTCTGGAAGAAGTTTATGAAGTGGCATCTTGTATATTTCGTGATAGAGGCAAAGGTGTCCCGTCTTTCGATGAGATGGTGGTTATCGTTTCGGACGAAGTCGACTTTGACTATCCGACTACGAACGTGCGAGGACGTCACGCCTTAGCAATCGCTAAACCAACTCTGAAAGGTTATTGACCACGCCGGAGCATGATCAACCTGACCACGAAGGTCTGTTTCCTGCAGGCAAATGGAGAACAAGCAAGAAACTAAGATTGCAATCTTGATATTGCGAATATACGAGGAAAGCTTTATTGATCAAGGTGGGGTTCTGTGACGCCTTGGTCTGGTCGTTGAACACAAACGAAGTACGCGAAGTTGAAGCTGTGGTGAACTATTAATCTAAACAAAACCAAAGTCTAAACGACGCCCTAAGGGCTGTATATATGGAGGAAGAGGAGGGAATTTCGTGGCCCTTGAGGGAGGGGTCCGAAACCAACCCTAACTCTTGTTTCCCCACACATATGGACTCTAAAAACAGCCTATACTTAAGTATTTCGAAATTACATGGGCTTGGCCCAATAATAAGGTGATGCAGCACCTAGAATAGCCTATGGACGAATATTATGAAGTGGCATCTTGCATATTTCGTCCAAGGCTTCATGCACTCATTATGGTGGCTTCAAATTCCTGGAATCATCACTTGTAACTCCGTTCTTGTTCCCCTTGCGCATGCCAGCATCTCCATGCTTGAACTTGCTCCAAGGTTCATCTTTCTTGTCCATGGTAGGCCCTTCATTTGTAAGCAAAACAAATGTATCCAATTTAGGCAGCATCATATTCTCATGATCATTGGAATCGTTACCAAGAAATGAAAGTACCTGATAATTCAACTGGCATGCGCGAGCACTAGTAATTGGTCCAATATGTATAGCAGCAGGGGCTGTGGGTGTAACAATGGTATTGATGTCCTCATCATTTCGTCCAAGGCTTCATGCACTGATTATGGTGGCTTGAAAGTCCTGAAATCATCACTTGTAACTCCGTTCTTGTTCCCCTTGCGCATGCCATCTACTCCATGCTTGTTCTTGCTCCAATGTTCATCCCTCCTATCCATGCCAGGCCCTTCATTCATAAGCAAAACAAATGTATCCAATTTAGGCAGCATCATATTCTCATGAACATTAGAATCATTACCAACAAACGAAAGTACCTGATAATTTAATTGGTGTGCGCGAGCTCTAGTAATTGGTCCAGTATATGTAGTAGTAGGGGCTGTGGGTGTAACAATGGTATTGATGTCCTCATCATCCTCCCCTTCTTGAAATGAAGTCGTCCTCGACGAAAGCTCATCTTCCTCACCCAAATAAGGCTTCAAATCTGCAATGTTAAAAGTGGGACTAACCCCAAAATCTGCAGGCAGCTCAAGTTTATATGCATTATCATTTATTTTCTCTAACACCTTAAAAGGACCATCAGCACATGGCATTAGCTTTGATTTGCGCAAATTAGGAAACCTATCCTTACGCAAATGTAACCAAACAAGATCTCCAGGGGCAAAGACAACATGTTTTCTACCCTGATCTCCAGCAAGTTTATATTTAGCATTCATACGCTCAATGTTGTCCTTAGTTAACTCATGCATTTTTAAGATCAATTCAACATGTTGTTTAGCATCAAAATTAACCTTCTCCGAATATGGAAGGGGCAACAAATCAATGGGTGCACGAGGTAGAAAACCATACACAATTTCAAAAGGGCACATCTTAGTAGTAGAATGCAACGAACGATAATAAGAAAATTCAATAAGAGGCAAGCATTCTTCCCACATTTTATTATTATTCTTCAAAACAACCCTAAGCATAGTAGACAATGTTCTATTGACTACTTCAGTTTGACCATCAGTTCGGGGGTGACAAGTAGTACTAAAAAGCAGTTTAGTCCCCAACTTAGCCCATAAATATCTCCAAAAGTGGCTAAGAAATTTAGTATCACGATCTGAAACAATAGTATTTGACACACCATCCAAGCGAATAATTTCACGAAAGAACAAATCAGCAACATTAATAGCATCATCGCTTTTATGACATGGTATAAAGTGTGCCATTTTCGATAATCTATCCACGACAACAAATATGCTATCCCTCCCCTTCTTTGTTCGAGGTAAACCTAAAACAAAGTCCATAGATATATCCTCTCAAGGAACACTAGGTACAGGTAAAGGCATATATAAACCATGAGGATTGACTGGTGACTTAGCTTTTTGACATGTAGTGCAGCGAGCAACAAAACGCTCAACATCCCGTCTCATCTTTTGGCCAAAAGAAATGTGTAGCAAGTACGTCCTTCGTCTTCTTCACGCCAAAGTGTCCCATTAATCCTCCTCCATGCGCCCCCTGCAACAACAAAAGACGAACAGAGCTAGCAGGAATGCATAGCTTGTTAGCACGGAACACAAAGCCATCGTCCTTCTTTACAATTCTGCATTACATCTTTAAAATCAGCATCATGCACATATTGATCTTTGATGGTCTCCGAACCAAATATTTTGGTGTCAAATTGTGAAAGCATTTTCTTTACCGTTCTTGTGTTCAATGACATAAGGAAAAGTCTCAATGAATTCAACCCATTTAGCATGTCTACGATTCAGTTTAGCTTGACTTTTAATATGTTTCAAAGATTCATGATCAGAATGTATAACAAATTCTTTGGGCCATAAATAATGTTGCCATGTCTCTAAAGTCCGAACAAGAGCATATAATTCTTTATCATAAGTAGAATAGTTTAGACTAGGCCCACTCAATTTTTCAGAAAAGTCTGCAAAAAGTCTTATTAAAATCAGGAAGTTGGAGTAAAGGAGCATGTGTCAACTTATCTTTCAATACAGTGAAGGCTTCTTCCTGTGCGGTACCCCAAACAAAAGGCACATCCTTCTTTGTAAGCTCATTGAGAGGTGCAACAATGGTGCTAAAATCTCTCACAAAACGCCTATAGAAACCAGCGAGTCCAAGAAAACTCCTCACTTGTGTGACCGTTTTGGGCTGCGGCCAACTCTCAATAGCTTCAATCTTGGCTTTATCAACTACAATTCCCTGTGGAGTAACAACATAGCCAAGAAAAGATACTCGGTCGGTGCAAAAGGTGCACTTACCAAGGTTACCAAACAAACGTGCATCACGTAGAGCAATAAAAGCAGCACGTAAATGTTCCAAATGTTCTTCCAAAGATTTGCTATAAATCAGTATATCATCAAACTAGACTACCACAAATCGTCCAATGAAAGCACGTAAAACTTCGTTCATTAGTCTCATGAAAGTACTAGGTGCATTAGTTAACCCAAAAGGCATGACTAACCACTCATATAAACCAAACTTAGTTTTAAATGTTGTTTTCCATTCATCTCCCAATTTCATATGAATTTGATGGTATCCACTACGCAAATCAACTTTGGAGAATATTGTAGAGCCACTCAATTCATCAAGCATATCATACACACATACGCGACGATAACAAATAGTAATATTATTAATGCCTCTACAATCAACACACATACGCGACGTACCATCCTTTTTAGGCACTAATATACTAGGAACAGCACAAGGACTAAGAGATTCGCGTATATAACCTTTGTCGAGCAGCTCCTGTACTTGACGCATAATCTCCTTCGTCTCCTTTGGATTGGTATAGTATGGTGCACGGTTGGGTAGCGATGCACCGGGAATTAAGTCAATTTGATGCTCAATCCCTCGAATAGGTGGTAATCCCGGTGGCACGTCTTGTGGGAAGACGTCAGCGAACTCCTGCAAAAAATGTTAGTGACTGCACGGGGAAGGGAGGAAGGCACGTCCTCGAATGAAAATAATGCCTCTTTGCACACAAAAGCATAGAAAACATATTTGCTAAAAACTAGCTCATCAATATCAGATTTGGTGGCAAGTAAACATGCACTTTTCAATTTAATTTCAGAAGCAACACTAGATGGTTTATTATTAGGCTTCATTTGTTGCTCAAATTCTTTTGCCACAATCTGATTTTCACTCTTATTTTTCTCCTGTTTTGCTTTATTAGCTCTATGAATATCATCTTTCAAAATGGAATCAGGAGTCATAGGAAGCAAAGTAATATTTGTATCCTGATGAACAAGAGTATACCGATTGTTTCTACCATGGTGTACAGAATTTTTATCAAATTGCCATGGTCTACTTGATGAGGATATCAATACCATTGTTACACCCACAACCCCTGCTACTATACATACTGGACCGATTACTAGAGCTCGCGCATGCCAATTAAATTACCAGGTACTTTGGTTTCTTGGTATTGATTCTAATGTTCATGAGAATATGATGCTGCTTAAATTGGATACATTTGTTTTGCTTACAAATGAAGGGCCTAGCTTGAAGAAGGATGAACATTGGAGCAAGAACAAGCATGGAGTTGATGGCATGCACAAGGGAGACAAGAACAGAGTTTCAAGTGATGATTTCAGGACTTTGAAGCCACCATAATGAGTGCATGAAGCCTTGGACGAAATATACAAGATGCCACTTCATAATTTTCATCCAGAGGCTATTCTAGGTGCTGCGTCACCTTATTTTTGGGCCAGGCCAATGTAATTTCGAAATACTTCAATATAGGCCGTTTTTAGAGTCCGTATGTGTGGGGAAACAAGAGTTAGGGTGGGTTTCGGACCCCTCCTCCAAGGGCCACGAAATCCCCCCCTCTTCCTACATATATACAGCCCCTAGGGCATTGTTTAGACTTAGGGTTTTGTTTAGATTAAAAGTTCGCCATAGCTGCAACTTCGCGTACTTCGTTTGTGTTCAACGACCAGACAAAGGCGTCACAGAACCCCACCTTCATTAATAAAGCTTTCCTCTTTTATTCTCAATATCCAGATTGCAATCTTAGTTTCTTGCTTGTTCTTCGTTTGCTCGCAGGAAATAGACCCTCGTGGTCAGGTTGATCGTGCTCTAGCGTGGTCAATAACCCCTCGGAAGTTGGTTTAGCGATTGCTAAGGCGCGATGTCTTCGCACGTTCGTAGTCGGAGTCAAAGTCGACTCCCACAGAAAACAATTGCTATCTCATCAAAACATCTGGACACCTTTGCCGCTATCAAGTGGTATCAGATTTCCAGGTTGCTTGGTGAGATTTTACAGTTTTTCGTAGTTTAGATTGAGTCTGTTCTTCATACCTGTAGTCAATGAAAAAGCCAAAAACATTAGGGTTAGTTCATCCTATCCTAACCAATCCAAGCCTTTGCATAATCTTTTCTGTATTTGTTTTGTTGAATTTGCGGTTGCATCGTCGTGTCAAGTTGCTGGTCTTAGCGTCTAGTCCTTTAGAGTTTCAAGTTCTGTTCACAGCTTCTCACGTTGCCGCTGCCATATATCACCACCGCATCATCATCATCGCTGCTGCCATATACCACCACCGCACCAACTTCATTACCACTGCCATATACCACCACATCTTCACCGCCAATCCGAGTCCATATACACCACCACATATCCGTCACCATCACGCCAGTATGAGTTCCACCAGATTCATCTCCGCCACCAGTGCGAGTTCCACCAGATTCATCTCTACCACCAGTCCGAGTTCCATCAGATTCATCTCCGCCACCAGTCCTATTCCGAATCTAGTATTTTGTTACTCTATTTTGGATTTCCAGATCACGCCATACTCCGAGTCATGACAGCGAAGGACTCACAAACTTCCGTGTTACCCGCAGTAGAAAAATAGTTCTAGTTTCAAAAAAACTAAGTCTGGAAAATTCTGGCTAGGCAGTTTTTAGGCCATTTATAGACTTTTCCGAAAAAAATTGTTGCGGAGCAAAAAAAAAGAGGGAAAAAGTGCAATAAAAAAGAAAAAAAGAGAAAAAATTCAGTGCGTGCTCCTCCCTTGTTTACGTGCAGCGCCGTGATTTTGTTAGTGTTCTGGACTCGCATCTCTAGCACAGTCTAGCGTAGGACCAGCACAGTACCGTCGTTGAGCGTTTATTCAACTTTGAATCTCTGAATTGATTATTGCTGACCCTTTTTGCTACCATATTATAAGCCTTCCCAGCTCCACATACATCTAGATCGTGCGTTTGACTCTCCCTGGTAATCGCTCTATCCAAGCTTTGAGAGTTTTGACTACATCGGTTGCCGATCACCGCCTGCTGCTGGGTAAGAATTGGTAAGAATTTGAGATTTGCTTGACGGATTTGTGACACCCACCACCACCACCATTTGTTAGTAGTCTATAGGATCATATTCTTGGGTGTTTCTATTGCCGCTAACCATGCCAGGATCACAAGCCGACGAGATTGACTAGGAGAACTTAACGAACAAGGAGCTTCATGATAAGTTTCATCAAATGATGACTGAATAGGTGCAAGATGTGCTGAACAATTTTGAAGAGGCCATGGAGAAGATCACTGGCCTTGAGAAGACGTTCGAAACAAAGCTCGATAATAGATTTAATGAACTTCTTGCGCGTCCTCCACCACCGGCTGCACCTGCCGCACCTCTGTAATAACAGCAACAACAACGACTACCTCCACGTCGGCAAACAACCCTCCGCCGAGCGAGCCGTGTCCCTCTTAAGCCTGGCCAAACTGCTGGTGCTGTTGTTGATACTTCTGTGGCTCCTGCTACTGATGTGGAGGAGGATGATTATGCGGGAGATTACGAGGATGAGGTTGATCAAAATCAGAACTACGTGCAACCACCAGCACCACAACCACTAGGTCGTCCACATGCAAATAATGGCAATGTTAGGGCTCCCCCTCAGGTACGAGATCATGACCATTTCCCTAAACTGAAATTGAATATTCCACCATTTGAGTGTCACATCCCACCTAGCTCATGCATTAGAGTGTGCATCATGTTTACTTTTGACAGAAATTTGAAATGGGGAAGGCAGAACCCCCAGCACCCCTCCTGAAATCAACTAGGGTTTGCTAAAAATATTTTCAATGAACCTGAAATGCCCTTCTAAAATGTTCACCCTCTTTGTCTTGGTTTAAAACCTCTAGCAAAAATGGTGCATATTTTTCTAGGTCAACAGAAGGTCATTGAATTAATGCATTAGTATTTGAATTTGGGCATTTAAAATTTATAAAATATTTCAAATGCTCAAATATTTCCAAACCAAAATGTTCCTTGCTGGAAATATTCCAACTAAGGACCAGGTGCAGTTTGGTGATTTTTGGAGTTGCTCTAGTATTTTTAATAAGTCCACAAAGTTACAGAAAAATAGAAAAGGAAAAATAAAAGGAAAACTTACCTGGCGCCTGCTAACCGGCCCACCTGCCGGCCCAGCCCAGCTGCCGCGCCAGCGAGCTGCTTGGCTTGGCCAGGCAGGCACGCAGGTGCTCGACGGCGAGCTCAGCGCGCACCACGCAGCTGGCCGCCGCCCTGCCTCACCTCCTCGCCGCCTCGCTGCCCTGGATGAGTTCCACGTCGTCGCCCCGAGCCCCTGGACACGCCGTTCGCCTCTGCCTCGCCTCCCTCGCTCCCCTTCGCCATGGCCGACGCCACCGCCGCCGCACCTACGCTGTAGGCGCGCTCTCCGTCAACCCCACGCCGCGCCACCGTGTCCACCCGCTTCACCGTCGTCGATTTCGTCGAACAACCGAGCCCCGAGCGCTCGCGTGCCCCGAAGCCACCGCACCGACCCCGCCCGAGTCCACCGTCGCCGGAGATCCCCTTCAACGCCGTCGCCGCACCAGCTCGTCCCCGACCACGCCGTCTGGCTCTGCGAGTTCGCTGTGAGCATAGCCACCTCCCCATCCTCTCTGTTCTTCTTCCCGTGCCCTACAACGAGCGCACGAAGCTCGCCCGCACGCACCGCCGCGGAGCTCGTCGCCGACGAGGCTCCGGCCACCCAACGGCCGCACCACCTTGTCCACTAGCCTCACCGCACACCCAGGGGCCTAACGCACCACTCCACGCGCCTCGCCGTGCCCCGTAGCCCCGGTTTCACTTTCACCCGAGCCCCGGCGCCGCCAAACTCGTCGCCGGCGCCAACTCCGGCCACCCCGACCCCAACCAACTCCACCAAGAGTTGCGGGTCAGCTCCAGCTCCACGTAGATGCCCTCCGCGCCCCATTTGGTGGACGGAACGGCCAAATCCACTTGCTCCGCCGCGTCTGGCCTCGCCGGCGGCTAGACGCCGGCGAGTTGACCCTTGACCGTTGACGGGTGGGCCCTCGTTGACTCCCCTGAGTCAATGACAGGTGGGCCCCCCCTGTTAACTATTTGGATTAGTTCTAATTAAAATTATATTAGTTAAACTAACTACTGACATGCGGGTCCCACTGGTCAGTTTGACCTGGACGACCCCGTTGACCCCTGACGTCACGCTGACCTCATGCTGACGCAATTAATTAATTACTGGATTTATTCTTATACAGGAAAATCCAGAAAATAGTTCAAACTTCAAAAATTCATAGAAAATTATCTGTAACTCCAAATGCAAAGTTCTATATATGAAAAATGATCAGAAAAATCCAAGCTATCCGTTGGTGCTGGTTTCATGCATGTCAGAACAAGTTAAACCCACTGCTTAGGCATTACAAGATAACACACTAATATGATCTTAATAAATGAGTTTCCATTGAATCTTTGGTTCTAATGGGTTCATTCCCTTCTGGTTTAACTTGCACTAGGTCAGGACACATTCATATTGCCATGTCATAGCATGCATCATATTGTTGCATATCGCCATGTATTGATTGTGTTCCGATGTGTTCATCGTGGTAGGATCTGCCTCCGAGGATATCTCCGAGTATCCAACTGAAGGGCAATATCCCACTACCACTCCATCAGGCAAGCAACTCGTTGATCATTCCGATACAAACCCATGTTCTCGCTTCTGCCCTTGTTTACTGCATTAAGACAACGCGTTTCAAACTGCTGTGTGTTGCGGTAGTTGAACCCACTTCCTTTGCATGACCTGTCATTGCCACAGTAACTAGATGAAACCCACTAGCATGTGTAGGAGTTGATTGAGCCAATACATGTGTGTGTGTTCCTACCATGCTGTGCTTGCTATGCTTAGAGTTGTGTTAGGTCTGGCTCATCGGGATGATGAACTGGAGTGAAAGGTTGTGTCGGTGACAAGAGTGAAGTGTTGAATACGATTTGGTAAAGGAATCGATGAGAGGCCATGTAGGAGTACATGGTGGGTTGTTTCATTGAGGCCGTCCTTAAGAATTGAGTTCTGTGTTTGTGATCCATGATACAGTTACTACCACACATTGGGCCCTGAAATATGACCCCGCTCGACTTCTTATCCGCCCTTGTCCTCTGTCCAGGAGTTGCAAGTAGTTTCTGGTGTTTGTAGTATGCTGGGGGCCGCACGCGGCGCTGACCATCGGGGTGGGCTGTGTTGCGGTAGGCACGTGGCCGGGTCAACCGGGCGCCCGTTTGGTGTCTTGGAACCCTGTTCACATCATTCGGGGCCGTTAGTGGAAACCTCGGCCGGACTCCCTGCGGATGGAACCCGAATAGGCGATAAACCTGGACTAGAGACTTGAGTGTTTAGGTAGGTCATGGTCTACACCCACGTCGGCTTTCGCTTGAAGTCTGCCGAGCACATGTCGTGTGCAGACGCTAAGTGGTGGAAACATGTGTGAAGAAGTACACCCCTGCAGGGTTATAAATGATCTATTCGAATAGCCGTGTCCGCGGTAATGGACTTCTGGGTTGCCTATAACAGTTCATAGACAAGTAAATGGATTCTGCTAAAAATCTCAAGATAAGTGTGAGTACCGCGGATGGCCCTCTCGTAGGATGGCGAGAGAGGATCCACGGTGGAGTATTGTGTTGGTGATAGTGGACTCGTGTGCGACAAATGATTTACAAGTGGTGTCTATCGTAGGATAGCGTAGCCAAGAGTCAAAGCTGGCTTGCTGCAATAACCCCACTACCTTCTTGAGAATGTGCATGTATGATAGGTTCCTGTTGTAAGACTTGCTGAGTACCCCCGTACTCATGTTGCTTTAATCATGTTTTTCAGACGACTGCACCAACCCCTCTGATGGGTTCTATGTAGACCTCGACGTTGACGAGTGACTTATCACCCAGGTGGTGATCCAAGACTTGTGAAGGGTCGTTGTAGATAGACAGGCTTCGTCAAGCCTTCTTTCTTTCTAGTGTCTGTACTCAAACTACTTTGCTTCCGCATGTGCTTGTATGTTTGTATGACTTGAGTGTTGGGTCATGTGACCCCTATCTGTATGGATGATATGTATGGCTCTTTGGAGCCTTCTAAATAAAGTACTTGAGTCGTAGAGTACTGTTGTGATGCCATGTTGTATTTATTCATATCGGGCATATTGTGTGTATGATTGAAATGCTTGGTATGAGTGGGATCCGACTATCTAGTTGTTTATCCTTGGCAGCCTTTCATATGGGGAAATGTAGTCTAGTGCTTCTGAGCGATAGTAGTCCGCTACAGCCCGGTTCACCGGAGTCCTGCTAGCCCAGCACTATTGCTTGGACACCTGACTGGCCGGCATGTGTTTCACGTCGTTCCTATGTCTGTCCCTTCGGGGAAATGTCACACGCTGTTATTCGGAGTCCTGCCTAGCCTGCTATAGCCCGGGTTACCGGAGTCCTGTTAGCCCAGTGCTACAGCCCGAATAATTACGTTGATGACCGACATGCTCGATGTGATTCATGTATGCCTGTCCTCATAGGCTAGCGCCGCTTTGGGTTCACGACTATCCATGTCGGCCCGGGTTCTCTGTCATATGGATGCTAGCGACACTATCATATACGTGAGCCAAAAGGCGCAAACGGTCCCGGGCCAGGTAAGGTGGCACCCGTGGGAGTACCGTGCGTGAGGCCGCAAAGTGATATGATGTGTTACACGCTGGATCGATGTGGCTTAGGATCGGGGTCCTGACAGCGTTGGCATCAGAGCCGGACTGCCTGTAGGTTCGCTAAGCCAAACTGGTCGATGTCGAGTCTAGAAATGCTTTAGTTATATTTAGGGGAGTTGATTGTGGGAGGGAACGTAAGGCTCTTTTACTCCCTTACCTTATGCCCTCTATTCTGAGTCATTCTCTTCTCATTCTACGTGGGTTAAGGACTAGGCTCTCTACTCTCTATCATGTTCACGTGTTACTAAATCCATAGTAACTTATAGGATTGTTGGATACAACCCAGATCAGTTCTACTAAAGTTTAGTATGTTGCCAATTGAACCAGAACCTTGGTATGATGTTGTTGAGTGGTTTCGCAAACTGTTGTGGATGTCTCAAGTCTTTTTCTGAGCATTTACAGCCGTTATGTTGTCCAATCTCATCCAGAAATTCTAATGCCTTTGCACTATTTTGTGCTTTCAGATGGCTACCCGTCCCCAAAACCAAGTGGTTCGTCTGACTCGTTGCATCGGTATATGTGGTCATACCGCCATGTTGGTTCGAGTGATGGTGGAGGCAGGTTACCGTTGGTACCCTGAATACACCGTCGAAGAGAAGTTTAGAGATTTTAACCAGAGCCAATATCTGTGCATGGTCAGGATATATCCATCTTATCCCGGAGCCACGGAACCACTCCACTGTTCTTATGGACTCGGGATCACTATTGGGATGTCCGTTCAAGATGCAGCCTACTCGATGATGACCATTATGCGAGCTAGAACTGCCTTGTTGAGCAACACTGAATTTCGCTACATGCCAGCATCCCTCCCTGGGGCGCATGGTTACCTTCAGGGCATGTACAGTGATGCATCCCATGAGGACTCACTCCTTTGCACCACTACTGAGATGTTGGAAGATAAGGACCGTGAAAACCGGGCCTTGCGTATGGAGCTCTTTAATGCTCGTGCTGATCATTGGGCCACCTTGACGAGGTTTGCACCTGCTGTGCAAGCCGGATACATGGACACGAGAGACTTGTACCCTGTGCGGGCTAGTCTGCCAGACTTCATGGAATGGCGTGAGGTGGGAGGCATCACCCCTCCTCGTGGGCCTCTTCTGCCGCCATCTGTTGGACCGAGGCCGCACCCAAGTCCCTACGGTCCGCAAGCTCCTCAGGACCGTCTGTTCCCAGATGACCATGTTCCGCTTCCAGGTCTGGGTGGTGACTTCTATGAGGATTACTACGGAGCTGCCTGAGCTAGTAGTAGTCTCGCTAGTATTGTAATAGTTGTATGTCCACCGTCCTGCGTGATTGTGGAATATAACTTAGTGTGTATCAATTCCGGAGGTGTAGAAAAATAATGTATAGGAGCTTGGAATGCCTCCGATGAGATGTAACGTCTTTCGTCTTAGTTGTACTTCAGCTTGAGCTCGTACTAAACTATGTATGATGTGTATGACCGTTGGTGTATATATGGCAGTTTCTATATTACCATGTCATACGGATGATCATCTCTGCATTCCTTGTTATCCATTACATTCCGCACTTCTTTGGCCAGATTTTGCCATCCTGGTTTAAATCGTTGTTTTGTTTTCCTAGGATGGTCAACACCCGCAGCAACCCTGCTGCTCCGGAGCAGGGAGAAGCTAGTGCACCTAGGGAGGAAAGTCTGCCTCAACCACCTTCTCTGGCCGAAGTGATGCTGGAGGCAGAGCGCAACAGGCGCGACACCAACCGCTTGTTAGAGCGGATTGAGCAGAACACTGCACGCCAGCAAAGGATCAATCCAGTGTCCATCAATGACTTTGTCAAGCTGTACCCGCCAAAGTTCAATCATTCCATCGAACCTCTCGATGCGGATGACTAGCTCCGCAGCATCGCCCACAAGCTACGTTCTGCCAACGTGGCTGAAGATGATAAAGTCACCTTTGCTGCCTATCACCTCGAAGGCCCTGCCAGCCTTTGGTGGGAGAATTATGAAGCTATGCGTCCGGTCGGCCAAGTCACTACTTGGGGTGATTTTAGTGCCGCTTTTCGTGAGCATCACATTCCGGAAGGCCTCATGGATCGCAAGAGGGAGGAGTTCTGTAACTTCACCCAGGGGAAGCTGACTGTGGATGCATACAGTCGCGAGTTTGGGAAGCTTGCACGCTATGCTCCCGAAGAGGTATCCACCGACGCCAAAAAGCAGGGAAGGTTCCGCAAGGGACTTAGCCCTGAGCTCCGCCGTGACCTTCGTCTGCATGAATGCACTTCTTTTCCGAAGCTAGTCAATAAGGCCATCAGTGCCGAGACAGGGCAGAATGATTTTGAAGCTTCACGCAAGCACTCCCGTGACTATGGATCTTCATCGGGCTCTGGATCTCAGAAGCGCCGGGTCTGGATCCCAAATTCTGCTATGCCACCCAGGTATACTCCGAGGCCATCCTTTGAGGCGCCTCGCCCCAATCAGCAGTATGTGCCGCCCAAGACTTTTGGTGGCCCCACTGCCAATGCTGCTCCACGCCCCAATTCGATAACTTGCTTCAAGTGTGGTGAGCCGGGCCACTACATCCGTGAGTGTCCCCAGAACAACCCCAGTCAGTTCGGAAAGTCTGTTGGACGTGGTAAGTCAATAGAGAAGGTGCTTGTCGCCAAGCCAGCCACCACTGCTCGTGGCCATGTCAACTACGTTTCAGCTGAAGAGACTCAAGAGGACCCCAACGTCGTTCTCGGTACGCTCCTTGTTAATTGCCACCCGGCAACTGTTCTCTTTGATACTGGAGCATCTCATTCATTTATTTCTGAGAGCTATGCTCGATTGCACAACACTACTTTTAGTGACATGCCCACCTCCATGGAAATTCAAACTCCCGGTTCTAGATGGCAAACCTCTAGGATCAGCCATGGAAATGAAATTCTTGTCGACAGATTGGTTTTTCTCGCGTCACTAATAGCTCTCAAGTCTTCGGACATAAACATCATCTTGGGTATGGACTGGATGTCAGCTCATTACGCCAAGATTGATTGCTCAACTAGAACTGTCCAACTTACCCATCCATCGGGCAAGACAGTCAATGTTTTGACCCAAGTATCGGAGCGTCAGCTCTTCTCTCTAAATGCCAATCCCCTTCCAGACCTCGAAGATATTCCAGTAGTCCGTGACTTTCCGGATGTCTTTCCAGAGGAACTGCCAGGTGTTCCACCTGACAGAGATGTCGAGTTCGTGATAGACCTTGTTCCAGGAACCGTCCCAATCTCTAGAAGACCTTATAAGATGGCACCCCTAGAACTAGCTGAGCTTAAGAAACAACTCGATGAGTCCTTGCAAAAAGGTTTCATCCGTCCTAGTTCATCTCCATGGGCTTGCCCCGTCCTCTTCGTCAAGAAGAAGGATGGAACGGATCGGATGGTTGTGGATTATCGACCTATCAATTTGGTCACTATCAAGAACAAGTATCCACTCCCCAGGATCAACGATCTGTATGACCAGCTCGCTGGGTCCTCAGTCTTTTCCAAGATGGATTTGAGGTTGGGCTACCATCAAATCAAAATCAAGAACGGGGACATTCCCAAAACGGCTTTCGTTACTCGTTACGGCCAATACGAGTACACCGTTATGTCCTTCGGTTTAACCAATGCTCCAGCCACCTTCTCTCGGTTAATGAACTCGATCTTCATGGAGTATTTGGATAAATTCGTCGTGGTTTACCTCGATGATATACTCATCTACTCCAAGAATGAGGAAGAACATGCCGAACATCTAAGGCTAGTATTGATGAAACTTCGAGAGCATCGCCTTTATGCCAAATTCTCCAAGTGCGAATTTTGGTTGCCAGAAGTGACCTATCTTGGCCATGTAATCTCTGGCAAGGGCATTGCTGTCAATCCCAAGCGAGTTCAAGCTGTCCTTGACTGGACTCCACCTGAAACGGTCAAGCAAGTTCGGAGTTTTCTTGGTTTGGCGAGCTATTGCCGCCGCTTCGTCGAGAATTTCTCCAAGGTTGCTAAGCCTCTAACTGAACTCCTCAAGAAAGATAAAAAGTTCGAGTGGACCCCACAGTGCGAGTTCAGCTTTCGGGAACTGAAAAGACGCCTGACATCTGCTCCCGTACTGGTACCACCAGATTTCTCTAAGGACTTTGTTATCTACTGCGACGCCTCGCGACAAGGACTAGGTTGCATACTCATGCAAGATCGTCATGTGATTGCCTACGCATCTCGACAGTTGCGTCCACATGAGGATAATTATCCCACTCATGATCTAGAGCTTGCAGCAGTAGTCTATGCACTCAAAACCTGGCGACATTACCTTCTGGGTAATCGTTGCGAAATTTACACTGATCACCAAAGTTTGAAATATATCTTCACCCAACCGGATTTGAATCTCAGGCAAAGACGTTGGGTCGAGTTGATCTCGGATTATGACTTAGGAATAACTTACACCCCAGGCAAAGCCAATGTCATGGCTGATGCACTAAGTCGCAAATCTTATTGTAACAATCTGATGTTACAACAAGGTCAACCATTTCTCCACAAGGAATTTCGTAAGCTTAACCTTCACATTGTTCCTCGAGGATTCCTTTCCACCCTAGTGGCGAAACCTAACCTTACGGATCAAATCATAGCCGCCCAGCAGCGCGATAAGGGCATATCTCGGATTAAGGAAAACATCGCTAGCGGAGTTGCTAAGTGTTTTTCCATGGATGAACGAGGTGTTGTCTTCTTCGAGAACCGCTTGGTGGTTCCCAAGAAACAACATTTACGACAATTGATCCTTAAGGAAGCTCATGAATCCCCTCTCACCATTCATCCCGGTAGTACTAAAATGTATCAAGACCTACGCCAGAGGTTTTGGTGGACTAGGATGAAGAGAGAAATCGCTCAATACATTGCAACTTGCGACGTCTGTTGTCGCGTTAAAGCAGAGCATCAATGGCCTGCTGGCACCCTTCAACCATTGGAGATTCCTGAATGGAAATGGGATAAAATCGGTATGGATTTCATCATCGGGTTTCCCAGAACCAAAAGAGGGAATAATGCTATCTTCGTTGTTGTCGATCGTCTCTCCAAAGTAGCCCACTTCTTACCTGTTCGCGAGAGCATAACCGCTAGCCAGCTAGCTGATTTGTACATCTCTCGAATAGTATCTCTCCATGGTGTTCCATTGGAAATTAATTCAGACCGTGGAAGTCTTTTCACCTCTCGATTTTGGGAAAGTTTCCAAAATGCTATGGGGACTCGTCTCTCCTTTAGCACCGCCTTCCATCCTCAGTCAAGTGGTCAAGTAGAACGAGTCAATCAAATTCTGGAGGATATGCTCCAAGCTTCTGTCGTCTCTTTCGGTATGAATTGGGAGAAGTGCCTTCCATTCGCCGAGTTCGCTTATAACAATAGTTATCAAGCTAGCTTGGGCAAAGCCCCTTTCGAAGTTCTCTATGGACGAAAATGTCGAACGCCTCTTAACTGGTCAGAAACCGGCGAGAGACAACTCTTTGGCCCGGACATGATCCAGGATGCAGAAGAGCAGGTTCGCATTATTCGTGAGAAGTTGAAAACCGCCCAATCCCGACAAAAGAGTCAGTATGACCGCAAGCATAAGCCCATGGCTTATGAAGTCAGCGAGATGGCTTACCTTCGGGTTACACCTTTAAAGGGAACCCATCGATTCGGTATCAAAGGCAAATTGGCTCCTCGTTACATTGGACCTTTTCGCATTCTTGCCAAACGAGGAGAAGTTACCTACCAATTGGAACTACCTCCGCATCTCTCCAGAGTTCATGACGTCTTCCACGTTTCTCAACTCAGGCGTTGCTTCGCGGATCCTATCCGTGGAGTGGACCACGAAACGCTTGAACTCCAAGATAACCTCACTTATCGAGAATACCCCGTTCGTATCCTTGATCAAGCCGAGCGTATCACTCGACGCCACAATATCAAGTTTCTCAAGGTTCAATGGTCACACCATTCCGAGCAAGAAGCTACATGGGAAAGGGAGGATCGTCTTCGACTCGAGTACCCCACCTTTTTCCGGAGGAACCTAAATCTCGGGACGAGATTCTTTTGAGTGGGGGTGAGTTGTCACATCCCACCTAGCTCATGCATTAGAGTGTGCATCATGTTTACTTTTGACAGAAATTTCAAATGGGGAAGGCAGAACCCCCAGCACCCCTCCTGAAATCAACTAGGGTTTGCTAAAAATATTTTCAATGAACCTGAAATGCCCTTCTAAAATGTTCACCCTCTTTGTCTTGGTTTAAAACCTCTAGCAAAAATGGTGCATATTTTTCTAGGTCAACAGAAGGTCATTGAATTAATGCATTAGTATTTGAATTTGGGCATTTAAAATTTATAAAATATTTCAAATGCTCAAATATTTCCAAACCAAAATGTTCCTTGCTGGAAATATTCCAACTAAGGACCAGGTGCAGTTTGGTGATTTTTGGAGTTGCTCTAGTATTTTTAATAAGTCCACAAAGTTACAGAAAAATAGAAAAGGAAAAATAAAAGGAAAACTTACCTGGCGCCTGCTAACCGGCCCACCTGCCGGCCCAGCCCAGCTGCCGCGCCAGCGAGCTGCTTGGCTTGGCCAGGCAGGCACGCAGGTGCTCGACGGCGAGCTCAGCGCGCGCCACGCAGCTGGCCGCCGCCCTGCCTCACCTCCTCGCCGCCTCGCTGCCCTGGATGAGTTCCACGTCGTCGCCCCGAGCCCCTGGACACGCCGTTCGCCTCTGCCTCGCCTCCCTCGCTCCCCTTCGCCATGGCCGACGCCACCACCGCCGCACCTACGCCATAGGCGCGCTCTCCGTCAACCCCACGCCGCGCCACCGTGTCCACCCGCTTCACCGTCGTCGATTTCGTCGAACAGCCGAGCCCCGAGCGCTCGTGTGCCCCGAAGCCACCGCACCGACCCCGCCCGAGTCCACCGTCGCCGGAGATCCCCTTCAACGCCGTCGCCGCACCAGCTCGTCCCCGACCACGCCGTCTGGCTCTGCGAGTTCGCTGTGAGCATAGCCACCTCCCCATCCTCTCCGTTCTTCTTCCCGTGCCCTACAACGAGCGCACGAAGCTCGCCCGCACGCACCGCCGTGGAGTCTCGTCGCCGACGAGGCTCCGGCCACCCAACGGTCGCACCACCTTGTCCACTAGCCTCACCGCACACCCAGGGGCCTAACGCACCACTCCACGCGCCTCGCCGTGCCCCGTAGCCCCGGTTTCACTTTCACCCGAGCCCCGGCGCCGCCAAACTCGTCGCCGGCGCCAACTCCGGCCACCCCGACCCCAACCAACTCCACCAAGAGTTGCGGGTCAGCTCCAGCTCCACGTAGATGCCCTCCGCGCCCCATTTGGTGGCCGGAACGGCCAAATCCACTTGCTCCGCCGCGTCTGGCCTCGCCGGCGGCTAGACGCCGGCGAGTTGACCCTTGACCGTTGACGGGTGGGCCCTCGTTGACTCCCCTGAGTCAATGACAGGTGGGCCCCCCCTGTTAACTATTTGGATTAGTTCTAATTAAAATTAATTAGTTAAACTAACTACTGACATGCGGGTCCCACTGGTCAGTTTGACCTGGACGACCCCGTTGACCCCTGACGTCACGCTGACCTCATGCTGACGCAATTAATTAATTACTGGATTTATTCTTATACAGGAAAATCCAAAAAATAGTTCAAACTTCAAAAATTCATAGAAAATTATCTGTAACTCCAAATGCAAAGTTCTATATATGAAAAATGATCAGAAAAATCCAAGCTATCCATTGGTGCTGGTTTCATGCATGTCAGAACAAGTTAAACCCACTGCTTAGGCATTACAAGATAACACACTAATATGATCTTAATAAATGAGTTTCCGTTGAATCTTTGGTTCAAATGGGTTCATTCCCTTCAGGTTTAACTTGCACTAGGTCAGGACACATTCATATTGCCATGTCATAAAATGCATCATATTTTTGCATATCGCCATGTATTGATTGTGTTCCGATGTGTTCATCGTGGTAGGATCTGCCTCCGAGGATATCTCCGAGTATCCAACTGAAGGGCAATATCCCACTACCACTCCATCAGGCAAGCAACTCGTTGATCATTCCGATACAAACCCATGTTCTCGCTTCTGCCCTTGTTTACTGCATTAAGACAACGCGTTTCAAACTGTTGTGTGTTGCGGTAGTTGAACCCACTTCCTTTGCATGACCTGTCATTGCCACAGTAACTAGATGAAACCCACTAGCATGTGTAGGAGTTGATTGAGCCAATACATGTGTGTGTGTTCCTACCATGCTGTGCTTGCTATGCTTAGAGTTGTGTTAGGTCTGGCTCATCGGGATGATGAACTGGAGTGAAAGGTTGTGTCGGTGACAAGAGTGAAGTGTTGAATACGATTTGGTAAAGGAATCGATGAGAGGCCATGTAGGAGTACATGGTGGGTTGTTTCATTGAGGCCGTCCTTAAGAACTGAGTTCTGTGTTTGTGATCCATGATACAGTTACTACCACACATTGGGCCCTGAAATATGACCCCGCTCGACTTCTTATCCGCCCTTGTCCTCTGTCCAGGAGTTGCAAGTAGTTTCTGGTGTTTGTAGTATGCTGGGGGCCGCACGCGGCGCTGACCATCGGGGTGGGCTGTGTTGCGGTAGGCACGTGGCCGGGTCAACTGGGCGCCCGTTTGGTGTCTCGGAACCCTGTTCACATCATTCGGGGCCGTTAGTGGAAACCTCGGCCGGACTCCCTGCGGATGGAACCCGAATAGGCGATAAACCTGGACTAGAGACTTGAGTGTTTAGGTAGGTCGTGGTCTACACCCACGTCGGCTTTCGCTTGAAGTCTGCCGAGCACATGTCGTGTGCAGACGCTAAGTGGTGGAAACATGTGTGAAGAAGTACACCCCTGCAGGGTTATAAATGATCTATTCAAATAGCCGTGTCCACGGTAATGGACTTCTGGGTTGCCTATAACAGTTCATAGACAAGTAAATGGATTCTGCTAAAAATCTCAAGATAAGTGTGAGTACCGCGGATGGCCCTCTCGTAGGATGGCGAGAGAGGATCCACGGTGGAGTATTGTGTTGGTGATAGTGGACTCGTGTGCGACAAATGATTTACAAGTGGTGTCTATCGTAGGATAGCTTAGCCAAGAGTCAAAGCTGGCTTGCTGCAATAACCCCACTACCTTCTTGAGAATGTGCATGTATGATAGGTTCCTGTTGTAAGACTTGCTGAGTACCCCCGTACTCATGTTGCTTTAATCATGTTTTTCAGACGACTGCACCAACCCCTCTGATGGGTTCTATGTAGACCTCGACGTTGACGAGTGACTTATCACCCAGGTGGTGATCCAAGACTTGTGAAGGGTCGTTGTAGATAGATAGGCTTCGTCAAGCCTTCTTTCTTTCTAGTGTCTGTACTCAGACTACTTTGCTTCCGCATGTGCTTGTATGTTTGTATGACTTGAGTGTTGGGTCATGTGACCCCTATCTGTATGGATGATATGTATGGCTCTTCGGAGCCTTCTAAATAAAGTACTTGAGTCGTAGAGTACTGTTGTGATGCCATGTTGTATTTATTCATATCGGGCATATTGTGTGTATGATTGAAATGCTTGGTATGAGTGGGATCCGACTATCTAGTTGTTTATCCTTGGCAACCTTTCATATGGGGAAATGTAGTCTAGTGCTTCTGAGCGATAGTAGTCCGCTACAGCCCGGTTTACCGGAGTCCTGCTAGCCCAGCACTACTGCTTGGACACTTGACTGGCCGGCATGTGTTTCACGTCGTTCCTATGTCTGTCCCTTCGGGGAAATGTCACGCGCTGTTATTCGGAGTCCTGCCTAGCCTGCTACAGCCCGGGTTACCGGAGTCCTGTTAGCTCAGTGCTACAGCCCGAATAATTACGTTGATGACCGACATGCTCGATGTGATTCATGTATGCCTGTCCTCATAGGCTAGCGCCGCTTTGGGTTCACGACTAGCCATGTCGGCCCGGGTTCTCTGTCATATGGATGCTAGCGACACTATCATATACGTGAGCCAAAAGGCGCAAACGGTCCCGGGCCAGGTAAGGTGGCACCCGTGGGAGTACCGTGCGTGAGGCCGCAAAGTGATATGATGTGTTACACGCTGGATCGATGTGGCTTAGGATCGGGGTCCTGACATTGAGGGTACATATGTTCCTGATATATATCTTACTTAGGAGTTAGAAACTGAACAATGATTTACATGTTTACAATATCCTGAGGAGAGATGTGTTCCTGCTGCTGTTTGTGCTTTCACTAGCTTTGCATGTGTTTGGTGGTCTGAATATTGTAGATTATATCCTGTTCCAGCTACTTGGGCTGCTTTGAAATCCGCTATGCGTACTCGTTGGGTTCCACCATATTATCAACGTGAATTACTTCAAAAATTGTAGCGCTTAGGACAAGGAAAAATTATGTAGAATATTATCAGGAATTACAAACTGGCTTGATTAGATGTGGTATTGTTGAGGAGAATGAAGCTATGCTTGCGCGTTTTATGGGTGGCTTAAATAGAGAGATTCAGACCATTCTAGAGTATAAGGATTATAATAATATCACTCGTTTATTCCATCTTACTTGTAAAGCTGAACGTGAAGTGCAGGATCGACAGGCATTGGCGCGAACTAACTGTTCTGCAGGTCGACCTTCATCATGGACACCACGTGCATCATCTACTTCCACTGCACCATCACCTCCTTCAGGTGCCACCTCCAACCGTGATACAAGAAAGCAGACACAACCACCACTATCTGCCAAGAGCACACCTGCCGGGCCTGCACACAGCTCTTCTTCTTCCATGGCGTCAACAGGGCACACAATTGATATTATTTGTCATCGTTGTAAGGGAAGAGGACATTTTATGAGAGAATGCAAATCTCAGCGTGTGATGATTGCTACTGAGGATGGTGGGTATGAGTCCGCTAGTGACTATGATGAGGAGACTTTGGCTCTTATTACACATGAGGAACACGGTGGAGATGATTCTGATCATGAGACGCAATACATGGCTGCTGAAGATGCTGACAGGTATAAATGTTTAGTTTCTCAACGTGTTTTGAGTGTGCAGGTTACACAAGCTGAGCAAAATCAGAGTGATGAGGACATCAATACCATTGTTACACCCACAGCCCCTGCTGCTATACATATTGGACCAATTACTAGAGCTCGGGCACGCCAATTGAATTATCAGGTACTTTCGTTTCTTGGTAACGATTCCAATGTTCATGAGAATATAATGCTGCCTAAATTGGATACATTTGTTTTGCTTACAAATGAAGGGCCTACCATGGACAAGAAAGATGAACCTTGGAGCAAGTTCAAGCATGGAGATGTTGGCATGCGCAAGGGGAACAAGAACGGAGTTACAAGTGATGATTCCAGGACTTTGAAGCCACCATAATGAGTGCATGAAGCCTTGGATGAAATATACAAGATGCCACTTCATAATATTCGTCCATAGGCTATTCTAGGTGCTGCGTCACCTTATTATTGGGCCAGGCCCATGTAATTTCGAAATACTTAAGTATAGGCTGTTTTTAGAGTCCGTATGTGTGGGAAACAAGAGTTAGGGTTGGTTTCGGACCCCTCCCACAAGGGCCACGAAATTCCCTCCTCTTCATCCATATATACAACCCTTAGGGCGTCGTTTAGACTTTGGGTTTTTGTTTGGATTAAAAGTTTGCCATAGCTGCAACTTTGCGTACTTTGTTTGTGTTCAACGACCAGACCAAGGCATCACAGAACCCCACCTTGATCAATAAAGCTTTCCTCTTATATTCGCAATATCCAGATTGCAATCTTAGTTTCTTGCTTGTTCTTCGTTTGCCTGCAGGAAACATACATTCGTGGTCAGGTTGATCATGCTCCGACGTGGTCAATAACCTCTCGGAGTTGGTTTAGCGATTGCTAAGGCGCGACGTCCTCGCACGTTCGTAGTCGGATCGTCAAAGTCGACTTCATCCAAAGCGATAGCCACCATCTCATCGAAAGACGGGACACCTTTGCCTCTTCAAGTGGTATCAGATTTCCAGGTTGCTCGGTGAGATTCCACTGCACCATCACCTCCTTCAGGTGCCACCTCCAACCGTGATACAAGAAAGCAGGCACAACCACCACTATCTGCCAAGAGCACACCTGCCGGGCCTGCACAGAGCTCTTCTTCTTCCATGGCGTCTACAGGGCACACACGTGATATATTTGTTGTCGTTGTAAGGGAAGAGGACATTTTGCGAGAGAATGCAAATCTTAGCGTGTGACGATTGCTACTAAGGATGGTGGGTATGAGTCTGCTAGTGACTATGATGAGGAGACTTTGGCTCTTCTTACACATGAAGAACACGGTGGCGATGATTCTGATCATGAGACGCAATACATGGCTGCTGAAGATGCTGACAGGTATGAATGTTTAGTTGCTCAACGTGTTTTGAGTGTGCAGGTTACACAAGTTGAGCAAAATCAGAGGCATAATATGTTCCATACAAAGTGAGTTGTGAAGGAACGTTCTATTCGCGTCATCATAGACGGAGGGAGCTGCAACAACTTGGCTAGCATGGAGATGGTGGAGAAGCTATCTCTCACCACAAGACCACATCCACATCCTTACTACATCCAATGGTTCAACAACAGCGGCAAGGTTAAGGTAACACGTACTGTTCGTGTGCATTTTAGTATCTCTACATATGTTGATTATGTTGATTGTGATGTGGTACCTATGCAAGCATGTTCCTTATTACTTGGTAGACCATGGCAATTTGATAAAAATTCTGTACACCATGGTAGAAACAATCAGTATACTCTTGTTCATAAGGATAAAAATATTACTTTGCTTTCTATGACTCCTGATTCCATTTTGAAAGATGATATTAATAGAGCTCATAAAGTAAAATAGGAGAAAAATAAGAGTGAAAATCAGATTCTAGCAAAAGAATTTGAGCAACAAATGAAGCCTAATAATAAACCATCTACTGTTGCTTCTGAAATTAAATTGAAAAGTGCATGTTTACTTGCCACCAAATCTGATATTGATGAGCTAGATCTTAGCAAATTTGTTTGCTATGCTTTTGTGTGCAAAGAGGCATTATTTTCATTCGAGGACGTGCCTTCCTCTTTGCCCCCTGCAGTCACTAACATTTTGCAGGAGTTCGCTGACGTCTTCCCACAGGACGTGCCACCGGGGTTACCACCTATTCGAGGGATTGAGCATCAAATTGACTTAATTCCCGGTGCATCGCTACCCAACCATGCACCATACCGTACCAATCCAGAGGAGACGAAGGAGATTATGCGTCAAGTACAGGAGCTACTCGACAAAGGTTATATACGAGAATCTCTTAGTGCTTGTGCTGTTCCTATTATACTATTGCCTAAAAAGGATGGTACGTCACGTATGTGTGTTGATTGTAGAGGCATTAATAATATTACTGTTCGTTATCGTCATCCTATTCCTAGGCTAGATGATATGCTTGATGAATTGAGTGGCACTACAATATTCTCCAAAGTTGATTTGCATAGTGGATACCATCAAATTCGTATGAAATTGGGAGATGAATGGAAAACAACATTTAAAAATAAGTTTGGTTTATATGAGTGGTTAGTCATGCCTTTTGGGTTAACTAATGCACCTAGTACTTTCATGAGACTAATGAATGAGGTTTTACATGCTTTCATTGGACGTTTTGTGGTAGTCTATTTTGATGATATACTGATTTATAGCAAATCTTTGGAAGAACATTTGGAACATTTACGTGGTGGTAACCTTGGGAAGTGCAGCTTTTGCACCGACCGAATATCTTTTCTTGGCTATGTTGTTACTCCACAGGGAATTGAAGTTGGTAAAGCCAAGATTGAAGCTATTGAGAGTTGGCCGTAGCTCAAAACGGTCACACAAGTGAGGAGTTTCCTTGGCCTCGCTGGTTTCTATAGGCGTTTTGTGAGAGATTTCAGCACCATTGCTGCACCTCTCAACGAGCTTACAAAGAAGGACGTGCCTTTTGTTTGGGGTACCGCACAGGAACAAGCCTTCTGGGTATTGAAAGATAAGTTGACACATGCTCCTGTACTCCAACTTCCTGATTTTAATAAGACTTTTGAGCTTGAATGTGATGCTAGCGGAATTGGATTAGGAGGTGTGTTATTACAAGATGGCAAACCTGTTGCATAGTTTTCTGAAAAATTGAGTGGGCCTAGTCTGAACAATTCTACTTATGATAAAGAATTATATGCTCTTGTTCGGACCTTAGAAACATGGCAACATTATTTATGGCCCAAAGAATTTGTTGTACATTCTGATCATGAATCTTTGAAACACATTAAAAGTCAAGCTAAACTGAACCGTAGACATGCTAAATGGGTTGAATTCATTGAGGCTTTCCCTTATTGCATTAAACACAAGAAGGGTAAATAAAATGTTATTGCTGATGCATTGTCTCGTCGTTATACTATGCTTTCACAACTTGACTTTAAAATATTTGGTTCGTAGACCATCAAAGATCAACATGTGCATGATGCTGAATTTAAAGATGTATTGCAGAATTGTAAAGAGGGTAGAACATGGAACAAGTTCGTCATTAATGATGGACTTGTGTTCCGTGCTAACAAGCTATGCATTCCTACTAGCTCTGTTCGTCTTTTGTTATTGCAGGAGGCGCATGGAGGAGGATTAATGGGACACTTTGGCGTGAAGAAGATGGAGGACGTACTTGCTACACATTTCTTTTGGCCAAATATGAGACGGGATGTTGAGCGTTTTGTTGCTCGCTGCACTACATGTCAAAAAGCTAAGTCACGACTCAATCCTCATGGTTTATATATGCCTTTGCCTGTACCTAGTGTTCCTTGGGAGGATATATATATCTATGGACTTTGTTTTAGGTTTACCTCGAACAAAGAAGGGGAGGGATAGCATATTTGTTATCGTGGATAGATTTTTGAAAATGGCACACTTTATACCATGTCATAAAAGCGATGATGCTGTTAATGTTGCTGATTTGTTCTTTCGGGAAATTATTCGCTTGCATGGTGTGCCAAATACTATTGTTTCAGATCAAGATACTAAATTCCTTAGCCACTTTTGGAGATGTTTATGGGCTAAGTTGGGGACTAAACTGCTTTTTAGTACTACTTGTCACCCCAAACTGATGGACAAACTGAAGTAGTCAATAGAACATTGTCTACTATGCTTAGGGCTGTTTTGAAGAATAATAAGAAAATGTGGGAAGAATGCTTGCCTCATATTGAATTTGCTTATAATCGTTCATTGCATTCTACTACTAAGATGTGCCCTTTTGAAATTGTGTATGGTTTCCTACCTCGTGCACCTATTGATTTGTTGCCTCTTCCATCTTCGGAGAAGGTTAATTTTGATGCTAAAGAACGTGCTGAATTGATTTTAAAAATGCATGAGTTAACTAAGGAAAACATTCAGCGTATGAATGCTAAATATAAACTTGCTGGACATAAGGGTAGAAAACATGTTGTGTTTACACCTGGAGATCTTGTTTGGTTACATTTGCGTAAGGATAAGTCTCCTAATTTGCACAAATCAAAACTAATGCCATGTGCTGATGGTCCTTTTAAAGTGTCAGAGAAAATAAACGATAATGCATATAATCTTGAGCTACCTGTAGATTTTGGGGTTAGTCCCACTTTTTACATTGCAGATTTGAAGCCTTATTTGGTTGAGGAAGATGAGCTTCCGTCGAGGATGACTTCATTTCAAGAAGGGGAGGATGATGAGGACATCAATACCATTGTTACACCCACAGCCCCTACTGTTACATATAATGTACCAATTACTGGAGCTCGCGCACACCAATTAAATTATCAGGTACTTTCGTTTCTTGGTAATGATTCTAATGTTCATGAGAATATGATGCTGCCTAAATTGGATACATTTGTTTTGCTTACAAATGAAGGGCCTAGCTTGGAGAAGGATGAACATTGGAGCAAGAACACGCATGGAGTTGATGGCATGCGCAAGGGGATCAAGAACGGAGTTACAAGTGATGATTTGAGGACTTTGAAGCCACCTTAAGGAGTGCATGAAGCCTTGGACGAAATATTCAAGATGACACTTCATAAATTTCGTCTAGAGGCTATTCTAGGTGCTGCGTCACCTTATTATTGGGCATGGCAAATACTTAAATATAGGCTGTTTTTAGAGTCCGTATGTGTGGGGAAACAAGAGTTAGGGTTGGTTTCGGACCCCTCCTTCAAGGGTCACGAAATTCCCCCTCTTCCTCCATATATACAGCCCTTAGGGCGTCGTTTAGACTTTGGGTTTTGTTTAGATTAAAAGTTCGCCATAGCTGCAACTTTGCGTACTTTGTTTGTGTTCAACGACCAGACCAAGGCGTCACAGAACCCCACCTTGAGCAATAAAGCTTTCCTCTTATATTCGCATTATCCAGATTGCAATCTTAGTTTCTTGCTTGTTCTTCGTTTGCCTGCAGGAAACAGACCTTCGTGGTCAGGTTGATCGTGCTCCGGCGTGGTCAATAACCTCTCGGAGTTGGTTTAGCGATTGCTAAGGCGTGACGTCCTCGCACGTTCGTAGTCGGATCGTCAAAGTCGACTTCGTCCAAAATGATAACCACCATCTCATCGAAAGACGGGACACCTTTGCCTTTATCACATTCTCTCGCAAAATGTCCTCAGTAGCAATCATCACATGCTGAGATTTGCATTCTCTCATAAAATGTCCTCTTCCCTTACAACGGTGACAAATAATATCACTTGTGTGCCCTAATGACGCCATGGAAGAAGAAGAGCTTTGTGCAGGCCCGGCAGGTGTGCTCTTGGCAGATAGTGGTGGTTGTGCCTGCTTTCTTGTATCACGGTTGGAGGTGGCACCTGAAGGAGGTGATGGTGCAGTGGAAGTAGATGATGCACGTGGTGTCCATGATGAAGGTCGACCTGCAAAAAAGTTAGTTCGCGCCAATGCCTGTCAATCCTGCACTGCACGTTCAGCTTTACAAGCAAGATGGAATGAACAAGTGATATTATTATAATCCTTATACTCTCGAATGGTCTGAATCTCTCTATTTAATCCACCCAGAAAATGTGCAAGCATAGCTTCATTCTCCTCTACAATACCACATCTAATCAAGCCGGTTTGTAATTCCTGATAATATTCTTCTACATAATTTTTTCCTTGTCTTAAGCACTGCAATTTTTGAAGTAATTCACGTTGATAATATGGTGGAACCCAACGAGTACGCATAGCAGTTTTCAAAGCAGCCCAAGTAGCTGGAACAGGATATAATCTACAATGTTCAGACCACCAAACACATGCAAACCTAGTGAAAGCACAAGCAGCAGCAGGAACACGTCTCTCCTCAGGATATTGTAAACATGTAAATTGTTGTTCAGTTTCTAACTCCCAAGTAAGATATATATCAGGAACATATCTACCCTCAAATGGTGGAATATTCAATTTCAGTTTAGGGAGATGGTCATGATCTCGTACCTTATGGGGAGCCCTACCATTGCCATTATTTGCATGTGGACGACCTGGTGGATGTGGTGTTGGTGGTTGCACGTAGTTCTGGTTTTGATCAACCTCATCCTCGTAATCTCCCGCATAATCATCCTCCTCCACATCAGCAGCAGGAGCCATAGAAGTATCAACAGCAGCACCAGCAGGTTGGCCAGGCTGAAGAGGGACACGGCTCGCTCGGTGGAGGGCTGTTTCGCGACGTGGAGGTAGTAGTTGTTGTTGTGGCAGAGGTGCGGCAGGTGCAGTCGGTGGTGGAAGACGCGCAAGTAGTTCATTAAATCTGTTATCGAGCTTTGTTTCGAACGTCTTCTCAAGGCCAGTGATCTTCTCCATGGCCTCTTCAAAATTGTTCAGCACATCTTGCACCTGTTCAGTCATCATTTGCTGAAACTTATGATGAAGCTCCTTGTTCGTTAAGTTCTCCCAATCAATCTCGTCGGCTTTTGATCCTGGCATGGTTAGCAGCAATAGAAACACGCAAGAATATGATCCTACAGACTACTAACAAGTGGTGGTGGTGGGTGTCACAAATCCGTCAAGCAAATCTCAAATTCTTACTAGTTCTTACCCAGCTGCAGGCGGTGATCCGCAACCGATGTAGTCAAAACTCTCAAAGCTTGGATAGTGCGATTACTAGGGAGAGTCAAACGCACGATGTAGATGTATGTGGAGCTGGGAAGGCTTATAGTATGATAGCAAAAATGGTCAACAATAATCAATTCAGATATGCAAAGTTGAATAAACGCTCAACAACGGTACTGTGCTGCTCCTAGGCTAGACCGTACTAGAGACGCGAGCCTAGAACACTCACAAAATCACGGCGTTGCACGTAAACAGGGGAGGAGCACACTCTGAATTTTTTTTCACTTTTTTTGCACTTTTTTCCTCTGAATTTTTTTTGCTCCGCAACAATTTTTTTCAAAAAAGTCTACAAATGTCGTAAAAACTGCCTAGCCAGAATTTTCCAGACTTAGTTTTTTTTGGAACAGGAACTATTTTTCTTCTGCGGATGGCTCAAAATTTGGGAGTCCTACTCTGTCGCGACTCGGAGTATCGCGTGATCGGGAAATCGAGAACAAAGCAACAATTACTGGACTCGGACTAGGACTAGTGGCGGAGATGAATCTGATGGAAACTCGGACTGGTGGCGAATATTTGCAGGGCGATGGAACACAGACTGGTCGCGAATCTATGACGGAGCTGGGCTCGGATTAGCGTGATGGTGGTGGATATGTGGTATATGGTAGCGGTGATGACGATGGTGGTATATGGCAGCGGTGATGACGATGGTGGTATATGGCAGCGATGATGATGATGGTGGTATATGGCAGCGGTGAGCAGAACTCGAAACTCCAAAATACTAGACGCTAGGACCAGCAACTTGACACGATGATGCAACCACAAATTCAACAAAGCAAATACAGAATAGATTATGGAAAGGCTCAGATTGGTTCGGATAAGATGAACTAACCCTAATTTTTTTTTGTCTTTTTCGTGGACTATAGGTATGAAGAACAGACTCGATCTAAACTATGAAAAACTGTAAAATCTCACCGAGCAACCTAGAAATCTGATACCACGTGATAGAGGCAAAGGTGTCCCGATGTTTCGATGAGATGATGGCTATCGTTTTCTGTGGGAGTCGACCTTGACGATCCGACTACGAACATGCGAGACGTCGTGCCTTAGCAATCGCTAAACCAACTTCCGAGGGTTATTCACCACGCCGGAGCACGATCAACCTGACCACGAGGGCCTGTTTCCTGCGAGCAAACGAAGAACAAGCAAGAAACTAAGATTGCAATCTGGATATTATGAATATAAGAGGAAAGCTTTATTAATGAAGGTGGGGTTCTGATGCGGAGCATCCCATGATCATCCCCATGGACCTACCATCGTCTCATCAAGAGCCAAGAGGGCCTATGACACGAGCACGAGCTAGAGCCCTCGAGAACGAGGTGACTTCTTTCCTTAATGATATCACATATGATCCACTCGAGACATGGCTACTATCTAAATCCGATATGCTATGCATGATCAGGTGTCAACAGGAAGCTCCCGAGGATGCACATGAAGACGGACAAGCCGCCAAGTCCATGGATGAAGAGAACCAACGGAAACGGGCAAGTTCACCCCCCAGGTCCCAGACATCCGGCCAAGGCCCCGGACATCCGGCCCCTGGAGCGTCTACCTCAGCAACAGCCAAGCTGCCCAAGTCTACAGGGCCCGGACATCCGGCGTCCAGCCCGGACATCCGGCCCAAGCCTGGAAATCCGGCCAATCACCCGGAAATCCGGCACCCCGCACCAGAACCTACAGAAGCTATCGTCGTCAGCCCGGACATCCGGCCCCCAGCCCGGACATCCGGCCCCTCCTGAAATCCCGAACATCCGTCCCGACGCCCGGAGATCTGGCTCCGCCTGTCTGCGCACAGTAAAGGGCCGAAGCCCATGTACCTCTTCGCCCCCTAGACTATATATACTTCATCCCCTTCCTCTTTCTAGGGTTAGCATTGTTTTAGCTCATATGTGAGATAGAGCTTTGCTCATCCATATGGATCTCCTCCTCGAGAGAGACTGTGGCCCCTCTTCGGAGAAGATCAACTTGGATTCAAGACCCCCTCTTGGGTGGCCCCATCAAGACCTCCTTCTAGGAGAAGAGCCGCTTACCTTTGTATCATCCGTTGTTGACCTTGGATCATGTGTATCTCTTTGTGTTCTTGGATCTAGTGCATGTGTAATCGAATCTTGTTGGTTTGAGTGATTCTCTTGTGTTTCCCCTCGTTCTCCCCTCATGTTCTCCGTGTTCTTAGTTGGGATCCGCTCCTTTCGTGAAAGATCGGCCGTCTAGGGTTCCACCCTACATCAGGTTCTGTGACGCCTTGGTCTGGTCGTTGAACACAAAAGTACGCGAAGTTGTAGCTATGGCGAACTTTTGATCTAAACAAAACCCAAAGTCTAAACGGTGCCCTAAGGGTTGTATATATGGAGGAAGAGGGGGGGTGTCGGTGTCAAAACCGGCGGATCTCGGGTAGGGGGTCCTGAACTGTGTGTCTAGGCGGATGGTAACAGGAGACAAGGGACACGATGTTTTTACCCAGGTTTGGGCCCTCTCGATGGAGGTAAAACCCTACTCCTGCTTGAGTAATATTGACGATATGGGTAGTACAAGAGTAGATCCACCACGAGATCAAGGAGGCTAAACCCTAGAAGCTAGCCTATGGTATGATTGTTGTTCTGTTGTTTGTCCTACGGACTAAAACCCTCTGGTTTATATAGACACCGGAGAGGGCTAGGGTTACACAGAGTCGGTTACAACGGTAGGAGATCTACATATCCGTATCGCCAAGCTTACCTTCCATGCCAAGGGAAGTCCCTTCCGGACATGGGACGAAGTCTTCAATCTTGTATCTTCATAGTCCAGGAGTCCGGCTGAAGGTATAGTCCGGCTATCCGAACACCCCCTAATCCAGGACTCTCTCAGTAGCCCCTGAACCAGGCTTCAATGACGACGAGTCCGGCGCGCAGATTGTCTTCGACATTGCAAGGAGGGTTCCTCCTCCAAGTACTTCATAGAAGATTTCGAACACAGGATAGTGTCCGGATCTGCAAAATAAGTTTCCACATATTGCCATAGAGAGAATAATATTTACACAAATCTAATCTGCTGACGTATTCTGTAGCGTGACATCACACCACGACCAAGCCTTTATTCGAATCGTTTTTACTGTCACACCTCAGCGCGTTTTGCGAGGCGGTTTCCTTGGCATGTCCTTTCAAAGCAGAGATCGTGTCCCCTTTATTTACGGCATTCTCATCAATACGGACGTGGGTAACCTAGTCGTGCCCGTTGGTGTGTTTTCTCGATCAAAGGCGAGTCCCAAACGTTCACGGGGAGGGCCCTTGGTATTCAACCTCTTATAAAGAGACCAAGGCCTTACTCCTTTCTTTCAATCTCAAACAAGTTCGCCCTTCGCCTCGAGTTCCAACACCCAAAGCTCCAGATTTCAGGCGCTTTGGACCTCCGACAATGTCCGGTTCCGACCTTCAAGGCCGATGGATGCCCTCCTCCGTCACGGAGGAGGACGTGCTGAAGTTGAGAGAGGCCAGGTTCTTGATTGGCAAAATTTCACATAGGCTGCCTGCCCAAGGGCAGGCCATTCCCACTCCCAATCCTGGTGAGAGCGTGGTGTTTGTGTCTCACTTCCATCGGGGGCTAGGCTTCCAGACGGATCCCCTCGTGAGGGGGCTCATGTTTTATTATGGGCTGGAATTTCACGACTTAGCTCCGGAGTCCATCCTCCATATTTCCTCATTCATCGTCGTGTGTGAAGCCTTCCTCCGCATTACTCCTCACTTCGGACTTGGCTCAAGACCTTCAAAGTAGAGCCGAAGATGATCGAGGGACGGCACGCGGAGTGCGGAGGCGCTGTTATAAGCAAGAATGCTGATGGTCCATGGCCCGAGGGCTCTTTTCAAGAGGAGTCCAGCTTATGGCAACAAGAGTGGTTTTATATTACCGCCCCCAGGGGCACCAAGTGGGTGGCGCCACCTGCCTTTCGCTCGGGTCCCCCACCACAGCTAGCGTCATGGGTCAACAAAGGACTGGACTGGGGGTTGTCCAAGGACGTGCCCTTGCTGCAGGGCCGCATTCGAGATCTCCTAGAAAGAGATATCAGTCTGGTCGTGGTGACACAATTATGCTGATTCGCCGAGCTCTGCCCTGCAAACGCCGCCCCATTCGCCTGTGGGAGTTCAATCCGGAGGTACCACGAGCTCTCCAACATTTTATGGGAGCGACGCCCGTGGAGATGTACAAATTATTCTTCGGATCACAAGCAACGTGTCCGGACTTGACCGAGGATGCAGGTCTGAGCTGCAATCGCCCGGATACTCAAGTAAGTAGCCTTGTGCCCGGACTCACTATCCGTATATTTATCATAAAATTGCCCTTAAAGGAGTTGTCCTTTAAACACGAGTGGATAGGGAAAGCAAAGCTAATCAGGTGGCCGCCCCCCCTCCCCGAGACCACGCCGGATCCCGTGCTGGTCCGGATGTTGAAGGTTGAGCCTTCGGAGGAAAGCGAGGGAGGGGACAAGGAAGTTGCGGCCTCCTCGAAGGAGGTTGTTAAGAAGGGAGGAATCGAAAGTTCCTCTCCTCAGGGGAAGAAGAGGACCGCCTCTGATGACCAGGAGACCATGGCCTCAAAGCGGGCGAAGAAATCTTCGTTAGAGGGTCCTGCGCCGGGGAATACTTTGGCCGAATTATGCCCTCAAGGGGATCAGCCCTCCACCAAGCCGTAAGTATAGAGGAGTTTTTCTTTTTAAGAAATGAGAGGAATCCTTGATTTATATCTGAGAAAAGTAACCGAAGATTTACCTTGTAGTTCGGACCTCAGCCCTTCTCAGCAGAGCTCTTCTTCGGGGGATCTTCTTCCAGAGATGATGGAGAGCGGAACGCCTCCCCCTGCCGTACCGCCTTGCGAGGTGGGCGACCCTGAGGTATCATCGCGGAGGGTTTCTCCGAATCCGGCGGGGCCGGAAGGTAGTCATATGGGCCCCCAAAGCCCCCTGCGTTCGGCCTTCGAGAAGGACCATCGGACGAGTCCGGCACCGTCCGGTGCATGGTCGGAGGGGCTGAAGGATCTGCTAGGGCGAGCATCTATCTCAGAGGAGCACCGTGCATTAATAAGCATGGTGATTGAAAGGATTTCATCCGCGGAGAGCGGATTGCACGAGGCCGTCAGGAGTTTACTGACAGGTTTTGAGGTACGCGAAATAATGTACCCTTTTTGACAGTTGCGCATAAATAAGATGCGCCCTGTGTAGATAGTAGCCCCTGAGACTCTGTGCGTTGTCAAAAATGATGGCGCGTAGAGGATCATAATCCCAGGTCTAATATGCCGCCTTCATACGTAGGTGGCGAAGTGTCCGGTGGCCAGCCGGACTGATGAATTTGCCGAGCTAAAGCGGCAACTTGACGTGGCAGATGCCAACATCACGCTTGTCAACAAGCGGCTTCATGAGGCACAAGGTATGTGATTCCTCTGGCGGCACCTGGTAAGAGGAGCTTTATGCCAGTATCTTACAATGTGTGCGCTTGATGCAGATGGTGCCGCTGCCGTGGAGAATCTTCGGGCGGAACTTGCCCGAGCCAAGGAGCAAGCCAGGAAAAGTGATGCTGCTGCCGGAAAGGCAATTGGAGAGCTGAAAGCCGAACAGGCTGCTCACTGCCTAACCAAGAAGGAAATGGCCGAGATGGCCGTGAAGCTGAAGAGCGCTGCTGACCGTTGCAAGCTTCTGGAAAAAGAAGACCAAGCGGAGCGGACGGACCTAGAAAAGGCCACTACCGAGGCCAAGGATGCTCACTCTGCGATGAGAGCTATGAAGGAGGAGCTACGTCAGGCCGGAGATATCCCGGCTGGAAAGCCCTTTGTGCTGCGGAGGAAGTTCGGGGATCCTAAGTATGCTTCGCTAGACCGGTTGTGGAGTACGGCGGACACTTATCTGGATTTGGCAGCAAGTGCCGCGGACGCGGCCGAACACTTCCGAGATAAGGAGGATCACGAGGTGGAAAAGCTTTTCTGGTCGCAGTTCCACAATCCAGAGCGTCTGCTTCCATTAACCGATCGTTTGGCCGAATGGGCTGAGCTGAGTAGGTTATCCGGACTCGCCATGAAGTATGTCGTGAGTCATCTGTGGCCGGAAAGGCCTGAGCCGAAGAGCTATTTTAGCTTGGTACAGCAGTTCCTTGGTGCGGTGCCGCATATCAATGCAGTGAAGAAGTCAGCCTGCATAGACGGTGCACGGATGGCTCTTGCCCGTGTCAAGACATACTGGCGGGAGATGAAGGCCACCGCTATTGCAACCCCGGACTCGGATGAGAGCCGAGTACCTGCCGAGCACTATTTGCAGGAAGTTCTGCAGGGTGCTCGTTTAATAGAGACGCAATGCTCGAAGGATATTATGTTCGAATAACATGCATTATTGTAAAACAAAGTTTGGATGTAATATATAAAAGCTTGTTATACTTGTGCCTTCAAGAATTGAGATACCTCCTGTGCGGCCGTTAATGTATATTTGTATATAACCTGAAAGATGGCAGTCTTTGGCTTCAGCCCCCACGCATATAATGCGGGGGTGTTCGCAGAAGGCGCATTTTCACACTTGATCCAACGTCTTGCTCCTATTAAGGAGGTGATAGCGCAGCGAACTAGGCAACCGGACTATAATGCTTTATCACTTTAACTTAGCCATAGGAGTTTAACAGTGGGGCTGCTATACAGCCCCTTGTGGCACCGCGCTCACCCGAATTCGGGGCGCGTGTGTGTCTGGCCGGGAAGCGGCCCTTCATTAATACGGAGGAATCCTAAAGATTCCGGCGGGTCATCGAGTGGTTGACCAGTCTCACGCTATATCATGACAGTCAATTTTCGGCTTTCTCTACTGAGGTGCTCTCCTGGCTGAACTGGGGCACAATCGCAGTAGTTCTCCTGGTGCCGCCTTAGCCGATAGAGCGGAACGTAAGGCAGCAAAACACAGGAGCCGGGCAAACCCAACATTTGACCAAAGACATGATTCGGAGCTGATGCATATAAGGCAAAACTCGCGACGCCGAACACTCCCTAAGGTATTCGGTCTTTTATGAAAACGGGCGGAACAGCGCCCTTGGTTATAAGCCCCTGATGTCCAGGTACGTGCAAAACTCTGACGTGGCCACATGCCAAAATGCCAGCCTCCTCCTCGGCTATGCAGAGAATCCGGGGGATGTGTATCAACAAGAGACAGTAAGAAAGGTTTACGCAGGGTCTTAATCTAAAAAGAATCCTGGGGACGGGTCCCTGCTGCACGTCTCCGTCTGTGTCTCCGTTGTGCCATGTCCTGGACGGGCATAGCATGGTGTTCATCTGTAAAAGAGAGGAACTTAGCTAACAAGAAAAAGAATAGTAGTGCGGAATGTACGCTGTACTAGATAAACAATGTATAATTTTAAGACGGGTAAAATGGAGCCTTATTGTCGTGTATTTTACATACGCGAAGCCCCTTGTATAGGGGTGTATGGCTACTAAACCTTTAACCGATATATTTTTGCTCTGGACTCGCCTAGCCGAGCCCGTGGTCTTAATGACCTGGTAGATACTTTCGCTGGTGAAGCTGTTTTAATGCATGGCTGTCAAGGCAGCCGCATATTCTTTCGCGCTCGAGGGGCACTTAATATTGCCCTTTAGTGAGATGACGCCTCGTGGACCGGGCATTTTAAGCATAAGAGATGCATAATGCGAAAGCGGGCGAAAGCCTCTCGTCCCAGTAATGCTTGATAGCTACTTGAAAATGGGGCGATATGGAAGGTTAGCTTTTCGCGGCGGAAGTTATCAGGGGAGCCGAACATAACTTCTAGCCGAAGAGAACCCATGCAATGGGCCTCCGAGCCTGACGTTACTCCTTGAAAGGAAGTATTGCTATGATGAATTCTTGTTGGGTCCATTCCCATTTTGCGGATTGTGTCCTGATATAACAGGTTTAAACCGCTGCCGCCATCCATCAGGACATTTGTGAAGTGGAGTCTGTCGATTATTGGATCTAATACCAGGGCAGTCCAGCCTGCGTTCCGTATACCTCTAAAGTAATCCTGGTGGTCGAAGGTGATTGGTTTTAACAACCATGGGCGAGGCTCCTTTGGGATAGGCCGTATGGCGCGTATCTCTGTTGGCGCCACTCTGTTCATCACGTGAAGTAAATTTACTGTTTTGACTTCTAGTGGGAAATCCTTTTGTTTCCTGGTGCTCTGCTTGTGGGGTTCGTCATCGTCCTCACTTGGTGTGTCGAGCCCCTTGTGTTCGGCGTTGAGTTTGCCAGATTGCTTGAAAACCCAACAATCTCTGTGGGTATGGTTCGCAGGCTTTCTGGGAGTACTGTGAATTTGACATATCTTGTCCAAGATTTTGTTCAGGTTAGATAACTCGTCCCTTTTATCCTTAAGGGGCAGCTTTCTTTGATTCTGCCGAGAGCTTTTGAATCCGGCATTGACTGTCGTGCTCTTCGGACTGCTTCCCCTTAGTCCGGCGCTGGTCCTTGTTGCATCACGGTTTCCCATTTCCATCCCTGACTTCGGATGTACTTGGGTCACTGGTGCTGCGTCTTGCCAACCAGCTGTCCTCTCCCGCACAAAAGCGGGTCATGAGGCTTGTTAATGCGGCCATTATTCTTGGCTTTTCTTGGCCGAGGTGTCTGGCGAGCCATTCGTCTCGAACACTGTGTTTGAAAGCTGCTAAGGCTTCGGCATCCGGACAGTCGACTATCTGATTCTTTTTAGTAAGAAATCTGTTCCAGAGTTTCCGGGCTGACTCTCCGGGCTGTTGAGTTATATGGCTTAAATCGTCCGCATCCGGAGGTCGGACATAGGTCCCTTGAAAATTTGCCCGAAAAGCATCCTCGAGCTCCTCCCAACTTCCAATGGTGTTTTCGGGAAGGCTTTTAAGCCAATGCCGTGCTGGCCCTTTGAGCTTGAGGGGTAAGTATTTTATGGCGTGGTGGTCATCTCCTCTGGCCATGTGTATATGGAGGATATAATCCTTAACCCAGACTCCAGGTTATGTTGTTCTGTCGTACGCCTCTATGTTTACGGGCTTGAATTCCGCTGGGAATTCATGGTCCAGCACCTCATCGGTGAAACATAGGGGGTGTGCGGCACCCCTGTATTTGGGTGTGCCGTGATGTTCGGATATTTGTTGTGTTGCATTGCTTGCTAGAGCTTGCTTTCTTGGCCCATAGATAGATCTGGCTGGGCCGTCCTTTTGATGCGAATCCTTGAGTGGATCGCGTGCCGGCTTGTGTGCGGTGTCGCTTGCTGCTCCATGCTGGCCATGGGGTCGTCTATGCGACCGGGTGGCTTTCTTATTTTTTGACTATGGGGGCTCCAAGGCCTCCTCGTCAAATTCAGGCAGTAGCATTCGCTTCGGATAGCTTTTTATGCGGCGACTACCGCCATGTTTGTGTGCGGTGTTGAGTACTTTGCTCCATCTGATTCTGAGTGCATCTTCCGCAGTTTTGAGCTTCCGCTTCTGCTTTTTCAGGCTATGCGCAGTGGCGACGAGCCTTTTGTGTAGGTTCTTCTGCTCCATGAGCGTATCTGGCGTAAGGTCATCTGGACTGTCGTTTTCGCCGGCGACAGGTTGTTCGGTTTGTTTATCCAAGTTTCCCTGTTCGGACGGTTGCTCGAAGTCATGTTCGTCGTCCGCCGGCTCATCCTGCTCTATGGCTGGGTCTATATGGCTGCTGTCTCTGTCAAGGCGGGGCTTGGAGCGGCGCTTACGTCGTCGCTTTGATTACTTTCCGAGTGAACGATCCCTCGTTGCATCCCTGTGTTCCTCGTCGTCACTTCCTTTGGGTGTGTCCACCATGTATACATCATGAGATGAGGTGGCAGTCCAGTGCCTTATAGGCGTTGGTTCATGTTCGTCTCCTACATCGTCGTCCATACCGTCGATGTCTTCAGAGTCGAATTCGAGCACGTCGTTTAAATTATTGACAGTGGCTACGAAGTGGGTGGTGGGTGGGGATCGAATTTCTTCATCGTCCACATCCCAATCCTGCCGGTCATAGTCCGGCCAGGACTCTCCTGACAAGGAGAGAGACCTGAGTGAATTCAGGATGTTGCTGGAGGGCGAGTGTTGAAAGATGTCCGCGGCGGTGAACTCCATAATCGGCGCCCAATCGGATTCGATCGGCAGGGGCGCGGGAGGCGCGGAGTCCGGAGGGGAGTCCGGCACCTCGGAGTCACAGACTTCGCAAAGGACAAAGTTGGCGTTCGGCTCGATCGCCGCAGAGATTTCGGCCTCCGAGGTAGTGTCCAACCAGCCGTCCTCGATCGGCGCGATCGGTTCCGAACTAAGGGTCAGGGCCGATGCGGGCGCGGCCTCCAAAGCACTGTTCAGCGGTAGAGCTAAATCATACCCTTCGTGACAGCGCGGCGCGCTCGGCTGTGGTTCGAATCCGTCGAAGATCAAGTCTCCGCGGATGTCAGCCATGTAGTTAAGACTTCCAAATCTGACCTGATGACCAGGGGCGTAGCTTTCGATCTGCTCCAAATGGCCACGCGAATTGGCCCGCAGTGCAAAGCCGCCGAATACGAAGATCTGTCTGGGGAGAAAAGTCTCACCCTGGACCGCATCGCTGCTGATGATCGGAGAAGCCATCGGGCCTAAAAGTGACGACACAGAGGAACTCTCAATGAAAGCACCAATGTCGGTGTCAAAACCGGCGGATCTCGGGTAGGGGGTCCCGAACTGTGCGTCTAGGCGGATGGTAACAAGAGACAAGGGACACGATGTTTTTACCCAGGTTCGGGCCCTCTCGATGGAGGTAAAACCCTACTCCTGCTTGATTAATATTGATGATATGGGTAGTACAAGAGTAGATCCACCACGAGATCAAGTAGGCTAAACCCTAGAAGCTAGCCTATGGTATGATTGTTGTTCTGTTGTTCGTCCTATGGACTAAAACCCTCCAGTTTATATAGACACCAGAGAGGGCTAGGGTTACACAGAGTCGGTTACAACGGTAGGAGATCTACATATCCGTATCGCCAAGCTTGCCTTCCACGCCAAGGAAAGTCCCTTCCGGACACGGGACGAAATCTGCAATCTTGTATCTTCATAGTCCAGGAGTCCGGCTGAAGGTATAGTCCGGCTATCCTAACACCCTCTAATCCAGGACTCCCTCAGGGGGATTTCGTGGCCCTTGGGAAAGGGGTCCGAAACCAACCCTATCTCTTGTTTCCCCACACATACGGACCCTAAAAACAGCCTATACTTATGTATTTCGAAATTACATGGGTCTGGCCCAATAATAAGGTGATGCAGCACCTAGAATAGCCTCTGGACGAACTTTATGAAGTGGCATCTTGTATATTTCATCCAAGGCTTCATGCACTCATTATGGTGGCTTCAAAGTCCTGAAATCATCACTTGTAACTCCATTGTTGTTCCCCTTGCGCATGCCATCAACTCCATGCTTGTTCTTGCTCCAATGTTCATCCCTCTTATCCATGCCAGGCCCTACATTTGTAAGCAAAACAAATGTATCCAATTTTGTAGCATCATATTCTCATGAACATTAGAATCATTACCAAGAAACGAAAGTACCTGATAATTTAATTGGCGTGCGCGAGCTCTAGTAATTGGTCCAGTATATGTAGTCATGGTATTGATGTCCTCATCAAGGTCATTCCGAGTTGTGCAAGATGGCTCGTCGGTGCGATCAACTTACCTTGAAAGTTGTATTCATGGTCTGTCCTGCGATGTTGTATCCATAAACCGGCAACAATTTTGCCACAAAAACTCCATTGGAGCTCCACGACCCGCCAATACTATCACAACCAAAAAAATTATGCGCCCGTAACCCACTCTCGGGCTTCGACAACATTTCGGAGGCATCCGGCTTGTAAAATTGAGTTCCGGACGATTTTATGCTTGAGGTATAATCTTCCACCCTCTACCACCCTTCCATGAGCTCACCTACAGACTGATATATGGACAATATGACGCGGAGCATCCTATGGACATCACCATGTCAAGAGTCCGTTCGGCGAGTGACATGTGTTACATCTACTTCACATACACAAAGGTGAATCATCTCCTTTACACGTGCTCACTTGACCCCTTCGAGGATGGTATACTACTTGACACTCCACTCGTGTGCATGCATAGGTATTGTCGAAACACTACGGACAACGAGGAGGAGTGAGCGCGCCAAGGAACAACTACACCATCCGCGAGGGAGGCCTGGAAGCAACGACGGAAGAACACTGAGCTGCTGAAGCTACAGCAGCCGGACATCCGGCGCCTGTGCAGCCGCCAAGGAGCTGCACCAACAGACGGCCAAAAGTATCAGTGGTCGGACATCCGGCGCCAGCCCCGGACATCCGGCGCCTCACCAAAGCCCGGACATCCGGCCTTTCCCCCGGAAATCCGGCATCGACGACAGAACGCACCCGAAGTTTGGCCACTTGATGTGGAGCATCCTATGGACATCACCATGTCAAGAGTCCGTTCGGCGAGTGACACGTGCGACATCTACTTCACATACACAAAGGTGAATCTCCTTTACACATGCTCACTTGACCCCTTCGAGGATGGTATACTACTTGACACTCCACTCGTGTGCATGCATAGGTATTGTCGGAACACTACGGACGACGAGGTGGAGTGCGAGCTCCAAGGAACAACTACACCATCCGCGAGGGAAGCCTGGAAGCGACGACAGAAGAAGACGGAGCTGCTGAAGCTACAGCGGCCGGACATCCGGGCCAGAGGCCGGATATCCGGCGCCTGTGCAGCCGCCAAGGAGCTGCACCAACAGACGACCAACAACATCAGTGGCCGGACATCCGGGGCCTAGCCAAAGCCCGGACATCCGGCCCTTCCCCCGGAAATCCGGCATCGACGACAAAACGCACCCGAAGTTTGGCCACTTCAGCCCGGACATCCGGCCCGAGCCCCGGACATCCGCCCCCCAGCCCGGACATCCGGCGCCTGCCTGCGTGCAGCCACGGGCCAGAGGCCCATGTATCTCTCTTTCCCACTTACCCCTTCGTGGCTTAGACTATATATACTACTCCCCCTCCTCCTAGTTAGGGTTAGCATTGGTTTAGCTCATAGTTGAGATAGAGCTTTGCTCATCCATTACAGATCTCCTCCTCGAGAGAGACTGCGGCCCCTCTTCGGAGAAGATCACCTTGGATTCAAGACCCCCTCTTGGGTGGCCCCCATCAAGACCTCCTCACAGAGAAGAACCGATTACCGTTTGTATCGTCCGTTGTTGACTATGGATCTTGTATCTTACCTTTGTGTTCATTGATCTAGCGCATGTGTGATCTATTCTTGTTGGTTGAGTGATTTCTCTCGTGTTCCCCTCGTGTTTCCCTCGTGTTTCCCTCGTGTTTCCCCTCATGTTCATCGCGTTTTTCATAGGGATCCGCTCCTTTTCGTGAAAGATCGGCCATCTAGGGTTCCACCCTACATCATCTTGGATCAGAGCTTAGGTTTATCACGAATTTGGAGCCTTCCCGTTGTGTTTTCTAGCCTAGTTTTGTTGATTTTGTCCTAAATTCGAAAATCCCCACCAAAAATAGCCCCCAATTTTTTTTGTGATTTGTTGGTTTGATGATGTTTTGTTGGATTTGATCCATGGATTTGCTTGGTTTTGAGTGGATCTAGCATTCCCCCAAGTTTCCCCACTTTCCATCCATAAAATCTCCGCAATTTTGCCCCCGAAATCATCAATTTCCGCCCCCAAATCGAGTTCCTCGAGTTCATCCTCGGATTTGGAGCCCGGACATCCGGCCCGAGCCCCGGACATCCGGCCAACCCGGAAATCCGGACATTAGCCCAGACATCCGGCTCCTGGAGCGCATTTTCGCGCAAGTTTCTGGACATCAGGTCCCGGATATCCGGCCCCGACCCCGGATGTCCGACCCCTGGGATTTCAGCTTTTCCCCGTTTCACCGTATTGTGCATAACTAATTCATCCGGAGTCCGTTTTTGACGTTCTTTAGCTCGTTTTGAACCTATTGACATCCCCCATCCCACAAAAATACTACCATCACCATTTGACTCCATCAAAATTTTGGAACTTTGGCATCTTTGCCTAGGGCTTCCACCACATCCTCCGCATAACCACCACCGAATTCCGCAACCTAACCCAATTTGTTCCCTATAACATTAGTGGTTGTTTGAGTTGCGATTCGAGTCTCCTAAGGTGTTCCGGCTACTTAGGGACGATTGCTTCTTCATCAAACACCACCATAACTTCCGCATAGGCTTGCCCACCATACACTTCCACCAACCCAACTTAACCAAATTTTTGTTTCTGTTGTGAGTTGTGTCTCCTAAGGTGTTTCGGCTACTTAGGGACCGTGCTTCCAACTCCGACACCGTGTATAGTCCATCCACCTTACCCTCGACTTCCGCATTGCGTACTCCATAACCCATCATTGCATTTATGCAATCCCTTTGAGCTTTTGCAAAACCACCACCGCATCCCGCTACCACCATTTGACATTTGACATTTGAGATTTTGAGTTCGAGGTTTTTCCATTTCCTAAGGTGTTTCGGCTACTTAGGGACGAGGCTTCATCATCTTGGTATCTCCATCAAGAACACCGCCACTCATCATCGCCACGGACGGTAACCTCCATATCATCTCGGTATCGTGGTATCCCTCCATTGTATATTCCCTTGCAATTGCATTGATAACCCCTAGCCTATTTTGCGTCACTTGCCTATCGAGACTAGCCATTTGAGTATTGTCGGCAACTTTACTTGTGCACATTAGTGATCTACACCTCCCATTGCATACATACCATATCATATTGGTATCATATCATCTCTTGTGTCACAAAGATTGTTCCCGCATATACACAATTGCTATCTTGGTTTCTGCATTTCACAAAGTGGCCATATATACAAAAGAACAATAAGCTTTTAAGAAAAAGAGAAGAGCAAAGAGCTTGTAAGCAAGTGCCATAGCATCATACCACATTGCATATAAGATTGTCATATCCGATCATCTTGGATCATCTTGAGAGAAACACCCAGAACCATACATATATAGCATACTTGGGATAGAAGTTTATCCATTTTGCATATCATAGGTTGTGCATAAGTTTCGTATCCGCCTATAGAGCAATCGTGCTAGCGTCTCTCTTGGGTTGTGCAAGACGAGCGTTTTCCATGGACTCCACATTTTGTGCTTATTCCTTAGTTGCACGACCCCATTTATCTATCCGTGTGTGTGTTTCTGTGTGCCATTCTTTGCTATTGGTCTACTTGTTTCACTTGCGAATTTGTGAATCTCTTTCAACATTATTGACTCTTGCTAACATTTGCATCAAATTTTTTGTGCCACTATCCTCACCGAGCTCCACCATAAGCCTTATTTGTGTAGGTGTGAGAAACCGACAAGAATTGGTACCAATTGTGCTATTTCCTTGTTACACATTGAGTGATCATTGATCCATCTTCAACATCGGTGAAGGTACATTTGGTATAGTTCTTCTCTTTCTCCCACTCATATTTGCTCGAGTCTTGTGATGGATAGGCATGCATTTCACCCTCGGTCTACAACAACAACAACGAGTTCGATGCCATGAACAACTCCAACAACGCCAAGATGAACGCTCAAATGGAGGAGCTCAAAGCCCTCATCAAGTCCTACAAGCGATCTTCCTCATCTTCGAGAAGACGCTCAAGAGCACATGCTTCCGAGCTACCATCTCCGGCAAGATCACATCGGCATCGACACCATCACCAACAAGAACGTGAAGGTCAAGAGCTCAACACCAACAACCGCTCAACGACTTCACCATCTCCCTTGGCATCTTCGCCAAGCGACTTCAAGGCATCTTCGCCTTCGGATATACGGCATCTTCGCCAACAAGCACCTCAAGACTACGCTCAAGAGAAGCTCCCCAAGCTCAAGTCCGCGACCTCCACGAGCTACTACGACCTCGACACCGACCACGAGATTCCTTTCTATGGGACTGTAGAACCCGAGGAGTATCTCGAGTGGGAGCGTTTGATGGACGACTACCTCAAGCTACATCAAGTTCCTCCCGAAGATCAAGTGAAGTGCGCCACAAGAAACTTCCACGACTACGCCTCGACTTGGTGGCTTCACACACCTTCGGAGACCTATGACATGAGTTGGCCCAAGACGAAGAAAGCTTTGCGGCGAGAGTTCGTGCCTCCAACCTACATGGAACAACTTCTAAGCAAATTGGAGAACACCATACAAGGATTCAAGTCCATCGACGAGTACTTCAAGGAGATGAAGCATGCCTTGCGACGAGCCGGCGTGGATGACCCCATGTCAATGAAGTTCCACTTCATGATGGGATTGAACAACGACATCTCCAAGACTATCTTCCTCGAGAACTACAAGTCCCTCGACGACAACTACATTGGTGCTCTCAAGGCGGAACACGAACTCATGAAGGCCAAGGCTTCTCCACCCTAAGCACACTTCTCGAAGACCAAACTCAAAGATGACGAGCATGAGGCTAGTACCACAGATGTCCAAGCCCGATGAGCTCCAAGACGATGCTCCCAAGTTCGACTTCACCGCCATCACTCTTTGTGGCATTGATGATGCCGAGTCCTCCACGACTCTTTTTCAAGATGGTGCGGCGATGAGTACGACTACGGAGACCTTCAAGGACCATGCTTTGGAGGCGAGCGACTTGGTGACGAGCAAGGATGATGCTTCCATCTTAGGAGGTGAGAGTGATGATGTGCCATCTTCGGCCTTCATCCATGGCGACGGTGACGAGATAATCGAGCATGGGATTTTCCCTTCGGTCATGGAGGAGAGCGATGATGTGCCATCTTCGGCCTTCATCCATGGTGACGGCGATGAGATGGTTGAGCATGGGATTTTCCCTTCGACCATGGTGACGTATGATGACTTGAGTGACTTGTGCCACCATATTGAGAGTGAGAGTGTCTTCACCACTAGCCCCATATATTACGAGTTGCCCCAATTCCCATGTGAGGAGAGACACAACCCCCACTACTTGAGTGAGATGAGTGACTCCACCATATGTGAGTTTGAGTGCACCTACCTTGAGGGAGTGAGTGAACCACCACATAGAGAGAGTGAGGCCACTTTGATTTCTAACGACTTAACCTCTACCTCTATTGTGTCTTCTCATTTGGTGATAGGTCCCATATATGATGACGCGCCGATTCTTGACGACTTCGTCCTACCTTTGGACACGACGGTGGCCATGGTGGAATGTGATGCACCCCCCACATGGTTCCATCAAGACGAAGATGACCACCATTTGGTCTTTCCCACCTCACCTACACCACTAGAGTGGAATGAACAAGGTAACATAGGTGAAGGTGATGCTCTTGTCCCACTAGTGGACATTCTTGACATTGATTGCTTGCATGACGTTGATAAACCTATTTCCATGCTTCATGCTAGTGCGACTTCCTCATGTCTTGACTTGCCAATTTATGATGAATATAATGATGAGCATGTTGAGTGGCCTAGTTGTGATGCCATGTTACATAGAATTTCTTGTGACAATTCTTTAGGTCACATCATATTTGACAATCCGCTTGACTTGTCATATGCTATGCATGAGATCAACAATATGTCATATTTGCAATCTCTTCATAGTGACTATGCATATGCCATTAAAATAAATCCAATTTGCACATATGGCATAGATGATAAGCCCATGGTTATTGGCATTTGTTTTTCTTGTGATGATGTTGATATGCTTCCTTTGCATCATTTATCTCATATGCCATGCCGTGACCACCTAGCTTCGGATATGCATTGTTTTGGATGTTGTCCATTTTCTCCGTATGATGTTTCCGCTATTGCTCATGAGGAGACCCCCATAGTTTCCTCATACATGTTAGGAGATTTTGGTTCATCCTATCCATTGCATGATCCCAATAATTGTGTGCACAATATGCTTCCCATGAATAAACATGCTATTGATGTGCCATATACTTCTATGCTCAATTTGCATCCCCGTCGTGTCATACACAATAACTATTCTTTCATGATGGATGACATGTTCTTATACCATGCATCAAATTTCTTTGAGCGATGCTTATCTTGTGCTAACTCACACATGCACATGCACATCATGATGGATGATGTGTACATTTACCACGCGCACAATTTCTTTGGTTTGTGTCTCTTTTGTGTAGGTACCCATGAATACTTGTCAACCTCGCAATCCCACGAGTTGACAAAACAAGCTCTAGAGAGCAATGATGACTTGGGATCCCATGGATTGCCTTTCCCACCGCTCACTTCGCGCAAACACTTCGCACATTTCTTTTACATGGCCCTCACATGGTTATGGGTTGTTGTCCATTATATATCCTCTGCCCATCTTGCCATGTTCACTTTGCATGATATGCCCATTCCTATGCCTTTTCCATGCATTTGTGACCCATGCTTTGCATTACACATGATGATTGATTCTAGTACTTGTATGTGTATTTGCAAGCGTGGTGGAGATATTGTTTGTTATTGCCATGATTGCTTTGTGCCCCATGCCTATGATGATACTATGATCTTGCTTTGTGTTCGTGCTTGTGATATGTCATGTGCATTGGCTATGCCCATTACTTGCTCACATGACATGATTGCCCTGATTTCCTCTAGTGTGTTGCATCTTCGCTCCACTAGCTTGCACGACTTGATTACTATGCTTGCTTATGTTGTATCACTAATGATTTATACTTGCTCACTTCATGCGGTTGATGACAACCATTTTCATGCTTTGCACATTATTCTTATTGCTTCTTGTCATTTATCTCCATGTGTTGCCTCTATCATGATAGATGATTTGACATGTATTGAGTGCAACAATGCCCTTAGTCTTGATAATGAGTTTGCCCCCATAGCATTCTCACATATAATTGGAGATTTTGACATATTCCTTGTGAAGCATGCTTGTCTTACCTCTTCGCACCATATACCTAGTGCCATGAATATTGCCATTGTTGCATCATATTATTCATGCACTTGTGCTTCTAATGGTTATGTGCAAAAGAAGAGAACCATCATGATGGATGATGTGTTTATCTACCATGCGCATACGTTCTTTGTTTTGTTGTGTGCATGTGTAGGATACTTGGACTTTGTGTCGACTTCCACGTCATGTGAGTTGACCATTCGAGCTCTTGAGAGCGAACCACCTTCTACCACGATGATTCTACATCGCACTTGCTTGTACTTCGGCATTGTGAAGGACGCACAAGGACACGCTTTCACGGTGATATCCTTCTCTTTTGAGAAGCCCCAAACCATGATCATGGATATTATGGATCATACTACTTGTGATGTTTTCCCCATGCGACTTATTGTTCATCTTGGATCACTTGATTGCACACTTGTTAGAGATCTCGCTTCGACTTGTCATTTTAACCATTCCATGCATCATGATATATATGCCTTGTGTGTTGCATCCAATTCTTGGATTATTTGCTCCTCTCATATGTTTGGTTGCAACAATGTCATCACTTCACATATGCCATGTCCCATTGCTTGTCACATGATTGACTTGATTGCCTCACACATGATGAACAATTGCTCTTTCTGTTGTGTTGAGTGCCACACTATGTTCACTACACCCTATGCACATTTTGCTTGGATTGTCTTGCACTTGACCCATGTGTTTAGACACTTCATTTTATTTGGTGTTGTGAATGATTCATATGCCTACCATAGACCTTTCATTGAGCAATTTGTGAATGCTTGCTATGAACTTGAGGTAGATGCTTATTCTCTTGACACACATATTTGCATCTTTACCACACATTTACATGCTTGTCCCCATGATATCTTTGCTTGTGCTCAATTGATATGCTTACATGCCATGTCACAATCCTTTGTCAAACCATATGCTTTGCATGATGATGACACTTGTTTGGTGAATCACCTCTTGAATGCTTGGTTTTGCACTAACGCTGACCACATTTGTTTTTCCAAGTGTTTGTTGTCCTTCCTTCTTTTGAAGGAATCATAAGACGGTGCGACATTGGAGAGTGCCCATTTAGAGCTTCAAGATGACAAGTACTTGATGAACGTCCACTTCTACACGGCGAAGCCATCTCTTTCCCATGGTGATTTGGTTTTCGATTTTAACATCCCAAATTTTCAATTTCGAATGTTATACATTAGATCATCATTGCATATCATATTTTATTTGCTTTGGTTTTGATCCTAGAAATTCTACGCAACTCAAGGACCCACGGAGAGAGTTGGGGATTTCGTTATTTTCATATTTGAGTTTTCTTAAATTTTGAGAATAGGATCTTTTGATTTTTATTATTTTATCTTCAATTATTTCTATTACAAAAATATGAGAGAGGGAATAAAATGACTTTCCCAAAATAAAGAAATATTGAGGATATAATAAAATCAAATAAGTTTTTGATTCAGAGTTTTTCGCTATTTTATTTGAATTTAGAAAAAATATGCGTTTTTCAAAATTGCATTTAGGCCCCAAATAAATGTTCATTTTGTCCGGCTTGATTTTAGAAGTCGGGGAAAAATTATTTCAGGATTTTTGGAGTCCGTTTAGTATTTTTTTTGTTTTTTTCTGAGCGTAATTATAAAAAAAACGCGAACCGACTCTGGGCCGTAACCGGCCAGGACTCCTCTGGCCGGGAGCTTTATATAGCGCCGCCCCGGGGCCTGAACAGCCAAGCCGCCACCGCGCCCCACCTAACCCTAACCCAGCCGCCGCCGGAGCCGCCGCCACCGGGGCCGCCGCCGCCGCCCGCCGGACCCGCCGCCCGAGGTTGACCTCGATCTCGCCGCCGGTTTTTCTCGAAAAACCGTTCAGTTTTTCTGTCGGTTTTTTTGTTTTGTTTTTTTAGATTCGGTTTTTTACGGTTTAGGTTAATTAGCGAGCGTTCGCTCATTCGTTCGTTTTAAAGAATGCGTTCATAGTTTAGATCCAGATAGCGAACGTTCGTTCGTTAATCTGTTCGTTGTTTTTCTTTTTCTCGGATTTTTCCGCGATTATTTCTGATCACGATTTTTGATCCGATTTTTGTTTTAGTATAACTTTTCGCTCGTTTATCGGAATCAGGCGATTCAAGCGCCCGGAGTTTCGTCTCGAAACCCTCTTTCCGTTTAACCAACTTAAACAAGTTTTTTGCTTCTTTAAAATTTGACTTAGGTCCAGATTGGTAAAACGAAGTTTGTTTCTTTCGCCGTTTGACTTTCGTTGCTTTGTTCGATTTGATCCTTTTTGCAAACCGGAGTTCTTAAGTTGAACTTTCTGGTTAGATCTCTTATTTGAGTTTTGACTGTGCGTTAGATGAGACTTATTGTATGCTTGTTTGTTTTTTTGCGATAGAGTATCCGGAGTGTGCCGCCTGTTACTTCGAATCTCTAGGTTTTGCGGATCCTCAGCAAGGCAAGTAACACTTTGATCATACTTCTTTACTACCCAGTTTTATTGCATTAGATCAATCCTCAAACAATTGCATGATTAGGATCTAATTAAATTGTGGGATGGGAAGTAGTTGAGGTAGTACCTATTACATGTTCTATTATCAAACCTTTGGGAGTTACTTCTACGTTTTCTTATATGCCATGCTATGCTAGTAGACGTGGATTGGGTGAGTGATATCCATGACAGATGTGAGATTGTAAATTAATGGTTTATTTAAGGTGGCAACTTAAACACACATCTAGGTGGATTGAGGTACCTGGGTATTCCAGGATTGCCTGTTGTTTTTCTTTATGGACCGCCACCCAGGCTCAAAGGGATCATGAGATTATTCATACTAGAAACTTCCGTGTGCAGCCACAAGCTACTATGGGCTCTAGCATAGTTGACTAAGTCGTGCGAACTCTTACAGTGGTAGACTAGCAGATGTAGGGGAAAGTAGGTGTAACAGTCTACCCATCGTAAGGTGCTAGCGCTTCTGAAAGACTATGTCTCGGTCATCCGTTTCTCAAACACCATGTAGTGCGAGAAATCCATCGGAGGAGATCGAGTCTTGTGGGGAAAAGTGTGCAACCTCTGCAAAGTGTATAAACTAATCATGATTAGCCGTGTCCCCGGTTATGGACGTTTTTGAGTATCTAGTACTTGGATTATCATGTGAATCTCAGCATGTTACTTTAAATTAATTTTGTTGGGTTCTACAAATGATTATGTTTAATTCGGATTGAGGATGCTGTCAACCATTCTCAATGTTTAACAACCACCATGATAGTTAAATAAAATTTATTCCTTTGCAGTAGGGAAAAATTGGCTTTACACAAAAAACTGTAACCATAGAGCTTTCCACCAGCCCTATATGCATGTAGTATAGTGTTATCCTTTCATTACCCTCTATGTGTTATATTGCCAGCATATTCCATGTGCTGACCCGTTTTCAGGCTGCAACGTTTCATGTTGCAGACTTTTCAGACAACGAGTAAGGTGCCTTTAGGTCGTGGTTCTATACTCAGTGATGCCGTTGGAGTTGATGGACTCGCTTATCTTCCAAGCCTTCCGCTGTTATCGTTATTAGATGGCCTTAAGCCATATTTATTGTAATAAGTTCTCTTTTGAGACATTCGATGTAATAAGTGTGTGATTGCTACTCTGTTATAAATCCTTCAAGTACTGTGCGTGTCAACATTACTGATCCAGGGATGACACTGATGCACAGAGATCAGACTGTTTGAGGTCTGGTCACTACAAGATGGTATCAGAGCACACGCTGACGGTAGGACACGACCACTAAGCTAAAGCCCTAGATCACTACTCTCTTCTCATTTCTGACTCCTCATCTTTTCTACTCTTTTAGGATGGTGGATGCAAGGAACAAGTTCACGCAACCGGATGAAGATACACCCTTTGGACGCCACCTGAAGGAAGTCACTAAGTACCTGAACATCGGAGTACCAAGCTTCACCGGGACTTACAACGCCACTTTACCCGAAGAGGAGCGCTGGATGATTCAAGTTCAAGTTCCAGGAAGGACGTTCGCACCAGCCACTGAACCCATAGAGTTTTCCTTTGATGCACCAACCTGGAGCCTAGGAAAGAGTATGGCAGCTCACATCACCATGGGACGCATTGGATAAGTTTACCGCAATGATCTCAAGGATACTATCTACCAGATTTGTGGGCGCCGAGATGAGCATTCGGAGATGATCAATACCAAGAAGGACCGATCAATTGCAGCTTTCATCCAGGAGTTAAACCAGCACATTCGACGCCAGGAAAACCAGATGTGCGCAGACATGATGGAGTTGAAAAAGCGAAGGCTAGAATTATCGAGCTAGAAGGAGAACTGAAGGCCACTCGCAAGGACTATATGGAGGAGATCGTCGCTCTAGTGAGACAGAACGACGACCTAAACGAGAGGATCGAAGTATTCATGGGAGATTCAGCACCAGGAGGAGAGGATGATGATTCCACTTGCCCGGAGAACTACATCATCATCGACGATACCGATTCCGATCCTAGTGATGATGACTTCGAAGATAAAGCTGGAGCAGATATCATGGAGTCTTCATCGGAGCAGTTTTTCTGGTAGACCACCATAACAGTAGTAGTGTTCCACCATGTATATAGCATAGTCCAAGCACTTTTACGATAGTTCTAGACCGATCGTATGCCTTGTTTGATTGAATGAAGTGATTTTGTGTGCTTTTGCCTCATGTGCATTTGGGTAGTGTTTTCTCTTTAGACCTCATTCTATTCTTAATTCTCATCTTTTCTAAACCCTCAGATGCCTCCGAGACGTAACAATGGATTTGCTTTCCCACCGGAGCTCACTCAGTTGATCCAGTAGCAGAATGCTTTGATGCAGTTACTAGTCCAGAACCAGAATCAGGGGAACAAAAACAACAACAACAACAACAACAACCCACCACCGCCACCACCTGTTGATCACTTAACCCGTTTTCTTAGGCTGAATCCGCCGGTGTTCTCCAGTAGCACCGAGCCGATTGTTGCAGATGATTGCCTCCGTAAGACAGGAAGGGAGTTGACCACAGCAGGATGCACAGATGCGGGAAAGGTGAAGTTTGCCGCCCATCAGCTTGAAGGACCCGCAACAACATGGTGGGAGAATTTTACAGCCACCTACCCTGTAGACACTGTCACATGGGATCAGTTTCAGCAAGCTTTCCGTACTGCCCATGTTTCAGCAGGAGCAATGGCCATGCAGAAGCGTGAGTTTCGTAACTTGCGCCAAGGAGGACGCACAGTTGGCTAGTATGTGGATGATTTTAGTAAGCTAGCACGTTATGCTCCAGATGACGTTGCTACAGATGCAGCTAAGCAAGAGAAGTTCCTGGAAGGACTGAATGATGAGCTAAGCATGCAGTTGATGGTAGCAAGCTTCAACAACTACCAGGAGTTGGTAGATCGTGCTCTTATGATTGAGGGGAAGCAGCAGCAGATTAAAAACCGCAAGAGGAAGTATGGACAGGGGAAGTACAATTCTGGAGCTCAGCAGAAGCCACGTTTTACCCCTAAACCGGGAGGACCTTTCCAGCATACCCATGGAGGAGGTAGCTCGTACAACCATAATATCCCCAAGAATGGTAATGGGAATAGAGGAAGAAACGGCCAGAACCGTACCAACCCATCGACCCCGGCCAAGAGAGACCTGAGCCAAGTCACCTGTTTTAAGTGACAAAAGACCAGACATTATGCCAATGAATGTCCTGAAGCTCAGAACGGAAATGGAAGCTCTGGGAATAAGCCAAACCCTTTCAACAGGGGACATGTGAACCACGTTAACGTGGAGGAGGTTGAAGCTCAGCCGGATGCAGTAATTGCTAAGTTTTTGGTTAAGTCATTTACTGCACTCGTTCTTTTTGATACTGGTGCATCACATTCATACATCTCAAGGGGATTCGTTGATAAGTATAACCTGCCCACTAAGGTTCTTAGAACACCTATGCTAGTAAGCTCACCAGGAGCGGAGTATATGGCCAGACAAGGATGTTTCCATGTGCCATTGAGTATAGGAAGGCATGTTTTCCCTTCGGATCTAATTATTCTGGAATCACAAAGTTTGGACGTGATTCTAGGTATGGATTGGCTATCGATGTATGGGGGAAACATCGATTGCGCCAGTAAGACAATTTTTCTTACGACGCCAGAAGGAAAAAGGATCAAGTATGTATCCCGGCATGTGTCGAAGAGGATTCAAGTAAATTCCTTATTAGGACTTGTGCAGGAGGAAGTACCAGTGGTAAAGGATTTCCCTGACGTATTTCCAGAAGAGTTGCCAGGCATGCCACCGGATAGAGATATTGAGTTTTTGATTGAGCTTTTGCCAGGCACAGGACCAATATCAAATAGACCATACAGGATGCCCGCAAAAGATTTGGAGGAGATTAAGAAGCAGATTAAGGAGTTAGTGGATAAAGGTTATATTCGCCCAAGTTCTTCGCCTTGGGGATCGCCAGTACTTCTAGTGGAGAAGAAGGATGGATCCTTAAGAATGGTTGTTGATTATCGTGGATTGAATGAAGTAACAATCAAGAACAAGTACCCACTACCGATGATCAATGATCTGTTTGATCGATTGCAAGGAGCTAAGGTGTTTTCTAAAATCGATCTGCGATCAGGGTACCATCAGTTGAAGATTCGAGAGCAGGACATACCTAAGACAACTTTCACCACAAGGTATGGGCTGTATGAGTATACCGTTATGTCATTTGGTCTGACTAACGCACCTGCCTATTTTATGAACATGATGAACAAGGTGTTTATGGAGTTTTTGGATAAGTTCGTTGTAGTGTTCATTGATGATATTCTGGTTTACTCGAAGAATGAAGAGGAACATAAGGAGCATTTGCGATTGGTACTTGAGAAGCTCAGAGAACATCAGTTATATGCCAAGTTCAGCAAATGTGATTTTTGGTTGAAGGAAGTAGGATTCCTCAGACACGTTATATCCGGAGAAGGAATAGCAGTTGATCTCATAAAGGTTGTCACTGTGACAAATTGGGAAGCACCAACAACAGTTGGAGAGATCCGGAGTTTCCTTGGACTCGCAGGATACTACCGGAGATTTATTGAGAACTTCTCGAAGATTGCAAAGCCTATGACGGAGTTGTTGAAGAAGGATACCAAGTTCATATGGACTGAGGAACGTGAGGCTAGTTTCCAGGAGTTGAACAAACGTTTGGTTACCTTACCAGTGTTGATTCTGCCAGATCGGACCAAGGATTATGAGGTGTATTGCGACGCTTCATGTCGAGGACTTGGAGCCGTGCTTATGCAGGAGGGAAGAGTTGTTTCGTATGCTTCACGACAACTAAAACCTCACGAATTGAATTATGCCACGCATGATTTGGAGTTAGCAGACGTACTGCATGCATTGAAAACGTGGAGACATTTCCTCATTGGAAACCATTGTGAGGTGTACACGGATCACAAGAGTTTGAAGTACATTTTCACGCAGAAGGAGTTAAACCTTAGACAAAGGAGATGGTTGGAGCTCATCAAGGATTATGATATGAGATTGCATTATCATCCCGGAAAGGCTAATGTAGTAGCTGACACATTGAGCCGTAAGAGCCATGTCAATACACTAATGACGGGAAGTTTACCAAAGGAGTTAGTCGAGGATCTTCGTGAACTATGTTTGGAGATAGTTCCGAGAGGCTATGTAGCAGCATTGGAGATTCAGTCTACCTTGATGGAAAGGATCAGAGAAGCTCAGAAGACTTACAAGGAGATTGCCTCTATAAAGGAGAAAATGAGCAAACGAAAGGCTAAGGGATTTCGTGAGGATGAGCACGATACCCTATGGTTTGAAGACCGTGTTTATGTGCCAAATGATCCAGAGATTAGGAACTTAATCCTGCAAGAGGCCCATGATTCACCGTATTCGATTCACCCAGGAAATACCGAGATGTATTTGGATTTGAAAGATACTTTCTGGTGGACCGGTATGAAGAACGATATTGCGGAGTACGTAGCAGCTTGTGATGTATGTCAAAGAGTAAAGGCAGAGCATCAGAAGCCAGCAGGATTGCTACAGCCATTGCCAATACCCGAATGGAAGTGGGATAAGTTAGGCATGGATTTTATCACGGGATTACCCAGGACCCGTTCAGGCTATGACTCGATTTGGGTTGTAGTCGATCGATTAACGAAGGTAGCTCATTTCATCCCAGTAAAGACCACTTACACTAGTGCTAAGTTGGCAAAGATATACATGACCAGGATAGTATGTCTGCATGGAGTTCCGAGGAGTATCATATCAGATAGAGGAACCCAGTTTACATCAAAGTTCTGGAATCAGTTGCACGAAACTATGGGTACCAGGCTGGAATTTAGCACAGCTTTTCATCCACAGACAGATGGACAGACCGAGAGAGTCAATCAGATTTTGGAGGATATGCTGAGAGCTTGTGCGCTAGATTATGGATCTAGTTGGGATGACAATTTGCCATATGCAGAGTTCTCTTACAACAACAACTATCAAACCAGTTTGAAAATGGCCCCTTTCGAAGCTTTGTACGGAAGGAGGTGCAGAACCCTGTTGTCATGGGACGAAGTTGGAGACCGCCAGTTGTTTGGACCGGACTTAATCAAAGAGTCTGAACAGAAGGTGAAGTTGATTCGCGATAGGCTCAAGGTAGCCCAGTCTAGGCAGAAGAGTTACACAAATTCTAAACGCAAGGAGACGGTTTACGAAGTCGGAGACCGAGTTTATCTTTGAGTATCTCCACTTCGAGGAGTTAAGCGCTTTGGAGTTAAGGGAAAGTTAGCGCCACGTTTTGTAGGACCATACCGAGTTTTGGAGCGTATGGGAGAAGTGGCCTACAAGTTGGAATTGTCCGAAGGATTGTTAGGAGTTCATGATGTGTTCCACGTTTCCCAGTCAAAGAAGTGCCACGCGGAGATGGCTGACATACCACTAAGAGATACAGTGCCGTTGGAAGCGATTCCGTTGGATAGTGATTTGACCTATGAAGAGAAACCAGTTAAGATTCTTGAGTATGCCAGCCGAGTCACCCGCAGCAAGGTTATCAAGTTTCGCAAAGTTCAGTGGAGCCACCACACAGAGGATGAAGCCACTTGGGAGCGAGAGGAGGATTTACTGAAAGACCACTCTCACCTATTTTCTAGCCAACCCGAATCTCGAGGGCGAGATTCATCTTAAGGGGGGTAGGTTTGTAACATCCCAAATTTTCAATTTGGAATGTTATACATTAGATCATCATTATATATCATATTTTATTTGCTTTTGGTTTTGATCCTAGAAATTCTACGCAACTCAAGGACCCACGGAGAGAGTTGGGGATTTCGTTATTTTCATATTTGAGTTTTCTCAAATTTTGAGAATAGGATCTTTTGATTTTTATTATTTTATCTTCAATTATTTCTATTACCAAAATATGAGAGAGGGAATAAAATGACTTTCCCAAAATAAAGAAATATTGAGGATTTAATAATAAAATCAAATAAGTTTTTGATTCGGAGTTTGATGAGGACATCAATACCATTGTTACACCCACAGCCCCTACTGTTACATATAATGGACCAATTACTAGAGCTCGCGCACGCCAATTAAATTACCAGATACTTTTGTTTCTTGGTAATGATTCTAATGTTCATGAGAATATGATGCTGCCTAAATTGGATACATTTGTTTTGCTTACAAATGAAGGGCCTAGCTTGAAGAAGGATGAACATTGGAGCAAGAACAAGCATGGAGTTGATGGCATGCGCAAGGGGAACAAGAACGGAGTCACAAGTGATGATTCCAGGACATTGAAGCCACCATAATGAGTGCATGAAGCCTTGGACGAAATATACAAGATGCCACTTCATAATATTCGTCCATAGGCTATTCTAGGTACCGCGTCACCTTATTATTGGGCCAGGCCCATGTAATTTCGAAATACTTAAGTATAGGCTATTTTTAGAGTCCGTATGTGTGGGGAAATAAGAGTTAGGGTTGGTTTTGGACCCCTCCCTCAAGGGCCACGAAATTCCCTCCTCTTCCGCCATATATACAGCCCTTAGGGCGTCGTTTAGACTTTGGGGTTTTGTTTAGATTAAAAGTTCGTCATAGCTGCAACTTCGTGTACTTCGTTTATGTTCAACGACCAGACCAAGGCGTCATAGAACCCCACCTTGATCAATAAAGCTTTCCTCTTATATTCGCAACATCCATATTGCAATCTTAGTTTCTTGCTTGTTCTTTGTTTGCCTGCAGGAAACAGACCTTCATGGTCAGGTTGATTGTGCTCCGGCGTGGTCAATAACCTCTCGGAGTTGGTTTAGCGATTGCTAAGGCGCGACGTCCTCGCACGTTCGTAGTCGGATCATCAAAGTCGACTTCCTCCATAACGATAGCCACCATCTCATCGAAAGACGGGACACCTTTGCCTCTATCAAGTGGTATCAGTTTTCCAGGTTGCTCGGTGAGATTTTCCAGTTTCCCCTAGATTAGATTTATTTTCTTACCAATTGTCCAAGAAAAAGCCACAAAAAAGTTAGATCTATTCATCCTTTTGTCCAAGCCAGTCTGAGCCTTTGCAATTTCCTTTTCATTCTTTGCATTATTGAATTATCGGTTGCATCATCGTGTCGAGCTGCTGGTCTTAGTGTTTACTTCGTTTAGAGTTTCGAGTTATGTGCACATTAGTCATGTCGTCGCTGCATCGTTATCCCTTCCACTGTCCACCACACCATCCATCAATTTCCACCACGTGCTACCCATAGTTCATTGTCACAATCATAGTTGAGGTCGTTCACAACTTGTTTGATCCAATCCGCATCTTATCTAGTTTGTTTTGGAAAGAGGGACAAAAAAAGAGAGAGAGAGAAAGAGAGAAAAAAAGAAAAAAAATCAAAAAAAGAGAGAAAGAAAAGAAAAAAGTGTGAGGAAAAAAAAGAGAGAAGAAAAAAAAACAAAATTCGGATCTATCTAGACTCAATCTCGTAGTTGAATTCAGATTGGAATCTGTTTTGCGCACTGTTCAGTAAAACAGACATAACTTCCTCATACAAAGTCCGTTTTGGCTCCGCGAGTACTCAAATGAAATCTAGCGACCAGCCGCATCTAAATAGTTGCAGAAGCTTGTTCACTTTTCGGCACCTCAAATTCGGCTTCTAAATAGGTGTTTTTGCCCTCCGAAGTTCGCGACATAGCTTATTCCAATTTTTCAAGCCAGTTTTAGAATTTTTTGACTCCTCATATCAACTCGGAATTGAGTGATTCTTTTGCGTTTGAAAGTTGGGTCAGTGACATTCTTCATAAAAGTTATCAGAAAATTGGCTCAAACTTTTCAAGAGGAAAGTTGGAGAGAGAGTTGTTGTATATCCTGCTTGGCAGTTGTTTTTCATCATTATCTTTACTGCCGTTGTGATTTTCACTTATATATTGTTGTTCAGAGCTACTTAGTATTCTTCATTGATGCTAGTTGTGCTACGCCGTGACCTCAATAGTGTTCTAGGCTCACGTCTCTAGTCCGGTCTAGCCTAGGACCAGCATAGTACCGTCGTTGAGCGTTTATTCAACATTGCACCTTTGAATTGATTATTGCTAATCTTTTGCTACCATATATAGCCAACCCAACTCCACATATTTCTACACCTTGTATACGTACGTTCCCCTGGCAATCGCTTTACACAATCTTCAGAGTTATTTGACACCGCTGGTTGCCTGTCACCACCTGCCGCATGGTAAGAACTTGTAAGATATTGATATTTGCTTTACTGTGAGCACTTTACAACCACATCCTAGTAGTTCATAGGAACATTATTCTCGAATTTTGTTTCTTGTTTCTACTAATCATGACAGGTTCCGGAGACAGAAGTTGTTGCACGAGGGACACATCATCACCATCACGAGACATGGGACAACACACACAATCACATGGCCAGGTTATCTCTTTACCGTCATTTGAGGGTAGATTTAATCCTGCTATTTATCTAGCTTGGGAGCTTGAAGTAGAACAAGTTTTTAGTCACCATGACTTTTCTGAACTTGAGCGAGTACGAGCTGCTACTAGAGCATTTACTGGTTTTGCTTTTGTTTGGTGGAGTGTGCATTGTAAGAAAAACATTGATAACCAACCCACAAGTTGGAAAGATTTGAAAGATGTAATGAGACAACAATTTTTCCCTCCTTACTATTGTCGTGAATTGCTTCACAAATTTGAACAATTTAAACAAGTCAACAACACTGTTCATGCTTACTACCAAGAGTTCAAATCTTATATGCATCATTGTGACATAGAAGAATCTGAGGATGATACAATGAATAGATTTTTTGGTGGTTTGAACCATGATATTCAGGCACGATTTCAGTATATTCCCCGTTGCATTTTTGGTGGATACATTTGTTTTGCTTACAAATGAAGGGCCTAGCTTGGAGAAGGATGAACACTGGAGCAAGAACAAGCATGGAGTTGATGGCATGCGCAAGGGGAACAAGAACGGAGTTACAAGTGATAATTTCAGGACTTTGAAGCCACCATAAGGAGTGAATGAAGCCTTGGACGAAATATACAAGATGCCACTTCATAAATTTCGTCCAGAGGCTATTCTAGGTGCTGCGTCACCTTATTATTGGGTCAGGCCCATGTAATTTCCAAATACATAAGTATAGGCTGTTTTTAGAGTCCGTATGTGTGGGGAAACAAGAGATAGGGTTGGTTTCGGACCCCTTCCCCAAGGGCCACGGAATTTCCCCCTCTTCCTCCATATATACAGCCCTTAGGGCACCGTTTAGACTTTAAGTTTTGTTTAGATTAAAAGTTGGCCATAGCTGCAACTTCGCGTACTTCTTTTGTGTTCAACGACCAGACAAAGGCGTTACAGAACCCCACCTTGATTAATAAAGATTTCCTCTTATATTCGCAATATCCAGATTGCAATCTTAGTTTCTTGCTTGTTCTGTGTTTGCCTGCAGGAAACAGACCTTCGTGGTCAGGTTGATCGTGCTCCGGCGTGGTCAATAACCATTCGGAGTTGGTTTACCGATTTCCAAGGTGCGACGTCCTCGCACGTTCGTAGTCGGATCGTCAAAATCGACTTCCTCCAAAACGATAGCCACCATCTCATCGAAAGACGGGACACCTTTGCCTCTATCACCTACGGACTGATATATGGACAATAACATATAGAACAATGCACCATCCTTCCATTTCAAACAAGGAAGACTACATATTCAGTCACGACACATGGAGGAGGCTCTTCGTCGCATCAAAACCCAAGAATTGATGCTTTACATGGCCAATCACCCATCTTGCTACCACCCTCATGTTTTCACCAGCGGATGCATTATTCTTGGAACATAAACTACATAACAGTTCATCCTGACTCCATTTATGCACGTGAAAAATTATAGCTCATTCCGATTGTGCAAGATGTCTCGTCGGTGCAATCAAATTACCTTGAAAGTTGTATTCACGGTCTGTCCCGCGATGTTGTATCCATAAACCGGCAACAATTTTGCCACAAAAACTCCATTGGACCTCCATGACCCACCAATACTATCACAACCAAAAGTTTTATGCGCCCGTAACCCACACTCAGGTTTCGACCACATTTCGGAGGCAAGATCCGGCTTGTAAAATTGAGTTCCGGACGATTTTATGCTTGAGGTATAATCTGCCACCCTCTACCACCCTTTCGTGAGCTCACCCACGGACTGATATATGGACAATAACATATAGAACAATGCACCATCCTTCCATTACAAACTAGGAAGACTACATGTTCAGTCACGACACAAGGGGGAGGCTCTTCGTCGCATCAAAACCCAAGAATTGATGCTTTACATGGTCAATCACCCATCTTGCTACCACCCTCTCATTTGCACCAGCGGATGCATTATTCCTCGAGCATAAAGTACATAACAGTTCATCCTCACTCCAATTATGCACCCAAAAATAATAGGTCACTCCGAGTTGTGCAAGATGGCTCGTCGGTGCGATCAACTTACCTTGAAAGTTGTATTCACGGTCTGTCCCGCGATGTTGTATCCATAAATGATGAGGAAATGACTACCTTGGATACGACCAAAAATATTGCATACATGCATATTTGTCAGGTGATTTCTAATGCAAACTATTCAATAATATATTTATGTTATCCAGAGCAAAAATACTTCACACACGTTTGTGTTTTGTCTAATTGCAGGTGTATGGGACATTTGTACAATCCACATATGAAGATAGGGGAAAAGGAGAAGTTTAGGTTCTGTTCAAAAAGTCATCTCACGTCACTTTTGGGCCAAGAGAAGATAGAGTCCAAGTCTCTCACGTTCTGGATTCAGATTCGGACTGCACAGACATACCTGACTCAAAACGCCAACAATTTTTTCATACGGACTCCGAATTGGGTTATTCTTCTTTTGTTGGAAAGTAGATTTCGTCCTCCTTCCAACCCCATTGTATTCACCTTTAAATTCGTCCGGAGCGTTGAGATATGGACGAAACAATCTGACGCTGCAACAGAATCCGAGTCAAACAACAAGTCCAAAGGTGTTGCATCACCTCCACTTGGGCCCATGAGCCTTGTACGACCTAGGGTTGGTTTTAGGCTGCCTTGGGACGTCCTCCCACCTCCTTGGCCGCCACCCCTTGCTCCTATATAAGTAGATCCATCTAGTAGCATTTTCCTTGGGATTTGTTTAGTTAAAAGTTAGCCATTGCAACTTCGTGTACTTCATTTGTGTCCAACGACCAGACGAAGACCACTTCGGATCCCCACCTTTAGCCATACTTCATCTATATTCGCAATATTCAGATTGCATTATCATATTCTTGCTTGTTCTTCGATTGCGTGCAGCAATAGACCTTCGTGGTCAGGCTGATCGTGCTTCCGGCATCGTTAGTAACCTCAAGAGATTGGTTTAGCGATTGATAAGGCGCAATGTCGTGCACGTTTGTAGTCGGATTGTCAAAGTCGACTCCACCAAATCAATAGTTATCATCTCATCGAAAGATCGGGACACCCTCACCTCTATCAAGTTGTATCAGTTTTCAGGTTGCTCGGTGAGAATTTCCAGTTTCCCCTAGATTAGATTTATTTTCTTACCTATTGTCCAAGAAAAAGCCACAAAAAAGTTAGATCTATTCATCCTTTTGTCCAAGCCAGTCTGAGCCTTTGCAATTTTCTTTTCATTGTTTGCATTATTGAATTATCGGTTGCATCGAAGTGTCGAGTTGCTGGTCTTAGTGTCTAGTTCATTTAGAGTTTCGAGTTATGTTCACATTAGTCACGTCGTCGCTGCATCGTTATCCCTTCTGTTGTCCACCACACCATCCATCAATTTCCACCACGTGCTACCCATAGTTCATTGTCACAATCATAGTTGAGGTCGTTCACATCTTCATTTGATCCAATCTGCATCTTATCTAGTTTGTCTTGGAAAGAGGGAGAAAAAAAGAGAGAGAAAAAAAGAGAGAAAAAAAAAAGAAAAAAAATTAGAGAAAAAAAAGAGAGAAAGAAAAAGAAAGAAAGTGTGAGGAAAAAAATAGAGAATAAAAAAACAAAATTCAGATCTATCTAGACTCAATCTCGTAGTTGAATTTGGATCGGAATCTGTTTTGTGCACTGTTCAGTAAAACAGGCATAACTTCCTCATACGAAGTCCGTTTTGGCTCCGCGAGTACTCAAATGAAAGCTAGCGACGCGCTGCATCTAAATAGTTGCAGAGGCATGTTCAATATTTAACACCTCAAAATCGTCTTCTAAATAGGTCGTTTTGCCCTCTGAAGTTCGCGGACACAGCTTATTCCAGTTTTTCAGGCCAGTTTTCGAATTCTTTGACTCCTCATATCAATTCGGAATTGAGTGATTCTATTTCTTATTGGAAAGCTTGAGTTAGTAGCATTCCTTGAAAAAAGTTATCAGAAAATTGGCTTAAACTTTTCAAAAGGAAAGTTGGAGAGAGAGTTGTTGTATATCCTGCTTGGCAGTTGTTTCACATCATTATCTTTACTGCTATTGTGATCTTCACTTATATCTTGCTGTTTAGAGCTACTTCATATCCTTTATTGATGCTAGTTGTGCTACGCCGTGACCTTATTAGTGTTCTAGGCTCACGTCTCTAGTCCGGTCTAGCCTAGGACCAGCACAGTACCGTCGTTGAGTGTTTATTCAACATTGCATCTCTGAATTGATTATTGCTAATCTTTTGCTACCATATATAGCCAACCCAGCTCCACATATTTCTACACCGTGTATATGTACATTCCCCTAGCAATCGCTTTACACAATCTTCGGAGTTATTTGACACCGCTGGTTGCCTGTCACCACCTGCCGCAAGGTAAGAACTGGTAAGATATTGATATTTGCTTTACTGTGAGCACTTTACAACCACGTCCTAGTAGTTCATAGGAGCATTATTCTCGAATCTTGTTTCTTGTTTCTACTAATCATGACAGGTTCCGGAGATAGAAGTTCTTGGACGACGGACACATCTTCACCTTCCCGAGAGTTGGGACAACACACACAAGCACATAGTCCGGTTATCTCTTTACCGTCATTTGAGGGTAGATTTAATCCTCCTATTTATCTAGCTTGGGAGCTTGAAGTAGAACAAGTTTTTAGTCACCATGACTTTCCTGAACTTGAGCGAGTACGAGCTGCCACTAGAGCATTTACTGGTTTTGCTTCTGTTTGGTGGAGTGTTGTGACGCCCTCGATTCAATCATACACTAATCATACACGCAAATGTGTACGATCAAGATCAAGGACTCACGGGAAGATATCACAACACAACTCTAGACACAAATTAAAATAATACAAGCTTTATATTACAAGCCATGGGCCTCGAGGGCTCGAATACATAAGCTCGAAAACACAAGCGTCAGCGGAAGCAACAATATCTGAGTACAGACATAAGTTAGCCAAGTTTGCCTTAAGAAGGCTAGCACAAAAGCGACAACGATCGAAAAGGCAAGGCCTCCTACCTGGGAGCCTCCTAACTACTCCTGGTCGTCGGCGGTCTCCACGTAGTAGTAGGCATCGGCGGTGGCATCTGGCTCCTGGGCTCCGACATCTGGTTGTATCAACCGGAAAGAAGAAGAAAGGGGAAAAGGGGGAGCAAAGCAACCGTGAGTACTCATCCAAAGTACTCGCAAGCAAGGATCTACACTACATATGCAACATTATCAAAAGAAGGCTGTATATGTGGACTAGGCTGCAGAAATGCCAGAATAGAGAGAAGGCCTAGTCCTATCGAAGACTAGCATCTTCTGGAAACCACCATCTTGCAGCAACAGGAGGGAGTAGAATAGCATAAGGTAAGGTAGTAGAAGTGTTATCAACCTTGGCCGAAGATCCTTTCTCGACTCCCTGCGAGAAAAGCATCCCAGAGCCATATCCAGTTATCATCACAATCCAATTCTCATCACCATCCAGTTCTCATCACAAGTATCCAGTTCTAGTTGTATTGATCGGGATACAACTCCAAGTGTCCGTTACCGTAGGACAGGCTATCGATAGATGTTTTCTTCCCTGCAGGGGTGCACCAACTTACCCACCACGCTCGATTAACTCCGGCCGGACACACTTTCCTGGGTCATGCCCGGCCTCGGCCAAACAATACGCCGCAATCCGACCTAGGCTTAATAGAGAGGCCAGCACGCCGGACTAAACCTGTGCTCCCAGGGGTCATGGGCCATCTCCCCGGGAACTCCTGCACGTTGCGTGGGCGGCCGATGAGCAGACCTGGCTACCTCCCTAAAAAGGAAGGAGCTTACGCAGTCCAACCCGGCGTGCGCCGCTCAGTTGCTGACGTCTATTAAGCTTCGGCTAATGTATACGACGCAGAACGCCCATACTATGCCCACATGATGGTTAGTGCTATCAGGCCAGAGGCCCCTCGGATCAAATATCCAAATCGTAGTGGATTAGGAACACGTGGTAACAAGCAGAGACTCATGAAAGATGTGACCCCGTTGCCCCGTCTCGAGGACTTATGGCAAGGGCTAGGAATGCCCGGCCACGCCTCGTAATTATCTCATGGGCACCTTCCAGGTCCGCCCGACTCCACATCACTCGCAATTAAGCTCGCGCGGGTACCCCTAAGGGTCGACCCGTCTTTCCAAGTAAAAGTGGTAAAGTCCAAGTATCCGTGTGGCCAAACATCAAGGGGGAAAACCCGCGGAATCACCCCCGATGAATTCCACTAGATGTAATCATCAAGGTGAACGTAAGAGGAATCACCCCCGAGGTTCACACTTGAGGGGTTGCACGACAGAGTCGTATCGAAAGTGGTTAAGGAGGAAATCACCCTCGATGACCACGACCGAAAGACTACACTACAGGGTTAACATCAGAAGTGCTGAAGAGGTTCACCCTCGGTACTCGATAGTGGCCCAGTAGTGTCGAGCAACTAAGGGGAAGTGATGTGCGGTGTCGGGGCCTGGTCTTCGACCCCGTAGATCGAGTCGTCGATGATGAAGCGGGGGCAACAAGGACAAGTGGGGGTCACTGATGGATCACTAACCAACCTATACTAAGCAGTTTAGGATAAGCAGATAAGGTATAACGGCAGATACAAAAGCAGGCTATGCATCAGAATAGGAGCAAACAATAACAATAGCAAAATCTAATGCAAGCATGAGAGAAAGAAATGGGCGATATCGGGATGATCAAAGGGGGGGGCTTGCCTGGTTGCTCTGGCAAGGAGGGGGTCGTCGTCGACGTAGTCGATCACAGTGGCATCAGCAGCGGTCTCGAGGTCTACCGGAGAAGAAGAGGGGGAAGAAACAGTAAATACACGCAAGCATAAGCATAACAAGACAATAAGCGGTGCTAGAGGTGTTCTAACGCAGCGTTAGGCGATACTGGCGAAGGAGGATAACATCCGGGAAAGTTTTCCCGGTTCCGGACGTTTGTCAGACAGATGAACCGGAGGGGAAAAGTTCAACGTTTGCTATGCTAGAGACTTGTGATAGACGAACGGAGGGTGTACTCGGATTCGTCTCGTCGTTTTGAGCAACTTTCATGTAGAAAACATTTTCATCCGAGTTACGGTTTATTTTCTATGAATTTTCAAAGTTTTAAACAGTTATTTGGAAACTCCTAAAAATTGGCTAAGTCTGAGAATCGCTCAGTTTTAACACCACTTTGCTATTTTCCGAAGGCTATAACTGTAGTTCTGTCCATCCTATGGCTTAGTGCCCTTTAACAATATTTATCATCTTTCTATGATCTACATGGCAGTATCATTGACATCCATGTTAGAGTTCATTTGCTTAACAGAAACTGCATTTGAAAAGTGCCACTTGGAGTTAATTTCATAAGCTGTTAAAATATATGAACATATGATTTTGTGATTTTCATAGGATTTAATCCTTACATCTTTTGAATTTGGTCCAATGGAATGTTTTGAACCCTGTCAAGTGTACTACCCACACATATTTATTTTGGCTATGTTAGGTTTGGTTTAGTTGCTGTTTTGAGGCTGCTCAGGGGGCTAAACAGTGTGGTTTTATAAAAGCTAGCAGCTGCTACAGTAGCTTCCCATAAGAGCAGCGACAACAGAGCATCGCGGACTTCGCCGGCCGGCCGTTTGCGGCAGCGGCTGGACGCGCGCGTGTGCTCTACGGGTTCAGCGCGACCGGGCGCATCTAGAGACGGCAGCAGAGGGTGTAGGGGCGGCCGGAGTAGAGCTGGGCGTCGAGCAGCGTAGCAGCAGCAAGCAGCAGGCTGCGGCGAGCAGCAGAGAAGCCGCAGCAGCGAGCAGCAGCAAGCAGGGGAGAAGCTACGGGCGCGCGCGGGCGGGGAGCAGCGGGGGCACGACGCCGGGCGCGGCGTCGCCGCGGCGGCCAGCAGCACTAGCAGCAGCAGTGACAGCGTAGTAGCAAGAAAGGCGCAGGAGCAGCACATCACGCACGCACGTACACGTATGCATACACGGGAGGCTCGGACGAACTCAGGGACGGCGGCTATCGCGTCTACGACGGAGGAATCGAAAGGCAAGGTGAGGGTTGCTCACCTAGAGGCACCTGAAAGGCCGACGACGGTTTAGGAGCAGCAGGACAGTCGCAGCAGACGGAGCGGATCGAGGCGGCGAAGGTCGGCACCGTGGATGAAGAGGGCGGCGTAGGCGTCACTGCGCAGCTTCACCGGTCGGCCTCGGGCGTGAGAATGACGAGGACGACGCCGGGGAGGCCGTAGGGCGGCTCGACGAGGCCCAGGGAGGGCGTTGGTCACGGCCACGATGAAGCGACGGCGACGGCAGCGTTCAGTGGATCTGGTGGAGAGGAGGGGAGAGGGCAAGAGGAGGGGATATGGATGAGGACGCCAGGGGGGGAGTGGGGGTTGAGTGGAGGCGGAGAGGCGCGGGGCCTTATCCCCTTGTCGGAGCCGGCGAGGTGGTCCGACGGAGCCGCGCGCCTGTAGCGACTCGGGTCGGGGAACAGTACGAGGGAAGGAGGCGACCGGGGGTGGAGCGTGGGCCGGCCTGCTGGGATGGGTCGAGGCCCAAAGAAGGCAGGGGGCGCTCTCTCTCTCACCTCTTCTTTTACATTTTTTTAAAAACAACTTTTCTGTTTTCTTTTATTTTCAGAAAGCAAAATAATTTTATAAAAACTAATCTTGCACCTAAAATATCATTTTAACTTAGGCCACTGCAATAATTAACTTGGCACAAAATTAAAGTAGTTTAGTATTTTTACCAATTAGAAAGGCAATAAAATTATCGACTACGACACTGTTTTATTTAGTTTAGGGCAGTGAAACACCTTATAAAAATGTTGGTTCACCACCAATAGTAACCAACGATTATTTTCCACATGAAGAACATTTTAGCTCTCATGTTTGCGAAATTTTGAATTTCACTTAGTAATTGAATTTGAATTTGAAGTAGATTTTGGACAAGTGGCATTTCGGCATGATGATCATGATGACATGACCTTCATTAGGGGGAGGTTACTGTAGTGTGATGCTGGGGATGTTACAAATCTCCTCCACTACAAGAAATCTCGTCCCGAGATTTAAGTGGGGAAGTAAAGAGTGACTTTGGGAGAACTGACCCTTATAGGGTTAATTATCTGGTGAACAATTCAGGGAATGAGGCGAAAGTATCTCTCGAGTTGAAACTTAATAAAACATCGAGAGCATAGTATGAAGGTACCATGAGAAGTTTTAACGGGCAGGCAACCATTCGATGCCTAATCAAAAGGTGAAAGGGGTTCACAGCAACAACAACAAAAATTATTGGTCTAATACTAGAATAGATCACTAGGAAGGTGGCTCATGAATTACATACGAAGGCAAGTGAAAAAGGATACTTCGGAATCCAGGATGTACAAGAGTCAGGTTTCGATCCTGTGGAACTGTGGGTTATTGGCCCACCATGTGGTTCAAAAGTAGGAAGGACGCCGACATATTGCACGGTCATGGTAGTAAGGCATGTCAGAGGATAGTCTGTCAGTTATGTTGGCAACAATGTTGGTACCAAGAGCGAGGAACGAAGAGAACCATTTTCATGCTCGTTGAACGAGGCGGACCAATAGGCAAGGTTCTCGTCCATCGGTGGTTACTGGAAGGTCAACAACAATAATAACAAGGTCTTACTGACAAATTGTACACCGAGGTGTTTTCATAAGCAGGGAACTATTACTGCTTAGATCTCATAAACCACAAGAAAGGTTAAACAAAACAATGGAAAAGAAAAGGTGATCATTAGATTAAATAAAACATTGGAAAGAAAATGTGTTTACACACAAGAATTGGGAGTATATCCTTCCCAAGGGGGAAGCCGAGCAGGATATACATGATATGACAGCAAGTTCAAAAGCATTTAGATAAAGGGGGCGAGGAAAGATTCATGATATTACCCATACAACGGTGTTTGGATAATAGATCAAGAAACATTCGACAATGTTCTTCGAATGTTCTTGTTGATATTCGGAATACCTCAGTCATGCTTCAAGGTAGCATTAACATGGTGTTACAAGTAGGGGTTGGAGTTGAAGATCACAAGAAATACTCAAGGAACAATTGCAGGAATAGAAGGAGTCCAAGGTATAACCAAGACATGATCAAACATGTGTTGGAAAGAAGACAAGGGGGGTTGTCAATGATAACTCAAATCATCGAAGGTCAGGGATGGTATTTCTCACCATGAATTCAATTGTCATCTCTGAAGAAGACAAAGTGTTGACGGTGATCACGACAAATTTTGTCGAGAGACTCTATGAAGATGCCATCGAGCAGAAAAGGAAGGATGAAGTGAAAGGCTACGAGAACCACGGATTCGACACCAACTCGAATCATGCTTGTTGTTCAAGGCGAAACGATATGATGATGAAAATCGACATAGGCTTAGCTCATCATCGAAAATTGTGCTCCAGGAAGAAGGACCAGGTAGCACAGTTAAAATTTAGCATGATAATGATATTGCCGGTCAGGCTAGGAATGACTTGAAGGATTATTAAATTCGTAAGCAATGAAAATTACTTAGAGTTATTGAATCGGAGTGCAGAAGCGACTCACTTATCGGTGTTCTCGAGTGACTAACAACTCAGAACCAGAGGGAAATTTGAAATCGGTGAGTAGCAATACTAGAAGAAGACTCACAGGAAGGAACACAGTTCTTTAATATTCTCGGGATACCAGAGGGTAATACTCGAAGGAGGATCAAAATAGAGGTTGCGGAGATGCGTTGATCTATAGAAGACAAGTGCTTTAACTTGTCCGTGAAATGGAATCAAAGGGGAACAATCATGGTCAGAACCACGGTTGCAAAGGATCAAATCCTAGATATAAGATGATCTTATACCAAGGGGATAATTAATTTTAAGAGAAGCTTTCATGATAAGATCTACATCGTGTCCACGGGCATGAACACAAAGTTCAAGGTCGACTCCCACTTCTTCAATGCATATCATTTTCATTTACTTCTCGCTTTCGATGAAGTTGTAGTGTTGAAAAGTTATCTGGCAAAACACTAGAAGAGTAAGACTCGTTAAAACTCTCGGGTTCAAACGGATTAGGGGAGGCATAGGTTCAACCCATAGGGGCATCTTAGAACCTATTCCACAAACTTCAGAAGTAAACAACACAAGCTCGAAAGCAGAGCATGGTTGACAAAAGGAGAGGATACAATTTACCAAAGGCATTATGTATGTGGGAAAGGACTTCACGAGGTTCTTTGAATATGAAGGACACTGTCGGATGATAATCCAATAATGGATCCGGCGATTCACGACAGAGTTGATGTGAGTATCGGTAATCAATCATATGAAGAAGGGGATGCAATGGCATTGGCTTATAGAAACGTCTGAATGATTCGATGCTTGGGTACACAGGAATTATGATTTCAAGACGAAGAATCAGAAGCAGAGGCTCTGATCAAAAGATGAGTAAGTTGAATAGACTTAGAGGTGCACCCAATCAAATCTGGATTGGGCAAGAGCCACCTCATATCTGGAACGATGTCAGGGCCGGAAAGAAAATTTCCAAGGATTTAATTGATGATTGCGAGTATTCGCACACACGCTGAATCCATAGGAACAGAATGATAATCACAAAGAATTTCAAAGGAAATTGCTAGACATATGGAATTAATTCTAATGCAAGCAGACAAGAAGAATCAAGAGCAACAGGCTGCAGAGGATTTTCGGAAGATCAGATAGTATTTCCAAGTATATTGGAAAGCATATGATAAACTGGGGATGAACAGACCCCGGTTAAGTGAATTATCCGTAGTGCAAAAAGAAGCTACAAAGCAGAAGGCACAAAGGATTCTCGGAATAACAACAAGTATTTCGGGTATCTTGTAATAACAAGAGCAACTCGAGACGAATGTAAGAATGGCAAGTGTATGTAGTTATCCATATGGGTATTTCGATGGCAGGGAATTGAAAAAGCAACGGGCACAAAGTCTCGAGAAAACATCGGAGAGTATCTTCGAAATCCTTCGGTGCACCAAGTAATCATCTGGAGTAAGGGGCTCTCCGGGTGGAAGTAGTTACGGGAACCTAAAGTCGGCGTTAGTAAAATCATTTAACCCGAATAGAAGAGAGATCAGAGTCCCAGAGTATAGACGAGGAGTAAAAGATCCTAATACCACCCAATGGCAACGTGGGCCCGTAGGCCACACAGCCAATGTTAGTAAAAGTTTTTCAGTGACTCGACTCAACTTCGGCCAAGGAGTTGGAAAGGGGGCTACCTACAGGCAGTCGGCCCTGATACCAACTTGTGACGCCCTCGATTCAATCGTACACTAATCATACACGCAAATGCGTACGATCAAGATCAAGGACTCACGGGAAGATATCACAACACAACTCTAGACACAAATTAAAATAATACAAGCTTTATATTACAATCCATGGGCCTCGAGGGCTCGAATACATAAGCTCGAAAACACAAGCGTCAGCGGAAGCAACAATATCTGAGTACAGACATAAGTTAGCCAAGTTTGCCTTAAGAAGGCTAGCACAAAAGCGACAACGATCGAAAAGGCAAGGCCTCCTGCCTGGGAGCCTCCTAACTACTCCTGGTCGTCGGCGGTCTCCACGTAGTAGTAGGCATCGGCGGTGGCATCTGGCTCCTGGGCTCCGACATCTGGTTGTATCAACCAGAAAGAAGAAGAAAGGGGAAAAGGGGGAGCAAAGCAACCGTGAGTACTCATCCAAAGTACTCGCAAGCAAGGATCTACACTACATATGCAACATTATCAAAAGAAGGCTGTATATGTGGACTGGGCTGCAGAAATGCCAGAATAGAGAGAAGGCCTGGTCCTATCGAAGACTAGCATCTTCTGGAAACCACCATCTTGCAGCAACAGGAGGGAGTAGAATAGCATAAGGTAAAGTAGTAGAAGTGTTATCAACCTCGGCCGGAGATCCTTTCTCGGCTCCCTGCGAGAAAAGCATCCCAGAGCCATACTATCCAGTTATAATCACAATCCAATTCTCATCACTATCCAGTTCTCTTCACAAGTATCCAGTTCTAGTTGTATCGATCGGGATACAACTCCAAGTGTCCGTTACTGTAGGACAGGCTATCGATAGATGTTTTCTTCCCTGCAGGGGTGCACCAACTTACCCACCATGCTCGATTAACTCCGGCCGGACACACTTTCCTGGGTCATGCCCGGCCTCGGCCAAACAATACGCCGCAACCCGACCTAGGCTTAATAGAGAGGCCAGCACGCCGGACTAAACCTATGCTCCCAGGGGTCATGGGCCATCTCCCCGGGAACTCCTGCACGTTGCGTGGGCGGCCGGTGAGCAGACCTGGCTACCTCCCTAAAAAGGAAGGAGCTTACGCAGTCCAACCCGGCGCGCGCCGCTCAGTTGCTGACGTCTATTAAGCTTCGGCTGATGTATACGACACAGAACGCCCATACTATGCGCACGTGATGGTTAGTGCTATCAGGCCAGAGGCCTCTCGGATCAAATATCCAAATCGTAGTGGATTAGGAACGCGTGGTAACAAGCAAAGACTCACGAAAGATGTGACCCCGTTGCCCCGTCTCGAGGACTTATGGCAAGGGCTAGGAATGCCCGGCCACGCCTCGTAATTATCTCGCGGGCACCTTCCAGGTCCGCCCGACTCCACATCACTCGCAATTAAGATCGCGTGGGTACCCCTCAGGGTCGACCCGTCTTTCCAAGTAACAGTGGTAAAGTCCAAGTATCCGTGTGTCCAAACATCAAGGGGGAAAACCCGAGGAATCACCCCCGATGAATTCCACTAGATGTAATCATCAAGGTGAACGTAAGAGGAATCACCCCCGAGGTTCACACTTGAGGGGTTGCACGACAGAGTCGTATCGAAAGTGGTTAAGGAGGAAATCACCCTCGATGACCACGACCGAAAGACTACACTACAGGGTTAACATCAGAAGTGCTGAAGAGGTTCACCCCCGGTACTCGATAGTAGCCCAGTAGTGTCGAGCAACTAAGGGGAAGTGATGTGCGGTGTCGGGGCCTGGTCTTCGACCACGTAGATCGAGTCGTCGATGATGAAGCGGGGGCAACAAGGACAAGTGCGGGTCACTGATGGATCACTAACCAACCTATACTAAGCAGTTTAGGATAAGCAGATAAGGTATAACGGCAGATACAAAAGCAGGCTATGCATCAGAATAGGAGCAAACAATAACAGTAGCAAAATCTAATGCAAGCATGAGAGAAAGGAATGGGCGATATCGGGATGATCAAAGGGGGGGGCTTGCCTGGTTGCTCTGGCAAGGAGGGGGTCGTCGTCGACGTAGTCGATCACAGTGGCATCAGCAGCGGTCTCGAGGTCTACCGGAGAAGAAGAGGGGGAAGAAACAGTAAATACACGCAAGCATAAGCATAACAAGACAATAAGCGGTGCTAGAGGTGTTCTAACGCAGCGTTAGGCGATACTGGCGAAGGAGGATAACATCCGGGAAAGTTTTCCCGGTTCCGGACGTTTGTCAGACAGATGAACCGGAGGGGAAAAGTTCAACGTTTGCTATGCTAGAGACTTGTGATAGACGAACGGAGGGCGTATTCGGATTCGTCTCGTCGTTTTGAGCAACTTTCATGTAGAAACATTTTCATCCGAGTTACGGTTTATTTTCTATGAATTTTCAAAGTTTTAAACAGTTATTTGGAAACTCCTAAAAATTGGCTAAGTCTGAGAATCGCTCAGTTTTAACACCACTTTGCTATTTTCCGAAGGCTATAACTATAGTTCTGTCCATCCTATGGCTTAGTGCCCTTTAACAATATTTATCATCTTTCTATGATCTACATGACAGTATCATTGACATCCATGTTAGAGTTCATTTGCTTAACAGAAACTGCATTTGAATAGTGCCACTTGGAGTTAATTTCATAAGCTGTTAAAATATATGAACATATGATTTTGTGATTTTCATAGGATTTAATCCTTACATCTTTTGAATTTGGTCCAATGGAATGTTTTGAACCCTGTCAAGTGTACTACCCACACATATTTATTTTGGCTATGTTAGGTTTGGTTTAGTTGCTGTTTTGAGGCTGCTCAGGGGGCTAAGCAGTGTGGTTTTATAAAAGCTAGCAGCTGCTACAGTGCAGCTGCTACAGTAGCTTCCCATAAGAGCAGCGGCAACAGAGCATCGCGGACTTCGCCGGCCGGCCGTTTGCGGCAGCGGCTGGACGCGCGCGTGTGCTCTACGGGTTCAGCGCGACCGGGCGCATCTAGAGACGGCAGCAGAGGGTGTAGGGGCGGCCGGAGTAGAGCTGGGCGTCGAGCAGCGTAGCAGCAGCAAGCAGCAGGCTGCGGCGAGCAGCAGAGAAGCCGCAGCAGTGAGCATCAGCAAGCAGGGGAGAAGCTAAGGGCGCGCGCGGGCGGGGAGCAGCGGGGGAACGACGCCGGGCGCGGCGTCGCCGCGGCGGCCAGCAGCACTAGCAGCAGCAGTGACAGCGTAGTAGCAAGCAGGGCACAGGAGCAGCACATCACGCATGCACGTACGCGTATGCGTACACGGGAGGCTCGGACGAACTCGGGGATGGCGGCTACGGTGTCTACGATGGAGGAATCGAAAGGCGAGGCGAGGGTTGCTCACCTACGGGCACATGAAAGGCCGACGACGGTTTAGGAGCAGCAGGACAGTCGCAGCAGACGAAGCGGATCGAGGCGGTGAAGGTCGCCACCATGGATGAAGAGGGCGGCGTAGGCGTCGCTGCGCAGCTTCACCGGTCGGCCTCGGGCATGAGAAGGACGAGGACGACGCCGGGGAGGCCGTAGGGCGGCTCGACGAGGCCCAGGGAGGGCGTTGGCCATGGCCACGATGAAGCGACGGCGACGGCAGCGTTAAGTGGATCTGGAGGAGAGGAGGGGAGAGGGCAAGAGGAGGGGATATGGATGAGGACGCCAGGGGGAGTGGGGTTGAGTGGAGGCAGGGATCGAGGAGGCGGAGAGGCGCGGGGCCTTATCCCCTCGTCGGAGCCGGCGAGGTGGTCCGACGGAGCCGCGCGCCTGTAGCGACTCGGGTCGGGGAACAGTGCGAGGGAAGGAGGCGATCGGGGGTGGAGCGTGGGCCGGCCTGCTGGGATGGGCCGAGGCCCAAAGAAGGCAGGGGCGCTCTCTCTCTCACCTCTTCTTTTACATTTTTTTTAAAACAACTTTTCTGTTTTCTTTTATTTTCAGAAAGCAAAATAGTTTTATAAAAACTAATCTTGCACCTAAAATATCATTTTAACTTAGTCCACTGCAATAATTAACTTGGCACAAAATTAAAGTAGTTTAGTATTTTTACCAATTAGAAAGGCAATAAAATTATCGACTACGACACTGTTTTATTTAGTTTAGGGCAGTGAAACACCTTATAAAAATGTTGGTTCACCACCAATAGTAATCAATGATTATTTTCCACATGAAGAACATTTTAGCTCTCATGTTTGGGAAATTTTGAATTTCACTTAGTAATTGAATTTGAATTTGAAGTAGATTTTGGACAAGTGGCATTTCGGCATGATGATCATGATGACATGACCTTCATTAGGGGGAGGTTACTGTAGTGTGATGCTGGGGATGTTACAAGTGTGCATTGTAAGAAAAACATTGATAACCAAGCCACTCCTTACTATTGTCGTGAATTGCTTCGCAAATTTGAACAATTTAAACAAGACAACAACACTGTTCATGCTTACTACCAAGAGTTCAAATCTTATATGCATCATTGTGACATAGAAGAATCTGAGGATGATACAATGAATAGATTTTTTGGTGGTTTGAAGCATGATATTCAGGCACGATTTCAGTATATTCCCCGTTGCATTACTGGTATGTATGTTCGTGCTTGTACCTTTGAGAGACAGTTACAGGAGGATGCATTGGGTGACTTCAACAACTACTATTCTAGTTCATGCTCACCACCACCGCTTGGTTCCTCCACCGTTGCACCTACTAGAGCAGCCACACCTCAGATTGTGAGTGTGGCATCATCTCAAGAGTATGGTACATTGCCATCATCCGTATCTACATCAGCTACATCTTTGCAACAAGGTAACTGTAAAGGTATTGATGATATAACTTCACATGAGAATGATGCATGCCTGGTTAACTTGAATACATCATGTGTTGAGTTACCTGTTGATTTGAGTGCATCACCTATTTTAGCGAATCATGTTACTGTCATGAATGCGTCATGTGATCAAACAACTGAAATACCAACAATTTTGAGTGCATCCAATGAATTAACTGTTGATGCAAAAGAACCAATGTTTAATCATTTTGATATGACCTCTAATCTTGGTGATGATTCTGTGTCAAATGACTTATTGCACGTTTGCTTATTTAAGCATGTTGTAGCATATAAATTTGATTAAAGTAAGGTTTATTCACCAATGTTGGGACGGTTTAATGATGAATATTGTCAATATTTTCATATGAATAAGAGCTTCACTCATATGTGCAAACTGAGTTGCAATACTTTCATGCATTCTACTTCTTGTGATAATATTTTGGCTTTATATTTTATTAACTATGAAAGTTACTCATGTATACATGTGTCATATGTGCAAAATCCACGGGAAGTAAGAATGGATGACATATACATATACAATATGTACACCTTGTCTCTTTTGTTAGCCACATTTCAGATTAGGCAACGCCGAGGACGGCTTTATTTTCAAGAAGGGGAGGATGATGAGGACATGACTACCTTGGATACGACCAAAAATATTGCATACATGCATATTTGTCACGTGATTTCTAGTGCAAACTATTCAATAATCTATTTATGTTATCCAGAACAAAAATACTTCACACACTTTTGTGTTTTGTCTAATTGCAGGTGTATGGGACATTTGTACAATTCACATATGAATATAGGGGAAAAGGAGAAGTTTAGGTTCTGTTCAAAAAGACCCCTCACGTCACTTTTGGGCAAAGAGAAGATAGAGTCCAAGTCTCTCGCGTTCTGGATTCATATTCGGACTGCACAGACATACCTGACTTAAAACGCCAACAACTTTTTCATACGGACTCCGAATTGGGTGATTCTTTTTTGTTGGAAACTAGATTTCGTCCTCTTTCCAACCCAATTGGATTCACCTTTAAATTCATCCGGAGCGTTGAGATATGGACGAAACAATCTGACGCTGCAGCAGAATCCGAGTCAAACAACAAGTCCAAAGGTGTTGCATCACCTCCACTTGGGCCCATGAGCCTTGTACGACCAAGGGTTGGTTTTAGGCTGCCTTGGGACGTCCTCCCACCTCCTTGGCCGCTATCCCTTGCTCCTATATAAGTAGATTCATCTATTAGATTTTTTCTTGGGATTTGTTTAGTTAAAAGTTAGCCATTGCAACTTCGTGTACTTCGTTTGTGTCCAACGACCAGACCAAGACCACTTTTAGATCCCCACCTTCAGCAATACTTCATCTATATTCGCAATATTAAAATTGCATTATCATATTATTGCTAGTTCTTCGATTGCGTGCAGGAATAGACCTTCGTGGTCAGGCTGATCGTTCTTCCAGCATCGTTAGTAATCTCGGGAGATTGGTTTAGCGATTGCTAAGGCGCAACGTCGTGCACGTTTGTAGTCGGATCGTCAAAGTCGACTCCTCCAAATCGATAGTTATCATCTCATCGAAAGATCGGGACACTCCCGCCTCTATCAAGTGGTATCAGAGCATATACATGGGTCATTTGTGCAAAATCCACGGGAAGTAAAAATGGATAACATATACAAATACAACATGTACACCTTGTCTCTTTTGTTAGCCACATTTCAGATTAAGCAGCGCTGAGGACGGCTTTATTTTCAAGAAGGGGAGGATTATAAGGACATGACTACCTTGGAGACGACCAAAAATATTGCATACATGCATATTTGTCAGGTGATTTCTAGTGCAAACTATTCAATAATATATTTATGTTATCCAGAACAAAAATACTTCACACACGTTTATGTTTTGTCTAATTGCAGGTGTATGGGACATTTGTACAATCCACATATGAAGATAGGGGAAAAGGAGAAGTTTAGGTTCTGTTTAAAAAGTCCTCTAACGTCACTTTTGGGCCAAGAGAAGATAGAGTCCAAGTCTCACGTTCTGGATTCAGATTCGGACTACACAGACATACCTGACTCAAAATGCCAACAACTTTTTCATACGGACTCCAAATTGGGTGATTCTTTTTTTGTTGGAAAGTAGATTTCGTCCTCTTTCCAACCCAATGGGATTCACCTTTAAATTCGTCTGGAGCGTTGAGATATGGACGAAACAATCTGACGCTGCAGCAGAATCCGAGTCAAACAACAAGTCCAAAGGTGTTGCATCACCTCCACTTCGGCCCATGAGCCTTGTACGACCTAGGGTTGGTTTTAGGCTGCCTTGGGACGTCCTCCCACCTCCTTGGCCGCCACCCCTTGCTCCTATATAAGTAGATCCATCTAGTAGCTTTTTCCTTAATATTTGTTTAGTTAAAAGTTAGCCATTGCAACTTCGTGTACTTCGTTTGTGTCCAACGACCAGACCAAGACCACTTTCGGATCCCCGCCTTTATATATACTTCATCTATATTTGCAATATTCAGATTGCATTATCATATTCTTGCTTGTTCTTCGATTGCGTGCAGGAATATACCTTCGTGGTCAGGCTGATCGTGCTTCCGGCATCGTCAGTAACCTCAGGAGATTGGTTTCGCGATTGCTAAGGCGCAACGTCGTGCACGTTTGTAGTCGGATTGTAAAACTCGACTCCACCAAATCGATAGTTATCATCTCAAAGAAAGATCGGGACACACTCGCCTCTATCAATAAATCGGCAACAATTTTGCCACCAAAACTCCATTGGAGCTCCATGACCCGCCAATACTATCACAACCAAAAGTTTTATGTGCCCCTAACCCACTCTCGGGCTTCGACAACATTTCGGAGGCAAGATCCATCTTGTAAAATTGAGTTCCGGACGATTTTATGCTTGAGGTATAATCTGCCACCCTCTACCACCCTTCCGTAAGCTCACCTACGGACTGATATATGGACAATAACATATAGAACAATGCACCATCCTTCCATTACAAACTAGGAAGACTACATGTTCAGTCACGACACAAGGAGGAGGCTCCTCGTCGCATCGCAACCCAAGAATTGATGCTTTACACGGTCAATCACCCATCTCGCTACCACCCTCTCGTTTTCACCAGTGGATGCTTTATTCTTGGAGCATAAACTACAAAATAGTTCATCCTCACTCCATTTATGCACCCGAAAAATTATAGGTCATTCCGAGTTGTGCATGATGGCTCGTCGGTACGATCAACTGACCTTGAAATTTGTATTCACGGTCTGTCACGCGATGTTGTAGCCATAAACCGGCAACAATTTTGCGACAAAAACTCCACTTGATCTCCATGACCCGCCAATACTATCACAACCAAAAGTTTTATGCACCCGTAACGCACTCTCGGGTTTCGACAGCATTTCGGAGGCAAGATCCGGCTTGTAAAATTGAGTTTCGGACGATTTTATGCTTGAGGTATAATTTGCCACCCTCTACCACCCTTCCGTGAGCTCACCTACGAACTGATATATGGACAATAACATATAGTAAAAGGAACCATCCTTCCATTACAAACTAGGAAGACTACATGTTCAGTCACAACACAAGGCGGAGGCTCTTCGTCGCATCAAAACCCAAGAATTGATGCTTTACATGGCCAATAACCCGTCTCGCTACCACCCTCATGTTTTCACCAGTGGATGCATTATTCTTGGAGCATAAAGTACATAACAGTTCATCCTCACTCCATTTATGCACCCGAAAAATTATAGGTCATTCCGAGTTGTGCAAGATGGCTCGTTGGTGCGATCAACTTACCTTGAAAGTTCTTTTCACGGTCTGTCCAATGATGTTGTATCCATAAACCGACAACAATATTGCCAAAAAAAGTCCATTGGAGCTCCATGACCCGCCAATACTATCACAACCAAAAGTTCTACGCGCCCGTAACCCACTCTAGGGCTTCGACAACATTTCGGAGGCAAGATCCGGCTTGTAAAATTGAGTTCCGGACGATTTTATGCTTGAGGTATAATTTGCCACCCTCTACCACCCTTCCGTGAGCTCACATATGGACTGATATATGGACAATAACATATAGAACAATGCACCATCCTTCAATTTCAAACTAGGAAGACTACATGTTCAGTCACGAGACAAGGAGGAGGCTCTTCAACGCATCGAAATCCAAGAATTGATGCTTTACATGGTCAATCACCCATCTCGCTACCACCCTCTCGTTTTCACCAGCGGATGCATTATTCCTGGAGCATAAAGTACATAACAATTCATCCTCGCTCCATTTATGCACCCGAAAAGTTATAGGTCATTCCGAGTTGTGCAAGATAGCTTGTCGGTGCGATCAACTTACCTTGAAAGTTGTATTCACGGTCTGTCCCGCGATGTTGTATCCATAAACCGACAACAATTTTGCCACAAAAACTCCATTGGAGCTCCATGACCCGCCAATACTATCACAACCAAAAGTTTTACGCGCCCGTAACCCACTCTAGGGTTTCGTGAACATTTCGGAGGCAAGATCCGGCTTGTAAAATTGAGTTCCGGACGATTTTATGCTTGAGTTATGATCTGCCACCCTCTACCACCCTTCTGTGAGCTCACCTACGGACTGATATATGGACAATAACATATAGAACAATGCACCATCCTTCCATTACAAACTAGGAAGACTACATGTTCAGTCACGACACAAGGAGGAGGCTCTTTGTCGCATCGAAACCCAAGAATTGATGCTTTACATGGTCAATCACCATCTCGCTAACACCCTCTCATTTTCACAAGCGGATGCATTATTCTTGGAGCATAAAGTACATAACAGTTCATCCTCACTCCTTTTATGCACCCGAAAAATTATAGGTCGTTCCGAGTTGTGCAAGATGGCTCGTCGGTGCGATCAACTTACCTTGAAAGTTGTATTCACGGTCTGTCCCGCGATGTTGTATCCATAAACCAGCAACAATTTTGCCACAAAAACTCCATTGGAGGTCCATGACCCGCAAATACTATCACAACCAAAAGTTTTATGCGCCCGTAACCCACTCGGGCTTCGACAACATTTCGGAGGCAAGATCCGGCTTGTAAAATTGAGTTCCAGACGATTTTATACTTGAGGTATAATCTGCCACACTCTACCACCCTTCCGTGAGCTCACCTACGGACTGATATATGGACAATAACATATAGAACAATGCACCACCCTCACGTTTTCACCAGCGGATGCATTATTCTTGGAGCATAAAGTACATAACAGTTCATCCTCACTTCATTTATGCACGCGAAAAATTATAGGTCATTACGAGATGTGCAAGATGGCTCGTCGGTGCGATCAACTTACCTTGAAAGTTCTATTTACGGTCTGTCCCGCGATGTTGTATCCATAAACTGGCAACAATTTTGCCACAAAAACTGTATTGGAGCTCCATGACCCGCTAATACTATCACAACCAAAAGTTTTATGCGCCCTAACCCACTCTTGGGTTTCGACAACATTTCGGAGGCAAGATCCGGCTTGTAAAATTGAGTTCCGGATGATTTTATGCTTGAGGTATAATCTACCACCCTCGACCACCCTTCCGTGAGCTCACCTACGGACTGATATATGGACAATAACAAATAGAACAATGCACCATCCTTCCATTACAAACTAGGAAGACTACATGTTCAGTCACGACACAAGGAGGAGGCTCTTCGTTGCATCGAAACATAAGAATTGATGCTTTACATGGTCAATCACCCATCTCGCTACCACCCTCTCGTTTTCACCAGAGGATGCATTATTCCTGGAGCATAAAGTACATGACAGTTCATCCTCACTCCATTTATGCACCCGAAAAATTATAGGTCATTCCGAGTTGTGCAATATGGCTCGTCGGTGCGATCAACTTACCTTCAAAGTTGTATTCACGGTCTGTCCCGCGATGTTGTATCCATAAACCGGCAACAATTTTGCCACAAAAACTCCATTGGAGCTCCATGACCCGCCAATACTATCATAACCAAAAGTTTTATGCGCCCGTAACCCACTCTCGGGCTTCGACAACATTTCGGAGGCAAGATCCGGCTTGTAAAATTGAGTTCCAGACAATTTTATGCTTGAAGTATAATCTGGCACCCTCTACCGCCCTTCCGTAAGCTCACCTATGGACAGATATATGGACAATAACATATAGAACAATGCACCATCCTTCCATTACAAACTAGGAAGACTACATGTTCAGTCACGACACAAGGAGGAGGCTCCTCGTCGCATCGAAACCTAAGAATTGATGCTTTACATGGTCAATCACCCATCTCGCTACCACCCTCTCGTTTTCACCAGCGAATGCATTATTCTTGGAGCATAAACTACATAACAGTTCATCCTCACTCCATTTATGCACCCGAAAAATTATAGGTCATTCCGAGTTGTGCATGATGGCTCGTCGGGACGATCAACTGACCTTGAAATTTGTATTCACGGTTTGTCCCGAGATGTTGTATCCATAAACCGACAACAATTTTGCCACAAAAACTCCACTTGATCTCCATGACCTGCCAATACTATCACAACCAAAAGTTTTGTGCACCCGTAACCCACCCTCGGGCTTCGACAACATTTCGGAGGCAAGATCCCGCTTGTAAAATTGAGTTCCAAACAATTTTATGTTTGAGGTATAATCTGCCACCCTCTACCACCCTGCCATGAGCTCACCTACGGACTGATATATGGACAACATATAGAACAATGCACCATCCTTCCATTACAAAAGAGGAAGACTACATGTTCAGTCACAACACAAGGAGGAGGCTCTTCATCGTATCGAAACCCAAGAATTGATGCTTTACATGGCCAATAACCCATCTCGCTACCAACCTCACGTTTTCACCAGCGGATGCATTATTCTTGGAGCATAAAGTACATAACAGTTCATCCTCACTCCATTTATGCATGCGAAAAATTATAGGTCATTCGAGTTGTGCAAGATGGTTCGTCGGTGCGATCAACTTACCTTGAAAGTTGTATTCACGGTCTGTCCCGCGATGTTGTATCCATAAATCGGCAAAAAAAATTGCCACACAAATTCCATTGGAGCTCCATGACCCGCCAATACTATCACAACCAAAAGTTTTATGCGCCCGTAACCCACTCTCGGGCTTCGACAACATTTCAGAGGCAAGATCCGGCAAGTAAAATTGAGTTCCGGACTATTTTATGCTTGAGGTATAATCTGCCACCATCTACCACCCTTCCGTAAGCTCACCTACGGACTGATATATGGACAATAACATATAAAACAATGCACCATCCTTCCATTACAAACTAGGAAGACTACATCTTCAGTCACGACACAAGGAGGAGGCTCCTCGTCGCATCGAAACCCAAGAATTGATGCTTTACACGGTCAATCACCCATCTCGCTACCACCCTCTCGTTTTCACCAGGGGATGCATTATTCTTGGAGGATAAACTACATAACAGTTCATCCTCACTCTATTTATGCACCCGAAAAGTTATACGTCATTCCGAGTTGTGCATGATGGCTCGTCGGTGCGATCAACTTACCTTGAAAGTTGTATTAACGGTCTGTCCCGCGATGTTGTATCCATAAACCGACAACAATTTTGCCAGAAAAACTCCATTGGAGCTCAATGAGCCGCAAATACTATCACAACCAAAAGTGTTATGCGCCCGTAACCCACTCGGACTTCGACAACATTTCGGAGGCAAGATCCGGCTTGTAAAATTGAGTTCCGGACGATTTTATACTTGAGGTATAATCTGCCACCCTCTACCACCCTTCCGTGAGCTCACCTACGGACTGATATATGGACAATAACATATAGAACAAAGCACCACCCTCACGTTTTCACCAGTGGATGCATTATTCTTGGAGCATAAAGTACATAACAGTTCATCCTCACTCCATTTATGCACGCGAAAAATTATAGGTCATTCCGAAATGTGCAAGATGGCTCATCGGTGCGATCAACTTACCTTGAAAGTTCTATTTACGGTGTGTCCCGCGATGTTGTATCCATAAACTGGCAACAATTTTGCCCCAAAAACTCTATTGGAGCTCCATGACCTGCTAATACTATCACAACCAAAAGTTTTATGCGCCCGTAACCCACTCTTGGGCTTCGACAACAATTCGGAGGCAAGATCCGGCTTGTAAAATTGAGTTCCGAACGATTTTATGCTTGAGGTATGATCTGCCACCCTCTACCACCCTTCCGTGAGCTCACCTACGGACTGATATATAGACAATAACATATAGAACAATGCACCATCCTTCCATTACAAACTAGGAAGACTACATGTTCAGTCACGACACAAGGAGGAGGCTCTTCGTCGCATCGAAACCCAAGAATTGATGCTTTACACGGTCAATCACCATCTCGCTAACACCCTCTCATTTTCAGAAGCGGATACATTATTCTTGGAGCATAAAGTACATAACAGTTCATCCTCACTCCATTTATGCACCCGAAAAATTATAGGTCGTTCCGAGTTGTGCAAGATGGCTCATCGGCGCGATCAACTTACCTTGAAAGTTGTATTCACGGTCAGTCCCGCGATGTTCTATCCATAAACCAACAACAATTTTGCCACAAAAACTCCATTGGAGCTCCATGACCCGCAAATACTATCACAACCAAAAGTTTTATGCGCCCGTAACCCACTCGGGCTTCGACAACATTCCAGAGGCAAGATCCGGCTTGTAAAATTGAGTTCCAGACTATTTTATACTTGAGGTATAATCTGCCACACTCTACCACCCTTCCGTGAGCTCACCTACGGACTGATATATGGACAATAACATATAGAACAATGCACCACCCTCACGTTTTCACCAGTGGATGCATTATTCTTGGAGCATAAACTACATAACAGTTCATCCTCACTCCATTTATGCACGCGAAAAATTATAGGTCATTCCGAGATGTGCAAGATGGCTCGTCGGTGCGATCAACTTACCTTGAAAGTTCTATTTACGGTCTGTCCCGCGATGCTGTATCCATAAACTGGCAAAATTTTGCCACAAAAACTCTATTGGAGCTCCATGACCCGCTAATACTATCACAACCAAAAGTTTTATGCGCCCGTAACCCACTCTTGGGTTTCGACAACATTTCGGGGGCAAGATCCGGCTTGTAAAATTGAGTTCCGGATGATTTTATGCTTGAGATATAATCTACCACCCTCTACCACCCTTCCGTGAGCTCACCTACGGACTGATATATGGACAATAACATATAGAACAATGCACAATCCTTCCATTACAAACTAGGAAGACTACATGTTTAGTCACGACACAAGGAGGAGGCTCTTCGTCGCATCGAAACCTAAGAATTGATGCTTTACATGGTCAATCACCCATCTCGCTACCACCCTCTCGTTTTCACCAGCGAATGCATTATTCTTGGAGCATAAACTACATAACAGTTCATCCTCACTCCATTTATGCACCCGAAAAATTATAGGTCATTCCGAGTTGTGCATGATGGCTCGTCGGGACGATCAACTGACCTTGAAATTTGTATTCACAGTTTGTCCCGAGATGTTGTATCCATAAACCGACAACAATTTTGCCACAAAAACTCCACTTGATCTCCATGACCTGCCAATACTATCACAACCAAAAGTTTTGTGCACCCGTAACCCACCCTCGGGCTTCGACAACATTTCGGAGGCAAGATCCCGCTTGTAAAATTGAGTTCCAAACGATTTTATGTTTGAGGTATAATCTGCCACCCTCTACCACCCTGCCATGAGCTCACCTACGGACTGATATATGGACAACATATAGAAGAATGCACCATCCTTCCATTACAAAAGAGGAAGACTACATGTTCAGTCACAACACAAGGAGGAGGCTCTTCGTCGTATCGAAACCCAAGAATTGATGCTTTACATGGCCAATAACCCATCTCGCTACCACCCTCACGTTTTCACCAGCGGATGCATTATTCTTGGAGCATAAAGTACATAACAGTTCATCCTCACTCCATTTATGCATGCGAAAAATTATAGGTCATTCGAGTTATGCAAGATGGTTCGTCGGTGCGATCAACTTACCTTGAAAGTTGTATTCACGGTCTGTCCCGCGATGTTGTATCCATAAACCGACAACAATTTTGCCACAAAAACTCCATTGGAGCTCCATGACCCGCCAATACTATCACAACCAAAAGTTTTACGCGCCCGTAACCCACTCTAGGGTTTCGTGAACATTTCGGAGGCAAGATCCGGCTTGTAAAATTGAGTTCCGGACGATTTTATGCTTGAGTTATAATCTGCCACCATCTACCACCCTTCCGTAAGCTCACCTACGGACTGATATATGGACAATAACATATAGAACAATGCACCATCCTTCCATTACAAACTAGGAAGACTACATGTTCAGTCACGACACAAGGAGGAGGCTCCTAGTCGCATCGAAACCCAAGAATTGATGCTTTACACGGTCAATCACCCATCTCGCTACCACCCTCTCGTTTTCACCAGGGGATGCATTATTCTTGGAGGATAAACTACATAACAGTTCATCCTCACTCCATTTATGCACCCGAAAAGTTATACGTCATTCCGAGTTGTGCATGATGGCTCGTCGGTGCGATCAACTTACCTTGAAAGTTGTATTAACGGTCTGTCCCGCGATGTTGTATCCATAAACCGACAAGAATTTTGCCAGAAAAACTCCATTGGAGCTCAATGAGCCGCAAATACTATCACAACCAAAAGTGTTATGCGCCCGTAACCCACTCGGGCTTCGACAACATTTCGGAGGCAAGATCCGGCTGGTAAAATTGAGTTCCAGACGATTTTATACTTGAGGTATAATCTGCCACCCTCTACCACCCTTCCGTGAGCTCACCTACGGACTGATATATGGACAATAACAGATAGAACAATGCACCATCCTTCCATTACAAACTAGGAAGACTACATGTTCAGTCACGACACAAGGAGGAGGCTCTTCGTTGCATCGAAACCTAAGAATTGATGCTTTACATGGTCAATCACCCATCTCGCTACCACCCTCTCGTTTTCACCAGAGGATGCATTATTCCTGGAGCATAAACTACATAACAGTTCATCCTCACTCCATTTATGCACGCGAAAAATTATAGGTCATTCCGAGATGTGCAAGATGGCTCGTCGGTGCGATCAACTTACCTTGAAAGTTGTATTAACGGTCTGTCCCGCGATGTTGTATCCATAAACCGACAACAATTTTGCCAGAAAAACTCCATTGGAGCTCCATGAGCCGCAAATACTATCACAAGCAAAAGTGTTATGCGCCCGTAACCCACTCGGGCTTCGACAACATTTCGGAGGCAAGATCCGGCTTGTAAAATTGAGTTCCAGATGATTTTATGCTTGAGGTATAATCTGCCACCCTCTACCACCCTTCCGTGAGCTCACCTACGGACTGATATATGGACAATAACATATAGAACAAAGCACCACCCACACGTTTTCACCAGTGGATGCATTATTCTTGGAGCATAAAGTACATAACAGTTCATCCTCACTCCATTTATGCACGCGAAAAATTATAGGTCGTTCCGAAATGTGCAAGATGGCTCGTCGGTGCGATCAACTAACCTTGAAAGTTCTATTTACGGTGTGTCCCGCAATGTTGTATCCATAAACTGGCAACAATTTTGCCACAAAAACTCTATTGGAGCTCCATGACCTGCTAATACTATCACAACCAAAAGTTTTATGCGCCCGTAACCCACTCTTGGGCTTTGACAACATTTCGGAGGCAAGATCCGGCTTGTAAAATTGAGTTCCGGACGATTTTATGCTTGAGGTATGATCTTCCACCCTCTACCGCCCTTCCGTGAGCTCACCTACGGACTGATATATATAGCCAATAACATATAGAACAATGCACCATCCTTCCATTACAAACTAGGAAGACTACATGTTCAGTCACGACACAAGGAGGAGGCTCTTCGTCGCATCGAAACCCAAGAATTGATGCTTTACACGGTCAATCACCATCTCGCTAACACCCTCTCATTTTCACAAGCGGATGCATTATTCTTGGAGCATAAAGTACATAACAGTTCATCCTCACTCCTTTTATGCACCCGAAAAATTATAGGTCGTTCCGAGTTGTGCAAGATGGCTCATCGGCGCGATCAACTTACCTTGAAAGTTGTATTCACGGTGAGTCCCGCGATGTTGTATCCATAAACCAGCAACAATTTTGCCACAAAAACTCCATTGGAGCTCCATGACCCGCAAATACTATCACAACCAAAAGTTTTATGCGCCCGTAACCCACTCGGGCTTCGACAACATTTCAGAGGCAAGATCCGGCTTGTAAAATTGAGTTCCAGACTATTTTATACTTGAGGTATAATCTGCCACACTCTACCACCCTTCCGTGAGCTCACCTACGGACTGATATATGGACAATAACATATAGAACAATGCACCACCCTCACGTTTTCACCAGTGGATGCATTATTCTTGGAGCATAAACTACATAACAGTTCATCCTCACTCCATTTATGCACGCGAAAAATTATAGGTCATTCCGAGATGTGCAAGATGGCTCGTCGGTGCGATCAACTTACCTTGAAAGTTCTATTTACGGTCTGTCCCGCGATGCTGTATCCATAAACTGGCAAAATTTTGCCACAAAAACTCTATTGGAGCTCCATGACCCGCTAATACTATCACAACCAAAAGTTTTATGCGCCCGTAACCCACTCTTGGGTTTCGACAACATTTCGGGGGCAAGATCCGGCTTGTAAAATTGAGTTCCGGATGATTTTATGCTTGAGATATAATCTACCACCCTCTACCACCCTTCCGTGAGCTCACCTACGGACTGATATATGGACAATAACATATAGAACAATGCACAATCCTTCCATTACAAACTAGGAAGACTACATGTTTAGTCACGACACAAGGAGGAGGCTCTTCGTCGCATCGAAACCTAAGAATTGATGCTTTACATGGTCAATCACCCATCTCGCTACCACCCTCTCGTTTTCACCAGCGAATGCATTATTCTTGGAGCATAAACTACATAACAGTTCATCCTCACTCCATTTATGCACCCGAAAAATTATAGGTCATTCCGAGTTGTGCATGATGGCTCGTCGGGACGATCAACTGACCTTGAAATTTGTATTCACAGTTTGTCCCGAGATGTTGTATCCATAAACCGACAACAATTTTGCCACAAAAACTCCACTTGATCTCCATGACCTGCCAATACTATCACAACCAAAAGTTTTGTGCACCCGTAACCCACCCTCGGGCTTCGACAACATTTCGGAGGCAAGATCCCGCTTGTAAAATTGAGTTCCAAACGATTTTATGTTTGAGGTATAATCTGCCACCCTCTACCACCCTGCCATGAGCTCACCTACGGACTGATATATGGACAACATATAGAACAATGCACCATCCTTCCATTACAAAAGAGGAAGACTACATGTTCAGTCACAACACAAGGAGGAGGCTCTTTGTCGTATCGAAACCCAAGAATTGATGCTTTACATGGCCAATAACCCATCTCGCTACCACCCTCACGTTTTCACCAGCGGATGCATTATTCTTGGAGCATAAAGTACATAACAGTTCATCCTCACTCCATTTATGCATGCGAAAAATTATAGGTCATTCGAGTTATGCAAGATGGTTCGTCGGTGCGATCAACTTACCTTGAAAGTTGTATTCACGGTCTGTCCCGCGATGTTGTATCCATAAACTGGCAAAAAAAATTGCCACACAAATTCCATTGGAGCTCCATGACCCGCCAATACTATCACAACCAAAAGTTTTATGCGCCCGTAACCCACTCTCGGGCTTCGACAACATTTCAGAGGCAAGATCCGGCTAGTAAAATTGAGTTCCGGACTATTTTATGCTTGAGGTATAATCTGCCACCATCTACCACCCTTCCGTAAGCTCACCTACGGACTGATATATGGACAATAACATATAAAACAATGCACCATCCTTCCATTACAAACTAGGAAGACTACATCTTCAGTCACGACACAAGGAGGAGGCTCCTCGTCGCATCGAAACCCAAGAATTGATGCTTTACACGGTCAATCACCCATCTCGCTACCACCCTCTCGTTTTCACCAGGGGATGCATTATTCTTGGAGGATAAACTACATAACAGTTCATCCTCACTCCATTTATGCACCCGAAAAGTTATACGTCATTCCGAGTTGTGCATGATGGCTCGTCGGTGCGATCAACTTACCTTGAAAGTTGTATTAACGGTCTGTCCCGCGATGTTGTATCCATAAACCGACAACAATTTTGCCAGAAAAACTCCATTGGAGCTCAATGAGCCGCAAATACTATCACAACCAAAAGTGTTATGCGCCCGTAACCCACTCGGGCTTCGACAACATTTCGGAGGCAAGATCCGGCTTGTAAAATTGAGATCCAGACGATTTTATACTTGAGGTATAATCTGCCACCCTCTACCACCCTTCCGTGAGCTCACCTACGGACTGATATATGGACAATAACAAATAGAACAATGCACCATCCTTCCATTACAAACTAGGAAGACTACATGTTCAGTCACGACACAAGGAGGAGGCTCTTCGTTGCATCGAAACCTAAGAATTGATGCTTTACATGGTCAATCACCCATCTCGCTACCACCCTCTCGTTTTCACCAGAGGATGCATTATTCCTGGAGCATAAACTACATAACAGTTCATCCTCACTCCATTTATGCACGCGAAAAATTATAGGTCATTCCGAGATGTGCAAGATGGCTCGTCGGTGCGATCAACTTACCTTGAAAGTTGTATTAACGGTCTGTCCCGCGATGTTGTATCCATAAACCGACAACAATTTTGCCAGAAAAACTCCATTGGAGCTCCATGAGCCGCAAATACTATCACAAGCAAAAGTGTTATGCGCCCGTAACCCACTCGGGCTTCGACAACATTTCGGAGGCAAGATCCGGCTTGTAAAATTGAGTTCCAGATGATTTTATGCTTGAGGTATAATCTGCCACCCTCTACCACCCTTCCGTGAGCTCACCTACGGACTGATATATGGACAATAACATATAGAACAAAGCACCACCCACACGTTTTCACCAGTGGATGCATTATTCTTGGAGCATAAAGTACATAACAGTTCATCCTCACTCCATTTATGCACGCGAAAAATTATAGGTCGTTCCGAAATGTGCAAGATGGCTCGTCGGTGCGATCAACTAACCTTGAAAGTTCTATTTACGGTGTGTCCCGCAATGTTGTATCCATAAACTGGCAACAATTTTGCCACAAAAACTCTATTGGAGCTCCATGACCTGCTAATACTATCACAACCAAAAGTTTTATGCGCCCGTAACCCACTCTTGGGCTTCGACAACATTTCGGAGGCAAGATCCGGCTTGTAAAATTGAGTTCCGGATGATTTTATGCTTGAGGTATGATCTTCCACCCTCTACCGCCCTTCCGTGAGCTCACCTACGGACTGATATATATAGACAATAACATATAGAACAATGCACCATCCTTCCATTACAAACTAGGAAGACTACATGTTCAGTCACGACACAAGGAGGAGGCTCTTCGTCGCATCGAAACCTAAGAATTGATGCTTTACACGGTCAATCACCATCTCGCTAACACCCTCTCATTTTCACAAGCGGATGCATTATTCTTGGAGCATAAAGTACATAACAGTTCATCCTCACTCCTTTTATGCACCCGAAAAATTATAGGTCGTTCCGAGTTGTGCAAGATGGCTCATCGGCGCGATCAACTTACCTTGAAAGTTGTATTCACGGTGAGTCCCGCGATGTTGTATCCATAAACCAGCAACAATTTTGCCACAAAAACTCCATTGGAGCTCCATGACCCGCAAATACTATCACAACCAAAAGTTTTATGCGCCCGTAACCCACTCGGGCTTCGACAACAATTCAGAGGCAAGATCCGGCTTGTAAAATTGAGTTCCAGACGATTTTATACTTGAGGTATAATCTGCCACACTCTACCACCCTTCCGTGAGCTCACCTACGGACTGATATATGGACAATAACATATAGAACAATGCACCACCCTCACGTTTTCACCAGTGGATGCATTATTCTTGGAGCAGAAAGTACATAACAGTTCATCCTCACTCCATTTATGCACGCGAAAAATTATAGGTCATTCCGAGATGTGCAAGATGGCTCGTCGGTGCGATCAACTTACCTTGAAAGTTCTATTTACGGTCTGTCCCGCGATGTTGTATCCATAAACTGGCAACAATTTCGCCACAAAAACTCTATTGGAGCTCCATGACCCGCTAATACTATCACAACCAAAAGTTTTATGCGCCCGTAACCCACTCTTGGGGTTCGACAACATTTCGGAGGCAAGATCCGGCTTGTAAAATTGAGTTCCGGATGATTTTATGCTTGAGGTATAATCTACCACCCTCTACCACCCTTCCGTGAGCTCACCTACGGACTGATATATGGACAATAACATATAGAACAATGCACAATCCTTCCATTACAAACTAGGAAGACCACATGTTCAGTCACGACACAAGGAGGAGGCTCTTCGTCGCATCGAAACCTAAGAATTGATGCTTTACATGGTCAATCACCCATCTCGCTACCACCCTCTCGTTTTCACCAGAGGATGCATTATTCCTGGAGCATAAAGTACATAACAGTTCATCCTCACTCCATTTATGCACCCGAAAAATTATAGGTCATTCCGAGTTGTGCAAGATGGCTCGTCGGTGCGATCAACTTACCTTCAAAGTTGTATTCACGGTGTGTCCCGCGATGTTGTATCCATAAACCGGCAACAATTTTGCCACAAAAACTCCATTGGAGCTCCATGACCCGCCAATACTATCATAACCATAAGTTTTATGCGCCCGTAACCCACTCTCGTGCTTCGACAACATTTCGGAGGCAAGATCCGGCTTGTAAAATTGAGTTCCGGACGATTTTATGCTTGAAGTATAATCTGGCACCCTCTACCACCCTTCTGTAAGCTCACCTACGGACAGATATATGGACAATAACATATAGAACAATGCACCAGCCTTCCATTACAAACTAGGAAGACTACATGTTCAGTCACGACACAAGGAGGAGGCTCCTCGTCGCATCGAAACCTAAGAATTGATGCTTTACATGGTCAATCACCCATCTCGCTACCACCCTCTCATTTTCACCAGCGGATGCAGTATTCTTGGAGCATAAACTACATAACAGTTCATCCTCACTCCATTTATGCACCCGAAAAATTATAGGTCATTCCGAGTTGTGCATGATGGCTCGTCGGGACGATCAACTGACCTTGAAATTTGTATTCACGGTTTGTCCCGAGATGTTGTATCCATAAACCGACAACAATTTGCCACAAAAACTCCACTTGATCTCCATGACCCGCCAATACTATCACAACCAAAAGTTTTGTGCACCCGTAACCCACCCTCGGGCTTCGACAACATTTCGGAGGCAAGATCCGGCTTGTAAAATTGAGTTCCAAACGATTTTATGTTTGAGGTATAATCTGCCACCCTCTACCACCCTGCCATGAGCTCACCTACGGACTGATATATGGACAACATATAGAACAATGCACCATCCTTCCATTACAAAAGAGAAAGACTACATGTTCAGTCACAACACACGGAGGAGGCTCTTCGTCGTATCGAAACCCAAGAATTGATGCTTTAGATGGCCAATAACCCATCTCGCTACCACCCTCACGTTTTCACCAGCGGATGCATTATTCTTGGAGCATAACTACATAACAGTTCATCCTCACTCCATTTATGCACCCGAAAAGTTATAGGTCATTCCGAGTTGTGCATGATGGCTCGTCGGTGCGATCAACTTACCTTGAAAGTTGTATTAACGGTCTGTCCCGCGATGTTGTATCCATAAACCGACAACAATTTTGCCACAAAAACTCCATTGGAGCTCCATGACCCGCAAATACTATCACAACCAAAAGTTTTATGCGCCCGTAACCCACTCGGGCTTCGACAACATTTCGGAGGCAAGATCCGGCTTGTAAAATTGAGTTCCAGACGATTTTATACTTGAGGTATAATCTGCCACCCTCTACCACCCTTCCGTGAGCTCACCTATGGACTGATATATGGACAATAACATATAGAACAATGCACCACCCTCACGTTTTCACCAGCGGATGCATTATTCTTGGAGCATAAAGTACCTAACAGTTCATCCTCACTCCATTTATGCACGCGAAAAATTATAGGTCATTCCGAGATGTGCAAGATGGCTCGTCGGTGCGATCAACTTACCTTGAAAGTTCTATTTTCGGTCTGTCCCGCGATGTTGTATCCATAAACTGGCAACAATTTTGCCACAAAAACTCTATTGGAGCTCCATGACCCGCTAATACTATCACAACCAAAAGTTTTATGCGCCCGTAACCCACTCTTGGGTTTCGACAACATTTCGGAGGCAAGATCCGGCTTGTAAAATTGAGTTCCGGATGATTTTATGCTTGAGGTATAATCTACCACCCTCTACCACCCTTCCGTGAGCTCACCTACGGACTGATATATGGACAATAACATATAGAACAATGCACCATCCTTCCATTACAAACTAGGAAGACTACATATTCAGTCACGACACAAGGAGGAGGCTCTTCGTCGCATCAAAACCTAAGAATTGATGCTTTACATGGTCAATCACCCATCTCGCTACCACCCTCTTGTTTTCACCAGAGGATGCATTATTCCTGGAGCATAAAGTACATAACAGTTCATCCTCACTCCATTTATGCACCCGAAAAATTATAGGTCATTCCGAGTTGTGCAAGATGGCTCGTCGGTGCGATCAACTTACCTTCAAAGTTGTTTTCACGGTCTGTCCCGCGATGTTGTATCCATATACCGGCAACAATTTTGCCACAAAAACTCCATTGGAGCTCCATGACCCACCAATACTATCATAACCAAAAGTTTTATGCGCCCGTAACCCACTCTCGGGCTTCGACAACATTTCGGAGGCAAGATCCGGCTTGTAAAATTGAGTTCCGGACGATTTTATGCTTGAAGTATAATCTGGCACCCTCTACCACCCTTCTGTAAGCTCACCTACGGACAGATATATGGACAATAACATATAGAACAATGCACCATCCTTCCATTACAAACTAGGAAGACTACATGTTCAGTCACGACACAAGGAGGAGGCTCCTCGTCGCATCGAAACCTAAGAATTGATGCTTTACATGGTCAATCACCCATCTCGCTACCACCCTCTCGTTTTCACCAGCGGATGCATTATTCTTGGAGCATAAACTACATAACAGTTCATCCTCACTCCATTTATGCACCCGAAAAATTATAGGTCATTCCGAGTTGTGCATGATGGCTCGTCGGGACGATCAACTGACCTTGAAATTTGTATTCACGGTTTGTCCCGAGATGTTGTATCCATAAACCGAAAACAATTTTGCCATAAAAACTCCACTTGATCTCCATGACCCGCCAATACTATCACAACCAAAAGTTTTGTGCACCCGTAACCCACCCTCGGGCTTCGACAACATTTCGGAGGCAAGATGCGGCTTGTAAAATTGAGTTCCAAACGATTTTATGTTTGAGGTATAATCTGCCACCCTCTACCACCCTGCCATGAGCTCACCTACGGACTGATATATGGACAACATATAGAACAATGTACCATCCTTCCATTACAAAAGAGGAATACTACATGTTCAGTCACAACACAAGGAGGAGGCTCTTCATCGTATCGAAACCCAAGAAATGATGCTTTACATGGCCAATAACCCATCTCGCTACCACCCTCACGTTTTCACCAGCGGATGCATTATTCTTGGAGCATAAAGTACATAACAGCTCATCCTCACTCCATTTATGCACGCGAAAAATTATAGGTCATTCGAGTTGTGCAGGATGGTTCGTCGGTGCGATCAAGTTACCTTGAAAGTTGTATTCACGATCTGTCCCGCGATGTTGTATCCATAAACCGGCAAAAAATTTGCCACAAAATTACCATTGGAGCTCCATGACCCACCAATACTATCACAACCAAAAGTTTTATGCGCCCGTAACCCACTCTCGGGCTTCGACAACATTTCAGAGGCAAGATCCGGCTTGTAAAATTGAGTTCCGGACGATTTTATGCTTGTGGTACAATCTGCCACCATCTACCACCCTTCCGTAAGCTCACCTACGGACTGATATATGGACAATAACATATAGAACAATGCACCATACTTCCATTACAAACTAGGAAGACTACATCTTCAGTCACGACACAAGGAGGAGGCTCCTCGTCGCATAGAAACCCAAGAATTGATGGTTTACACGGTCAATCACCCATCTCGCTACCACCCTCTCGTTTTCACCAGTGGATGCATTATTCTTGGAGAATAAACTACATAACAGTTCATCCTCACTCCATTTATGCACCTGAAAAGTTATAGGTCATTCCGAGTTGTGCATGATGGCTCGTCGGTGCGATCAACTTACCTTGAAAGTTGTATTAACGGTCTGTCCCGCGATGTTGTATCCACTCGGGCTTCGACAACATTTCGGAGGCAAGATCCGGCTTGTAAAATTCAGTTCCAGACGATTTTATACTTGAGGTATAATCTGCCACCCTCTACCACCCTTCCGTGAGCTCACCTACGGACTGATATATGGACAATAACATATAAAACAATGCACCACCCTCACGTTTTCACCAGCGGATGCATTATTCTTGGAGCATAAAGTACATAACAGTTCATCCTTACTCCATTTATGCACGCGAAAAAATATAGGTCGTTCCAAAATGTGCAAGATGGCTCGTCGGTGCGATCAACTTACCTTGAAAGTTCTATTTACGGTCTGTCCCGCGATGTTGTATCCATAAACTGGCAACAATTTTGCCACAAAAACTCTATTGGAGCTCCATGACCTGCTAATACTATCACAACCAAAAGTTTTATGCGCCCGTAACCCACTCTTGGGCTTCGACAACATTTCGGAGGCAAGATCCGGTTTGTAAAATTGAGTTCCGGATGATTTTATGCTTGAGGTATAATCTACCACCCTCTACCACCCTTCCGTGAGCTCACCTACCGACTGGTATATGGACAATAACATATAGAACAATGCACCACCCTCACGTTTTCACCAGCGGATGCATTATTCTTGGAGCATAAAGTACATAACAGTTCATCCTCACTCCATTTATGCACGTGAAAAATTATAGGTCATTCCAAGATGTGCAAGATGGCTCGTCGGTGCGATCAACTTACCTTGAAAGTTCTATTTGCGGTCTGTCCCGCGATGTTGTATCCATAACCTGGCAATAATTTTGCCACAAAAACTTTATTGGAGCTCCATGACCCGCTAATACTATCACAACGAAAAGTTTTATGTGCCCGTAACCCACTCTTGGGTTTCGACAACATTTCGGAGGCAAGATCCGGCTTGTAAAATTGAGTTCCAGATGATTTTATGCTTGAGGTATAATCTACCACCCTCTACCACCCTTCCGTGAGCTCACCTACGGACTGGTATATGGACAATAACATATAGAACAATGCACCATCCTTCCATTACAAACTAGGAAGACTACATGTTCAGTCACGACACAAGGAGGATGCTCTTCGTCGCATCAAAACCTAAGAATTGATGCTTTACATGGTCAATCACGCATCTCGCTACCACCCTCTCGTTTTCACCAGCGGATGCATTATTCCTGGAGCATAAAGTACATAACAGTTAATCCTCACTCCATTTATGCACCCGAAAAATTATAGGTCATTCCGAGTTGTGCAAGATGGCTCGTCCGTGCGATCAACTTATCTTCAAAGTTGTATTCACGGTCTGTCCCGCGATGTTGTATCCATAAACCGGCAACAATTTTGCCACAAAAACTCCATTGGAGCTCCATGACCCACCAATACTATCATAACCAAACGTTTTATGCGCCCGTAACCCACTCTCGGGCTTCGACAACATTTCGGAGGCAAGATCCGGCTTGTAAAATTGAGTTCCGGACGATTTTATGCTTGAAGTATAATCTGCCACCCTCTACAACCCTTCTGTAAGCTCACCTACGGACAGATATATGGACAATAACATATAGAACAATGCACCATCCTTCCTTTACAAACTAAGAAGACTACATGTTCAGTCACGACACAAGGAGGAGGCTCCTCGTCGCATCGAAACCTAAGAACTGATGCTTTACACGGTCAATCACCCATCTCGCTACCACCCTCTCGTTTTCACCAGCGGATGCATTATTCTTGGAGCATAAACTACATAACAGTGCATCCTCACTCCATTTATGCACCCGAAAAATAATAGGTCATTTCGAGTTGTGCATGATGGCTCGTCGGGACGATCAACTGACCTTGAAATTTGTATTCACGGTTTGTCCCGAGATGTTGTATCCATAAACCGAAAACAATTTTGCCACAAAAACTCCACTTGATCTCCATGACCCGCCAATACTATCACAACCAAAAGTTGTGTGCACCCGTAACCCACCCTCGGGCTTCGACAACATTTCGGAGGCAAGATCCGGCTTGTAAAATTGAGTTCCAAAACGATTTTATGTTTGAGGTATAATCTGCCACCCTCTACCACCCTGCCGTGAGCTCACCTATGGACTGATATATGGGCAATAACATATAGAACAATGCACCATCCTTCCATTACAAACTAGGAAGACTACATGTTCAGTCACGACACAAGGAGGAGGCTCTTCGTCGCATCGAAACCCAAGAATTGATGCTTTACAAGGTCAATCACCATGTCGCTAACACCCTCTCATTTTCACAAGCGGATGCATTATTCTTGGAGCATAAAGTACATAACAGTTCATCCTCACTCCTTTTATGCACCCGAAAAATTATAGGTCGTTCCGAGTTGTGCAAGATGGCTCGTCGGTGCGATCAACTTACCTTGAAAGTTGTATTCACGGTCTGTCCCACGATGTTGTATCCATAAACCGGCAACAATTTTGCCACAAAAACTCCATTGGAGCTCCATGACCCGCAAATACTATCACAACCAAAAGTTTTATGCGCCCGTAACCCAGTCGGGCTTCGACAGCATTTCGGAGGCAAGATCCGGCTTGTAAAATTGAGTTCCAGACGATTTTATACTTGAGGTATAATCTGCCACCCTCTACCACCCTTCCGTGAGCGCACCTACGGACTGATATATGGACAATAACATATAGAACAATGCACCACCCTCACATTTTCACCAGCGGATGCATTATTCCTGGAGCATAAAGTACATAACAGTTCATCCTCACTCCATCTATGCACCCAAAAAATTATAGGTCATTCCGAGTTGTGCAAGATGGCTCGTCGGTGCAATCAACTTACCTTGAAAGTTGTATTCACGGTCTGTCCCGCGATGTTGTATCCATAAACCGGCAACAATTTTGCCACAAAAACTCCATTGGAGCTCCATGACCCGCAAATACTATCACAACCAAAAGTTTTATGCGCCCGTAACCCAGTCGGGCTTCGACAACATTTCGGAGGCAAGATCCGGCTTGTAAAATTGAGTTCCAGACGATTTTATAGTTGAGGTATAATCTGCCACCCTCTACCACCCTTCCGTGAGCGCACCTACGGACTGATATATGGACAATAACATATAGAACAATGCACCACCCTCACATTTTCACCAGCGGATGCATTATTCCTGGAGCATAAAGTACATAACAGTTCATCCTCACTCCATCTATGCACCCAAAAAATTATAGGTCATTCCAAGTTGTGCAAGATGGCTCGTCGGTGCGATCAACTTACCTTCAAACTTGTATTCACGGTCTGTCCCGCGATGTTGTATCCATAAACCGGCAACAATTTTGGCACAAAAACTACATTGGAGCTCCATGACCCACCAATACTATCACAACCAAAAGTTTTACGCGCCCGTAACCCACTCACGGGCTTCGACAACATTTCGGAGGCAACATCCGGCTTGTAAAATTGAGTTCCGGGCGATTTTATGCTTGAAGTATAATCTGCCACCCTCTACCACCCATCCGTAAGCTCACCTACGGACAGATATATAGACAATAACATATAGAACAATGCACCATCCTTCCATTACAAACTAGGAAGACTACATGTTCAGTCACGACACAAGGAGGAGGCTCCTCGTCGCATCGAAACCTAAGAATTGATGCTTTACACGGTCAATCACCCATCTCGCTACCACCCTCTCGTTTTCACCAGCGGATGCATTATTCTTGGAGCATAAAGTACCTAACAGTTCATCCTCACTCCATTTATGCACGCGAAAAATTATAGGTCATTCCGAGATGTGCAAGATGGCTCGTCGGTGCGATCAACTTACCTTGAAAGTTCTATTTTCGGTCTGTCCCGCGATGTTGTATCCATAAACTGGCAACAATTTTGCCACAAAAACTCTATTGGAGCTCCATGACCCGCTAATACTATCACAACCAAAAGTTTTATGCGCCCGTAACCCACTCTTGGGTTTCGACAACATTTCGGAGGCAAGATCCGGCTTGTAAAATTGAGTTCCGGATGATTTTATGCTTGAGGTATAATCTACCACCCTCTACCACCCTTCCGTGAGCTCACCTACGGACTGATATATGGACAATAACATATAGAACAATGCACCATCCTTCCATTACAAACTAGGAAGACTACATATTCAGTCACGACACAAGGAGGAGGCTCTTCGTCGCATCAAAACCTAAGAATTGATGCTTTACATGGTCAATCACCCATCTCGCTACCACCCTCACGTTTTCACCAGAGGATGCATTATTCCTGGAGCATAAAGTACATAACAGTTCATCCTCACTCCATTTATGCACCCGAAAAATTATAGGTTATTCCGAGTTGTGCAAGATGGCTCGTCGGTGCGGTCAACTTACCTTCAAAGTTGTTTTCACGGTCTGTCCCGCGATGTTGTATCCATAAACCGGCAACAATTTTGCCACAAAAACTCCATTGGAGCTCCATGACCCGCCAATACTATCATAACCAAAAGTTTTATGCGCCCGTAACCCACTCTCGGGCTTCGACAACATTTCGGAGGCAAGATCCGGCTTGTAAAATTGAGTTCCGGACGATTTTATGCTTGAAGTATAATCTGGCACCCTCTACCACCCTTCTGTAAGCTCACCTACGGACAGATATATGGACAATAACATATAGAACAATGCACCATCCTTCCATTACAAACTAGGAAGACTACATGTTCAGTCACGACACAAGGAGGAGGCTCCTCGTCGCATCGAAACCTAAGAATTGATGCTTTACATGGTCAATCACCCATCTCGCTACCACCCTCTCGTTTTCACCAGCGGATGCATTATTCTTGGAGCATAAACTACATAACAGTTCATCCTCACTCCATTTATGCACCCGAAAAATTATAGGTCATTCCGAGTTGTGCATGATGGCTCGTCGGGACGATCAACTGACCTTGCAATTTGTATTCACGGTTTGTCCCGAGATGTTGTATCCATAAACTGAAAACAATTTTGCCATAAAAACTCCACTTGATCTCCATGACCCGCCAATACTATCACAACCAAAAGTTTTGTGCACCCGTAACCCACCCTCGGGCTTCGACAACATTTCGGAGGCAAGATCCGGCTTGTAAAATTGAGTTCCAAACGATTTTATGTTTGAGGTATAATCTGCCACCCTCTACCACCCTGCCATGAGCTCACCTACGGACTGATATATGGACAACATATAGAACAATGCACCATCCTTCCATTACAAAAGAGGAATACTACATGTTCAGTCACAACACAAGGAGGAGGCTCTTCATCGTATCGAAACCCAAGAAATGATGCTTTACATGGCCAATAACCCATCTCGCTACCACCCTCACGTTTTCACCAGCGGATGCATTATTCTTGGAGCATAAAGTACATAACAGCTCATCCTCACTCCATTTATGCACGCGAAAAATTATAGGTCATTCGAGTTGTGCAGGATGGTTCGTTGGTGCGATCAAGTTACCTTGAAAGTTGTATTCACGATCTGTCCCGCGATGTTGTATCCATAAACCGGCAAAAAAATTGCCACAAAATTACCATTGGAGCTCCATGACCCACCAATACTATCACAACCAAAAGTTTTATGCGCCCGTAACCCACTCTCGGGTTTCGACAACATTTCAGAGGCAAGATCCGGCTTGTAAAATTGAGTTCCGGACGATTTTATGCTTGTGGTACAATCTGCCACCATCTACCACCCTTCCGTAAGCTCACCTACGGACTGATATATGGACAATAACATATAGAACAATGCACCATACTTCCATTACAAACTAGGAAGACTACATCTTCAGTCACGACACAAGGAGGAGGCTCCTCGTCGCATCGAAACCCAAGAATTGATGGTTTACACGGTCAATCACCCATCTCGCTACCACCCTCTCGTTTTCACCAGCGGATGCATTATTCTTGGAGAATAAACTACATAACAGTTCATCCTCACTCCATTTATGCACCTGAAAAGTTATAGGTCATTCCGAGTTGTGCATGATGGCTCGTCGGTGCGATCAACTTACCTTGAAAGTTGTATTAACGGTCTGTCCCGCGATGTTGTATCCATAAACCGTCAACAATTTTGCCACAAAAACTGCATTAGAGCTCCATGAGCGCAAATACTATCACAACCAAAAGTTTTATGCGCCCGTAACCCACTCGGGCTTCGACAACATTTCGGAGGCAAGATCCGGCTTGTAAAATTCAGTTCCAGACGATTTTATACTTGAGGTATAATCTGCCACCCTCTACCACCCTTCCGTGAGCTCACCTACGGACTGATATATGGACAATAACATATAGAACAATGCACCACCCTCACGTTTTCACAAGCGGATGCATTATTCTTGGAGCATAAAGTACATAACAGTTCATCCTTACTCCATTTATGCACGCGAAAATATATAGGTCGTTCCGAAATGTGCAAGATGGCTCGTCGGTGCGATCAACTTACCTTGAAAGTTCTATTTACGGTCTGTCCCGCAATGTTGTATCCATAAACTGGCAACAATTTTGCCACAAAAACTCTATTGGAGCTCCATGACCTGCTAATACTATCACAACCAAAAGTTTTATGCGCCCGTAACCCAGTCGGGCTTCGACAGCATTTCGGAGGCAAGATCCGGCTTGTAAAATTGAGTTCCAGACGATTTTATACTTGAGGTGTAATCTGCCACCCTCTACCACCCTTCCGTGAGCGCACCTACGGACTGATATATGGACAATAACATATAGAACAATGCACCACCCTCAAATTTTCATCAGCGGATGCATTATTCCAGGAGCATAAAGTACATAACAGTTCATCCTCACTCCATCTATGCACCCAAAAAATTATAGGTCATTCCGAGTTGTGCAAGATGGCTCGTCGGTGCGATCAACTTACCTTGAAAGTTGTATTCATGGTCTGTCCCGCGATGTTGTATCCATAAACCGGCAACAATTTTGCCACAAAAACTCCATTGGAGCTCCATGACCCGCAAATACTATCACAACCAAAAGTTTTATGCGCCCGTAACCCAGTCGGGCTTCGACAGCATTTCGGAGGCAAGATCCGGCTTGTAAAATTGAGTTCCAGACGATTTTATACTTGAGGTATAATCTGCCACCCTCTACCACCCTTCCGTGAGCGCACCTACGGACTGATATATGGACAATAACATATAGAACAATGCACGACCCTCACATTTTCACCAGCGGATGCATTATTCCTGGAGCATAAAGTACATAACAGTTCATCCTCACTCCATCTATGCACCCAAAAAATTATAGGTCATTCCAAGTTGTGCAAGATGGCTCGTCGGTGCGATCAACTTACCTTCAAACTTGTATTCACGGTCTGTCCCGCGATGTTGTATCCATAAACCGGCAACAATTTTGGCACAAAAACTACATTGGAGCTCCATGACCCACCAATACTATCACAACCAAAAGTTTTACGCGCCCGTAACCCACTCACGGGCTTCGACAACATTTCGGAGGCAACATCCGGCTTGTAAAATTGAGTTCCGGGCGATTTTATGCTTGAAGTATAATCTGCCACCCTCTACCACCCATCCGTAAGCTCACCTACGGACAGATATATAGACAATAACATATAGAACAATGCACCATCCTTCCATTACAAACTAGGAAGACTACATGTTCAGTCACGACACAAGGAGGAGGCTCCTCGTCGCATCGAAACCTAAGAATTGATGCTTTACACGGTCAATCACCCATCTCGCTACCACCCTCTCGTTTTCACCAGCGGATGCATTATTCTTGGAGCATAAACTACATAATAGTTCATGCTCACTCCATTTATGCACCTGAAAAATTATAGGTCATTCGAGTTGTGCAAGATGGTTCGTCGGTGCGATCAACTTACCTTGAAAGTTGTATTCATGGTCTGTCCCGCGATGTTGTATCCATAGACTGGCAAAAAATTTGCCACAAAAATTCCATTGGAGCTCCATGACCCGCCAATACTATCACAACCAAAAGTTTTATGCGCCCATAAACCACTCTCGGGCTTCGACAACATTTCAGAGGCAAGATTCGGCTTGTAAAATTGAGTTCCGGACGATTTTATGCTTGAGGTATAATCTGCCACCCTCTACCACCCTTCCGTAAGCTCACCTACGGACTGATATATGGACAATAACATATAGAACAATGCACCATCCTTCCATTACAAACTAGGAAGACTACATGTTCAGTCACGAGACAAGGAGGAGGCTCTTTGTCGCATCGAAACCCAAGAATTGATGCGTTACATGGACAATCACCCATCTCGCTACCACCCTCTCGTTTTCACCAGCGTATGCACTATTCCTGGAGCATAAAGTACATAACAGTTCATCCTCACTCCATTTATGCACCCGAAAAGTTATAGGTCATTCCGAGTTGTGCAAGATGGTTCGTCGGTGCGATCAAGTTACCTTGAAAGTTGTATTCACGGTCTGTCCCGCGATGTTGTATCCATAGACCGGCAAAAAAATTGCCACAAAATTTCCATTGGAGCTCCATGACCCGCCAATACTATCACAACAAAAAGTTTTATGCGCCTGTAAACCACTCTCGGGCTTCAACAACATTTCAGAGGCAAGATTCGGCTTGTAAAATTGAGTTCCGGACGATTTTATGCTTGAGGTATAATCTGCCACCCTCTACCACCCTTACGTAAGCTCACCTACGGACTGATATATGGACAATAACATATAGAACAATGCACCATCCTTCCATTACAAACTAGGAAGACTACATGTTCAGTCACGAGACAAGGAGGAGGCTCTTCGTCGCATCGAAACCCAAGAATTGATGCTTTACATGGTCAATCACCCATCTCACTACCACTCTCTCATTTTCACCAGCGGATGCATTATTCCTGGAGCATAAAGTACATAACAGTTCATCCTCACTCCATTTATGCACCCGAAAAGTTATAGGTCATTCCGAGTTGTGCAAGATGGCTCGTCGGTGCGATCAACTTACCTTGAAAGTTGTATTCACAGTCTGTCCCGCGATATTGTATGCATAAACCGACAACAATTTTGCCACAAAAACTCCATTGGAGCTCCATGACCCACCAATACTATCACAACCAAAAGTTTTACGCGCCCGTAACCCACTCACGGGCATCGACAACATTTCGGAGGCAAGATCCGGCTTGTAAAATTGAGTTCCGGATGATTTTATGCTTGAGGAATAATCTGCCACCCTCGACCACCCTTCCGTGAGCTCACCTACGGACTGATATATGGACAATAACAAACAGAACAATGCACCATCCTTCCATTACAAACTAGGAAGACTACATGTTCAGTCACGAGACAAGGAGGAGGCTCTTCGTCGCATCGAAACCCAAGAATTGATGCTTTACATGGTCAATCACCCATCTTGCTACCACCGTCTCATTTTCACCAGCAGATGCATTATTCCTGGAGCATAAAGTACAGAACAGTTCATCCTCACTCCATTTATGCACCCGAAAAGTTATAGGTCATTCCGTGTTGTGCAACATGGCTCGTCGGTGCGATCAACTTACCTTGAAAGTTGTATTCACGGTCTGTCCCGCGATGTTGTATCCATAAACTGGCAACAATTTTGCCACAAAACCTCCATTGGAGCTCCATGACCCGCCAATACTATCACAACCAAAAGTTTTGTGCACCCGTAACCCACCCTTGGGCTTCGACAACATTTCGGAGGCAAGATCCGGCTTGTAAAATTGAGTTCCAAACGATTTTATGTCTGAGGTATAATCTGCGATCCTGCACCCTTCCGTGAGCTCACGTACGGACTGATATATGGACAACATATAGAACAATGCACCATCCTTCCATTACAGACTACGAAGACTACATGTTCAGTCATGACACAAGGAGGAGGCTCTTCGTCGTATCCAAACCCAAGCATTGATGCTTTACATGGCCAATCACCCATCTCGCTACCACCCTCACGTTTTCACCAGCAGATGCATTATTCTTCGAGCATAAAGGACATAACAGTTCATCCTCACTCCATTTATGCACGCGAAAAATTATAGGTCATTCCGAGTTGTGCAAGATGGTTCGTCGGTGCGATCAACTTACCTTGAAAGTTGTATTCACGGTCTGTCCCGCGATGTTGTATCAATAAACCGGCAAAAAAATTCCACAAAAATTCCATTGGAGCTCCATGACCCGCCAATAGTATCACAACCAAAACTTTTATGCGCCCGTAACCCACTCTCGGGCTTCGACGATATTTCGGAGGCAAGATCCGGCTTGTAAAAATGAGTTCCGGAAGATTTTATGCTTGAGGTATAATCTGCCACCCTCTACCACCCTTCCGTAAGCTCACCTACGGACTGATATATGGACAATAGCATATAGAACAATGCACGATCCTTCCAATACAATCTAGGAAGACTACATCTTCAGTCACGAAACAAGGAGGTGGCTCCTCGTCGCATCGAAACCCAAGAATTGATGCTTTACATGGTCAATCACCCATCTCGCTACAACCCTCTTGTTTTCACCAGCGGATGCATTATTCTTGGAGAATAAACTGCATAACAGTTCATCCTCACTCCATTTATGCACCTGAAAAATTATAGGTCATTCCGAGCTGTGCATGATGGCTCGTCGGTACGATCAACTGACCTTGAAATTTGTATTCACGGCCTGTCCCGCGATGTTGTATCCATAAACCGGCAACAATTTTACTACAAAAACTCCACTGGATCTCCACGACCCGCCAATACTATCACAACCAAAAGTTATATGCACCCATAACCAACTCTCGAGCTTCGACAACATTTCGGAGGCAAGATCCGGCTTGTAAAATTGAGTTCCAAACGATTTTATGTTTGAGGTATAATCTGCCACCCTCTACCACCCTGCCGTGAGCTCACCTATGGACTGATATATGGGCAATAACATATAGAACAATGCACCATCCTTCCATTACAAACTAGGAAGACTACATGTTCACTCACAACACAAGGAGGAGGCTCTTCGTCGCATCGAAACCCAAAAATTAATGCTTTACATGGTCAATCACCCATCTCGCTACCACCCTCTCGTTTTCACCAGCGGATGCATTATTCCTAGAGCATAAACTACATAATAGTTCATCCTCACTCCATTTATGCACCCGAATGTTATAGGTCATTCCGAGTTGTGCAACGTGGCTCGTCGGTGCGATCAACTTACCTTGAAAGTTGTATTCACGGTCTGTCCCGCGATGTTGTATCCATAAACCGGCAACAATTTTGCCACAAAACCTCCATTGGAGCTCCATGACCCGCCAATACTATCACAACCAAAAGTTTTGTGCACCCGTAACCCACCCTCGGGCTTCGACAACATTTCGGAGGCAAGAACCGGCTTGTAAAATTGAGTTCCAAACGATTTTATGTTTGAGGTATAATCTGCCATCCTGCACCCTTCTGTGAGCTCACCTACGGACTAATATATGGACAACATATAGAACAATGCACCATCCTTCCATTACAGACTAGGAAGACTACATGTTCAGTCACGACACAAGGAGGAGGCTCTTCGTCGTATCCAAACCCAAGAATTGATGCTTTACATGGCCAATCACCCATCTCGCTACCACCCTCACGTTTTCACCAGCGGATGCATTATTCTTGGAGCATAAAGGACATAACAGTTCATCCTCACTCCATTTATGCACGCGAAAAATTATAGGTCATTCGAAGTTGTGCAAGATGGTTCGTCGATGCGATCAACTTACGTTGAAAGTTGTATTCACGGTCTGGCCCGCGATGTTGTATCCATAAACCGGCAACAATTTTGCCACAAAAACTCCATTGGAGCTCCATGACCCGCCAATACTATCACAACCAAAAGTTTTATGCGCCCGTAACCCACTCTCGGGCTTCGACAACATTTTAGAGGCAAGATCCGGCTTGTAAAATTGAGTTCCGGATGATTTTATGCTTGAGGTATAATCTGCTACCCTCTACCACCCTTCGGTAAGCTCACCTACGGACTGATATATGAACAATAACATATAGAACAATGCACCATCCTTCCATTACAAACTAGGAAGACTATATCCTCAGTCACGACACAAGGAGGAGGCTCCTCGTCGCATCGAAACCCAAGAATTGATGCTTTACACGGTCAATCACCCATCTCGCTACCACCCTCTTGTTTTCACCAGCGGACGCATTATTCTTGGAGAATAAACTGCATAACAGTTCATCCTCACTCCATTTATGCACCCGAAAAATTATAGGTCATTCCGAGTTGTGCATGATTGCTCGTCGGTACGATCAACTGACCTTGAAATTTGTATTCAGGGTCTGTCCCGCGGTGTTGTATCCATAAACCGGCAACAATTTTACCACAAAAACTCCACTGGATCTCCATGACCCGCCAATACTATCACAACCAAAAGCTATATGCACCCGTAACCAACTCTCGGGCTTCGACAACATTTCGGAGGCAAGATCCGGCTTGTAAAATTGAGTTCCAAATGATTTTATGCTTGAGGTATAATCTGCCACCCCCTACCACCCTTCCGTGAGCTCACGTACGGACTGATATATGGACAATAACATATAGAACAATGCACCATCCTTCCATTACAAACTAGGAAGACTACATGTTCAGTCACGACACAAGGAGGAGGCTCTTCGTCACATCGAAACCCAAGAATTGATGCTTTACATAGTCAATCACCCATCTCGCTACCACACTCTCGTTTTCACAAGCGGATGCATTATTCCTGGAGCATAAAGTACATAGCAGTTCATCCTCACTCCATTTATGCACCCAAAAAATTACAGGTCATTCCGAGGTGTGCAAGATGGCTCGTCGGTGCGATCAACTTACATTCAAAGTTGTATTCACGGTCTGTCCCGTGATGTTGTATCCATAAACCAGAAAAAAAAATTGCCACAAAAACTCCATTGGAGCTTGATGACCCGCCAATACTATCACAACTAGAAGTTTTATGCACCCGTAACCCACTCTCCGGCTTCGACAACATTTCGGAGGCAAGATCCGGCTTGTAAAATTGAGTTCCGGACGGTTTTATGCTTGAGGTATAATCTGGCACCCTCTACCACCCTTCCGTGAGCTCACCTACGGACTGATATATGGACAATAACATATAGAACAATGCACCATCCTTCCATTACAAACTTGGAAGACTACATGTTCAGTCATGACACAAGGAGGAGGCTCTTCATCGCATCGAAACCCAAGAATTGATGCTTTACATGGCCAATCACCCATCTCGCTACCACCCTCTCGTTTTCACCAACGGATGCATTATTCTTGGAGCATAAACTACATAACAGTTCATCCTCACTCCATTTATGCACCCGAAAAATTATAGGTCATTCTGTGTTGTGCATGATCGCTCGTCGGTATGATCAACTGACATTGAAATTTGTAATCACGGTCTGTCCCGCGATGTTGTATCCATAAACAGGCAACAAGTTACCCACTCTCGAGCTTCGACAACATTTCGGGGGCAAGATCCGACTTGTAAAATTGAGTTCCGGACGATTTTATGCTTGAGGTATAATCTGCCACCCTCTACCACCCTTTCGTAAGCTCACCTACGGACTGATATATGGACAATAACATATAGAACAATGCACCATCCTTCCATTACAAACAAGGAATACTACATGTTCAGTCACGACACAAGGAGGAGGCTCCTCGTCGCATCGAAACCCAAGAATTGATGCATTACACGGTCAATCACCCATCTCGCTACCATGCTCTCGTTTTCACCAGCGGATGCATTATTCTTGGAGCATAAACTACATAACAGTTCATCCTCACTCCATTTATGCACCCAAAAAATTATACGTCATTCCGAGTTGTGAATGATGGCTCGTCCGTACGATCAACTGACCTTGAAATTTGTAATCACGGTCTGTCCAGCGATGTTGTATCCATAAACTGACAACAAATTTTCCAGGAAAACTCCACTGGATCTCCATGACCCGCATATACTATCACAACCAAAAGTTTTATGCGCCTGTAACCCACTCTCGGGCTTCGACAACATTTCGGAGGCAAGATCCAGACGATTTTAATCTGCCACCCTCTACCACCCTTCCGTAAGCTCACCTACGGACTGATATATGGGCAATAACATATAGAATAATGCACCATCCTTCCACTACAAACTAGAAAGACTACAAGTTCAGTCACGACACAAGGAGGAGGCTCTTCGTCGCGTCAAAACCCAAGAATTGATGCTTGACATGGTCAATCACCTATCTCGCTACCACCCTCTCGTTTTCACAAGTGGATGCATTATTCTTGGAGCATAAAGTACATAACAGTTCATCCACACTCTATTTATGCACCCGAAAATTTATAGGTCATTCCGAGTTGTGCAAGATGGCTCGTTGGTGCGATCAACTTACCTTGAAAGTTGTATTCACGGTCTGTCCCGCGAAGTTGTATCCATTGGAGCTCCATGACCCGCCAATACTATCACAACCAAAAGTTTTACGCGCCCGTAACCTACTCTCGGGCTTCGACAACATTTCGGAGGCAAGATCCGGCTTATAAAATTGAGTTCCACATGATTTTATGCTGGAGGTATAATCTGCCACCCTCTACCACCCTTCTGTGAGCTAACCTACGGACTGATATATGAACAATAACATATAGGACAATGCACCATCCTTCCATTACAAACTAGGAAGACTACATGTTCAGTCATGACGCAAGGAGGAGGCTCTTCGTCGCATCGCAACCCAAGAATTGATGCTTTACATGGCCAATCACCCATCTCGCTACCACGCTCACATTTTCATCAGCGGATGCATTATTCTTGGAGCATAAAGTACATAACAGTTCATCCTCACTCCATTTATGCACGCGAAAAATTATAGGCCATTCCGAGTTCTGCAAGATGGCTCGTCAGTGCGATCAACTTACCTTGAAAGTTCTATTCATGGTCTGTCCCACGATGTTGTATCCATAAACCGGCAGCAATTTTGCCACAAAAACTTCATTCGATCTCCATGACCCGCCAATACTATCACAACCAAAAGTTCTATGCGCCCGTAACCCACTCTCGGGTTTTGACAACATTTTGGAGGCAAGATTTGGCTTGTAAAATTGAGTTCCGGACGATTTTATGCTTGAAGTATAATCTGCCACCCTCTACCACCCATCCGTAAGCTCACCTACGGACAGATATATAGACAATAACATATAGAACAATGCACCATCCTTCCATTACAAACTAGGAAGACTACATGTTCAGTCACGACACAAGGAGGAGGCTCCTCGTCGCATCGAAACCTAAGAATTGATGCTTTACACGGTCAATCACCCATCTCGCTACCACCCTCTCGTTTTCACCAGCGGATGCATTATTCTTGGAGCATAAACTACATAATAGTTCATGCTCACTCCATTTATGCACCCGAAAAATTATAGGTCATTCCGAGTTGTGCAAGATGGCTCGTCTGTGCGATCAACTTACCTTCAAAGTTGTATGCACGATCTGTCCCGCGATGTTGTATCCATAAACCGGCAATAATTTTGCCACAAAAACTCCATTGGAGCTCATGGCCCGCCAATACTATCACAACCAAAAGTTTTTTGCGCCCGTAACCCACTCTCGGGCTTCGACAACATTTCGGAGGCAAGATCCGGCTTGTAAAATTCAGTTCCGGACGATTTTATGCTTGAGGTGTAATCTGCCACCCTCAACCACACTTCCGTAAGCTCACCTATTGACTGATATATGGAGAATAACATATAGAACAATGCACCATCCTTCCATTACAAAGAAGGAAGACTACATGTTCAGTCACGACACAAGGAGGAGGCTCCTCGTCGCATCGAAACCCAAGAATTGATGCTTTACACGGTCAATCGCCCATCTCGCTACCACCCTCTCATTTTCACCAGCGGACGCATTATTCTTGGAGCATAAACTACATAACAGTTCATCCTCACTCCATTAATGCACGTGAAAAATTATAGGTCATTCCGAGTTATTCAAGATGGCTCGTCAGTGCGATCAACTTACCTTGAATGTTCTATTCATGGTCTATCCCGCGATATTGTATCCATAAACCGGCAACAATTTTGCCACAAAAACTTCATTGGAGCTCCATGACCCGCCAATACTATCACAACCAAAAGTTTTATGCGCCCGTAACCCACACTCGGGTTTTGACAACATTTTGGAGGCAAGATCCGGCTTGTAAAATTGAGTTTCAGACGATTTTATGCTTGAGGTATAATCTGCCACCCTCTACCACCCTTCCGTAAGCTCACCTATGGACTGATATATGGACAATAACATATATAATAATGCACCATCCTTCCATTACAAACTAGGAAGACTACATGTTCAGTCATGACACAAGTAGGAGGCTCTTCGTCACATCGAAACCCAAGAATTGATGCTTTACATGGCCAATCACCCATCTCGCTACCACCCTCACGTTTTCACCAGTGGATGCATTATTCTTGGAGCATAAAGTACATAACAGTTCATCCTCACTCCATTTATGCACGTGAATAATTATAGGTCATTCCGAGTTATTCAAGATGGCTCGTCAGTGCGATCAACTTACCTTGAATGTTCTATTCACGGTCTGTCCCGCGATATTGTATCCATAAACCGGCAACAATTTTGCCACAAAAACTCCATTGGAGCTCCATGACCCCCCAATACTATCACAACCAAAAGTTTTATGCGCCCGTAACCCGCTCTCGGGTTTCGACAACATTTCGGAGGCAAGATCTGGCTTGTAAAATTGAGTTCCGGACGATTTTATGCTTGAGGTATAATCTGCCACCCTCTACCACCGTTTCTGTGAGCTCACCTACGGACTGATATATGGACAATAACATATAGAACAATGCACCATCCTTCCATTACAAACTAGGAAGACTACATGTTCAGTCATGACACAAGGACGAGGCTCTTCGTCGCATCGAAACCCAAGAATTGGTGCTTTACATGGTCAATCACCCATCTCGCTACCACCCTCTCGTTTTCACCAGTGGATGCATTATTCCTGGAGTATAAAGTACATAACAGTTCGTCCTCACTCCACTTATGCACCCAAAATGATGAGGACATCAATACCATTGTTACACCCACAACCCCTACTACTACATATACTGGACCAATTACTAGAGCTCGTGCACGCCAATTAAATTATCAGGGACTTCTGTTTCTTGGTAATGATTCTAATGTTCATGAGAATATGATGCTGCCTAAATTGGATACATTTGTTTTGCTTACAAATGAAGGGCCTGACATGGATAAGAGGGATGAACATTGGAGCACGAACAAGCATGGAGTTGATGGCATGCGCAAGGGGAACAAGAACGGAGTTACAAGTGATGATTTCAGGACTTTAAAGCCACCATAATGAGTGCATGAAGCCTTGGACGAAATATACAAGATGCCACTTCATAAACTTCGTGCAGAGGCTATTCTAGGTGCTGCGTCACTTATTATTGGGCCAGGCCCATGTAATTTCGAAATACATAAGTATAGTCTATTTTTAGAGTCCGTATGTGTGGGGAAACAAGAGATAGGGTTGGTTTCAGACCTCTTCCCCAAGGGCAACGAAATCCCCCCCCCCTCTTCCTCCATATATACAGCCTTTAGGGCACCGTTTAGACTTTGGGTTTTGTTTAGATTAAAAGTTTGCCATAGCTGCAACTTCGCGTACTTCGTTTGTGTTCAACGACCAGACCAAGGCGTCACAGAACCCCACCTTGATCAATAAAGCTTTTCCTCTTATATTCGCAATATCCATATTGCAATCTTAGTTTCTTGCTTGTTCTTCGTTTGCCTGCAGGAAACAGACCTTCGTGGTCAGGTTGATCGTGCTCCGGCGTGGTCAATAACCTCTCGGAGTTGGTTTAGCGATTGCTAAGGCGCGACATCCTCGCACGTTCATAGTCGGATCGTCAAAGTCGACTTCGTCCAAAACGGTAACCACCATCTCATCCAAAGACGGGACACCTTTGCCTCTATCAAGTGGTATCAGATTTCTAGGTTGCTCGGTGAGATTTTACAGTTTTTCATAGTTTAGATCGAGTCTGTTCTTCATACCTACAGTCCATGAAAAAGCCACAAAAAATTATTAGGGTTAGTTCATCATATCCGAACCAATCTGAGCCTTTGCATAATCTTTCTAGGGTTTTTGCTTTGTTGAATTTGCTGTTGCATCGTCATGTCAAGTTGCTGGTCTTAGAGTCTAGTCTTTTAGAGTTTTGAGTTCTGGTCATAAGTTGTCACGCCGCCGCCACACCATCATCATTGCCTTGCCATCTACCACCACTGCTTATCCGCCACCGCTCTGAATCCGTATCCATATACCACCATTGATCCGTATCCATATGCCACCACCGATCTGAATCCATATACCACCATCGATCTATATCCATATACCACCACCGATCCGTATCCACATACCACCACCTCTACCATATACCACCACCGCTTCCATATCCTACCACCATATATCCACCACCAATCTGAGTTCTTTTCATATTAGGTTTGTTTTCGAGATCCATCTTTTTTCTGTTTCGTGTTTCCTTTCCTCAATAGGTCTCAGGAAAAAAAAGAGTTTGGAGACCCCCGGGCAATTTTTAGGCCAAAATTTCGGCGACCAAAAATATTTTTCCCTATCCTAGTTTTAGATTTTTCTGAGTCTTTTGAGACACTCGCCATCATAGTGATTTTTTGTCGCACTTTTTTGTCGTCGCTGCCCTGATTTGCGAAAAAAATAGTCAAAAAAAATTCGTGCCCATCCTGTCAGTTTGACCTCGGAAGAGTTTTGATTCACTCGCCATTATAGTGAATTTTCGCAAAAAAAAAGAGGAGCGAAAAAAACAGAGCGAAAAAAAAGTTCCCAGAGTGTGCTTTTCCCTTGTTTACGTGCAACGCCGTGATTTTGTTAGTGTTCTAGGCTCGCGTCTCTAGCACGGTCTAGCCTAGGACCAGCACAGTACCGTCGTTGAGCGTTTATTCAACTTTGCATCTCTGAATTGATTATTGCTGACCCTTTTTGCTACCATATTATAAGCCTTCCCAGCTCCACATACATCTACATCGTGCGTTTGACTCTCCCTGGTAATCGCTCTATCCAAGCTTTGAGAGTTTTGAAGACGACGGTTGTCGATCACCGCCTGCTGCTGGGTAAGAACTGGTAAGAATTTGAGATTTGCTTGACGGATTTGTGACACCCGCCACCACCACCACTTGTTAGTAGTCTATAGGATCATATTCTTGTGTGTTTCTATCTCTGCTAACCATGCCAGGATCACAAGCCGACGAGACTGACTGGGAGAACTTGATGAACAAGGATCTTCATGATAAGTTTCAGCAAATGATGAGTGGACAGTTGGAAGATGTGCTAAACAGATTTGACGAGGCCATGGAGAAGATAGATGGCTTGGAGAAGATGTTTGAAACAAAGCTCGATAACAAGTTTGCTGAATTGCTTTCGCGTTTTCCACCACCACCACCGGCTGCACCTGCCGCACCTCTGCAACAACAACAACAACAACAACAACAACAACAACAACAACAACAACAACAACGACGACGACGACGACGACGACGACGACGACGACGACGACGACGACGACGACGACGACGACGATGACGACGACGACGACGACGACGACGACGACGACGACGACGACGACGACGACGACGACGACGACGACGACGACGACGACGACGGCGACGACCTCCACGTCGGGAAACATCACGTCGAGAAACATCCCTCCGTTGAGCGAGCCGTGTCCCTCTTCAGCCTGGCCAAACTGCTCGTGCTGCTATTGATACTTCTGTGGCTCCTGCTGCTGATGTGGAGGAGGATGATTATGTGGGAGATTACGAGGATGAGGTAGATCAAAATCAGAACTACGTGCAACCACCAGCACCACAACCACCAGGTCGTCCACATGCAAATAATGGCAATGTTTGGGCTCCCCCTCAGGTACGAGATCATGACCATCTCCCTAAAATGAAATTGAATATTCCACCATTTGAGGGTAGATATGTTCCTGATATATATCTTACTTGGGAGTTAGAAACTGAACAACGATTTACATGTTTACAATATCCTGAGGAGATACGTGTTCCTGCTGCTGTTTGTGCTTTCACTAGCTTTGCATGTGTTTGGTGGTCTGAACATTGTCGATTATATCCTGTTCCAGCTACTTGGGCTGCTTTGAAAACTGCTATGCGTACTCGTTGGGTTCCACCATATTATCAATGTGAATTACTTCAAAAATTGCAGCGCTTAAGACAAGGAAAAAATTCGGTAGAAGAATATTATAAGGAATTAAAACTGGCTTGATTAGATGTGGTATTGTTGAGGAGAATGAAGCTATGGTTGCACGTTTTCTGGGTGGATTAAATAGAGATATTCAGACCATTCTAGATTATAAGGATTATAATAATATCACTCGTTTATTCCATCTTGCTTGTAAAGCTAAACGTGAAGTGCAGGGTCGACAGGCATTGGCGCGAACTAACTTTTCTGCAGGTCGACCTTCATCATGGACACCAGGTGCATCCTCTACTTCCACCGCACCATCACCTCCTTCAGGTGCCACCTCCTAGCGTGATACAAGAAAGCAGGCACAACCACCACTATCTGCCAAGAGCACACCTGCTGGGCCTGCACAGAGCTCTTCTTCTTCCATGGCGTCAACAGGGCACAAAAGTGATACTATTTATCGTCGTTGTAAGGGAAGAGGACATTTAGCGAGAGAATGCAAATCTCAGCGTGTGATGATTGCTATTGAGGATGGTGGGTATGAGTCCGCTAGTGACTATGATGATGAGACTTTGGCTCTTATTACACATGAAGAACACGGTGGAGATGATTCTGATCATGAGACGCAATACATGGCTGCTGAAGATGCTGACAGGTATGAATGTTTAGTTGCTCAACGTGTTTTGGGTGTGCGGGTTACACAAGTTGAGCAAATCAGAGGCATAATTTGTTCCATACAAAGGGATTTGTGAAGGAACATTCTATTCGCGTCATCATAGATGGAGGGAGCTGCAACAACTTGGCTAGCATGGAGATGGTGGAGAAGCTATCTCTCACCACAAGACCACATCCACATCCTTACTACATACAATGGTTCAACAACAGCGGCAAGTTTAAGGTAACACGTACTGTTCGTGTGCATTTTAGTATCTCTACATATGCTGATTATGTTGATTGTGATGTGGTACCTATGCAAGCATGTTCCTTATTACTTGGTAGACCATCGCAATTTGATAAAAATTCTGTACACCATGGTAGAAACAATCAGTATACTCTTGTTCATAAGGATAAAAATATTACTTTGGTTCCTATGACTCCTGATTCCATTTTGAAAGATGATATTAATAGAGCTAATAAAGCAAAGCAGGAGAAAAATAAGAGTGAAATCAGATTGTGGCAAAGGAATTTGAGCAACAAATGAAGCCTAATAATAAACCATCTAGTGTTGCTTCAGAACTTAAGTTGAAAAGTGCATGTTTACTTGCCATCAAATCTGATATTGATGAGCTAGATTCTAGCAAATCTGTTTGCTATGCTTTTGTGTGCAAAGAGGCATTATTTTCATTCGAGGACGTGCCTTCCTCTTTGCCCCCTGCTATCACTAACATTTTGCAGGAGTTCGCTGACGTCTTCCCACAAGACGTGCCACCGGGATTACCACCTATTCGAGGGATTGAGCATCAAATTGACTTGATTCCCGGTGCATCGCTACCCAACCGTGCACCATACCGTACCAATCCAGAGGAGACGAAGGACATTATGCGTCAAGTACAGGAGCTGCTCGACAAAGGTTATATACGCGAATCTCTAAGTCCTTGTGTTGTTCCTATTATACTAGTGCCTAAAAAGGATGGTACGTCGCATATGTGTGTTGATTGTAGAGGCATTAATAATATTATTATTCGTTATCGCCATCCTATTCCTAGGCTAGATGATATGCTTGATGAATTGAGTGGCTCTACAATATTCTCCAAAGTTGATTTGCGTAGTGGATACCATCAAATTCGTATGAAATTGGGAGATGAATGGAAAACAGCATTTAAAACTAAGTTTGGTTCATATGAGTGGTTAGTCATGCCTTTTGGGTTAACTAATGCACGAAGTTTTACGTGCTTTCATTGGATGTTGTGGTAGTCTATTTTGATGATATACTGATTTATAGCAAATCTTTGGAAGAACATTTGGAACATTTACGTGTTGTTTTTAATGCTCTACGTGATGCACGTTTGTTTGGTAACCTTGGGAAGTGCACCTTTTTCACCGACCGAGTATCTTTTCTTGGCGATGTTATTACTACACAGGGAATTGAAGTTGATAAAGCCAAGATTGAAGCTATTGAGAGTTGGCCGCAGCCCAAAACGGTCACGCAAGTGAGGAGTTTTCTTGGACTCGCTGGTTTCTATAGGAGTTTTGTGAGAGATTTTAGCACCATTGCTGCACCTCTCAATGATCTTACAATGAAGGATGTGCCTTTTGTTTGGGGTACCACACAGGAAGAAGCCTTCACGGTATTGAAACATAAGTTGACACATGCTCCTTTACTCCAACTTCCTGATTTTAATAAGACTTTTGAGCTTGAATGTGATGCTAGTGGAATTGGATTAGGAGGTGTGTTATTACAAGATGGCAAACCTATTCCATACTTTTCTGAAAAATTGAGTGGGCCTAGTTTGAACTATTCTACTTATGATAAAGAATTATATGCCCTTGTTCGGACTTTAGAGACATGGCAACATTATTTATGTCCCAAAGAATTTGTTATACATTCTGATCATGAATCTTTGAAACATATTAAAAGTCAAGCTAAACTGAATCGTAGACATGCTAAATGGGTTGAATTCATTGAGACTTTCCCTTATGTCATTAAACACAAGAAGGGTAAAGAAAATGTTATTGCTGATGCATTGTCTCGTCGCTATACTATGCTTTCACAACTTGACTTCAAAATATTTGGTTTGGAGACCATCAAAGATCAATATGTGTATGATGCTGATTTTAAAGATGTAATGCAGAATTGTATAGAAGGACGAACATGGAACAAGTTTGTTATTAGTGATGGCTTTGTGTTCTGTGCTAACAAGATATGCATTCCTGCTAGCTCTGTTCGTCTTTTGTTGTTGCAGGAGGCGCATGGAGGAGGATTAGTGTGACACTTTGGCATGAAGAAGACGGAGGACGTACTTGCTACACATTTCTTTTGGCCAAAGATGAGACGGGATGTTGAGCGTTTTGGTGCTCGCTGCACTACATGTCAAAAAGCTAAGTCACGACTCAATCCTCATGGTTTATATATGCCTTTGCCTATACCTAGTGTTCCTTGGGAAGATATATATATATGGACTTTGCTTTAGGTTTACCTCGAACAAAGAAGGGGAGGGATAACATATTTGTTGTCGTGGATAGATTCTAAAAAATGGCACATTTTATACCATGTCATAAAAGCGACGATGTTGTTAATGTTGCTGATTTGTCCTTTCGTGAAATTATTCGCTTGCATGGTGTGCCAAATATTATTGTTTCAGATCGTGATACTAAATTTCTTAGCCACTTTTGGAGATGCTTATGGGCTAAGTTGGGGACTAAACTGCTTTTTAGTACTACTTGTCACCCCCAAACGGATGGTCAAACTGAAGTAGTCAATAGAACATTGTCTACTATGCTTAGGGCTGTTTTGAAGAATAATAAGAAAATGTGGGAAGAATGCTGGCCTCATATTGAATTTGCTTATAATCGTTCGTTGCATTCTACTACTAAGATGTGCCCTTTTGAAATTTTGTATGGTTTCCTACCTCATGCACCCATTGATTTGTTGCCTCTTCCATCTTCGGAGAAGGTTAATTTTGATGCTAAACAACATGCTGAATTGACCTTAAAAATGCATGAGTTAACTAAGGACAACATTGAGCGTATGAATGCTAAATATAAACTTGCTAGAGATAAGGGTAGAAAACATGTTGTCTTTGCACCTGGAGATCTTGTTTGATTACATTTGCGTAAGGATAGGTTTCCTAATTTGCGCAAATCAACGCTAGTGCCACGTGCTGATGGTCCATTTAAGGTGTTAGAGAAAATAAATGATAATGCATATAAACTTGAGCTGCCTGTAGATTTTGGGGTTAGTCCCACTTTTAACATTGCAGATTTGAAGCCTTATTTGGGTGAGAATGATGAGCGTCCGTCGAGGACGACTTCATTTCAAGAAGGGGAGGATGATGAGGACATCAATACCATTGTTACACCCACAACCCCTACTACTACATATACTGGACAATTTACTAGAGTTCGCGCACGCCAATTAAATTATCAGGTACTGATGCGGAGCATCCCAAGGCCATCCCCATGGACCTTCCTACGTTGCCCACTACACCATGTGGACCAATGACAAGAGCCCGAGCTAAGGCTATCGAAGAGAAGGTGAACTCGCTCCTTTCCGAATTACCACTTTCGACACATGAGACATGGTTACTACCTCAAACGGAAACCCTATGTGTGCTTTGGTACTTGGAGGAAAGCCATGGTATTTCTACATCCATTGGAAAAGACGGCACAGCCACCAACCGCGAAGGACAAGAAGAAGAGCTACTGGAGAAACTCCAGCCACCGGACGACCGGTCGGGACCAGACGTCCGGCGCCTGAAGCCCCAGATGCCAAGTCCCAGCCAACGCAGGTCCCAGCAAGCGGACGTCCGGACCGGACCGGACGACCGGCCTCACTCTCCAGCGAGCGGACGACCGAAGTCACCGGACGTCCGGCCTCCCCCCAACATAACGTATATTAGCGGAAGTATGGAGATACCGGACGACCGGCGCCCCTTTCACAGAACTGATCCAGCGGACGTCCGACGACACCGGACGTCCGGTCCCCCGTGAGCCACCGGACGACCGGTCCCCAGCAGACGTCCGGTACCTGTCTGCGCACAGTTTCGGGCCGAAGCCCATGTACCCCTTCACTTCGCCCCCTTTTTGCACTAAGACTATAAATAGACCTCTCCCACCTCCTAGTTAGGGCAGCATTGTTTTAGCTCATATGTGAGATAGAGCCTTGCTCATCCATACGGATCTCCTCCTCGAGAGAGACTGTGGCCCTCTTCGGAGAAGATCGACTTGGATTCAAGACCCCCTCTTGGGTGCCCCCATCAAGACCTCCTTCTAGGAGAAGAACCTGTTACATTTGTATCGTCCGTTGTTGACTTGGATCATGTGTATCTCTTCATGTTCTTGGATCTAGCGCATGTGTAATCGAATCTTGTTGGTGTGAGTGTTTCTCTTGTGTTTTCCCCTCGTTGTCCCCTCGTGTTCTTCGTGTTCATCCTTGGGATCCGCTCCTTTCATGAAAGATCGGCCATCTAGGGTTCCACCCTACATCATCTTGATATCATGAGCCACGTTGATCACGATTTCGGAGCCCCCTCTCTTTGTTTTCTAACTTGATTTTGTTGTTTTTCGTCCTAATCCGAAAATTGCCCCACAAAAATAGCCCCAATTTTTTTTGTGATTTGTTGGTGTGATGAAGTTTTGTTGGATGTGATCCATGGATTTGCTTTGCCTTGAGTGGATCTAGCACCTCCCCACTTTTCTCCACCTTCCATCCACAATTTCCTTTGAATTTTGCCCTCAAAATCCTAAAATTCCACCCAATTTCATCCGGAGTTGACCCCGACCACCGAACGTCCGCTGTCCACCGGACGACCGGAACCCCTGACCCAATTCGAATCTACGGAAGTCCAATCTTTCCGGACGTCCGACGACCGGACGACCACTCCGCCACCGGACATCCGCTGAACCTTGACAAAACTGAATTCCACCCGAAATTTTTTCCAGCCACCACTCCCACTTCCGCATAACACACTTCCGCATAGCACCACCATAGCCCTTCCCACTACCAACTCCGACAAATTTGACCCATTTTGCTTTGAGAATTTGAGTTGTGGTTTCCGTGTCCTTTTGTGTTTCGGCTATCTAGGTACGGTTCGACATCAACATCACCACCGCTCATCTTCGCCAAGGACTACTACGAACGGCTACTTCACTTTGGTATCACCTTTCACCTTGGATATCACATTGGTATCGTGATATTGTCATACTCTCTTGCTTTTGCATTGATAACCCCATGGCCTTACCTTTGCGTAGCTCACCCATCGAGACTAGCCTTTGAGTATTGCCGGCAATGGGACTTGTGCACATTAGTGTTCATACTTCACATAACATACATACCATCATCGTGTTGCATCTCTTGGTATCATCACTTGTGTCACAAAGTTGTTGTCGCATACACAATTGCTATCTTGGTTCGTGAAGCATTACATGAGAAAAGAGCTCAAACATCAAAGAGCCAAACAAGCTTTTAAGAAAAAAGGAAAGATAAGCAAAGAGCTTATAAGCAAGAACCATAGCATCATACAACATTAAGATTGTCATATTCGATCATCTTGGATCAACGCATAGGAACATCATACATATAGCATATTTGGGATAGAACTTGTTGCATTTTTGCTTAGTAGGTTGTGCACAAGTTCGTATCCGCCTATTGTGCAATCGTGCTAGCGTCTCTCTAGTGTTGTGCAACAAGAGCATCTTGGTGAATTCCACATTTTGGCTCATCCTTGGTTGCACAACCCCATCTTATCTATTTGCGTGTGTGTTTCCGTCTACCATATCTTGCTATTGGTCTACTTGTTGCACTTGCAAATTTGTGAATCTTTTCCAACATTATTGAGTCTCACTTACAATTGCATCAAATTTTGTGCCACCATCCTAACCGAGCTCCACCATAAGCTTTTACTTGTGTAGGTGCGAGAACCGACAAGAATTGGTACCAATTGTGCTATTTCCTTGATACACATTGAAGTGATCTTTGATCCATTTTCAACTTCGGTCAAGGTACATTTGGTATTGGTTCTTCTTTGTCTCCCACTCACGTATCTTTGTTTGGAATGATGGATAGGCCAAGTACTTCTACCAACCCACTCTTCTTGGAGCAAGACGACGACATGTCTTCCTACGTCACCAAGAACCAACTATTTGGTGCACAACGGGCTTTGCATCAAGAACAACTTGCTTTGGGCGACCGTATCGACAATCTCGCCACCGACCTACGACAATCCGAGCATCGTACAAGGGATTACTTCGACAACAAGCTCGAAGAACACAAAATCGAGAATGACGCAAGAATGGATGAGATTCGTGCCTTGTTGCTCCGCTCTTCTACTTCGTCATCGTCAACACGGAGCCGCTCAAGTCGACACTCCGATGACACCATCTCCGGTTCAAGTACACCGACATCGAATACTCTTCGTCGTGCCGCGCGCCAAGACCGTCAAGCAAACCGCAATCCTATACACGACACCGACTCTCAAGAGCATCGACATCGTCAAAACCAAGCCGCATTCGCACAAGCACAAGAACGGCAACGTCAATGACAACAAGAACAAGAGGAGCGAGCGCGACAACATCAAGATGCACAAGACGCCGCGGCGTAACGCCAACAACAACAACTCTGTGAAGCTCAAGCACTTGAAGCGCAACGTGCCCTTCATGACTCAAGTCATGCCGTAGCCAATCGAGGCCGACAAGCTCGTGTACATCAAGAAGCACTTCGCGACGAAGTTCAAGAAAGGCTTTACCAAGCACTTGTGCATCAACAAGCTCCTCGTCAAGATCGACAAGCTCCCCCTCAAGCGAGACAAGAACGTCAAGTCCATCGAGAGCAAGAAGACATTGGACCCCACCCTCTCCAAGTGCAACATGAGGTTGACAACCCTACTCGCCAACAGCAACATGAGGAAGACAACCATCTCCGCCAAGAGCAACATGACAATGTCAATCCTCAATGACATGGGCGTCATCATCCCCGACCACAACACAATGAAGAGAAACAATATGGCAAGCTAAAGTTCACCATGCCCAAGTTCAATAGAAGCAATGACCCCGAAGATTACATCTCATGGGCATTGAAGGTTGACAAAATCTTCCGCTTGCACAACTACGAAGAAGAGAAGAAGATCGCAATGGCATCCCTTGAATTCCAAGACTACGTCCTCATTTGGTGGGAACAAGTCATTGAGCGCCGCGCAACAAGAGGTGAACCACCCATCACCACTTGGGCACAAATGAAGGATGTCATGAGAGCACGATTCATGCCAAACTACTACAACCGCGACCTCTTTAATAAACTTCAACAACTCAAGCAAGGAACCAAGAGCGTTGAAGAGTACTACAAGGAAATGGAGATTGCCATGATACGAGCCAATGTCAAAGAAGATGATGAGCAAACTATGGCACATTTATTGAATGGACTCAATCATCCTATCAAGAAGATTGCCGATTTCCAACCTTACTCGAACCTGATCGAACTAGTGCACCAAGCTACCAAAGTGGAACGGCAAGTACAAGACGACTTCAAGTATGCTAAGTTCTCATCCAAGTCTTACGGCTTCTCCAACAATCAAGCTTCGACGACTCCAACACCTTCTACCTCAACCAAGCCTTCTACAAGCAACGGTGACAAGTCAAGTTACAAGAAAGCTTCGACAAGTTCAAGTCGTCGTCCTACTACAAGCAACTTCAAGAAAGCTTCATCATCATCTACTCCAACCGATGAGACCATCAAGACAAGTTCCATCAAATGCTTCACATGCGGAGGTCGAGGCCATAAGTCCTTCGAGTGCACAAACAAGCGCACCATGATCGTCAACGACGACGGAACCTACGACTCCATGAGTGAAGGAGAAATGGAAGCTCTTGAGCAAGTGGCATGCACCGACAAGTGAACAACGAAGATGAAGATGATCAAGTCTTTTGCGACGAAGATTCAAGTCCCGCTCTTGTTGTCTCCAAGGTCTTGACTCTTCAACATCAACAAGACGAAGATCAAAGATGCCATATCTTCCACACAAAGGCCGGCATCAATGGACGTTCCGTCAAGGTCATCACCGGTGGAGGTAGTTGCCACAACTTGGCAAGTGAAGAACTTTGCTCCAAGCTCCAATTAGTCAAGATGAAGCACCCTCACCCCTACAAGGTTCAATGGCTAAGCGACACCGGCACCATACAAGTCGAGCATAGGGTACAAGTCTCTTTCAAGATCGGCGCCTATGAAGACACTTTGGAATGTGATGTCCTACCAATGACCGTTTGCCACCTCCTTCTTGGACGGCCATGGCAATTTGACCGAGGTGTCATTCACAATGGGCGTGCAAATCACTATAGCTTCAAGATGAAAGGTAAGGAGTTTGTGCTACGTCCTATGTCTCCAAGTCAAGTGCTCGCTGACAAGCAAGCCACCCATCGTGGAGAGAATAGTGAGAGAGCGAACCACCAAAAAGAGAGTGAGCACCACAAGCCCAAATTGAGTGCCTCCACGATGAGCGACAAGAAAAATTTAGTTCTCTTCGCCACCAAATGTGAGATGAGAGAAGTGTGTGAGAACCCATCAAGTGTCCTACACTATATCTTATTGTGCAAGGACGAGGCACCAAAAAATAACAACTCTCACGATCTACCTTTGGTGTTATCTTCTTTATTGCAGGAATTCCAAGATGTCTTCCCCGATGAGCTACCTCCGAGTCTACCTCCACTACGAGGCATTGAGCACCGAATTGATCTCATCCCCGGAGCACCACTCCCAAACAAAGCTCCATACCACGTCAACCCCAAAGAAACCAAAGAAATACAAAGGCAAGTAAAGCATCTCATAGACCATGGACATGTGCGTGAAAGTTTGAGTCCTTGTGCCGTACCTGATAGAGGCAAAGGTGTCCCGTCGTTTGATGAGATGGTGGCTATCGTTTTGGGGGAAGTTGACTTTGACGATCCGACTACGAACGTGCGAGGTCATCGCACCTTAGCAATCGCTAAACCAACTCCGAGAGGTTATTGACCACACCGGAGCACGATCAACCTGACCACGAAGGTCTTTTTCCTGCAGGAAAACGAAGAACAAGCAAGAAACTAAGATTGCAATCTGGATATTGCGAATATAAGAGGAAAGCTTTATTGATCAAGGTGGGGTTCTGAGACGCCTTTGTCTGGTCGTTGAACACAAACGAAGTACGCGAAGTTGCAGCTATGGCGAACTTTTAATCTAAACAAAACTGAAAGTCTAAACGACGCCCTAAGGGCTGTATATATGGAGGAAGAGGAGGGAATTTCGTGGCCCTTGAGGGAGGGATCTGAAACAAACCCTAACTCTTGTTTCCCCACACATACAGACTCTAAAAACAGCCTATACTTAAGTATTTCGAAATTACATGGGCCTGGCCCAATAATAAGGTGACACAGCACCTAGAATAGCCTATGGACGAATATTATGAAGTGGCATCTTGTATATTTCGTCCAAGGCTTCATGCACTCATTATGGTGGCTTCAAAGTCCTGGAATCATCACTTCTAACTCCATTCTTGTTCCCTTGCGCATGCCAACATCTCCATGCTTGAACTTTCTCCAAGGTTCACCTTTCTTGTCCATGGTAGGCCCTTCATTTGTAAGCAAAACAAATGTATCCAATTTAGGCAGCATCATATTCTCATGAACATTGGAATCGTTACCAAGAAACGAAAGTACCTGATAATTCAATTGGCGTGCGCGAGCTCTAGTAATTGGTCCAGTATGTATAGCAGCAGGGGCTGTGGGTGTAACAATGGTATTGATGTCCTCATTAATACCGGTCATTCTTGTGTCAAAACGAGACGGTAGCTTTCGCATGTGCTCCGATTGTAGACCTATCAATGCTATCACCGTTCGCTATAGGTACCCCATTCCACGCCTTGATGATATGCTTGATGAACTTAGTGGTGCCACTATCTTTTCCAAAATTGATCTTAAGAGTGGTTACTATCAAATCCGCATACAAGAGGGTGATGAATGGAAAACCGCTTTCAAAACAAAGTTTGGTCTATATGAGTGGTTAGTCATGCCTATGGGTTTATCGGAAGCACCCGGTACTTTCATGCGTCTTATGCATTACGTGTTTCGCCCTTACATTGGTGAATTTGTTGTTGTCTACTTTGATGATATCCTTGTGTTTAGCAAATCTATCAAAGAGCATGTCACCCACCTTCGCACCGTGCTACAAACTCTTCGAAAAGAGCAACTTTATGCCAATATGGAAAATGCCTATTTGGTGTTGATAAGCTTGTTTTCTTGGGTTTCGTAGTTTCTTCTAAGGGTGTTCATGTTGATGAATCTAAGGTCAATGCTATCAAAAATTGGCCCCAACCAACCAATTTGCAACAAGTGCGTAGTTTTCTTGGTTTAGCCGGTTTCTACCGTAGATTTGTGAAGGATTTTAGCACCATTGCTTCACCTTTGCACACTTTGAGTAAGAAAAATGCACCGTTTCTTTGGGGAACATCCCAAGATATCGCTTTCAATGAGCTTAAGAATTTGCTTACTCATGCTCCCATGCTTGCATTACCCAACTTTGACAAACCTTTCGAAATTCATTGCGATGCTAGTGGTAATGGCATAGGAGGCGTGTTAACGCAAGAGAAGCGCCCCATTGCATACTTTAGTGAGAAACTATTCGGAGCGCAACTCAATTACCCCATCTATGACAAAGAGCTATATGCTTTAGTGCAAGTTTTGCGTGAATGGGAACATTAGCTCCGCCCTCATGAGTTCATCATCCATACCGACCATGAAACACTTAAATACCTTAAGGGTCAAACTAAGTTGAACAAGCGTCATGCTAAATGGAGTGAATTTATTGAGTCATTTCCTTATGTCATCAAGTACATTAAGGGTAAGGAAAATGTTGTGGCGGACGCGCTTTCCCATATATGCATGCTTGTCACTAACCTTGAGTTGAATGTCATTGGTTTTGAGCATATAAAAGACTTGTATGAACATGATCCTACATTTGCTATTCCTTATGCCAAGTGTTTGACGCATACTTCTTGGGATCGATACTACATCAAAGATGGATATCTTATGAGAGCTAACAAACTTTGCATTCCCGACTCCTCTTTGCGTTTGTTGCTTTTGCAGGAATCTCATGCAGGAGGACTAATGGGACATTTTGGACGCGACAAAACATTCGCCACGCTCTCCAAGAACTACTTTTGGCCCAAGATGCATCGCGACGTCAATCGCTTCACCAACCAATGTTCTACATGTCGCAAAGCTAAGTCTAAAGCACAATCTCATGGCCTCTATATGCCACTTCCAATTCCATATCAACCATGAGAAGATATTAGCAAGGACTTTGTGCTTGGTTTGCCTATAACTCGAAATGGCAAGGATTCCGTTTTTGTAGTTGTGGACTGTTTCTCCAAAATGGCTCATTTCATTCCTTGCAACAAGATAGACGATGCTTCACATGTTGCAAATTTGTTTTGTAGGGAAATCTTGGGCCTTCATGGAGTGCCAAAGATAATTGTATCGGACCGCGACGTCAAGTTCTTGAGTTACTTTTGGAAGACCTTGTGCGCCAAGCTCAGAATCAAGCTCTTGTTCTCTTCGGCATACCACCCACAAACCGACGGCCAAACGGAGGTGACCAACCATACAATCTCCACTCTACTATGTGTGTTGATCAAAAAGAACATCAAGGAGTGGAAAGAGTGCCTACCCACCGCCGAGTTCGCCTACAATCGTGCAAGACATTCGACTACCGGCAAGTCCCCCTTCGAGGTCGTCTATGGCTTCAACCCACTGTCCCCATTGGACATCCTACCTCTACCGCTACAAGAGCGCACAAACATGGACGCGAGTGCCCGAGTCAACTTCCTCAAGAAGATGTATGAAGATACAAGGAACAACATCGAGCGCCAAGTACAACGACTCGCGACCAAGCTCAACGTCAACAAGCAACCCATGATGTTCCATGTTGGAGATCTTGTGTGGCTACACCTTCGCAAGGATCGCTTCCCCAACGAACGCAAGTCCAAGCTACTACCCCAAGCGGATGCACCCTTCAAGGTGCTTGCATGCTACAACAACAACGCATACAGGATCGACATCCCACGCGAAAAGTACTCCATGAGCGACATCTTCAACATCAACGATCTCTCCCCGTACCATGGTGATGAGGATTTCGATCCGAGGTCGGATCTTTACCAAGGGAGGGGAGATGATGAGGAGCATCCCAAGGCCATCCCCATGGACCTTCCTACGTCTCCCACTACACCATGTGGACCAATGACAAGAGCCCGAGCTAAGGCTATCGAACAGGAAGGTGAACTCACTCCATTTCGAATTACCACTTTCGACACATGAGACATGGTTACTACCTCAAACGGAAACGCTATGTGTGCTTAGGTACTTGGAGGAAAGCCATGGTACATCTACATCCATCAGACAAGACGGCACAGCCACCAACCGCGAAGGACAAGAAGAAGAGCTACCGGAGAAACTCCAGCCACCGGACGACCAGTCGGGACCGGACGTCCGGCGCCTGAAGCCCCAGCTGCCAAGTCCCAGCCAACGCAGATCCCAGCGAGCGGACGTCCGGCCTGGACCGGACGACCGGCCTCACTCTCCAGCGAGCGGACGACCGAAGTCATCGGACGTCCGGCCTCCCCCCAACAGAACGTATATTAGCGGAAGTATGGAGATACCGGATGACCGGCGCCCCCCGTGAGCCACCGGACGACCGGCCCCAGCAGACGTCTGGTACCTGTCTGCGCACATTTTCGGGAAGAAGCCCATGTACCCCTTCACTTCGCCCCCTTTTTGCACTAATACTATAAATAGACCTCTCCCACCTCCTAGTTAGGGTAGCATTATTTTAGCTCATATGTGAGATAGAGCCTTGCTCATCCATACGGATCTCCTCCCCGAGAGAGACTGCGGCCCCTCTTTGGAGAAGATCGACTTGGATTCAAGACCCCCTCTTGGGTGGCCCCATCAAGACCTCCTTCTATGAGAAGAACCGGTTACATTTGTATCGTCCGTTGTTGACCTTGGATCATGTGTATCTCTTCGTGTTCTTGGATCTAGCGCATGTGTAATCGAATCTTGTTGGTTTGAGTGTTTCACTTGTGTTTTCCCCTTGTTTTCCCCTCGTGTTCTTCGTGTTCATCCTTGGGATCCGCTCCTTTCGTGAAAGATCAGCCATCTAGGTTTCCACCCTACATCAGGTACTTTCGTTTCTTGGTAATGATTCTAATGTTCATGAGAATATGATGCTGCCTAAATTGGATACATTTGTTTTGCTTACAAATGAAGGGCCTGACATGGATAAGAGGGATGAACATTGGAGCACGAACAAGCATGGAGTTGATGGCATGCGCAAGGGGAATAAGAACGGAGTTACAAGTGATGATTTCAGGACTTTAAAGCCACCATAATGAGTGCATGAAGCCTTGGACGAAATATACAAGATGCCACTTCATAAACTTCGTCCAGAGGCTATTCTAGGTGCTGTGTCACCTTATTATTGGGCCAGGCCCATGTAATTTTGAAATACATAGGTATAGTCTGTTTTTAGAGTCTGTATGTGTGGGGAAACAAAAGATAGGGTTGGTTTCGGACCCCTTCCCCAAGGGCCACGAAATCCCCCCCCCCCTCTTCCTCCATATATACAGCCCTTAGGGCACCGTTTAGACTTTGGGTTTTGTTTAGATTAAAAGTTCGCCATAGCTGCAACTTCGCGTACTTCGTTTGTGTTCAACGACCAGACCAAGGCGTCACATAACCCCACCTTGATCAATAAAGCTTTTCCTCTTATATTCGCAATATCCAGATTGCAATCTTAGTTTCTTGCTTGTTCTTCGTTTGCCTGCAGGAAACAGACATTCATGGTCAGGTTGATCGTGCTCCAGCATGGTCAATAACCTCTCGGAGTTGGTTTAGCGATTGCTAAGGCGTGACGTCCTCGCACGTTCGTAGTCAGATCGTCAAAGTCAACTTCGTCCAAAACGATAACCACCATCTCATCGAAAGACGGGGACACCTTTGCCTCTATCATAAAAAATTATAGGTCATTCCGAGTTGTGCAAGATGGCTCGTCGGTGCGATCAACTTACCTTGAAAGTTGTATTCACTGTCTGTCCCGCGATGTTGTATCCATAAACCGGCAACAATTTTGCCACAAAAACTCCATTGGAGCTCCATGACCCGCCAATGCTATCACAACCAAAAGTTTTATGCGCCCGTGACCCACTCTCAGGCTTCGACAACATTTCGGAGGCAAGATTTGATTTGTAAAATTGAGGTCCGGACGATTTTATGCTTGAGGTATAATCTGCCACCCTCTACCACCCTTCTGTAAGCTCACCTACGGACAGATATATGGACAATACCATATAGAACAATGCACCATCTGATGAGGACATGACTACCTTGGATACGACCAAAAATATTGCATACATGCATATTTGTGAGGTGATTTCTAGTGTCAACTATTCAATAATCTATTTATATTATCCAGAACAAAAATGCTTCACACACTTTTGTGTTTTGTCTAATTGCAGGTGTATGGGACATTTGTACAATCCACATATGAAGATAGGGGAAAATGAGAAGTTTAGGTTCTGTTCAAAAAGTCCTCTCACGTCACTTTTGGGCCAAGAGAAGATAGAGTCCAAGTCTCTCACGTTCTGGATTCAGATTCAGACTACACAAACATAACTGACTCAAAACGCCAAGAACTTTTTCATACGAACTCCGAATTGGGTGATTCTTTCTTGTTGGAAAGTAGATTTCATCCACTTTCCAAGACAATTAGATTCACCTTTAAATACGTCCGGAGTGTTGAGATATGAATGGAACAATCTGACGTTGCAGCAAAATCCGAGTCAAACAACAAGTCCAAAGGTGTTGCATCATCTCCACTTGGGCCCATGAGCCTTGTACGACCTAGGGTTGGTTTTAGGCTGCCTTGGGACGTCCTCCCACCTCCTTGGCCGCCACCCCTTGCTCCTATATAAGTGGATCCATCTAGTAGCTCTTTCCTTGTGATTTGTTTAGTTAAAAGTTAGCCAGTGCAACTTCGTGTACTTCGTTTGTGTCCAACGACCAGACCAAGAGCGCTTACGGATCCCCACCATTATCAATACTTCATATATATCCGCAATATTCAAATTGATTTATCATATTCTTGCTCGTTCTTCGATTGCTTGCAGGAACATACCTTCGTGGTCAGGCTGATCGTGCTTCCGGCATCGTTAGTAACCTCAGGAGATTGGTTTAGCGATTGCTAAGGCGCAAAGTCGTGCACGTTTGTAGTCGAATCGTCAAAGCCGGCTCCACCAAATCGATAGTTATCATCTCGTCGAAAGATCAGGACACCCTCGCTTCTATCAAGTGGTATCAGTTTTCAGGTTGCTCGGTGAGAATTTCCAATTTCCCCTAGATTAGATTTATTTTCTTACCTATTGTCCAAGAAAAAGTAATGATGACATCAATACCATTGTTACACCCACAGCCCCTGCTGCTATACATACTGGACCAATTATTAGAGCTCGCGCACGCCAATTGAATTATCATGTACTTTTGTTTCTTGGTAACGATTCCAATGTTCATGAGAATATGATGCTGCCTAAATTGGATACATTTGTTTTGCTTACAAATGAAGGGCCTACCATGGACAAGAAAGATGAACCTTGGAGCAAGTTTAAGCATGGAGATGTTGGCATGTGCAAGGGGAACAAGAACGGAGTTACAAGTGATGATTCCAGGACTTTGAAGCCACCATAATGAGTGCATGAAGCCTTGGACGAAATATACAAGATGCCACTTCATAATATTCGTCCATAGGCTATTCTAGGTGCTGTGTCACCTTATTATTGGGCCAGCCCATGTAATTTCGAAATACTTAAGTATAGGCTGTTTTTAGAGTCTGTATGTGTGGGGAAACAAGAGTTAGGGTTGGTTTCGGACCCCTCCCTCAAGGGCCACGAAATTCCCTCCTCTTCCTCCATATAGACAGCTCTTAGGGCGTCGTTTAGACTTTGGGTTTTGTTTAGATTAAAAGTTCGCCATAGCTGCAACTTCGCGTACTTCGTTTGTGTTCAACGACCAGACAAAGGCGTCACGGAACCCCACCTTGATCAATAAAGCTTTCCTCTTATATTCACAATATCCAGATAGCAATCTTAGTTTCTTGCTTGTTCTTCGTTTGCCTGCAGGAAATAGACCTTTGTGGTCAGGTTGATCGTGCTCCGGCGTGGTCAATAACCTCTCGGAGTTGGTTTAGCGATTGCTAAGGCGCGACGTCCTCGCACGTTCGTAGTCGGATCGTCAAAGTCGACTTCCTCCAAAATGATAGCCAACATCTCATCAAAAGACGGGACACCTTTGCCTCTATCAAGTGGTATCAGATTTCCAGGTTGCTCGGTGAGATTTTACAGTTTTTCATAGTTTAGATCGAGTCTGTTCTTCATACCTATAGTCCACGAAAAAGCCAAAAAAATTAGGGTTAGTTCATCCCATCCGAACCAATCTGAGCCTTTGCATAATCTTTTCTGTATTTGCTTTGTTGAATTTGCGGTTGCATCGTCGTGTCAAGTTGCTGGTCTTAGCGTCTAGTTCTTTAGAGTTTCGAGTTCTGTTCACAGGTTGTCACGTCGCCGCTGCCATATATCACCACCGAATCATCATCATCACCGCTGCCATATACCACCACCACATAATCACCGCCAATCCAAGTCCATATACGCCACCACATATCCGCCGCCATCACGCCAATCCGAGTCCACCTGCAACATATATCCGCCACCAGTCTGAGTTCCACCAGATTCATCTCCGCCACCAGTCCGACTTCGACCAGATTCATCTCCGCCACCAGTCCTTTTCCGAGTCCACTATTTTGTTACTCTGTTTTGGATTTCGAGATCACGCCATACTTCGAGTCGTGACAGAGAAGGACTCCCCAACATCCGTGCTACCCGTAGTAGAAAATAGTTCCAAACTCGAAAAAAAACTAAGTCTGGAAAATTCTGGCCAGGCAGTTTTTAGGACTTTTGTAGACTTTTTCGAAAAAAAATTGTTGCGGAGCAGAAAAAAAGAGGAAAAAAAAGAAAAAAAAAGAAAAAAATCAGAGTGTGCTCCTCCCTTGTTTACGTGCAGCGCCGTGATTTTGTTAGTGTTTTAGGCTCGCGTCTCTAGTACGGTCTAGCCTAAGACCAGCATAGTACCGTCGTTGAGCGTTTATTCAACTTTGCATCTCTGAATTGATTATTGCTGACCCTTTTTGCTACCATACTATAAGCCTTCCTCCACATACATCTACGTCGTGCGTTTGAAGCTTTTGAGAGTTTTGACTACAACGGGTGCCGTTCACCGCCTGCTGCTGGGTAAGAACTGGTAAGAATTTGAGATTTGCTTGACGGATTTGTGACACCCGCCACCACCACCATTTGTTAGTAGTCTGTAGGATCATATTCTTGTGTGTTTCTATTGCTGCTAACCATGCCAGGATCACAAGCCGACGAGACTGACTGGGAGAACTTGACAAACAAGGAGCTTCATGATAAGTTTCAGCAAATGATGAGTGGACAGGTGCAAGATGTGCTAAACAGATTTGAAGAGGCCATGGAGAAGATAGATGGCATGGAGAAGACGTTTGAAACAAAGCTCGATAACAGATTTAATGAACTGCTTGCACGTCTTCCACCACCACCACCACCACCACCACCACCACCACCACAACAACAACAACAACAACAACAACAACAACAACAACAACAACAACAACAACAACAACAACAACAACAACAACAACAACAACAACAACAACAACAACAACAACAACAACAACAACAACAACAACAACAACAACAACAACAACAACAACAACAACAACAACAACAACAACAACAACAACAACAACAACAACAACAACAACAACAACAACAACAACAACAACAACAACAACAACAACAACAACAACAACAACAACAACAACAACAACAACAACAACAACAACAACAACAACAACAACAACAACAACAACAACAACAACAACAACAACAACAACAACAACAACAACAACAACAACAACAACAACAACAACAACAACAACAACAACAACAACAACAACAACAACAACAACAACAACAACAACAACAACAACAACAACAACAACAACAACAACAACAACAACAACAACAACAACAACAACAACAACAACAACAACAACAACAACAACAACAACAACAACAACAACAACAACAACAACAACAACAACAACAACAACAACAACAACAACAACAACAACAACAACAACAACGACGACGACGACGACGACGACAACGACAACAACAACGACGACAACAACAACGACGACGACGACTACCTCCACGTCGGGAAAAAGCCCTCCGCCGAGCGAGCCGTGTCCCTCTTCAGCCTGGCCAAGCTGCTGGTGCTGCTGTTGATACTTCTGTGGCTCCTGCTGCTGATGCGGAGGAGAATGATTATGTGGGAGATTACGAGGATGAGGTTGATCAACATTAGAACTACGTGCAACCACCAGCACCACAACCACCAGGTCGTCCACATGCAAATAATGGCAATGTTTGGGCTCCCCCTCAGGTAAGAGATCATGACCATCCCCCCGACTACGAACGTGTGAGGACGTCGCGCCTTAGCAATCGCTAAACCAACTCCGAGAGGTTATTGACCACGTCGGAGGACGATCAACCTGACCACGAAGGTCTGTTTCCTACAGGCAAACGAAGAACAAGCAAGAAACTAAGATTGCAATCCGGATATTGCGAATATAAGAGGAAAGCTTTATTGATCAAGGTGGGGTTCTGTGATGCCTTTGTCTGGCCGTTGAACACAAACGAAGTACGCGAAGTGGCAGCTATGGCGAACTTGAAATGAAGTCGTCCTTCTTGAAATGAAGTCGTCCTCGACGGAAGCTCATCTTCCTCACCCAAATAAGGCTTTAAATCTGCAATGTTAAACGTGGGACTAACCCCAAAATCTGCAGGCAGCTCAAGTTTATATGCATTATCATTTATTTTCTCTAACACCTTAACTGGACCATCAGCACGTGGAATTAGCTTTGATTTGCGCAAATTAGGAAACCTATCCTTACGCAAATGTAACCATACAGGATCTCCAGGTGCAAAGACAACATGTTTTCTACCCTTATCTCCAGCAAGTTTATATTTAGCATTCATACGCTCAATGTTTTCCTTCGTTAACTCATGCATTTTTAAAATCAATTTAGCACGTTCTTTAGCATCAAAATTAACCTTCTCCGAAGATGGAAGAGGCAACAAATCGATGGGTGCATGAGGTAGGAAACCATACACAATTTCAAAAGGGCACATCTTAGTAGTAGAATGCAACGAACGATTATAAGAAAATTCAATATGAGGCAAGCATTCTTCCCACATTTTCTTATTATTCTTCAAAACAGTCCTAAGCATAGTAGACAATGTTCTATTGACTACTTCAGTTTGTCCATCAGTTTGGGGGTGACAACTAGTACTAAAAAGCAGTTTAGTCCCCAACTTAGCCCATAAACATCTCCAAAAGTGGCTAAGAAATTTAGTATCACGATCTGAAACAATAGTATTTGGCACACCATGCAAGCGAATAATTTCACGAAAGAACAAATCAGCAACATTAACAGCATCATCGCTTTTATGACATGGTATAAAGTGTGCCATTTTCGAGAATCTATCCACGACAACAAATATGTTATCCCTCCCCTTCTTTGTTCGAGGTAAACCCAAAACAAAGTCCATAGATATATCCTCCCAAGGAACACTAGGTACAGGCAAAGGCATATATAAACCATGAGGATTGAGTCGTGACTTAGCTTTTTGACATGTAGTGCAGCGAGCAACAAAACGCTCAACATCCCGTATCATCTTTGGCCAAAAGAAATGTGTAGCAAGTATATCCTCCGTCTTCTTCACGCCAAAGTGCCCCATTAGTCCTCCTCCATGTGCCTCCTGCAACAACAAAAGACGAACGGAGCTAGCAGGAATGCATAGCTTGTTAGCACAGAACACAAAGGCATCATTAATAGTGAACTTGTTCCATGTTCTTCCTTCTTTGCAATTATGCATTACATCTTTAAAATCAGCATTATGCACATATTGATCTTTGATGGTCTCCAAACCAAATATTTCGAAGTCAAGTTGTGAAAGCATAGTATAGCGACGAGACAAAGCATCAACAATAACATTTTCTTTACCCTTCTTGTGTTTAATGACATAAGGGAAAGTCTCAATGAATTCAACCCATTTAGCATGTCTACGATTCAGTTTAGCTTGACTTTTAATATGTTTCAAATATTCACGATCAGGATGTATAACAAATTCTTTGGGACATAAGTAATGTTGCTATGTCTCTAAAGTCCGAACAAGAGCATATAATTCTTTATCATAAGTAGAATAGTTCAGACTAGGCCCACTCAATTTTTCAGAAAAGTATGCAACAGGTTGCCATCTTGTAATAACACACCTCCTAATCCAATTTCACTAGCATCACATTCAAGCTCAAAAGTCTTATTAAAATCAGGAAGTTGGAGTAAAGGAGCATGTGTCAACTTATCTTTCAATACCGTGAAGGCTTCTTCCTGTGCCGTACCCCAAACAAAAGGCACGTCCTTCTTTGTAAGCTCATTGAGAGGTGCAGCAATGGTGCTAAAATCTCTCACAAAACGCCTATAGAAACCAGCGAGTCCAAGAAAACTCCTCACTTGTGTGACCGTTTTGGGCTGCGGCCAACTCTCAATAGCTTCAGTCTTGGCTTTATCAACTTCAATTCCCTATGGAGTAACAACATAGCCAAGAAAATATACTCGGTCGGTGCAAAAGGTGCACTTCCCAAGGATACCAAACAAACGTGCATCACGTAGAGCATTAAAAACAGCACGTAAATGTTCCAAATGTTCTTCCAAAGATTTGCTATAAATCAGTATATCAGAAAAATAGACTACCACAAAACATCCAATGAAAGCACGTAAAACTTCGTTCATTAGTCTCATGAAAGTACTAGGTGCATTAGTTAACCCAAAAGGCATGACTAACCACTTATACAATCCAAACTCATTCATCTCCCAGTTTCATACGAATTTGATGGTATCCACTACGCAAATCAACTTCGGAGAATATTGTAGAGCCACTCAATTCATCAAGCATATCATCTAGCCTAGGAATAGGATGACGATAACGAATAGTGATATTATTAATGCCTCTACAATCAACACACATACGCGACGTACCATCCTTTTTAGGCACTAGTATAATAGGAACGGCACAAGGACTAAGAGATTCACGTATATAACCTTTGTCGAGCATCTCCTGTACTTTACGCATAATCTCCTTCGTCTCCTCTGGATTGGTACGGTATGGTGCACGGTTGGGTAGCGAGGCACCGGTAATTAAGTCAATTTGATGCTCAATCCCTCGAATAGGTGGTAATCCTGGTGGCACATCTTCTGGGAACACGTCAGCGAATTCCTGCAAAATGTTAGTGACAACAGGGGGCAAAGAGGAAGGCACGTCCTCGAATGAAAATAATGCCTCTTTGCACACAAAAGCATAGCAAACAGATTTGCTAAAATCTAGCTCATCAATATCAGATTTGGTGGCAAGTAAACATGCACTTTTCAATTTAATTTCAGAAGCAACACTAGATGGTTTATTATTAGGCTCCATTTTTTGCTCAAATTCTTTTGCTACAATCTGATTTTCACTCTTATGTTTCTCCTGTTTTGCTTTATTAGCTCTATGAATATCATCATTCAAAATGGAATCAGGAGTCATAGGAAGCAAAGTAATAGTCGTATCCTTATGAACAGAGTATACTGATTGTTTCTACCATGGTGTACAGATTTTTTATCAAATTGCCATGGTCTACCAAGTAATAAGGAACATGCTTGCATAGGTAACACATCACAATCAACATAATCAGCATATGTAGAGATACTAAAATGCACCCGAACAGTACGTGTTACCTTAGCCTTGCCGCTGTTGTTGAACCATTGGATGTAGTAAGGATGTGGATGTGGTCTTGTGGTGAGAGATAGCTTCTCCACCATCTCCATGCTAGCCAAGTTGTTGCAGCTCCCTCCATCTATGATGACGCGAACAGAACGTTCCTTCACAACTCCCTTTGTATGGGACAAATTATGCCTCTGATTTTGCTCAGCTTGCGTGACCTTCACACTCAAAACACGTTGAGCAACTAAACATTCATACCTGTCAGCATCTTCAGCAGCCATGTATTGCGTCTCATGATCAGAATCATCTCCACCGTGTTCTTCATGTGTAATAAGAGCCAAAGTCTCCTCATCATAGTCACTAGCGGACTCATACCCACCATCCTCAGTAGCAATCATCACACGCTTAGATGGGCATTCTCTCGCATAATGACCTCCACCCTTGCAACGTCGACAAATAATATCATGTGTTTGCCCTGTTGATGCCATGGATGAAGAAGAGCTCTTTGCAGGCCCAGAAGGTGTGCTCTTGGCAGATAGTGGTGATTGTGCCTGCTTTATTGTATCACGGTTGGAGGTGGCAGTTGACGGAGGTGCCGGTGTAGCAGAACGTGTGGAAGTAGATGATACACGTGGTGTCCATGATGAAGGTCGACCTGCAGAAAAGTTAGTTCGCGCCAATGCTTGTCGATCCTGCAGTTCATGTTCAGCTTTACAAGCAAGATGGAATAAACGAGTGATATTATTATAATCCTTATATTCTAGAATGGTCTGAATCTCTCTATTTAATCCTCCCAGAAAATGTGCAAGCATAGCTTCATTCTCTTCAAAAATACCACATCTAATCAAGCCAGTTTGTACTTCCTGATAATATTCTTCTACCGAATTTTTTCCTTGTCTTAACCGCTGCAATTTTTGAAGTAATTCACGTTGATAATATGGTGGAATCCAACGAGTACGCATAGCAGTTTTCAAAGCAGCCCAAGTAGCTGGAACAGGATATAATCTACAATGTTCAGACCACCAAACACATGCAAAGCTAGTGAAAGCACAAACAACAGCAGGAACACGTCTCTCCTCAGGATATTGTAAACATGTAAATTGTTGTTCAGTTTCTAACTCCCAAGTAAGATATATATCAGGAACATATCTACCCTCAAATTGTGGAATATTCAATTTCAGTTTAGGGAGATGGTCATGATCTCGTACCTGAGGGGGAGCCCTAACATTGCCATTATTTGCATGTGGACGACCTGGTGGTTGTGGTGCTGGTGGTTGCATGTAGTTCTGATGTTGATCAACCTCATCCTTGTAATCTCCCACATAATCATCCTCCTCCACATCAGCAGCAGGAGCCACAGAAGTATCAACAGCAGCACCAGTAGCTTGGCCAGGCTGAAGAGGGACACGGCTCGCTCGGCGTAGGGCTGTTTCGCGACTTGGAGGTAGTCGTTGTTGTTGTTGTAGAGGTGCGTTAGGTGCAACCGGTGGTGGTGGTGGAAGACGCACGAGCAATTCATTAAACTTGTTATCGAGCTTTGTTTCGAACGCCTTCTCAATGCCATCTATCTTCTCCATGGCCTCTTCAAATCTATTTAGCACATCTTCCACCTGTCCACTCATCATTTGCTGAAACTTATCATGTAACTCTTTGTTTGTCATGTTCTCCCAGTCAGTCTCGTCGGCTTGTGATCCTGCCATGGTTAGCAGCAATAGAAACACACAAGAATATGATTCTACAGACTACTAGGAAGTGGTGGTGGTGGTGTGGTGGATAGTCACAAATCCGTCAAGCAAATCTCAAATTCTTACCAGTTCTTACCCAGCAGTAGGCGGTGATCGACAACCGTCGTGGTCAAAACTTTCAAAGTTTGGATAGAGCGATTACGAGGGAGAGTCAAACGCACGACGTAGATGTATGTGGAGCTAGGAAGGCTTATAATATGGTAGCAAAAAGGGTCAGCAATAATCAATCCAGAGATGCAAAGTTGAATAAACGCTCAACGACGGTACTGTGCTGGTCCTAGGCTAGACCGTGCTAGAGACGCGAGCCTAGAACACCAACAAAATCACGGCGCTGCACGTAAACACAGGGAAAAGCACACTCTGGATTTTTTTTTCGCCCTGTTTTTTTTTTTGGCACTCTTTTTTTTCGCTTTTTTTTTGCGAAAAATCACAATAATGGCGAGTGTCTCAAAACTCTTCCCAGGTCAAACTGACAGGATAGACACGAATTTTTTGCGAATTTTTTTTTTCAACTGCCCGGACCCAAAAACTGGAAACGGCTCAAAAAAAACTTTCAATAACGGCGACTGTCTCAAAAGGCTAAGAAACACCTAAAAATAGGATAGCCAGAAATTTTTTTGTCAAGTGCGTTTTTGGAAAATTTTGGGCCTAAACGGAGGGTGGTTTCCAGACTCTTTTTTTTTTGGAAACCAACCTCTTCTACGGACTGCAAAAGACTGATGGAATTCTAAACCTACTCAACCAAGGAAACACGAATCTGGCAACAGATGGATCTCGAAAGCAAACCTAATATGAGATGGACTCGAAGTGACGGTGATATATGGATACGGATCGGTGGTGGTATATGGACTCGGAGCGGTGGTGGTATATGGACTCGGAGCGGTGGCGGATAAGCGGTGGTGGTATATGGACTCGGAGCGGTGGTGGTATATGGACTCGGAGCGGTGGCGGATAAGCGGTGGTGGAAGATGGCAGGGACAATGATGATGGTGCGGCGGCGGCGTGACTAATATGACCAGAACTCGAAACTCTAAAAGACTAGACGCTAAGACCAGCAACTTGACACGACGATGCAACCGCAAATTCAACAAAGCAAATACAGAAAAGATTATGCAAAGGCTCAGATTGGTTCGGATATGATGAACTAACCCTAATTTTATTTTGGCTTTTTCGTGGACTATAGGTACGAAGAACAGACTCGATCTAAACTACGAAAAACTGTAAAATCTCACCGAGCAACCTGAAAATCTGATACCACTTGATAGAGGCAAAGGTGTCCCGATGTTTCGATGAGATGGTCGCTATCGTTTCTGTGGGAGTCGACCTTGACGATCCGACTACGAACGTGCGAGACGTCGTGTCGGTGTACTAAAGCAGGGGGTACCTTAGTACCCCAACTTGTGCACAGGCAGTTGTAGCACCCTGCGGCAGGACCCGCCCAGGAAGCGCCAAGAGAAGACCAAGCATTCAAGACAAGGCCCCCGGCAAGAGGAGCTTGCCGGGCCAAGAAGACAAGGCCCCCGGCAAGAGGAGCTTGCCGGGCCAAGAAGACAAGACCCCCGGCAAGAGGAGCTTGCCGGGACGACTAAGCCCATGTAATACCATCCAAGAACAAAGTATACGAGACAGAAGATCGAGACCCCGACAAGAGGAGCTTGTCGGGAAGGCCGAACCCAGGCACCACAAGAGAAGCCCGCCACGGCGCGCCATGCGCCCCGGCAAGGCCTGATAGCCGGCGAGCTATCAGGCACAGGAAGACGACCCCCGCGGCAAGCCACTTGCCGCGGGAAATCGCCACCTCAGGACTGCGCCCCAGCTCACCCGCCCACGCGTCGCTCCGGGGCTTCCCCCAAGGGCACGTGGCGGGGCACCGCGCAGCCTGGGGTATGCGGTGGCATGCAGCCACCACCGTGGTGAGCGGTGGCGCACCTAACGGTCCGCCTCGATGCTGTCCAGGCGACCGCGACGGGCATTTAATGCCCTTGTCCCCTACCGTCAGAAGTAGGTATGATAACATTGTGCCGCACTGTAGCGCCACTGTTCCCGCGCTGTTACAACTACCACCCCTTTTACACTTTTACCCCTTTCTCTTACGTTGACACCTGTCGGTGACCCCTTTGCCTATAAAAGGAGGCCCGTGTGCAACGTAGAGGGGGTTCGGAGGTTCGGAGATTGGCAACCCAGACAGCCATACGCTCGGTGTAGCTAGCTCTCCAAGCTCCCGAGCTCCCCAGTTCAATACAACCAAGCAGGAGTAGGGTTTTACGCGTCCATCGCGGCCCGAACCTGGGTAAACCGCCCGTGTGCTCGCCTCGATCTGCTCTCCGTGCTCCCTCCGCCCCCCTCACCGGACAAACGAAAGGGGCTCCGGCCCCATAGGTGCTCGCGGGGGACAGTTCCCCCCGACATCTTTGGCGCGCCAGGTAGGGGGCGCGTCGAGGTTGTGCGGATCAGATCCGGCGTTCGCGCGAGCGCGCTCTTCGTCAGCTTCTCCGAATTCGCTAGCTTCACCAACACCATGGCCCCGAAGAAGAAGGCTTCGGAGGTCGCGGGCCCGTCCGCGTCTCTTCCACCGCTACCGGAGCCAACGGTGGGCGGGGGAGACGCCGTCGGAGGGGAGGCCACCGGCGAGAACACTCGCGGCGCCACCAAATCCAAGAACAGGGCGGACGACCGAGCCTCGGCCTCCGAGGACGCGGCGCGTCCGTCCCGACAAACGACGACCCAGCAGCGCCATGCCACAGGAGGTGGCATCCGCTTGCTGGACCAAGGGCAAACTGGAGGTTCACGGGACGCCCCGGGCTCCCGTCCGGACACGGGCAAGGCGAAGGCGCCGGGGAGGGACCCCGCTCTTTCTAACATTGTTAGGAGTCCGAGCGTATCCCGCTCCTCGCGCCACTCGCCCCCGCTCCCCTTCAATCCGGCAGAAGCGCTCGCGAGAGCGCAACTGCTCCTCGACTACCCTCGAGCGGCTGACAAGGCCGAAGGCTGGAGGGCCACCATCCAGAGCCTGATCGCCTTCGCCAACGACGACACGCCGCAACAGCCGGCGACCTCACGGCCACGGCAGGTCGAGAAGACGAAGGCCGACGGCGACAAGACCGCCGGGGGTGCAACCACCATGCACTCCCCGGCGCAGAAGCAGAAGACGCCGCCCCGCTGGAGCAACACCGGCGACGGCTCTACAGCATCGTCAGACCCGCGGACTCGCCGGGACCAGCGCCGAGTCCTCGACGAGCGGCAGCAAGAAGACGCTCGAACAAGGATTGAGCGCCGCCGAGAAACTCGGCGACAATCAGACCAGCGGGCTGGGAACGCTGTCGACGCGCACGCGCCCGGTGAACCAGGTGACTTACCGTACGCGGCAGGTTGCCCTGCGTTCACCCGTGAGCTGCGGCGCGTCCGGTGGCCCAGCACGAAGAACTTCAAGCCCGACGTACCGGAGAAGTACGACGGCAGGACGCACCCCTCGGAGTTTCTCAGCATCTACACGATCGCTGTGCAAGCTGCCGGGGGGCGCGACGAGAGGATATTGGCGAACTACTTCCCGCTAGTGCTTAAGCCGAACGTTCGTTCGTGGCTTATGCACTTGTCGGAAGGCTCCATTTCTTCCTGGGCGGATCTTTGCCATCAGTTTGTTGGCGCCTTCACAGGCGGCCACAAACCTCATGGCCAGGATAGCGACCTCCACATCCTAGCCCAGAAGGAAGGAGAACCCCTGCGCAAGTACATCCAGCGCTTCAGCCGCGTGCATCGCAACATCCCCGACGTTCACCCTGCCGCGGTTATCAGCGTGTTCCACCAGAACGTGCGTAACCGCCGCATGCGTGAAGAGATGGCCATGACCAAGATCCGGGATGTCAGCGAGCTATATGCCCTGGGTGACAAGTGCGCGCGCGCGGAGGAGGGGAGGAAACTCCCCGGGGAGGATGCTGGCGCAGGAGAAAGCGACAGTGACGGCACCGCCCCGGCGAAGAGAAGCCAGCGGCGGAATAATAGGAGGAAGAACAGGAAAGAGGTGCTTGCCGTCGAGGAGTCCGGCAAGGAGGCTCCCGCCAAGCAAACGCAGGCTGGCGGCTCCGGCAAGGAGCCTGCCCCCGTGGCGGCAGCCGACAAGCAGGACGGCTCCGACAAGCAATACTGCAAGATCCACCGCACCAAGGGCCACGATCTCTCCAACTGCAAAAGCGTCGAGTACCTCGTCGTGCAGCAGAAGGCTGAATACGACAGGCGCGACAAGGGGAAGGCCCAGGGTGGGGGTGGCGAACCAAGCAAGAAGCGGCCGCCCATCGGCCGGGGAGGACGCCGCGGCAAGGCCAAGCAGCGGCAAGGCGATCGGCCTCCCCGGGGCCGCGACGAGGATGAAGAAGACGACGACGAAGACGTAGAAGACGAAGATAACAGCGAGCAGGAGTTCCAGAAGGCCACGGAGGTCCTATGCGTTGACGGCGGCGCCTCTCTGCACACCTCCCACCGCCAGCTTAAGCAGTGGGTGCGAGAGGTGAACGCAGCAGAGCCGCCCATGGAGTCACGCAGGCTCCTCAAATGGTCCGGCACGCCCATCATTTTCGATCTTGAGGATCACCCCGACCGCACAACCGCGGTCGGGTGCTTGCCGATGCTGGTCTCACCCACCATCCGCAACCTCAAGGTCACCAAAATGTTGGTAGATGGCGGGGCCGGGCTGAACTTAATCTCCTCCGCTGTGATCAAGAAACTCCAGATCCCGGACGGCGAGCTCGAAGAGACCGGTTCTTTCCAAGGAATCAACCCGGGGAGGAGCAAGCCCAAGGGGAAGATTACTCTGCCTGTGACCTTCGGCGGCGAGCTCAACTTCAGGACTGAGCGCATCACGTTCGACGTCGCTGATATCCCGTTACCATACAATGGGATCCTCGGCCGTCCCGCTCTCGCCAAGTTCATGGCAGCTTCCCACCACGCCTACAACGTACTCAAGATGCCGGGGCCGATAAGCGTCATCACTGTCCATGGCGACAAAAAGGACGCGCTTATCTGCACCGACAAGATCTACCGGGATGTAGCAGCCGCGGCGGAGAAGGACACACTTGCCGCTGAAGCCCCCGGGGGGAAGAAGACAAGGACCAAGCCCGGTAAGTGCTCTGGGGCCCACTCCGGCAACCGCACCTCTTCGGAGTGCTGCGCCGCCGTCGAGGACGTTCCATCGAGCTCCACCGGCAAGTACAAGAAGGGAATGACCGCTCCTCCGGCAACCAAGAAGGTGTCCGCCAAGGAGGACGGCACTGGTGGTACCTTCACCATCAGTGCCACGCTTGACAGCAAATAGGAAAGCGCGCTCGTTGCCTTCCTGCGGGCGAATGTCGACGTGTTTGCATGGCAACCGTCCGACATCCCCGGTGTTCCCAGGAGGGTGATTGAGCACAAGCTCGCTGTCTGTCCTCACGCGCGACCCGTCAAGCAGAAAGTAAGAAAGCAAGCCGTGGAGCGCCAAGAATTCATCAGCGAAGAGATCAAGAAGCTAGAGGCAGCAGGCCTAGTGAGAGGTGTGATCCATCCAACGTGGCTGGCCAATCCGGTCGTCGTGCGCAAAGCCAATGGGAAGTGGAGACTGTGCATAGACTTCACCGATGTGAATAAAGCATGTCCCAAGGATCCATTTCCCTTGCCGCGCATTGACCAGATTGTTGACTCCACTGCCGGATGTGAGCTACTCTCTTTTCTTGATGCATATTCAGGCTACCACCAAGTCTTTATGGCCAAAGAAGATGAAGAGAAGACCGCATTTATCACTCCGTGCGGCACCTATTGCTTCATACGCATGCCGTTTGGACTGAAGAATGCGGGATCAACGTTTGCGAGGGTAGTGCACACTGCTTTCGAGCCACAGATCCATAGGAACGTGGAGGCCTACATGGATGACATCGTGGTGAAGAGCAGGAGCAAGGAAACCCTGGTCCAAGATCTGGAAGAGACATTTCAGAACCTGCGCAAGATACAGCTCAAGCTGAACCCCGAGAAGTGCGTTTTCGGAGTCCCCTCCGGCAAGCTTCTCGGGTTCTTTGTGTCACAGAGGGGGATTGAAGCTAATCCCGACAAGATCAAAGCCATCGAGCAGATCGAAGCCCCAGAGCGCGTCAAGGATGTCAGAAAGCTTGCAGGTTGCGTGGCCGCCCTCAGTCGGTTCATTTCAAGGTCTGCAGAACGCGCCCTGCCCTTCTTTAAAATCTTGAAGAAGGCAGGCCCCATGCAGTGGACTCCAGAAGCGGAGGCGGCGCTGCAAGATTTGAAAAGGTACCTATCCTCCACTCCAATACTTGTCGCACCTAGGCCACAGGAGAAGTTGTTGCTATACCTAGCGGCAACCAACCAGGTGGTTAGTGCTGCGTTAGTGGCGGAGAGGGAGGCCGACGAGGAGTCTATACCACCCGCAAGCGAATCCAGCGACAAGCGGGGGGCTGCTCCGGCAAGCTCTGGCCCCGACAAGGACAACCCTGCGCAGGAACAGGATGGAGCGCGGAAGAAGATGGTGCAGCGCCCGGTGTATTTTGTGAGTTCCCTCTTGCAGGGGGCTAGATCAAGATACTCTGGGGTGCAGAAGTTGCTTTTCGGCCTCCTCATGGCCTCAAGAAAGCTGCGCCATTACTTCCAAGCACATGAGATAACAGTAGTCACTCGCTTTCCGCTGAAGAGGATATTGCACAATCCCGAAGCAACAGGCAGGATCGTCGAGTGGGCACTGGAGCTGTCGAGCTTTGGACTCAAGTTTGAAAGTACTTCAACCATACAGAGCCGAGCTTTGGCAGAATTCATAGCTGAGTGGACCCCGACGCCAGATGGAGAAGCCCAAGAAACAAGCGCGCCCGTACAAGAAGCAACAAGCGAGTGGGTAATGTACTTCGATGGTGCCTTCTCGCTGCAAGGCGCCGGTGCTGGCGTGGTACTCATCGCGCCCACCGGAGAGCACCTCAAGTATGTTATCCAGATGCACTTCCCAAGAGAGCAAGCAACCAACAATACTGCTGAGTATGAAGGTTTGCTCGCCGGCCTCAGGATTGCGGCCGAACTTGGGATCAGAAAGCTGATTGTGCGGGGAGATTCTCAACTGGTGGTCCGGCAAGTCAACAAGAGCTACCAGAGCCCTCTGATGGAAGCTTATGTAGATGAAGTGAGGAAGCTGGAAGAACACTTTGAAGGGCTGCAAATGGAGCACGTCCCGAGAGCTCAGAATGAGATAGCAGACGGCCTTTCGAAGTGTGCTTCGTTGAAGTTACCTGTGGAACCAGGGACCTTCTTACTCAAGCTGACTCAACCATCCGTTACACCATCAGTTGGGCAGCCCAAGAAAAGGAAGTTGGTCTCCGGCGACTACTTGCAGGAGAACCTTCCTAGACCGCCGCCAAGGTCCCCAAGATCAACAACCAGAACGCCGGGGGACAGCCCGCTCCTGCGGATCCCAGGATCCGTCCAGTCGAAGCAGGTGTCCCCGATAAGCCTTGCTCCGGCAAGCAGATCAGCAGTCTGAACGCTGAGGAACAGTCCGCTCCTGCGGATCCGAGGATCTGTCCAGTTGAAGCGGGGGTTCCCGACAAGCTTTGCCCCGGCAAGCTTGCCGGGGGATCACCGGCTCCGGCGGAACCAGAGGTTCTTGCCGTAGAAGCCGGGGTCCCCGCAGCGGCCTTCATGCCTTTAGTCCTTGCCGTCGAGCCCCGGGCTCCGGCATGGGCGCAGCAGATCGTCCGTTTTCTGCAAACTGGAGAACTTCCCGACGACCCAGAAGAGATGGAGAAGATCACCATGCAGTCAAGTATGTACCAGTTCGTGGATAACGAGCTGTACAGAAGGAGACTCAACGGTGTCAGATTGAAGTGCATCTCCAGGGAAGACGGGCAGAAGCTGTTGGCAGAGATACACGGAGGCATATGCGGCCATCACATTGGCGCAAGAGCACTTGTCGGGAAAGCCTTCCGGCAAGGGTTCTTCTGGCAAGAAGCCCTCCAAGATGCAGCTGCACTAGTAACCAAGTGTGAAGCGTGCCAGTTCCATGCAAAACAGATTCATCAGCCAGCTCAAGCTCTCCAAACAATTCCTTTATCCTGGCCCTTCTCGGTCTGGGGGCTCGATATCCTCGGCCCTTTTCCCCGAGCCGTCGGGGGCTTCGAGTACTTGTACGTTGCAATCGACAAGTTCACGAAGTGGCCAGAAGTGGAGCCAGTGAGGAAGGTGACCGCGCAGTCAGCAGTCAAGTTCTTCCGGTCGATCGTCTGCCGTTTCGGAGTCCCCAACAGAATCATCACCGACAACGGGACGCAATTCACAAGTCGCGCCTTCATGCAATACGCCCAGGATCTTGGCGCCAAGGTCTGTTTCGCTTCGGTTGCTCACCCCAGGAGCAACGGTCAAGCAGAAAGGGCCAACGCTGAAGTGCTGCGCGGACTCAAGACCAGGACCTTCGACAGGCTGCGCAAGTGCGGAAGAAATTGGATTGAGGAGCTGCCGGCGGCTCTTTGGTCAATCAGAACGACACCGAGTCGAGCCACCGGACAGACACCCTTTGCTCTAGTCTATGGAGCGGAAGCAGTTATCCCCACGGAACTCGTATACGGATCTCCTCGGGTGCTCGCTTATGACGAGCTCGAGCAAGAGCAGCTGCACCAAGATGACGCGCTGCTCCTTGAGGAAGGACGTCTCCAGGCTGCGGTACGAGCTGCTCGATACCAGCAAGCCTTGCGTCGCTACCATAGCCGCAAGGTCAAGGCCAGGAGTCTCGAAGAGGGCGACCTTGTTCTTCGGCGCACTCAGTCGGCCAAGGATTCCAACAAGTTGACGCCAAAGTGGGAAGGACCTTATCGGGTGAGACAAGTCACGAGGCCTGGCGTTGTCCGCCTCGAGACCGAAGAAGGCGTACCAGTGAGCAACTCCTGGAACATAGAGCATCTTCGCAAGTTTCACCCATAAGGCGCGGTTGCCGTGACCCGCTCCGGCAACCATCGGTTTGTACAGGCCTTGCCGCTGTTGCATGTAACCCCTCGTACAAAGCCAGGCGAAGCCCCTGGCATCAGATAAAGTTGCCCTGTTAGGCGACCTTGTTCTTAGGCACGTTCTGTCGGCCAAGAATTATAACAAGTCGACGCCGAAGCAGGAAGGCCCTTATCGGGTGAGACGAGTCGCGAGGCCCGGCGCTGTCCGCCTCAAGACCGAAGAGGGCCTACCAGTGAGCAACTCCTGGGAACATAGAGCATCTTCGCAAGTTTCACCCATAAGGCGCGGTTGCCGTGACCCGCTCCGGCAACCATCGGTTTGTACAGGCCTTGCCGCTGCTGCATGTAACCCCTTGTACGAAGCCAGGCGAAGCCCCTGGCATCAGATAAAGTTGCCCTGTTAGGCGACCTTGTTCTTAGGCACGTTCAGTCGGCCAAGAATTATAACAAGTCGACGCCGAAGCAGGAAGGCCCTTATCGGGTGAGACGAGTCGCGAGGCCCGGCGCTGTCCGCCTCAAGACCGAAGAAGGCCTACCAGTGAGTAACTCCTGGGAACATAGAGCATCTTCGCAAGTTTCGCCCATAAGGCGCGGTTGCCGTGATCCGCTCCGGCAACCACCGGTTTGTGCAGGCCTTGCCGATGTTGCATGTAAGCCCTCGTACAAAGCCAGGCGAAGCCCCTGGCCGAAGATAAAGAAGCGCTGGCGCCCTAGATTTTAGCATGCATGCTGAGTCAGAGTCTCGTCCTTGGTTAGGGTTGTCAGTTCCTAACTGTCGCTAACCCCTAACTTAGAGGTCGAGTCCGCGTCTTTTTTCCCGTCCTTTCCCTTTGGCTCGCAGGAATTGAATGTCCTTGCCGGGCCGCTCAAGGACAAGGAAGAGGAGAAGGACGAGCCAACACCTACGCCCCGGCGAGCCAGAGTCGCCGGGGGCTGCAACCTCAGATAAGTTTTTGCATCCCTCATCATGCATTCTCTTATGAACTGTGGAACTTGAAAGCCTCCTTTCCTCCTGAAAAGCTACCGTGCTCTCTTAACGGCGAGCCCCAGAGCGCGTTCCTGGGGCCCGTTTCGATAGCAGCCGCGGCAGCAAGGGGGGGGGAAGCGAGGGGCCGGAACCCGCCTGCTCCCCGCCTCCGCCAAGGGCGCGAGAAAGGTCGAGCAGTGCGGGGGAGCGGCTGGGCCTGTTGCCGGGCGAGAAACTGTCTATCTTAACGATGTAAAGGATTCGTTCCTTACCGCGGTTTCCACCCGCGAGACAAATGCTCCGGCAAACATCCCCTTTTCATTAAAAACGTTCCACTCAGGTACAGTTCAGAGAGAATGAAAAACATGAAAGGAGGGATTACAAGGCTTAAACGCAACTAAGGCCCGAAGGCTTACAAGCTGAAAAGAGATAAGGTGCCCGTAATCCCTTTCTTGTCTCTCTCCTCAGGAGGTAGGGCAAGTAGGCGAAGAGGGCGAGAGGGGCACCTAGGCGAGCTACGGGTGGCAGAAGGCACCAAGAGAAGATCCGGGGGCTCCGCCCGGGGGTCTCCGGAGGCTGAAGAAGACGGAGGCGCCGGAGGCAGAGCTGGAAGATGAGGCAGCGGCCTTGCCGCCAGCCTCTTCCTCTTCCCCAGCCTCGCCACTCCGGCTGCCCGAGGAGATCAAGCCCCCGGCAAGAGGAGCTTGCCGGGCCGAAGAGAAGACCCCGGTGGTCGTCACCGAGAGCAAGGGTGATGACGGCGTCTGGGGCGCATCTGGAACACGAGGCACCGGAGCGTCAGCCAGCTGTCGAAGTCGGCCCGTACTCTGACTTCGCGGCCTTCGACGTCCGCCCTCTGTCCTCCTCAGCAGCCCCCCTACGCCAGTCGCCCAAGGAGACGACCCCGGGGAGTTCACGGAGCCCGGCGCGGACGATGGGGCCGCCGGAGCCACACGGAGCTGCGACCAACGCCTAGTCGGACCCGTCATCCCGGCGGCTGCTCCCCTCGTCGTCGTTGTCGCTCCCCTCCTCGTCACTCTCGCTCGAGGAGGAGCCTTCGCTGTCGGAGGAGCTATCTTCGCAGCACCGGGCCCGGATGCCGAAGCCCCAGAAGGCCTTGACGGAGAGGAGGTCCTCCCCCACCAGCTTAAAGTGGAGGGTGAACCCCTCCGTCAAGCTGTGGATCCGGGCGAACGTCTTCCACCCGCGGCCAAGACACACCACGCCGGGGGCTCGGGACTCGACGTGGACTCGCGTTCCACTGATCCCGCAGCCCCTCATGCGCAGGTTTAGCGTCTCGGGCTGCTCCACCTCCAACACGCTCGCGAATGGAGCGGGAAGCCGGAGGCGGCGACGAGGCGCCCGGCGCAGCCTGATAATGAACTCACAGGGGTCGTCCCCGAGATGGACCGCGGGAAGGAACGGAGCCACTGGCGGAGGCGAGGACGGCGCGCCGATCCGTCCGCCCCGAGCGCCTCGGCCCCGTCCACGACCTCGTCCGCGACCTCGCCCTCTCCCTCTTCCCCTGACGACCGGCTCCGCCGCCGCGGGCGCAAGGGGAGGAGGGGCGCGTTGCCTAGCAGACACCCTCGCGGCAACCGAAGAAGAACCAGGGTTCCCCCCCTCCATCGCAGATGGGGGAAGGAAACCAGAAGCAGATGGGGGAGTGCGGATTTCCGTTGCCCCCTTTCGCTCCTTATAAAGGGGCGGAGTGGGGACGCGGCCGCCTCGCTCCTCCAATAGAAGCGGAGGAAGGGCAGGCGACTGGGGCCGACCCACTGCATCAACCCGCGCCGGCCCGACTCCCTGCCTCCGCCGCCGCGACTCCGAGTGCTTGAGGACCACGTGGTGGGCGCGCAGAACCGAGGCGACGGGTAGGACGACCTCTCCCCATCCCGTGATTATGGGGAACGGACGCCTCGAAGGCCGCGCCCCACCCCCGTTCATTTATCGAGCCGCGCCTCCGCACCTCCCTCCACTTAAGGAAGGAACGGGCGCCTCGCCCCCGCGACGCCGCGATGAGCGCGCGCCGCATGGGGAAGGCGCGACGGGTGCGGAGTTAAGGAGCAAGCGCAACCAAGGCCACGCGTGCCCGTGCACTGTTAGGGCCTGGCCCAACAACGCTCGGCACCGTGTGTGGCCCAGGCCCGGGGGCTCCTGTCGGTGTACTAAAGCAGGGGGTACCTTAGTACCCCAACTTGTGCACAGGCAGTTGTAGCACCCTGCGGCAGGACCCGCCCAGGAAGCGCCAAGAGAAGACCAAGCATTCAAGACAAGGCCCCCGGCAAGAGGAGCTTGCCGGGCCAAGAAGACAAGGCCCCCGGCAAGAGGAGCTTGCCGGGCCAAGAAGACAAGACCCCCGGCAAGAGGAGCTTGCCGGGACGACTAAGCCCATGTAATACCATCCAAGAACAAAGTATACGAGACAGAAGATCGAGACCCCGACAAGAGGAGCTTGTCGGGAAGGCCGAACCCAGGCACCACAAGAGAAGCCCACCACGGCGCGCCATGCGCCCCGGCAAGGCCTGATAGCCGGCGAGCTATCAGGCACAGGAAGACGACCCCCGCGGCAAGCCACTTGCCGCGGGAAATCGCCACCTCAGGACTGCGCCCCAGCTCACCCGCCCACGCGTCGCTCCGGGGCTTCCCCCAAGGGCACGTGGCGGGGCACCGCGCAGCCTGGGGTATGCGGTGGCATGCAGCCACCACCGTGGCGAGCGGTGGCGCACCTAACGGTCCGCCTCGGTGCTGTCCAGGCGACCGCGACGGGCATTTAATGCCCTTGTCCCCTACCGTCAGAAGTAGGTATGATAACACTGTGCCGCACTGTAGCGCCACTGTTCCCGCGCTGTTACAACTACCACCCCTTTTACACTTTTACCCCTTTCTCTTACGTTGACACCTGTCGGTGACCCCTTTGCCTATAAAAGGAGGCCCGTGTGCAACGTAGAGGGGGTTCGGAGGTTCGGAGATTGGCAACCCAGACAGCCATACGCTTGGTGTAGCTAGCTCTCCAAGCTCCCGAGCTCCCCAGTTCAATACAACCAAGCAGGAGTAGGGTTTTACGCGTCCATCGCGGCCCGAACCTGGGTAAACCGCCCATGTGCTCGCCTCGATCTGCTCTCCGTGCTCCCTCCGCCCCCCTCACCGGACAAACGAAAGGGGCTCCGGCCCCATAGGTGCTCGCGGGGGACAGTTCCCCCCGACACGTCGCGCCTTAGCAATCGCTAAACCAACTTCCGAGGGTTATTGACCACGCCGGAGCATGATCAACCTGACCACGAGGGCCTGTTTCCTGCGAGCAAACGAAGAACAAGCAAGAAACTAAGATTGCAATCTGGATATTGCGAATAAAAGAGGAAAGCTTTATTAACGAAGGTGGGGTTCTGTGACGCCTTGGTCTAGTCGTTGAACACAAACGAAGTAGAGACGCAAGCCTAGAACACTAACAAAATCACGGCGCTGCACGTAAACAAGGAGGAGCACACTCTGATTTTTTTTCTTTTTTTCACTTTTTTTTGCACCTTTTTTCCCTCTTTTTTTTGCTCCGCAACAATTTTTTTCAAGAAAGTCTACAAATGTCCTAAAAACCGCCTAGCCAGAATTTTCCAGACTTAGTTTTTTTTGAAACTGGAACTATTTTTCTACTGCGGGTAGCACGGATGTTGGGGAGTCCTTTTCTGTCACGACTTGGAGTATGGCGTGATCTGGAAATCCAAAACAGAGTAACAAAATACTGGACTCGGAATAGGACTGGTGGCGGAGATGAATGTGGTGGAACTCGGACTGGTGGCAGAGATGAATCTGGTGGAACTCGGACTGGTGGCGGATATATGTTGCAGGTGTACTCGGATTGGCGTGATGGCGGCGGATATGTGGTGGCGTATATGGACTCGGATTGGCGGTGAATATGTGGTGGTGGTATATGGCAGCGGCGATGTGACAACCTATGAACAGAACTCGAAACTCTAAAGGACTAGACGCTAAGACCAGCAACTTGACACGATGATGCAACCGCAAATTCTACAAAGCAAATACAGAAAAGATTATGCAAAGGCTCAGATTGGTTCGGATAAGATGAACTAACCCTAAAATTTTTTGGCTTTTTCGTGGACTATAGGTATGAAGAACAGACTCGATCTAAACTATGAAAAACTGTAAAATATCACCAAGCAACCTAGAAATCTGACACCACTTGATAGAGGCAAAGGTGTTTCGTCTTTTGATGAGATGGTGGTTATCGTTTCGGACGAAGTCAACTTTGACGATCCGAATACGAACGTGCGAGGACGTCGCGCCTTAGCAATCGCTAAACCAACTCTGAGAAGTTATTGACCATGCCGGAGCACGATCAATCTGACCACGAAGGTCTGTTTCCTGCAGGCAAACGAAGAACAAGCAAGAAACTAAGATTGCAATCTGGATATTGCGAATATAAGCGGAAAAATTTATTGGTCAAGGTGGGGTTCTGTGACGCCTTGGTCTGGTCGTTGAACACAAACAAAGTACGCGAAGTTGCAGCTATGGCGAACTTTTAATCTAAACAAAACCCAAAGTCTAAACGGTGCCCTAAGGGCTGTATATATGGAGGAAGAGGGCGAAATTTCGTGGCCCTTGGTGAGGGGGTCCGAAACCAACCCTATCTCTTGTTTCCCCACACATACTGACTCTAAAAACAGCCTATACTTATGTATTTCGAAATTACATGGGCCTAGCCCAATAATAAGGTGATGCGGCACCTAGAATAGCCTCTGGACGAAATTTATGAAGTGGCATCTTGTATATTTCGTCCAAGGCTTTATTCACTCCTTATGGTGGCTTCAAAGTCCTGAAATCATCACTTGTAACTTTGTTCTTGTTCCCCTTGCGCATGCCATCAACTCCATGCTTGTTTTTGCTCCAATGTTCATCCTTCTCCAAGTTAGGCCCTTCATTTGTAAGGAAAACAAATGTATCCAATTTAGGCAGCATCATATTCTCATGAACATTAGAATCATTACCAAGAAACGAAAGTACCTGGTAATTTAATTGGCGTGCGCGAGCTCTAGTAATTGGTCCATTATATGTAACACTAGGGGCTGTGGGTGTAACAATGGTATTGATGTCCTCATCATAAAGTTCATCTCCATGAGGAGGTCTTGAAGGGGGCCGCCCAAGAGGGGGTCTTGATAGATATATCCCGCAGTATCTTCTCCTAGATGGAGGTCTTGACCTCCATAAGGAGTAGTAGTCTCTCTCTCTCAAGAGTAGAGTGGTACAAGGAGCAAAGCTTTCTATCAAATGAGCTATCACTTTGCTGACCCTAGAAAGGAGGTGGAGGAGGTCTATTTATAGTCTAATCCACGAAGGGGTAAGTGAGAGGGCAAAACGGTACATGGGCCTCGGGCCGATACGTTGCACGCAGGCAAGGCCCGGATGATCCGGATGGGGGTCCGGATGATCCGGCCGTCGTCCGGATGATCCGGGAGGGGGCTCGGATGATCCGGCTTCACGTGAGGCCTTCGGGTGTCTTCGACGCTGATATTCGGCTGATCCAGAAGGGGACCTGGATGATCCAGACGGTGGTCCGGATGTCCAGCCTGGCTCCAGCTGCCGCTCCGTCTTCTTCTTCTCCTTTCTTCCGTCTTCTCTTCCACGCTTCCCTCGCGGACGGTGTAGTCGTTCCTTGGCGCTTGCACTCCTTCCTGACATCCCTGAAGCTCCGACAATACCTATGCATGCACACGGGAGGAGTGTCAAGTAGTATACCATCCTCGAGAGGGTCAAGTGAACACGTGTAAAGGAGATGATTCACCTTTGTATATGTGAAGTAGATGTCGCACATGTCACTTGCCAAATGGACTCTTGACATGGTGATGTCCGTAGGATGCTCCACATCATCCCCTCCCCCTTGGAAAAGATCCGACCTCGGATCGAAATCCAAATCACCATGGTAAAGATATGGCGTCGCCATGTAGGAGTGGTCGATCACCAAGTTCTCGTCATCTTGAAGCTTGAAATGGGCACTCTCCAATGTCGCACCGTCTCGTGGTTCCTTCAAAAGGAGCAAGGACAACAAATACTTGGAAAAACAAATGTGGTTAGCGTTAGTGCAAAACCATACATGCAAGAGGTGATTCACCCAACAAGTGTTGTCATCAAGTATATCATATGGTTTGACAAAGGATTGTGACATGGCATGTAAGTATATGAATTGAGCACAATCATGGACATCATGGAAACAAGTATGCAAATGGGAGGTAGAGATGCAAATATGTTTGACAATTGAACAAGCATCTACCTCAAGTTCATAGCAAGCATTCACAAATTGCTCAATAAAAGGTCTATGGTAGGCATATGAATCACCCACAACACCAAAGGAAATGAGATGTCTAAACACATGGGTCAAGTGCAAGACAATCCAAGCATAATGTGCATGGGGTGTAGCGAATATTGTGTGGCACTCAACACAATGGAAAGAGGAATTGTTCATCATGTGTGAGGCAATCAATATAAGCATGTAGCAATCAATGGGACATGGCATATGTGAAGTGATGACATTGTCGCAACCAAACATTTGAGAGGAACAAGTAATCCAAGAATTGGATGCAACACACAAGGCATATATATCATGATGCATGGAATGGTGAAAATGACAAGTCGAAGCAAGATCTCTAACATGTGTGCAATCAAGTGGTTCAAGATGAACAATAAATCTCATTGTGCAAGCAACACAAGTAGTATGATCCATAATATCCGTGATCATGGTTGGGGGTTCTCAAAAGAGAAGGATATCACCTTGAAAGCATGTCCTTGTGCGTCCTTCACAATGCCAAAGCACAAGCAAGTGCGATGTAGAAGTGAGTCGGTCGCAAGTGGTTTGCTCTCAAGAGCTCGAATGGTCAACTCATGTGAAGTGGAAGTCGACACAAAGTCCAAGTATCCTACACATGCACACAACAAAACAAAGAGCGTATGTGCATGGTAGATAAACACATCATCCATCATGATGGTTCTCTTCTCTTGCACATAACCATTAGAAGCATAAGTGCATGAATAATATGATGCAACAATGGCAATATTCATGGCACGAGGTATACGGTGCAAAGAGGTAAGACAAGCATGCTTCACAAGAAATATGTCAAAATATCCTAATATATGTGAGAATGTTGTGGGGGCAATCTCATGAGCAAGAGTAGAATCATTATTGCACTCAATACATGGCAAATCGTCTAACATGAGAGTGGCAACACATGGAGATATATGACAAGATGCAATAACAATCATGTGCAAAGCATGTAGATGGTTGTCATCAACCGAATGAAATAAGCAAGTATGAATCATTGGTGATGCAACAAGGCAAGCAATCATAGAAATCGTGTCGTGCAAACTAGTGGAGCAAATATGCAACACACTAGAAGAAATCATGGCAATCATGTTCATAGTCAAAAAAAATCATGGCAATCATGTCGTGTGAGAAAATAATAGGCATAGGAAATGCACATGACATATTGCAAGCACGAACACAAAGCAAGATCATAGTATCATCATAGGCATGGGGCACAAAGTAATCATGGCAATAAAAAACAATATCTCCACCATGCTTGCAAATACACATACAAGTACTATAATCAATCATCATGTGTAATGCAAAGCATGGGTCACAAATGCATGGCAAAGGCATAGGAATGGGCATATCATGCAAAGTGAACATGGCAAGATGGGCATAGAATGTGTAATGGACAATAACCCAAAGCCAAGTGAGGGACATGTAGAAGAAATGCGCGAAGACTTTGCGTGAAGAGAGCGGTGGGAAAGACAATCCATGGGATCCTAAATCATCGTTGCTCTCTAGAGCTCGTTTTGTCAACTCATGGGATTGTGAGGTTGACAAGTATTCAAGACACAAACCAAAGAAATTGTGCACGTGGTAAATGTACACATCATCCATCATGATGTGTATGTGCATGTGTGAGTTAGCACAAGATAAGCATCGCTCAAAGAAATTTGATGCATGGTATAAGAACATGTCATCCATCATGAAAGAATAGTTATTGTGTATGACACAATGGGGATGCAAATTGAGCATACAATTATATGGCACATCAATAGCATTTTCATTCATCGGGAGCAAATTGTGCACACAAGTATTGGGATTATGCAATGGATAGGATGAAGCAAAATCTCCTAAAATATATGAGGAAACTATTGGGGTCTCCTCATGAGCAATATTGGAAACATCATATGGAGAAAATGGACAACATCCAAAACAATGCATATCCAAAGCTAGGTGGTCATGGCATGGCATATGAGATAAATGATGCAAAGGGAGCATATGAATATAATCACAAGAAAAACAAATGCCAATAACCATGGGCTTGTCATCTATGCCATAAGTGCAAATTGGGTTCATCTTGATGGCATATGCGTAGTCACTACGAAGAGATTGCAAATATGACATATGATTCATCTCATGCATAGCGTATGACAAGTCAAGCGGATTGTCAAACATGATGTGACCTAAAGAATTCTCACAAGAAATCCTATGTAACATGGCATCACAACTAGGCAACTCAACATGCTCAACATCATATTCATCATAAATTGGTAAGTCAAGACATGAGGAAGTCACACTAGCATGAAGCATGGAAATAGGTGGATCAACATCATGCAAGCAATAAATGTCAAGAATGTCCACTAGTGGGACTAGAGCATCACCTTCACCTATGTTACCATTGCCATTCCACTCAAGTGTTGTAGGTGAGGTGGAAAAGACCAAATGGTGGTCATATTCATCTTGATGGAACCATGTGGGGGTGCATCATATTCCACCATGGCCATCATCTTGTCCAAAGGGAGGACGTAGTCGTCGCAAATCGGCGCGTCATCATATATGGGACCTATCACCAAATGAGAAGACACAATGCCCTATTGACTATCACACTCTCTCTATGTGGTGGTTCACTCACTCCCTCAAAGTAGGTGCACTCAATCTCACGTATGGTGGAGTCACTCATCTCACCCAAGTGGTGGGGGTTGTGGCTCTCCTCACATGGGAATTGTAGCAACACATCATGTATGGGGCTAGTGGTGAAGTCACTCTCGCTCTCAATATGGTGGCAGAAGTCACTCAAGTCATCATACGTCGCCGTGGTCGAAGTGAAATACTCAACCATCTCATCGCCGTTGCCATGGATGAAGGCCGAAGATGGCACATCATCACTCTCGCCTCCTAAGATGGAAGCATCATCCTTGCTCGTCACCATGTCGTTCGCCTCCAAAGCTTGGTCCTTGAGGGTCTCCATAGTCGTACTCGTCGCCGCACCATCTTGAAAAAGAGTCGAAGTAGACTCGGCATCATCAATGCCACAAAGAGGGATGGCGATGAAGTCGAACTCGGGAGCATCGTCTTGGAGCTCATCGGGCTTGGACATCTTGGTGGTACTATCCTCATGCTCGTCGTCTTTGAGTTTGGTCTTCGAGAAGTGTGCTTGGGGTGGAGAAGCCTTAGCCTTCATGAGTTCTTGTCCCGCCTTGAGAGCACCAATGTAGTTGTCGTCGAGGGACTTGTAGTTCTCGAGGAAGATGGTCTTGGAGATGTCGTTGTTCAATCCCATCATGAAGTGGAACTTCATTGACATGGGGTCGTCCACGCCGGCTCGTCGCAAGGCATTCTTCATCTCCTTGAAGTACATGTCGATGGACTTCGATCCTTGGTTGGTGTTCTCCAATTGGCGTAGAATTTGTTCCGTGTAGGCTGGAGGAGGATACAAGTTCACCAGCGTACAAGTTCTCCAATTGGCGTAGAAGTTGTTCCGTGTAGGTCAATCACCCATCTCTCTACCACCCTCTCGTTTTCACCAGCAGATGCATTATTCTTGGAGCATAAAGTACATAATAGTTCATCCTCTCTCCATTTATGCACCCGAAAAATTATAGGTCATTCCGAATTGTGCGAGATGGCTCATCGGTGCGATCAACTTACATAGAAAGTTGTATTCACGGTCTGTCCCGACATGCTGTATCCATAAACCGGCAATAATTTTGCCACAAAAACTCCATTGGAGCTCCATGACCCGCCAATACTATCACAACCAAAAGTTTTATGCGCCCTTAACCCACTCTCGGGCTTCGACAACATTTTGGAGGCATCCGGCTTGTAAAATTGAGTTCCAAACGATTTTATGCTTGAGGTATACTCTGCCATCCTCTACCACCCTTCCGTGAGCTCAGCTACGGACTGATATATGGACAATAACATATAGAAAACAATGCACCATCCTTCCTTTACAAACTAGAAAGACTACATGTTCAGTCACGACACAAGGAGGAGGCTCTTCGTCGCATCGAAACCCAAGAATTGATGCTTTACGTGGTCAATCACCCATCTCGCTACCACCCTCACGTTTTCACCAGCGGATGCATTATTCTTGGAGCATAAAGTACATAACATTTCATCCTCACTTGATTTATGCACCCGAAAAATTATAGGTCATTCCGAGTTGTGCATGATGGCTCGTTGGTACGATCAACTAACCTTGAAATTTGTATTCACGGTATGTCCCGCGTTGTTGTATCCATAAACCGGCAACGATTTTGCCACAGAAACTCCATTGGATCTCTATGACCCGCCAACACTATCACAACCAAAAGTTTTATGCGCCCGTAACCCACTCTCGGGCTTCGACAACATTTCGGAGGCAAGATCCGGCTTGTAAAATTGAGTTTCAGACGATTTTATGCTTGAGGTATAATCTGCCACCCTCTACCACCCTTCCATAAGCTCACCTACGGACTGATATATGGACAATAACATATATAATAATGCACCATCCTTCCATTACAAACTAGGAAGACTACATGTTCAGTGACACAAGGAGGAGGCTCTTCGTCGCATCGAAACCCAAGAATTGATGCTTTACATGGTCAATCACCCATCTCGCTACCACCCTCACGTTTTCACCAGTGGATGCATTATTCTTGGAGCATAAAGTACATGACAGTTCATTCTCACTCCATTTATGCACCGGACAAATTATAGGTCATTCCGAGTTGTGCATGATGGCTCGTCGGTATGATCAACTGACCTTGAAAGTTGTATTCACGGTCTGTCCCGCGATGTTGTATCCATAAACCGGCAACAATTTTGCCACAAAAACTCCATTGGAGCTCCATGACCCGCCAATACTATCACAACCAAAAGTTTTATGCGCCCGTAACCCACTCTCGGGCTTCGACAACATTTTGGAGGCAAGATCCGGCTTGTAAAATTGAGTTCCAAACGATTTTATGCTTGAGGTATACTCTGCCACCCTCTACCACCCTTCCGTGAGCTCAGCTACGGACTGATATATGGACAATAACATATAGAAAACAATGCACCATCCTTCCTTTACAAACTAGAAAGACTACATGTTCAGTCACGACACAAGGAGGAGGCTCTTCGTCGCATCGAAACCCAAGAATTGATGCTTTACGTGGTCAATCACCCATCTCGCTACCACCCTCACGTTTTCACCAGCGGATGCATTATTCTTGGAGCATAAAGTACATAATAGTTCATCCTCACTTCATTTATGCACCCGAAAAATTATAGGTCATTCTGAGTTATGCATGATGGCTCGTCGGTACGATCAACTGACCTTGAAATTTGCATTCATGGTCTGTCCCGCGATGTTGTATCCATAAACCGGCAAAAAAATTGCCACAAAAACTCCATTGGATCTCCATGACCCGCCAATACTATCACAACCAAAAGTTTTATGCGCCCGTTACCCACTCTCGGGCTTCGACAAAACTTCGGAGGCATGATCCGGCTTGTAAAATTGAGTTCCAGACGATTTTATGCTTGAGGTATAATCTGCCACCCTCTACCACCCTTCCGTAAGCTCACCTACGGACTGATATATGGACAATAACATATATAACAATGCACCATCCTTCCATTACAAACTAGGAAGACTACATGTTTAGTAACGACACAAGGAGGAGGCTCTTCGTCGCATCGAAACCCAAGAATTGATGCTTTACATCGTCAATCACCCATCTCGCTACCACCCTCACGTTTTCACCAGCGGATGCATTATTCTTGGAGCATAAAGTACATGACAGTTCATCCTCACTCCATTTATGCACCCGAAAAATTATAGGTCATTCCGAGTTGTGCATGATGGCTCGTCGGTACGGTCAACTGAGCTTGAAAGTTGTATTCACGGTCTGTCCCGCGATGTTGTATCCATAAACCGGCAACAATGATAGAGGTAAAGGTGCCCCGTCTTTCGATGAGATGGTGGTTATCGTTTCGGACGGAGTCGACTTTGACGATCCGACTACGAAGGTGCGAGGAGGTCGTGCCTTAGCAATCACTAAACCAACTCTGAGAGGTTATTGACCACGCCGGAGCACGATCAACCTGACCACGAAGGTCTGTTTCCTGCAGGCAAACGAAGAACAAGCAAGAAACTAAGATTGCAATCTGGATATTGCGAATATAAGAGGAAAGCTTTATTGATCAAGGTGGGGTTCTGTGACGCCTTGGTCTGGTCGTTGAACACAAATGAAGTACGCGAAGTTGCAGCTATGGCGAACTTTTAATCTAAACAAAACCCAAAGTCTAAACGATGCCCTAAGGGATGTATATATGAAGGAAGAGGAGGGAATTTCCTGGCCCTTGAGGGAGGATTCCGAAACCAACCCTAACTCTTGTTTACCCACACATACGGACTCTAAAAACAGCCTATACTTAAGTATTTCGAAATTACATGGGCCTGGCCCAATAATAAGGTGACGCAGCACCTAGAATAGCCTATGGACGAATATTATGAAGTGGCATCTTGTATATTTCGTCCAAGGCTTCATGCACTCATTATGGTGGCTTCAAAGTCCTGAAATCATCACTTGTAACTCCGATGTTTTTCCCCTCTCGCATGCCAACATCTCCATGCTTGAACTTTCTCCAAGGTTCATCTTTCTTGTCCATGGTAGGCCCTTCATTTGTAAGCAAAACAAATGTATCCAATTTAGGCAGCATCATATTCTCATGAACATTGGAATCGTTACCAAGAAACCAAAGTACCTGATAATTCGATTGGCGTGCGCGAGCTCTAGTAATTGGTCCAGTATGTATAGCAGCAGAGGCTGTGGGTGTAACAATGGTATTGATGTCCTCATCATCCTCCCCTTCTTGAAATGAAGTCGTCCTCGACGGAAGCTCATCTTCCTCACCCAAATAAGGCTTCAAATATGCAATGTTAAAAGTGGGACTAACCCCAAAATCCGGAGGCAGCTCAAGTTTATATGCATTATCATTTATTTTCTCTAACACCTTTAATGGACCATCAGCACGTGGCATTAACTTTGATTTGCGCAAATTAGGAAACCTTTCCTTACGCAAATGTAACCAAACAAGATCTCCAGGTGCAAAGACAACATGTTTTCTACCCTTATCTCCAGCAAGTTTATATTTAGCATTCATACGCTCTATGTTTTCCTTAGTTAACTCATGCATTTTTAAAATCAATTCAGCATGTTCTTTAGCATCAAAATTAACCTTCTCCGAAGATGGAAGAGGCAACAAATCAATGGGTGCACGAGGTAGGAAACCATACACAATTTCAAAAGGGCACATCTTAGTAGTAGAATGCAACGAACGATTATAAGCAAATTCAATATGAGGCAAGCATTCTTCCCACATTTTATTATTATTCTTCAAAACAGCCCTAAGAATAGTAGACAATGTTCTATTGACTACTTCAGTTTGTCCATCAGTTTGGGGGTGACAACTAGTACTAAAAAGCAGTTTAGTCCCCAACTTAGCCCATAAACATCTCCAAAAGTGGCTAAGAAATTTAGTATCACGATCTAAAACAATAGTATTTGGCACACCATGCAAGCGAATAATTTCACAAAATAACAAATCAGCAACATTAACAACATCATCGCTTTTATGACATGGTATAAAGTGTGCCATTTTCGAGAACCTATCCACGACAAAAAATATGCTATCCCTCCCCTTCTTTGTTCGAGGTAAACCTAAAACGAAGTCCATAGATATATCCTCCCAAGGAACACTAGGTACAGGCAAAGGCATATATAAACCATGAGGATTGAGTCGTGACTTAGCTTTTAGACATGTAGTGCAGCGAGTAACAAAACGCTCAACATCTCGTCTCATCTTTGGCCAAAAGAAATGTGTAGCAAGTATATCCTCCGTCTTCTTCACACCAAAGTGCCCCATTAGTCCTCCTCCTTGTGCCTCCTGCAAAACCAAAAGACGAACAGAGCTAGCTGGAATGCATAGCTTGTTAGCACGAAACACAAATCCATCGTTAACGACGAACCTTTTCCATCTTCTACCTTCTTTACAATTCTGCAATACATCTTTAAATTCAGCATCATGCACATATTGATCTTTGATGGTCTCCAAACCAAATATTTTAAAGTCAAGTTGTGAAAGCATAGTATAACGACGAGACAATGCATCAGCAATAACATTTTCTTTACCCTTCTTGTGTTTAATGACATAAGGGAAAGTCTCAATGAATTCAACCCATTTAGCATGTCTACGGTTCAGTTTAGCTTGACTTTTAATATGTTTCAAAGATTCATGATCAGAATCTATAACAAATTCTTTGGGCCATAAACAATGTTGCCATGTTTCTAAGGTCTGAACAAGAGCATATAATTCTTTATCATAAGTAGAATAGTTCAGACTAGGCCCACTCAATTTATTAGAAAAGTATGCAACAGGTTTGCCATCTTGTAATAACACACATCCTAAACCAATTCCACTAGCATCACATTCAAGCTCAAAAGTCTTATTAAAATCAGGAAGTTGGTGTAAAGGAGCATGTGTCAACTTATCTTTCAATACCGTGAAGGCTTCTTCCTGTGCGGTACCCCAAACAAAAGGCACATCCTTCTTTGTAAGCTCGTTGAGAGGTGCAGCAATGGTGCTGAAATCTCTCACAAAATGCCTATAGAAACCAGCGAGGCCAAGGAAACTCCTCACTTGTGTGACCGTTTTGGGCTGCGGCCAACTCTCAATAGCTTCAATCTTGGCTTTATCAACTTCAATTCCCTGTGGAGTAACAACATAGCCAAGAAAAGATACTCGGTCGGTGCAAAACGTGCACTTCCCAAGGTTACCAAACAAACGTGCACTTCCCAAGGTAACCTTGGGAAGTGCACCTTTTGCACCGACCGAGTATCTTTTCTTGGCTATGTTGTTACTCCACAGGGAATTGAAGTTGATAAAGCCAAGATTGAAGCTATTGAGAGTTCGCCGCAGCCCAAAACGGTCACACAAGTGAGGAGTTTTCTTGTACTCACTGGTTTCTATAGGCATTCTGTGAGAGATTTTAGCACCATTGCTGCACCTCTCAATGAGCTTACAAAGAAGGATGTGCCTTTTGTTTGGGGTACTACACAGGAAGAAGCCTTCACGGTATTGAAAGATAAGTTGACACATGCTCCTTTACTCCAACTTCCTGATTTTAATAAGACTTTTGAGCTTGAATGTGATGCTAGTGGAATTGGATTAGGAGGTGGGTTATTACAAGATGGCAAACCTGTTGCATACTTTTCTGAAAAATGGAGTGGGCCTAGTCTGAATTATTCTACTTATTATAAAGAGTTATATGCTCTTGTTAGGACTTTAGAGACATGGCAACATTGTTTATGGCCCAAAGAATTTGCTATACATTCTGATCATGAATCTTTGAAACATATTAAAAGTCAAGCTAAACTGAATCGTAGACATGCTAAATGGGTTGAATTCATTGAGACTTTCCCTTATGTCATTAAACACAAGAAGGGTAAAGAAAATGTTATTGCTGATGCATTGTCTCGTCGCTATACTATGCTTTCACAACTTGACTTTGAAATATTTGGTTTGGAGACCATCAAAGATCAATATGTGCATGATGCTGATTTTAAAGATGTAGTGCAGAATTGTATAGAAGGAAGAACATGGAACAAGTTCGTTATAATTGATGGCTTTGTGTTCCGTGCTAACAAGCTATGCGTTCCAGCTAGTTCTGTTCGTCTTTTGTTGTTGCAGGAGGCGCATGGAGGAGGATTAATGGGACACTTTGCCGTGAAGAAGACGGAGAACGTACTTGCTACCCATTTCTTTTGGCCAAAGATGAGACGGGATGTTGAGCGTTTTGTTGCTCGCTGCACTACATGTCAAAAAGCTAAGTCACGACTCAATCCTCATGGTTTATATATGCCTTTGCGTATACCTAGTGTTCCTTGGGAGGATATATCTATGGACTTTGTTTTGGGTTTACCTCGAACAAAGAAGGGGAGGGATAGCATATTTGTTGTCGTGGATAGATTCTCAAAAATGGCACACTTTATACCATGTCATAAAAGCGATGATGCTGTTAATGTTGCTTATTTGTTCTTTCGTGAAATTATTCGCTTGCATGGTGTGCCAAATACTATTGTTTCAGATCATGATACTAAATCTTAGCCACTTTTGGAGATGTTTATGGGCTAAGTTGGGGATTAAACTGCTTTTTAGTACTACTTGTCACCCCCAAACTGATGGACAAACTGAAGTAGTCAATAGAACATTGTCTACTATGCTTAGGGCTGTTTTGAAGTATAATAAGAAAATGTGGGAAGAATGTAGCAACCTGACCCGAATGGATCAAGTCTCTGTGCTTAAGTGTCATCCCTGGATCGGTATGCTGACACACACAATACTCGAAGGATTTATAACAGAGGTAAATCACATGTATAAAGTAATGTAAATACTATTACCTCAATCCATATAGCGGAAGCAACAAGGTTGTGGATTCCCATCAACACCAACGGCAAAGCTGAGTGTAGAAATCGTAACCCTAACGTATCACTTACTCGTCGTAAGAAACCTGCAACATGAGACGTTGCAGCCCAAAACGGGTCAGTACATTGAATGTACTGGCAAATTCACACCATAGAGAAAATGATGAACAATGGCTATCACTACATGCATATTTGGCTGGTGGAAAAGCTCTATGGTTATATAGTTTTTTGCGAAAAGCCAATTTTTCCCTACTGCAAAGGAATAAATTTTATTTAACTATCATGGTGGTTGTTAAACATTGAGAATGGTTGACAGCATTCTCAATCTCAATTAAGCATCATCATTAAAACCCAACAAAGTTAATTAAAGTAACATGATGAGATCAACAGGATAATCCAAGAACTAGATACTCAAGACGTCCATAACCGGGGACACGGCTAATCATGATTAGTTTGTACACTCTGCAGAGGTTTGTGCACTTTTCCCAACAAGACTCGATCTCCTCCGTTGGATTTCTCGCACTACATGGTGTTTGAGAAGCGGATGACCGAGACATAGTCTTTCAGAAGCGTTAGCACCTTACAATGGGTAGACCGTACCAACCTACATCCCCTACATCAGCTAGTCTACCACTGTAAGAGATCGCACGACTTAATCAACTATGCTAGAGCCCATAATGGCTTGTGGCTGCACACGGAAGTTTCTAGTTTGAATAATCTCATGATCCCTTTGAGCCTGGGTGGCGGTCCATAAAAAAACAGGCAATCCTGGAGTACCCAGGTACCTAGACAGGCAATCCTGGAATACCCAGGTACCTCAATCCACCCATATGTGTGTTTAAGTTGCCACCTTAAATAAACCATTAATTAACAATCTCACATCTGTCATGGATACTCTCAAAACCCAATCCACGTCTACGAGCATAGCATGGCAATATAAGCAATGCATAGAAGTAACTCCCAAGGGTTTGATATAACAGGTAATAGGTACTACCTCAACTACTTCTCATCCCACAATTTAATTAGATCCTAATCATGCAGTGTTTGAGGATTGATCTAATGCAATAAAACTGGGTATGAAAAGGGTTATGATCAAAGTGTGAACTTTCCTGCAATGTTGATGAAGATGATTCACACTCATAACTCTTGATAGTTCTACTCGTCTCACTCCGGTCAATCTATCGTAAGCAAGCAATAGTAACCACACATAAGCACTCACTAAAAAGATCAGGAAGAACAAAGAAGACGATTCAAAAAACATCAAAACCAAGCAAATAACTTTTGCAACATAAATCAATTTCTAACAGTATCAAAATTATGTGAATTTGGCCTTATCAGAAAGTTTAGGTCAAGAGCTTCGATTTGCAAAAAGAATCAACTAAATCGGAGTTACGAAACTCAAGTTATGATCAAACGAAGTTCAAATTCAAATCTGATCTAATTCAAATTTTAAACTTTCAAAAACATGTTTGAGTTGGATTACTGGATAGAGGAGATCGTAACGAAGAAGTGGGCGTTGGTTTCATCTAATTTGGATGAACGAGTAAAAAGTTATGGCTATTTGAAAAATCAGGGCCAATCTGTTTTACGGAAGAAAATAGCCACGGCTAAGGTCTAATGTATAAATACGCAGACTAATTGATAATCTAATTATTCTATCGTATTAGTCTAGAAAATAATAAACTACGGAGGTATAAAAAAAGAAAAAACAAAGAAATATACCTTTATAAGGCAGAGAAAGGATGACTTCGGGGAGAGAAGACAATTCCCAAAAGTTGCGCCGGAAAGGAGAAAAATATTTTTCTTTAAAGAATCTAGTCAAACCAAAATATTGATTTAACCCGAATCAGACGATTTTTGGAGTCTCTACGGGTCTATATTTATTGGTGGAAAAAAGGCTTAGGGGTCAAAAGCTAGGCAATGTGGGACTAAACATAATTAAACAAAACATAGGAGAAAAAAGACGCCTCGCACGGGCCTAAAGGCCTTCGGCCGGTCGCGCGCGTACGCTGCGGTTGCAGTTTTTTTTTTGGTCAACCGAAAAAAAATCATTTGGGAACAAAATCCTGAGGAAAGAATATGGCCGGTTGGGCCTGGCCCATATTGGAAAAAAAAATGATGGGGCGCTCGCTGTTACTATCATGCGCACATGGGCGACAAATAACTATGGGCCGCATGTACAGTTTTTTTAAAATAGAATCAGAAAGGAAAACTGAATAACGAAAATAAAATAAATATTTTATATAGGCATATTATATATCAAAATTTTCAGAAAAAGATTTTCTACGACATGAACATTTTATAGAGTCAAATAATATCCACACAAATACAATTAAAGCAAAGAGTGCTACTGCTCTAATAAAATCCAGTAAAAATCACTTTAAAAATACCAAAATGATTTCAAATTTATTTCTCTCCAATTTTCTGATGTAGGGAATCATGTTACCCTATTTTCCATGTATTTTATTTTTGGAGAAAAATAATTTGAATAAAACTCAAATAACCCAAATTGGAAAATAATTTCAAATGGATTTTAAATTTGAGTTTCTTTGAAACTCCCAACTCACATTTCATATAATTTGAAGAAGTCATTTTATCTTCTCTCGTGAAAATCATTGAGTTGCATAAAGTTTCAGAATTGGAAATATTTCCAAGTGTAATTCAAATACTTTCAACACCCCTTTTCATTTAAATAAATGGAAGAAGTCATGTCATCTTCTCTCCAGGGTTTTGTGGTGAAAAGAATTTGAATTCATGGAGATCATAAAATGCAAAATGAAAGTTTGGGAAAGTCATTTTATTCCCTCTCATTTAACTTTCAAAAAGTTTTGAATTCACTCAATTTCACACAATCAATCAAACAATCAATCAAATCTATCTATTTATTATAACATTCCAAAATTTAGAATTTTGGGATGTTACAAACCTACCACCCTTAAAATGAATCTCGTCCTCGAGATTCGGAGAGGCTAGCAAGAAAAAGGTTAGGGTTTGGGGGTCCTCTCAAAATCCATCGGTCATCTTAGGGGGTCTGGGGTGCTACCACCCTTAGAATCATTGTTATGGTCCCATCAATACTCATATACTCCATCCTTATTCTTGACAGGGCCGGTCTTCTCAAGTCTTCAGGATAATTCCTTCTCTGGGCTCTTCCGGTAGTGGCATAACCTTTACCACAATTCTTCTGTCCTTTCATCTTGGTAAGGTTCTTCCATGACTGGGTCTTCTTAGCTGACGGGTCTGGCGCCAATACTAATCAACTATCGACATCTCTTGGCGGTCAACAATTTATGGTTTGTCCTGCAGGAAATGGGTCTAGGTTGAACCTCACCGTATAACCTACGGTTGGCAAGAATTGCCGTGTACAAGGGAAAAATACCTATACCATTCTAAGGTTTAAACAAGGTTTTCATCGTCGTCGCTCTACTATAGGTAAGTCACTCAAATTTACCATCCCATATAGCAAGGCGAATAATAAGAGTAAGTCGGTATGGTGATCAATCCATCCCGCACCCAAATCATTACCATGTATATGGTTTAGCAAATCTCGCATTCTAACACTCGGTCATCCTCACAAGCATTGCAGAATTTCTCTTGTCAATGAACCAGGTTCAGATAAATCCATTGATTCTGCAAGCCAAACAAACATCTATCGTTTCTTCACAACTCTCAGGTTTTGCGTTACTCCTATAAGATCGTCTATCGATAAAATCGTAACTTCTTCCAGGGTTTTTCCTTCAGCAAGAATGTGCTTGCTTCTTGGCAGGTCCTGGGGCGACTTGCAAACCTTGAACTCATCATCGGGGCAACTGATCGTTATTCCAACATCCAACTTCCTAGTATTCTTAAATTCATCCAATTGTGTTGTCTTCCTTCCTTCTATGGGCACCAAACTAGGACATGATTACTCAGACTCATCATGGAATTTCCATTGATCCATATTTCCAACATCATACCTCCTTTATATCCAATAGTACTTCATCTCTTCATATTCTTGGGGTATCCAACATATCGAGATAAAACTCGTACCTATGAAGTCCACTCTGTGGAACATCATTATCCTTTCCAGGGGTCAAGCATCCTCATAGGATACTACCACCCTTAAAATGACACAAATTCATCCATAGACCATATTTCTCATATCCTCGAAAACGGTCAAAATCTTCCTTCACAGAGTAACAACTCATAAGATCCAATCAGTACTAAGGATGCTAACTTTATTGGTCCTCAAATTACTACAATCTCCTGCATAGCACTTCTTCAACTGGGAAACATGAAACACATCATGAACTCCTGACAGTCCTTCGGGTGACTCCAACTTGTTGGCCACTTCTCCCATACGCTCCAAAACTTGGTATGGTCCTACAAATCTCGGGGCTAACTTTCCCTTAACTCCAAATCGTTTAACTCCTCGCAGAGGTGACACACGAAGACATGCTCTATCTCCAATTTCATAGACTACCTCCTTGCGTTTTTTTTGTGTCTGCATAACTCTTCTACCTGGAGTGAGCTACCTTCAGTCTGTCTCGAATCCACTTAACATTCTCTTCTGACTCCTTGATCACATTTGGTCCAAACAACTGACGGTCTCCAACTTCATCCCACATCAACGGTGTCTGGCTCCTTCTCCCATACAAAACTTCAAAAGGGGCCATCTTCAAACTGGCTTGGTAGCTGTTGTTGCATGAGAACTCCGCGTAAGGTAGATTATCATCCCTACTAGATCCATAATTTAGCGCACACGCTCTCAACATGTCCTTCAGAATCTGATTAACTCTCTTGATTTATCCATCTGTCTGTGGATGAAAGGATGTACTGAACTCTAGCCTAGTACCCAAAGTCTGGTGCAGCTGACTCCAAAACTTTCAGGTAACTGCGTTCCACTATCTTATGCAATGGTCCTCGGAACTCCATGCAGACATACGATTCTGGACATATATAGCTTGGCCAACTTCGCGCTGGTATGAGTAGTTTTCACTGGGATAAAGTGAGCCACTTTGGTCAAACAATCAACTACTACCCAGATAGATTTTATATCCTGATTTGGTCCTGGGTAATCCGGTGATAAATTCCATGCCAAGTTTATCCCTCTTCCATTCGGGTATCGGCATAGGCTGTAACAATCCGGATGGCTTTTGATGCTCTGCCTTCACTCTCTGACATTCATCACATACGGCTACATACTCGGCAATATCCTTCTTCTTACCAGTCCACCAGAAACACTCCTTCAGATCCAAATACATCTTGGTGTTTCCAGGGCGAATCGATTATGGTGAGTCATGAGCCTCCTGAAGTGTTAACTTCCCAATCTTTGCATTATTGGGCACATATACACGGTCCTCGAACCATAAGGTGTCGTGCTCATCCTTACGAAAGCCTTCGGCCTTTCCTTTGCTCATCCTCTCTTTTACCTTAGCAATCTCTTTGTCATCCTTCTGATCTTCACAGATCTTTCCCAACAATGTAGACTGAACTTCCATTGCTGCAACAAAACCTTTGGGAACAATCTCCAACCGAAATTCCCTGAGATCCTTGGCTAACTCATTTGGAAATCCTCCGCTTATGAGGGTATTCGTTCTGGGGTTCTTTATGGTTGTGTCCTATTTCTCCACATTTACAAGGTTTCTTCATATCCTTTCCATAAGGCTTCAACTTTTGGGACACAAGACGAGACTTTGGCAAAGTCAACTTAAATTCTTTCCAAGTGGTTACTCCTTGCCATCCATTGATGGTTTGGTACATCCTCCACCAAGTAGCAGCACCTCTTTCAAAGAACTGAAGAGCATGCTGGGCCATATCCTTTTCCGGCTATAGTGTTATTCTCCATATGATCCTCCATGTTCTGAATCCTTCAGTCTGTCTCCAATTGGCTCATCGGTCCAGAAAATACAAGCTCATCTCCATTCATCCTCTATTGGGTCCATGGGTTTGGGGTGGGATAAGAGAGATCGAGAGGGATGCACACAATACAAACAATGGTTTTGAAAAGACAGATTTTTATTGTGGCTGTCGGAAATACATCAAACAAACGACAGCTCACAAACGTCGCATCTAACGTAGGTATAATATAGGGGTTTGGTCTTCTAAAGGTCAATAAATCTTCAAGGTCGTCAAACTCTTCAAGCCTTGTTCATGCCTCTAATGGCTTCTTCCGATCGGCTCATCCTTCTCAAATCCTTTTGCCTGATCATCTCTGTTGACGTGAAATCTCTCATGACGTCCTTTAATTATTTTTGGAGTTGTGTTCCAAACTTCCGGGTTTCAACATCATGAACCATGGCACTACGGTCCTTCCGTTCCTGACGAATCTCCTGTATCTCGAGGTTTTGCTCCTCCAGCTTGGCTACTTTCTGCTTCTAGGTTCTAATTTCTTCTCAAAATACTTCCTTGTCAAAATACGGCTTCCTGGAGGTCCATCTTAAACTTCTTGATGTAACACTCCAGATCCCGGTGATACACCAGCTAAGTTTAAAACTGCATCCTTTGTTGATAGATGCTCCATCAGCCTTCTACCATCCAATCCTTCCATGCATATGCATAATTAACTCAGCATAGTGACAATAGCATAAGCGGGCGATAACATCATGGATAGCCGTGTTTCTGCTCTTGTCATTTCCATGAGGTATCTCTCCATAGTTGATATCTCCTGCCTTAGGGTTTTCCTTGACAGAACTTTGAGTTCCAATGCTCCATGTTCCAGTCTTTCTCCGATACACCTTGTTCTCGGGTATTGACAATTTCCATAGTCTGCCAAGTTCCATAAGGGTAGCCTTCCTAGGTCATAAAAAAAATCTGGGATTCTTCAGAGCCTTCAAAATTCTCCTAGTCTTCGGAGTCTTCAACCATTGTAGTTTCCATCATTATAATGTATGGTAAAATCCTCTTCATTCCGAATGGTCTTAGTTGTCCGATATTTTGTACTTCTTGAAGTGGTCTCGTCAGTCGAATCTTTGAGTGGTCAAAAGGGGAAAAGGGGTATGGTCTCACTAAAAGGGAATACTTTGAATAAACTCAGAAGAGAAGAGAGGTAAAAGATCCTTTTGAAAAGAAAGTTGTAGAGAAAAATCTTTCCTATGGGCTTGCCAGTTTCTAGGGTCACGTCCTACAGTCAACATGTGCTCTGATACCATCTTGTAGTGACCCGACCCGAATGGATCAAGTCTCTGTGCTTAAGTGTCATCCCTAGATCGGTATGCTAACACACACAGTACTCGAAGGATTTATAACAGAGGTAAATCACATGTATAAAGTAACATAAATACTATTACCTCAATCCATATAGCGGAAGCAACAAGGTTGTGGATTCCCATCAACACCAACGGCAAAGTTGAATGTAGAAATCGTAACCCTAACGTATCACTTACTCGTCGTAAGAAACCTGCAACATGAGACGTTGCAGCCCGAAACGGGTCAGTACATTGAATGTACTGGCAAATTCACACCATAGAGAAAATGATGAACAATGGCTATCACTACATGCATATTTGGCTGGTGGAAAAGCTCTATGGTTATATAGTTTTTTGCGAAAAGCCAATTTTTCCCTACTGCAAAGGAATAAATTTTATTTAACTATCATGGTGGTTGTTAAACATTGAGAATGGTTGACAGCATTCTCAATCTTAATTAAGCATCATCATTAAAACCCAACAAAGTTAATTAAAGTAACATGATGAGATCAACAGGATAATCCAAGAACTAGATACTCAAGACGTCCATAACCGGGGACACGGCTAATCATGATTAGTTTGTACACTCTGCAGAGGTTTGTGCACTTTTCCCCACAAGACTCGATCTCCTCCGTTGGATTTCTCGCACTACATGGTGTTTGAGAAATGGATGACCGAGACATAGTCTTTCAGAAACGTTAGCACCTTACGATGGGTAGACCGTACCAACCTACATCCCCTACATCAGCTAGTCTACCACTGTAAGAGTTCGCATCTGACGCCCGGATAATCATGCTACAGCAATCCCACGCTAATCATGCCACGTCACCTCGGTTACTGTTGTAAACCTAGCGATGATTCAATCCCGTTCGAATTCAAAATTCAAAATCAAAGCAAACAATAAAAGTTTTTCAAATTTTAAAACAAAAGTGTTTGGGAGATGCCATATTTTACCTAAGTCAATATGGTGTAATAAACACAATTTTATAAAATGCCTAAGTATTTTAAAATAAATAAAAACTGAAAGGAAAGTAAATAAAAACAAAAAAACTAACAAAAAAAAGAGGGAACCCCCCTCCCACGGCTTACTGGCCCAGTTGGCCGGCCCATTCGGGCGCAGGCCCAACCGGCCACCCCCCTCCCCTTATCCATTTCCGCCCCCGAAACCCTAACCACCCCGTCACCCACTCCCCCCCCCCACGACGCCACTCCCTCTCCCCCCTCTCCTCTCGATCCCATCTGGATCGGGGAGAGGCCCGACCCCGTCGCCCGTCCCCGCACGCCTCCTTCCCCCGCGCTCGTCCCCTGCGCGCCCATGGCCGTAGCCGCCTTGCGTTGTCCCCTGGCGCCCCCTGCTCGCGATGCTCCCCGTGCCGTGCCCGACCCGCCGTACGTCGCCGCCTCGTCCTCGATTCACCGCCGCTCGGAGCTCCACGGATACCGCCCGGAGCCCGCGCAGCCGCGCGAGGACCTCGCCGAACCTCCTCGCCGGCCTGCCTCCTCCACGACGTGTCGACCCCGTCGACCTCCCCGAGCTCCCCCGCGCCCGCTGCCTTAGACACTGCGCCCCAACGTGAGCTCCCTCCCTCTCCCCCCCTCTGCTTCCGTCGCCGGATCCGAGCGTGCCCGTCGTTCGCGCCGTGCGTCCATGTGCGTCCCCTTCCCTAGTTGTGCCCTGGCCTCGTCCGCCCGCAGCCGTGGCCCTGGCCGCGACCAGCTGCGCGTCAGCCGTCCCCTGGCCGCGTCCGGCCGCGCGTGCGTGTGCCCGCTGCGCCCTGGATGTGCGCCTGTGCCTCCCACTGCTCCCGCGCTCCCCCTGCTGCTGCTCGCTCCGGCCACCACTAGCCGCGCCCCAACTGCCCCTCCGCCGCCCCGCGCCATCCCGCTGCTCCCTCGCTCGCGTCGACGTCCCGCTCGCACACGCGCGCCCCGCTTCCTGCCTCGCCCACCGCGACCGCCCCGGCCACCGGCCTCCCCACTCGCCGCCGCCCCTCGCCTCCGTCGTGGTGCCCCGGCGCCTACGCTGGCCTGGGTGGGCGCCCAAACGTCTTGGCGCCCCGCGCCCGTTTGGCCCTATGGGCCACTGCCGGGTGGGGCCCCCACCCACGCCCCAGAAAAAAAAGAGATTTAATAAAAAAACAATAATAGATAAATGAATAATTAAAAACAATTAAAATATTAATTAATTAATTAATTGATTGATTAACTTAATTAATCTTAGTTAGGTTGACCTAATTACTAATGAACTAATTAACCTGTTTAATTAGTCTAAGTCAATGACAGTGGGGCCCACCCCTAATTCACTGTGATTAGGTTAATTAAGATGATTAATTAAAATGTGTCCCTCACCAGTGGGACCCACTGGTCAGGTTGACGAGTCAACTCCGTTGTCTGCTGATGTCAGCATGACATCATGCTGATGTCATTAATTCATTTTCGAATTTAATTAAATTAATTAAATAAATTCTAAAAATGATTTAAAACTTTAGAAAATCATATCTTTTAATCCGTAACTCAGATTAAAATATTTTCAACATGAAAGTTGCTCAGAACGACGAGACGATCCCGGATACGCAGCCCGTTCATCCGCCACACATTCCTAACATAACAAACTCGCAACTTTCCCCCTCCGGCTCCTCTGCTCGAAAACACAAAACACCGGGAAAACTTTCCCGGATGTTTCCCCCCTTCACCGGTACCGTCCCATACCGCATTAGGGCACCTCTAACGCCGTTACTTGTCATGTCATGCATCACTATGCATCCGCTTGCTTAAATATTTATTGTTTCTCCCCCCTCTTCTCTCGATAGACACCGAGACCGACGCTGCTGCTGCCCCGTTCGACTACGGAGTTGACGATCCCTCTCTCTTGCCAGAGCAACCAGGCAAGCCCCCCCCCCCTTGATCACCAGATATCGCCTACTCTCCTCTATACTGCTTGCATTAGAGTAGTGTAGCATGTTACTGCTTTCGTTATTCCTATCCTGATGCATAGTCTGCCTTTGATACTACTGTTGATACCTTTACCTGCAATCCTACTTGCTTAGCTTAGGATGCTAGATTACCATCAGTGGCCCTACATTCTTGTCCGTCTGCTGTGCTATACTATCGGGCCGTGGTCACTCAGGAGGTGATCACGGGTATATACTATATAATACATATGATGAACAAAGACGGGTCGGCTCGTAGGAGTACCCGCGAGTGATTCACGGATTGGGGGCTGAAAGGACCTTTGCCCCGACGGCCCTCTGTGTGGATCTTTGTGGCGGAGCGGCAGGGCAGTTCGGGGCTACCTGGGTGAGAGGTGAGCCTGGCCCTGTCGGCGTTCGCGGATACTTAACACGCTTAACGAGATCTGGGTATTTGATCTGAGTCTGGCTACTGGCCTATACGCACTAACCAACTACGCGGGAAAGATATGGGCACTCGGCGTCGTGGTATCAGCCGAAGCACTTCTTGACGTCAGCGACTGAGTGGCGCGCGCCGGATTGGACTGGAACGCCACTAGGCTAGGTCTGCTTCCGGCCGCGTTCGCAACGTGCAGGTGTGCTCAGGGCGATGGGCCCAGACCCCTGCGCGCTTAGGTTTAGACCGGCGTGCTGACCGCTCTGTTGTGCCTAGGTGGGGCTGCGACGTGTTGATCTTCCGAGGCCGGGCATGACCCAGGAAAGTGTGTCTGGCCAAATGGGATCAAGCGTGTTGGGTTATGTGGTGCACCCCTGCAGGGAAGTTAATCTATTCGAATAGCCATGATCTTCGGTAACAGGACGACTTGGAGTTGTACCTTGACCTTATGACAACTAGAACCGGATACTTAATAAAACACACCCTTCCAAGTGCCAGATACAACCCGGTGATCGCTCTCTAACAGGGCATCGAGGAGGGGATCGCCGGGTAGGATTATGCTATGCGATGCTACTTGGAGGACTTCAGTCTACTCTCTTCTACCTGCTGCAAGACGGAGGCGACCAGAAGCGTAGTCTTCGATAAGACTAGCTATCCCCCCCTTATTCTGGCATTCTGCAGTTCAGTCCACTGATATGGCCCTTTACACATATATCCATGCATATGTAGTGTAGCTCCTTGCTTGCGAGTACTTTGGATGAGTACTCACGGTTGCTTTTCTCCCCCTTTTCCCCCCTTCCCCTTCTACCCGGTTGCCGCAACCAGATGCTGGAGCCCAGGATCCAGACGCCACCGCCGACGATGACTCCTACTACACTGGAGGTGCCTACTACTACGTGCAGCCCGCTGACGACGACCAGGAGTAGTTAGGAGGATCCCAGGCAGGAGGCCTGCGCCTCTTTCGATCTATATCCCAGTTTGTGCTAGCCTTCTTAAGGCAACTTGTTTAACTTATGTCTGTACTCAAATATTGTTGCTTCCGCTGACTCGTCTATGATCGAGCACTTGTATTCGAGCCCTCGAGGCCCCTGGCTTGTATTATGATGCTTGTATGACTTATTTTATTTGTAGAGTTGTGTTGTGATATCTTCCCGTGAGTCCCTGATCTTGATCGTACACATTTGCGTGCATGATTAGTGTACGATTGAATCGGGGGCGTCACAAGTTGGTATCAGAGCCGACTGCCTGTAGGAATCCCCCTTCCACACTCTTGGCCGAAGTCGAGTCTAGACATTGCAAAACTTTTACTGACATGGCTGTGTGTCTTACGGGCACACGTCGCCATTGGGTGGTAGTAGGATATTTTATTCCTCAACCTATACTCTGGGACTCTGACATCTCTTACTAACTCTGACTCTAGGCTCTCGAAAATACTTTCTCCCGGAGAGCCCCTTCAGTCCGGATGATCGCCGGCTGCACCAGAAGATTTCGAAGATACTCTTCTATATTCTCTCGAGACCTCGAGCCCGTTGCTTTTGCAATTCCCTTCCACCGAAATATCCCTGTGGATAAATGCTTACACCTGTTGGTCTTGTTATTACAAGATGCCCTGAACTGCTCTCCGTTGTTCCGAGAATCCTTTGAGCTTACTGCCCTGAAGTTCTTGCCTAATGAATACCCCCTTCGGATAATTCCTCGCACTTATCGACTATCCGCTCATCCTAGTTGATTCATGTATTTCACCAAAGCCTTCGAAATACTATTTGATCTAGCGAAAATCCTCAACAGCCTGTTGTTCTCAAAATTCTTACTTACTTGCATTATGGTTAATCCCATAAGTATAATAATCTTATTTGCATCCTTTGTCACTATTATTTTTGAGTCCATTGATTCAATATGTGTGCGAATGCACGCAATCATCAGTTGATCCTTATAAATTATCTTCCGGCTCAGACGTCTTTCGAACATGAGCTGGTTCTCGGCCAATCAGATTGCCATCGATCTTACCCCTAAGTCTAGTCGACTTATCCATCCTGGATCAGAGCATTTGCTCCTGATCCCTTGATTTGAAAATCATAATTCCTTTGCTATTTAGATGTTGAATTATTCAGATGTTCTATAAATCGATGCATTTGCATTCTTTCTTCCTCTGATTGGGTATCGATACTCACATCAGCTCCATTGTGGATCACCATATCCACTGTTGGATTATTATCTGACAGTCTCCTTCATAATTAATCACCTTGTGAGTTCTTTCTCCGATACATAATGCCTTTGTAAATTGTATCATCTCCTTTTGCCAACCATGCTCTGCTTTCGGGCTGGTGATATTTACTCTTGAAGCTTGTGGTATATGTTCATAAGAAGCCCCGATGGGTTGAACCAATGCCTTCCCTAATCTGTGCAAACTCGAAAGATTTCACAGGTCCTACTTATCTGGTATTGCACCAGGTAAAACTTTCAACAACTAATGCCATTTCGAGAAGAAACGAGAAGTTAATGAAAGGTTATGCATTGGAGAAGTGGGAGTCGACCTTGAACTTTGTGTTCATGCCCATGGACACGAGGTAGAACTTATCATGGAAGCTGCTCGTAAAAATAATTACCCCCTTGATAGAAGTTCATCTTGTACTCGTGGTTCGATCATTTATGATTGTGGTTCCGACCATAATTTCTTTTGATTCCACTTCTCAGACAAGTTAAAGCGCTTGTCTTCTATATATCAATACACCCCACTTCAACATTTCATTTGATATGCCTTCGAGTATTACCCCACTGGTATCTCGAGGATATCATGCCATTGCACTACATCTTATGAATTTGTGCTGGAATAATACCTTTCCCTATTAGAGTCACTCCACGAGTTCTGGGTTGTCGTCAACCGAGAACATCGATAAGTGAATTGATTCCGCACTCTGATTAGTAACTCTAAGTAATTCTGGTTGCTTACGAGTTTAATAACCCTTCAAGTCATTTCCAAGCCTGATCGGCTATATCATTATCGTGCAACTTTTTAACTGTGCTACCTGGTCCTTCCTCTCGGAGCATAACTTTTCGACGATGAGCTAAGCTTACGTCGATCCTCCTCGTCCTATCATTTCGCCTTGAACGACAAGCTTGATTTCGAGTTTGTGTCCTACCCATGGTTCTAATAACCTTCCGCTTCATCATTCCTTTGACTTGACGTCATCGCAGATTGATTACATCTTCATGAAATCTCTCGACAAATATGTCGTGATCATCATCAACCTTATGAGCCCTTCCAGGATATCAATTGAGTTCATGATGAGAAATACCATCCTTGCCCTCGATGATCTGTGTTATCATCGACCACTTTATTGCCTTCCCACCAACACAAGCTTGTTCGTGTTTGGTGTTATACCTTGAGTTCCCTGCCATCCAGCAATTGTTTTTCTTTACTCAGAACATTTCCATCTCTTATGTCATCAATGTTGTGAGAATTACACCACCTCTTAAGAATTTGTGATACAGTGATGCTTCTCACCATCACCATTCTTTTCTTGGTCCCCGTGTTGAGTAAACTCTGTTGTGCAAATTTAATATCTCTAGCAACCCTACTGCTTCAGAGTTATTGGACAATAATTCTAGTTTAGTGTGTTGGTTGCTAAGTCACCATCTTAACATTGTTCGTGCGACCCAGCCCATATTTCGGGCGCACCTTTCAACCAATGTTTAATTGTGTATGCTTTCCTCGAGCATACATCATTATATCCTTTGTTCTGACAAATACTATATCCTTGTTCACATACTTGTGTAAATACATCTTTTTGGAAACCTTGATGAATTGTCGCTGAGTTCATCAGCTACCACCTTATCCCTTCATTGGTTTAATGATGAGTTTCCATAGTAGATTTCCCGAGAATCTTACAATGTCGTCTTGTCAATTTGTTTTGCACCTTTCCTTCTCAGGCATCCTGAGTCCGAGGTATTCCAACACCGATCAGATCTGAATCTCGGTCAGATATGATGGTTGGAACATTTTTCCAAGAGTCATAACATTGGTCCTTATATATCGGTAAGGTGATGTCATGCCTAGCACACCTGGCCCGAGGCTCTATTGTTATAGTTTCCTTCTCAGCCAGGTTAAACACTCTTCCATGAGGAGATTGTAAGACTTATTCTACCAGTTGTTCCTGATGAATCCTTCGTGTATCCAAAGACTGACCTTTGCTTGAAGACCATGTCAATGCTATCTCGAGGCATGTATGTGCTACTCCGATCATCAATAAGAGCATTTGGAGCACAATGTTAAATTCTCTTTATCAATTATCCAAACACCGTTGTATGGATAATGTCATGAAAATTTCTCTCCCCTCACCTAGAGGCTTTTCTACTTAAAATCATGTCATGGTTATCATGCTTTGCTTGTCCCTGGGAAGGATATACCCCTGAAATATCTGATAATCATATTTTCCTTTCCATTACTTGGTTTACCCTTTCTGGTGATCATTATGGTCTAAGCAGTATTAATTCCCTGCTTATGTAGACCCCTCGTGTACAATTCTGTTAGTAAGACCCTGTTACTTTTGTTGATGACATTCCGGTAGCCACCGATGGACGAGAACTTTGCCTATTGGTCCGCCTCGTTCAACGAGCAGGAAAATGGTTCTCTTCGTCCCTCGCCCTTGGTACTGATGTTGATGCCAACATAACTGACAGCCTATCCTCTGACCTGCCTTGCTTACATTATCATGCAAGACGTCGTCGCCCTTCCTACTCTTAACCCTCATGATGGGCCCATAACCCACAGTTCCACAGGATCGAAACCTGACTCCCAGGTACACCCCTGTTCCCAAGGTTGTTCCTCGCGCGTGGCCTCGTATGTAATTCACGAGCCACCTTCTGGTCTGATATCGGACACAATACTTATTCCCGTTGTTTTGATCCTTTCACGGCCTATAACAGGCATCGAATGATTGCCTGCCTGCTCGAAACTTCCCAGGTTACCTCCTTACTTTGCTCTCGATAATTTCTTAAGATTCGATTCGAGAGTTACTTTCCGCCATCTTTCTCGATGTTGTTGACCCGATAGTCAACCTTGCTGACGTCCGTTCTCCCAGAATGCCCACCCCTTAATCTTTCGTAAGTACGATGGAGTTCCTGAAGAAAGGATGCCGACGTCACCATGATGACCTGAAACAGAGAAATAAAGACATCCAAATGATGGATCGGCCACTTCGAGAGGAGCAACCAAGACTGAGAAGATTCGTTAGAATTTCGTAACCAAACCTTTCCCCCTTAGACCCCCTCTTAAATCTCGGGACGAGATTTCTTGTAGTGGAGGAGATTTGTGACGCCCGGATAATCATGCTACAGTAATCCCACGCTAATCATGCCACGTCACCTCGGTTACTGTTGTAAACCTAGCGATGATTCAATCCCGTTCGAATTCAAAATTCAAAATCAAAGCAAACAATAAAAGTTTTTCAAAATTTAAAACAAAAGTGTTTGGGAGATGCCATATTTTACCTAAGTCAATATGGTGTAATAAACACAATTTTATAAAATGCCTAAGTATTTTAAAATAAATAAAAACTAAAAGGAAAGTAAATAAAACAAAAAAACTAACAAAAAAAAGAGGGAACCCCCCTCCCACGGCCTACTGGCCCAGTTGGCCGGCCCATTCGGGCGCAGGCCTAACCGGCCACCCCCCTCCCCTTATCCATTCCCCCCCCCCCGAAACCCTAACCACCCCGTCACCCATTCCCCCCCCCCACGACGCCACTCCCTCTCCCCCCTCTCCTCTCGATCCCATCTGGATCGGGGAGAGGCCCGACCCCGTCGCCCGTCCCCGCACGCCTCCTTCCCCCACGCTCGTCCCCTGCGCGCCCATGGCCGCAGCCGCCTTGCGTTGTCCCCTGGCGCCCCCTACTCGCGATGCTCCCCGTGCCGCGCCCGACCCGCCGTACGCCGCCGCCTCGTCCTCGATTCACCGCCGCTCGGAGCTCCACGGATGTCGCCCGGAGCCCGCGCAGCCGCCCGAGGACCTCGCCGGACCTCCTCGCCGGCATGCCTCCTCCACGACGTGTCGACCCTGTCGACCTCCCCGAGCTCCGCCGCGCCCGCTGCCTTAGACCCTGCGCCCCAACGTGAGCTCCCTCCCTCTCCCCCCCTCTGCTTCCGTCGCCGGATCCGAGCGCGCCCGTCGTTCGCGCCGTGCGTCCATGTGCGTCCCCTTCCCTAGCTGTGCCCTGGCCTCGTCCGCCCGCAGCCGTGGCCCTGGCCGCGACCAGCTGCGCGTCAGCCGTCCCCTGGCCGCGTCCGGCCACGCGTGCGTGCGCCCGCTGCGCCCTGGACGTGCGCCTGTGCCTCCCACTGCTCTCGCGCTCCCCCTGCTGCTGCTCGCTCCGGCCACCACTAGCCGCGCCCCAACTGCCCCTCCGCCGCCCCGCGCCATCCCGCTGCTCCCTCGCTCGCGTCGACGTCCCGCTCGCACACGCGCGCCCCGCTTCGTGCCTCGCCCACCGCGGCCGCCCTGGCCACCGGCCTCCCCACTCGCCGCCGCCCCTCGCCTCCGTCGTGGTGCCCCGGCGCCTACGCTGGCCTGGGTGGGCGCCCAAACGTCTTGGCGCCCCGCGCCCGTTTGGCCCTATGGGCCACTGCCGGGTGGGGCCCCCACCCACGCCCCAGAAAAAAAGAGATTTAATAAAAAACTATAATAGATAAATGAATAATTAAAAACAATTAAAATATTAATTAATTAATTAATTAATTGATTGATTAACTTAATTAATCTTAGTTAGGTTGACCTAATTACTAATGAACTAATTAACCTGTTTAATTAGTCTAAGTCAATGACAGTGGGGCCCACCCCTAATTCACTGTGATTAGGTTAATTAAGATGATTAATTAAAATGTGTCCCTCACCAGTGGGACCCACTGGTCAGGTTGACGAGTCAACTCCGTTGTCTGCTGATGTCAGCATGACATCATGCTGATGTCATTAATTCATTTTCGAATTTAATTAAATTAATTAAATAAATTCTAAAAATGATTTAAAACTTTAGAAAATCATATCTTTTAATCCGTAACTCAGATTAAAATATTTTCAACATGAAAGTTGCTCAGAACGACGAGACGATCCCGGATACGCAGCCCGTTCATCCGCCACACATTCCTAACATAACAAACTCGCAACTTTCCCCCTCCGGCTCCTCTGCTCGAAAACACAAAACACCGGGAAAACTTTCCCGGATGTTTCCCCCCTTCACCGGTACCGTCCCATACCGCATTAGGGCACCTCTAACGCCGTTACTTGTCATGTCATGCATCACTATGCATCCGCTTGCTTAAATATTTATTGTTTCTCCCCCCTCTTCTCTCGATAGACACCGAGACCGACGCTGCTGCTGCCCCGTTCGACTACGGAGTTGACGATCCCTCTCTCTTGCCAGAGCAACCAGGCAAGCCCCCCCCCCCTTGATCACCAGATATCGCCTACTCTCCTCTATACTGCTTGCATTAGAGTAGTGTAGCATGTTACTGCTTTCGTTATTCCTATCCTGATGCATAGTCTGCCTTTGATACTACTGTTGATACCTTTACCTGCAATCCTACTTGCTTAGCTTAGGATGCTAGATTACCATCAGTGGCCCTACATTCTTGTCCGTCTGCTGTGCTATACTATCGGGCCGTGGTCACTCAGGAGGTGATCACGGGTATATACTATATAATACATATGATGAACAAAGACGGGTCGGCTCGTAGGAGTACCCGCGAGTGATTCACGGATTGGGGGCTGAAAGGACCTTTGCCCCGACGGCCCTCTGTGTGGATCTTTGTGGCGGAGCGGCAGGGCAGTTCGGGGCTACCTGGGTGAGAGGTGAGCCTGGCCCTGTCGGCGTTCGCGGATACTTAACACGCTTAACGAGATCTGGGTATTTGATCTGAGTCTGGCTACTGGCCTATACGCACTAACCAACTACGCGGGAAAGATATGGGCACTCGGCGTCGTGGTATCAGCCGAAGCACTTCTTGACGTCAGCGACTGAGTGGCGCGCGCCGGATTGGACTGGAACGCCACTAGGCTAGGTCTGCTTCCGGCCGCGTTCGCAACGTGCAGGTGTGCTCAGGGCGATGGGCCCAGACCCCTGCGCGCTTAGGTTTAGACCGGCGTGCTGACCGCTCTGTTGTGCCTAGGTGGGGCTGCGACGTGTTGATCTTCCGAGGCCGGGCATGACCCAGGAAAGTGTGTCTGGCCAAATGGGATCAAGCGTGTTGGGTTATGTGGTGCACCCCTGCAGGGAAGTTAATCTATTCGAATAGCCATGATCTTCGGTAACAGGACGACTTGGAGTTGTACCTTGACCTTATGACAACTAGAACCGGATACTTAATAAAACACACCCTTCCAAGTGCCAGATACAACCCGGTGATCGCTCTCTAACAGGGCATCGAGGAGGGGATCGCCGGGTAGGATTATGCTATGCGATGCTACTTGGAGGACTTCAGTCTACTCTCTTCTACCTGCTGCAAGACGGAGGCGACCAGAAGCGTAGTCTTCGATAAGACTAGCTATCCCCCCCTTATTCTGGCATTCTGCAGTTCAGTCCACTGATATGGCCCTTTACACATATATCCATGCATATGTAGTGTAGCTCCTTGCTTGCGAGTACTTTGGATGAGTACTCACGGTTGCTTTTCTCCCCCTTTTCCCCCCTTCCCCTTCTACCCGGTTGCCGCAACCAGATGCTGGAGCCCAGGATCCAGACGCCACCGCCGACGATGACTCCTACTACACTGGAGGTGCCTACTACTACGTGCAGCCCGCTGACGACGACCAGGAGTAGTTAGGAGGATCCCAGGCAGGAGGCCTGCGCCTCTTTCGATCTATATCCCAGTTTGTGCTAGCCTTCTTAAGGCAACTTGTTTAACTTATGTCTGTACTCAAATATTGTTGCTTCCGCTGACTCGTCTATGATCGAGCACTTGTATTCGAGCCCTCGAGGCCCCTGGCTTGTATTATGATGCTTGTATGACTTATTTTATTTGTAGAGTTGTGTTGTGATATCTTCCCGTGAGTCCCTGATCTTGATCGTACACATTTGCGTGCATGATTAGTGTACGATTGAATCGGGGGCGTCACAAGTTGGTATCAGAGCCGACTGCCTGTAGGAATCCCCCTTCCACACTCTTGGCCGAAGTCGAGTCTAGACATTGCAAAACTTTTACTGACATGGCTGTGTGTCTTACGGGCACACGTCGCCATTGGGTGGTAGTAGGATATTTTATTCCTCAACCTATACTCTGGGACTCTGACATCTCTTACTAACTCTGACTCTAGGCTCTCGAAAATACTTTCTCCCGGAGAGCCCCTTCAGTCCGGATGATCGCCGGCTGCACCAGAAGATTTCGAAGATACTCTTCTATATTCTCTCGAGACCTCGAGCCCGTTGCTTTTGCAATTCCCTTCCACCGAAATATCCCTGTGGATAAATGCTTACACCTGTTGGTCTTGTTATTACAAGATGCCCTGAACTGCTCTCCGTTGTTCCGAGAATCCTTTGAGCTTACTGCCCTGAAGTTCTTGCCTAATGAATACCCCCTTCGGATAATTCCTCGCACTTATCGACTATCCGCTCATCCTAGTTGATTCATGTATTTCACCAAAGCCTTCGAAATACTATTTGATCTAGCGAAAATCCTCAACAGCCTGTTGTTCTCAAAATTCTTACTTACTTGCATTATGGTTAATCCCATAAGTATAATAATCTTATTTGCATCCTTTGTCACTATTATTTTTGAGTCCATTGATTCAATATGTGTGCGAATGCACGCAATCATCAGTTGATCCTTATAAATTATCTTCCGGCTCAGACGTCTTTCGAACATGAGCTGGTTCTCGGCCAATCAGATTGCCATCGATCTTACCCCTAAGTCTAGTCGACTTATCCATCCTGGATCAGAGCATTTGCTCCTGATCCCTTGATTTGAAAATCATAATTCCTTTGCTATTTAGATGTTGAATTATTCAGATGTTCTATAAATCGATGCATTTGCATTCTTTCTTCCTCTGATTGGGTATCGATACTCACATCAGCTCCATTGTGGATCACCATATCCACTGTTGGATTATTATCTGACAGTCTCCTTCATAATTAATCACCTTGTGAGTTCTTTCTCCGATACATAATGCCTTTGTAAATTGTATCATCTCCTTTTGCCAACCATGCTCTGCTTTCGGGCTGGTGATATTTACTCTTGAAGCTTGTGGTATATGTTCATAAGAAGCCCCGATGGGTTGAACCAATGCCTTCCCTAATCTGTGCAAACTCGAAAGATTTCACAGGTCCTACTTATCTGGTATTGCACCAGGTAAAACTTTCAACAACTAATGCCATTTCGAGAAGAAACGAGAAGTTAATGAAAGGTTATGCATTGGAGAAGTGGGAGTCGACCTTGAACTTTGTGTTCATGCCCATGGACACGAGGTAGAACTTATCATGGAAGCTGCTCGTAAAAATAATTACCCCCTTGATAGAAGTTCATCTTGTACTCGTGGTTCGATCATTTATGATTGTGGTTCCGACCATAATTTCTTTTGATTCCACTTCTCAGACAAGTTAAAGCGCTTGTCTTCTATATATCAATACACCCCACTTCAACATTTCATTTGATATGCCTTCGAGTATTACCCCACTGGTATCTCGAGGATATCATGCCATTGCACTACATCTTATGAATTTGTGCTGGAATAATACCTTTCCCTATTAGAGTCACTCCACGAGTTCTGGGTTGTCGTCAACCGAGAACATCGATAAGTGAATTGATTCCGCACTCTGATTAGTAACTCTAAGTAATTCTGGTTGCTTACGAGTTTAATAACCCTTCAAGTCATTTCCAAGCCTGATCGGCTATATCATTATCGTGCAACTTTTTAACTGTGCTACCTGGTCCTTCCTCTCGGAGCATAACTTTTCGACGATGAGCTAAGCTTACGTCGATCCTCCTCGTCCTATCATTTCGCCTTGAACGACAAGCTTGATTTCGAGTTTGTGTCCTACCCATGGTTCTAATAACCTTCCGCTTCATCATTCCTTTGACTTGACGTCATCGCAGATTGATTACATCTTCATGAAATCTCTCGACAAATATGTCGTGATCATCATCAACCTTATGAGCCCTTCCAGGATATCAATTGAGTTCATGATGAGAAATACCATCCTTGCCCTCGATGATCTGTGTTATCATCGACCACTTTATTGCCTTCCCACCAACACAAGCTTGTTCGTGTTTGGTGTTATACCTTGAGTTCCCTGCCATCCAGCAATTGTTTTTCTTTACTCAGAACATTTCCATCTCTTATGTCATCAATGTTGTGAGAATTACACCACCTCTTAAGAATTTGTGATACAGTGATGCTTCTCACCATCACCATTCTTTTCTTGGTCCCCGTGTTGAGTAAACTCTGTTGTGCAAATTTAATATCTCTAGCAACCCTACTGCTTCAGAGTTATTGGACAATAATTCTAGTTTAGTGTGTTGGTTGCTAAGTCACCATCTTAACATTGTTCGTGCGACCCAGCCCATATTTCGGGCGCACCTTTCAACCAATGTTTAATTGTGTATGCTTTCCTCGAGCATACATCATTATATCCTTTGTTCTGACAAATGCTATATCCTTGTTCACATACTTGTGTAAATACATCTTTTTGGAAACCTTGATGAATTGTCGCTGAGTTCATCAGCTACCACCTTATCCCTTCATTGGTTTAATGATGAGTTTCCATAGTAGATTTCCCGAGAATCTTACAATGTCGTCTTGTCAATTTGTTTTGCACCTTTCCTTCTCAGGCATCCTGAGTCCGAGGTATTCCAACACCGATCAGATCTGAATCTCGGTCAGATATGATGGTTGGAACATTTTTCCAAGAGTCATAACATTGGTCCTTATATATCGGTAAGGTGATGTCATGCCTAGCACACCTGGCCCGAGGCTCTATTGTTATAGTTTCCTTCTCAGCCAGGTTAAACACTCTTCCATGAGGAGATTGTAAGACTTATTCTACCAGTTGTTCCTGATGAATCCTTCGTGTATCCAAAGACTGACCTTTGCTTGAAGACCATGTCAATGCTATCTCGAGGCATGTATGTGCTACTCCGATCATCAATAAGAGCATTTGGAGCACAATGTTAAATTCTCTTTATCAATTATCCAAACACCGTTGTATGGATAATGTCATGAAAATTTCTCTCCCCTCACCTAGAGGCTTTTCTACTTAAAATCATGTCATGGTTATCATGCTTTGCTTGTCCCTGGGAAGGATATACCCCTGAAATATCTGATAATCATATTTTCCTTTCCATTACTTGGTTTACCCTTTCTGGTGATCATTATGGTCTAAGCAGTATTAATTCCCTGCTTATGTAGACCCCTCGTGTACAATTCTGTTAGTAAGACCCTGTTACTTTTGTTGATGACATTCCGGTAGCCACCGATGGACGAGAACTTTGCCTATTGGTCCGCCTCGTTCAACGAGCAGGAAAATGGTTCTCTTCGTCCCTCGCCCTTGGTACTGATGTTGATGCCAACATAACTGACAGCCTATCCTCTGACCTGCCTTGCTTACATTATCATGCAAGACGTCGTCGCCCTTCCTACTCTTAACCCTCATGATGGGCCCATAACCCACAGTTCCACAGGATCGAAACCTGACTCCCAGGTACACCCCTGTTCCCAAGGTTGTTCCTCGCGCGTGGCCTCGTATGTAATTCACGAGCCACCTTCTGGTCTGATATCGGACACAATACTTATTCCCGTTGTTTTGATCCTTTCACGGCCTATAACAGGCATCGAATGATTGCCTGCCTGCTCGAAACTTCCCAGGTTACCTCCTTACTTTGCTCTCGATAATTTCTTAAGATTCGATTCGAGAGTTACTTTCCGCCATCTTTCTCGATGTTGTTGACCCGATAGTCAACCTTGCTGACGTCCGTTCTCCCAGAATGCCCACCCCTTAATCTTTCGTAAGTACGATGGAGTTCCTGAAGAAAGGATGCCGATGTCACCATGATGACCTGAAACAGAGAAATAAAGACATCCAAATGATGGATCGGCCACTTCGAGAGGAGCAACCAAGACTGAGAAGATTCGTTAGAATTTCGTAACCAAACCTTTCCCCCTTAGACCCCCTCTTAAATCTCGGGACGAGATTTCTTGTAGTGGAGGAGATTTGTGACGCCCGGATAATCATGCTACAGTAATCCCACGCTAATCATGCCACGTCACCTCGGTTACTGTTGTAAACCTAGCGATGATTCAATCCCGTTCGAATTCAAAATTCAAAATCAAAGCAAACAATAAAAGTTTTTCAAAATTTAAAACAAAAGTGTTTGGGAGATGCCATATTTTACCTAAGTCAATATGGTGTAATAAACACAATTTTATAAAATGCCTAAGTATTTTAAAATAAATAAAAACTAAAAGGAAAGTAAATAAAACAAAAAAAAGAGGGAACCCCCCTCCCACGGCCTACTGGCCCAGTTGGCCGGCCCATTCGGGCGCAGGCCTAACCGGCCACCCCCCTCCCCTTATCCATTCCCCCCCCCCCGAAACCCTAACCACCCCGTCACCCATTCCCCCCCCCCACGACGCCACTCCCTCTCCCCCCTCTCCTCTCGATGCCATCTGGATCGGGGAGAGGCCCGACCCCGTCGCCCGTCCCCGCACGCCTCCTTCCCCCACGCTCGTCCCCTGCGCGCCCATGGCCGCAGCCGCCTTGCGTTGTCCCCTGGCGCCCCCTACTCGCGATGCTCCCCGTGCCGCGCCCGACCCGCCGTACGCCGCCGCCTCGTCCTCGATTCACCGCCGCTCGGAGCTCCACGGATGTCGCCCGGAGCCCGCGCAGCCGCCCGAGGACCTCGCCGGACCTCCTCGCCGGCATGCCTCCTCCACGACGTGTCGACCCTGTCGACCTCCCCGAGCTCCGCCGCGCCCGCTGCCTTAGACCCTGCGCCCCAACGTGAGCTCCCTCCCTCTCCCCCCCTCTGCTTCCGTCGCCGGATCCGAGCGCGCCCGTCGTTCGCGCCGTGCGTCCATGTGCGTCCCCTTCCCTAGCTGTGCCCTGGCCTCGTCCGCCCGCAGCCGTGGCCCTGGCCGCGACCAGCTGCGCGTCAGCCGTCCCCTGGCCGCGTCCGGCCACGCGTGCGTGCGCCCGCTGCGCCCTGGACGTGCGCCTGTGCCTCCCACTGCTCTCGCGCTCCCCCTGCTGCTGCTCGCTCCGGCCACCACTAGCCGCGCCCCAACTGCCCCTCCGCCGCCCCGCGCCATCCCGCTGCTCCCTCGCTCGCGTCGACGTCCCGCTCGCACACGCGCGCCCCGCTTCGTGCCTCGCCCACCGCGGCCGCCCTGGCCACCGGCCTCCCCACTCGCCGCCGCCCCTCGCCTCCGTCGTGGTGCCCCGGCGCCTACGCTGGCCTGGGTGGGCGCCCAAACGTCTTGGCGCCCCGCGCCCGTTTGGCCCTATGGGCCACTGCCGGGTGGGGCCCCCACCCACGCCCCAGAAAAAAAGAGATTTAATAAAAAACTATAATAGATAAATGAATAATTAAAAACAATTAAAATATTAATTAATTAATTAATTAATTAATTGATTAACTTAATTAATCTTAGTTAGGTTGACCTAATTACTAATGAACTAATTAACCTGTTTAATTAGTCTAAGTCAATGACAGTGGGGCCCACCCCTAATTCACTCTGATTAGGTTAATTAAGATGATTAATTAAAATGTGTCCCTCACCAGTGGGACCCACTGGTCAGGTTGACCGGTCAACTCCGTTGTCTGCTGATGTCAGCATGACATCGTGCTGATGTCATTAATTCATTTTCGAATTTAATTAAATTAATTAAATAAATTCTAAAAATGATTTAAAACTTTAGAAAATCATATCTTTTAATCCGTAACTCAGATTAAAATATTTTCAACATGAAAGTTGCTCAGAACGACGAGACGATCCCGGTTTCGCAGCCCGTTCGTCTGCCACACATTCCTAACATAACAAACTCGCAACTTTCCCCCTCCGGCTCCTCTGCTCGAAAACACAAAACACCGGGAAAACTTTCCCGGATGTTTCCCCCCTTCACCGGTAGCGTCCCATACCGCGTTAGGGCACCTCTAACGCCGTTACTTGTCATGTCATGCATCACTATGCATCTGCTTGCTTAAATATTTATTGTTTCTCCCCCCTCTTCTCTCGATAGACACCGAGACCGACGTTGCTGCTGCCCCGTTCGACTACGGAGTTGACGATCCCTCTCTCTTGCCAGAGCAACCAGGCAAGCCCCCCCCCCTTGATCACCAGATATCGCCTACTCTCCTCTATACTGCTTGCATTAGAGTAGTGTAGCATGTTACTGCTTTCGTTATTCCTATCCTGATGCATAGTCTGCCTTTGATACTACTGTTGATACCTTTACCTGCAATCCTACTTGCTTAGCTTAGGATGCTAGATTACCATCAGTGGCCCTACATTCTTGTCCGTCTGCTGTGCTATACTATCGGGCCGTGGTCACTCACGAGGTGATCACGGGTATATACTATATACATGATACATGTGATGAACAAAGACGGGTCGACTCGTAGGAGTACCCGTGAGTGATTCACGGATTGGGGGCTGAAAGGACCTTTGTCCCGACGGCCCTCTGTGTGGATCTTTGTGGCGGAGCGGCAGGGCAGTTCGGGCCTACCTGGGTGAGAGGTGAGCCTGGCCCTGTCGGCGTTCGCGGATACTTAACACGCTTAACGAGATCTGGGTATTTGATCTGAGTCTGGCTACTGGCCTATACGCACTAACCAACTACGCGGGAAAGATATGGGCACTCGGCGTCGTGGTATCAGCCGAAGCACTTCTTGACGTCAGCGACTGAGTGGCGCGCGCCGGATTGGACTGGAACGCCACTAGGCTAGGTCTGCTTCCGGCCGCGTTCGCAACGTGCAGGTGTGCTCAGGGCGATGGGCCCAGACCCCTGCGCGCTTAGGTTTAGACCGGCGTGTTGACCGCTCTGTTGTGCCTAGGTGGGGCTGCGACGTGTTGATCTTCCGAGGCCGGGCATGACCCAGGAAAGTGTGTCCGGCCAAATGGGATCAAGCGTGTTGGGTTATGTGGTGCACCCCTGCAGGGAAGTTAATCTATTCGAATAGCCGTGATCTTCGGTAACAGGACGGCTTGGAGTTGTACCTTGACCTTATGACAACTAGAACCGGATACTTAATAAAACACACCCTTCCAAGTGCCAGATACAACCCGGTGATCGCTCTCTAACAGGGCATCGAGGGGGGGATCGCCGGGTAGGATTATGCTATGCGATGCTACTTGGAGGACTTCAGTCTACTCTCTTCTACCTGCTGCAAGACGGAGGCGACCAGAAGCGTAGTCTTCGATAAGACTAGCTATCCCCCCCTTATTCTGGCATTCTGCAGTTCAGTCCACTGATATGGCCCTTTACACATATATCCAAGCATATGTAGTGTAGCTCCTTGCTTGCGAGTACTTTGGATGAGTACTCATGGTTGCTTTTCTCCCCCTTTCCCCCCTTCCCCTTCTACCCGGTTGCCGCAACCAGATGCTGGAGCCCAGGATCTAGACGCCACCGCCGACGACGACTCCTACTACACTGGAGGTGCCTACTACTACGTGCAGCCCGCTGACGACGACCAGGAGTAGTTAGGAGGATCCCAGGCAGGAGGCCTGCGCCTCTTTCGATCTGTATCCCAGTTTGTGCTAGCCTTCTTAAGGCAACTTGTTTAACTTATGTCTGTACTCAGATATTGTTGCTTCCGCTGACTCGTCTATGATCGAGCACTTGTATTCGAGCCCTCGAGGCCCCTGGCTTGTATTATGATGCTTGTATGACTTATTTTATTTGTAGAGTTGTGTTGTGATATCTTCCCGTGAGTCCCTGATCTTGATCGTACACATTTGCGTGCATGATTAGTGTACGATTGAATCAGGGGCGTCACATCGCACGACTTAATCAACTATGCTAGAGCCCATAATGGCTTGTGGCTGCACATGGAAGTTTCTAGTTTGAATAATCTCATGATCCCTTTGAGCCTGGGTGGCGGTCCATAAAAAAACAGGCAATCCTGGAGTACCCAGGTACCTAGACAGGCAATCCTGGAATACCCAGGTACCTCAATCCACCCAGATGTGTGTTTAAGTTGCCACCTTAAATAAACCATTAATTAACAATCTCACATCTGTCATGGATACTCTCAAAACCCAATCCACGTCTACGAGCATAGCATGGCAATATAAGCAACGCGTAGAAGTAACTCCCAAGGGTTTGATATAACAGGTAATAGGTACTACCTCAACTACTTCCCATCCCACAATTTAATTAGATCCTAATCATGCAATGTTTGAGGATTGATCTAATGCAATAAAATTGGGTATGAAAAGGGTTATGATCAAAGTGTGAACTTGCCTGCAATGTTGATGAAGATGATTCGCACTCATAACTCTTGATAGTTCTACTCGTCTCACTCCGATCAATCTATCGTAAGCAAGCAATAGTAACCACACATAAGCACTCACTCAAAAGATCAGAAAGAACGAAGAAGACTATTCAAAAAACATCAAAACCAAGCAAATAACTCTTGCAACATAAATCAATTTCTAACAGTACCAAAATTATGTGAATTTGGCCTTATAAGAAAGTTTAGGTCAAGAGCTTCGATTTGCAAAAAGAATCAACTAAATCGGAGTTACGAAACTCAAGTTATGATCAAACGAAGTTCACATTCAAATCTGATCTAATTCAAATTTTAAACTTTCAAAAACATGTTTGAGTTGGATTACTGGATAGAGGAGATCGTAACGAAGAAGTCGGCGTTGGTTTCGTCTAATTTGGATGAACAAGTAAAAAGTTATGGCTATTTGAAAAATCAGGGCCAAACTGTTTTACGAAAGAAAAATAGCTACGGCTAACGTCTAATGTATAAATACGCAGACTAATTGATAATCTAATTATTCTATCGTATTAGTCTAGAAAATAAAAAACTACGGAGGTATAAAAAAGAAGAAAAAACAAAGAAATATACCTTTATAAGGCAGAGAAAAGATGACTTCGGAGAGAGAAGACAATTCTCAAAAGTCGCGCCGGAGAGGAGAAAAATATTTTTCTTTAAAGAATCTAGTCAAACCAAAATATTGATTTAAACCGAATCGGATGATTTTTGGAGTCTCTACGGGTCTATATTTATTGGTGGAAAAAAGGCTTAGGGGTCAAAAGCTAGGCAATGTGGAACTAAACGTAATTAAATGAAACACAGGAGAAAAAGACGCCTCGCACGGGCCTAAAGGCCTTCGGCCGGCTGCGCGCGCGTACGCTGCGGTTGCAGTTTTTTCTTTTTTTTTGGTCAACGGAAAAAAAATCATTTGGGAAAAAATCCTGAGGAAAGAATATGGCCTGGCCCATATTGGAAAAATAATGATGGGGCGCTCGCTGTTACTATCATGCGCACGTGGGCGACAAATAACTATGGGCCGCATGTAAAGTTTTTTTAAATAGAATCAGAAAGGAAAACTGAATAACGAAAATAAAATAAACATTTTATATAGGCATATTATATATCAAAATTTTCAGAAAAAGATTTTCTACGACATGAACATTTTTGTAGAGTCAACTAATATCCACACAAATACAAATAAAGCAAAGAGTGCTAGTGCTCTAATAAAATCCAGTAAAAATCACTTTAAAAATACCAAAATGATTTCAAATTTATTTCTCTCCAATTTTCTGATGTAGGGAATCATGTTACCCTATTTTCCATGTATTTTATTTTTGGAGAAAAATAATTTGAATAAAACTCAAATAACCCAAATTGAAAAATAATTTCAAATGGATTTTAAATTTGAGTTTCTTTGAAACTCCCAACTCATATTTCATATAATTTGAAGAAGTCATTTTATCTTCTCTCGTGAAAATCATCGAGTTGCATAAAGTTTCAGAATTGGAAATATTTCAAAGTGCAATTCAAATACTTTCAACACACCTTTTCATTTAAATAAATGGAAGAAGTCATGTCATCTTCTCTCCAGGGTTTTGTGGTGAAAAGAATTTGAATACACGGAGATCATAAAATGCAAAATGAAAGTTTGGGAAAGTCCTTTTATTCCCTCTCATTTAACTTTCAAAAAGTTACGAATTCACTCAATTTCACACAATCAATCAAACAATCAATCAAATCTATATATTTATTATAACATTTCAAAATTTAGAATTTTGGGATGTTACAAAGAATGCTTGCCTCATATTGAATTTGCTTATAATCGTTAGTTGCATTATACTACTAAGATGTGCCCTTTTGAACTTGTGTATGGTTTCCTACCTCGTGCACCCATTGATTTGTTGCCTTTTCCATCTTCGGAGAAGGTTAATTTTGATGCTAAAGAACGTGCTGAATTGATTTTAAAAATGCATGAGTCAACTAAGGAAAACATTGAGCGTATGAAAGCTAAATATAAAATTGCTGGAGATAAGGGTAGAAAACATGTTGTCTTTGCACCTGGAGATCTTGTTTCGTTACATTTGCGTAAGGAAAGGTTTCCTAATTTGCGCAAATCAAAGTTAATGCCACGTGCTGATGGTCCATTTAAGGTGTTAGAGAAAATAAATGATAATGCACATAAACTTGAGCTGCCTCCGGATTTTGGGGTTAGTTCCACTTTTAACATTGCATATTTGAAGCCTTATTTGGGTGAGGAAGATGAGCTTCCGTTGAGGATGACTTCATTTCAAGAAGGGGAGGATGATGAGGACATCAATACCATTGTTACACCCACAGCCTCTGCTGCTATACATACTGGACCAATTACTAGAGCTCGCGCACGCCAATCGAATTATCAGGTACTTTCGTTTCTTGGTAACGATTCTAATGTTCATGAGAATATGATGCTGCCTAAATTGGATACATTTGTTTTGCTTACAAATGAAGGGCCTACCATGGACAAGAAAGATGAACCTTGGAGCAAGTTCAAGCATGGAGATGTTGGCATGCGCAAGGGGAACAAGAACGGAGTTACAAGTGATGATTCCAGGACTTTGAAGACACCATAATGAGTGCATGAAGCCTTGGACGAAATATACAAGATGCCACTTCATAATATTCGTCCATAGGCTATTCTAGGTGCTGCGTCACCTTATTATTGGGCCAGGCCCATGTAATTTTGAAATACTTAAGTATAGGCTGTTTTTAGAGTCCATATGTGTGGGGAAACAAGAATTAGGGTTGGTTTCGGACCCCTCCCTCAAGGGCCACGAAATTCCCTCATCTTCCTCCATATATACAGCCCTTAGGGCGTCGTTTAGACTTTGGGTTTTGTTTAGATTAAAGTTCGCCATAGCCGCAACTTCACGTACTTCGTTTGTGTTCAACGACCAAACAAAGGCGTCACAGAACCCCACCTTGATCAATAAAGCTTTCCTCTTATATTCGCAATATCCAGATTACAATCTTAGCTTCTTGCTTGTTCTTCGTTTGCCTGCACGAAACAGACCTTCGTGGTCAGGTTGATCGTGCTCCGGCGTGGTCAATAACCTCTCGGAGTTGGTTTAGCGATTGCTAAGGCGCGACGTCCTCGCACTTTCATAGTCGGATCGTCAAAGTCGACTTCGTCCTAAACGATATCCACCATCTCATCGAAAGACGGGACACCTTCGCCTCTATCAGTCTCATCATGTAAGCAACACAAGTAGTATGATCCGCAATATCCATGCTCAAGAAAGATGTCACCTTGAAGGCGTGTCCTTGTGCGTCCTTCACAATGCCGAAGCACAAGCAAGTGCGATGTAGAATCGTCGTGGTAGAAGGTGGTTCGCTCTCAAGAGCTCGAATGGTCAACTCATGTGACGTGGAAGTCGACACAAAGTCCAAGTATCCTACACATGCCAAAACAAAGAATGTATGCGCATGGTAGATAAACACATCATCCATCATGATGGTTCTCTTCTTTTGTACATAACCATTAGAAGCACAAGTGCATGAATAATATGATGCAACAATGGCTATATTCATGGCACGGGGTATATGGTGCAAAGAGGTAAGACAAGCATGCTTCACAAGGAATATGTCAAAATCTCCAATTATATGTGAGAATGCTATGGGGGCAAACTCATTATCAAGACTGAGGGCATTGTTGCACTCAATACATGTCAAATCATCTAGAATGAGAGAGGCAACACATGGAGATAAATGACAAGAAGCAATAACAATCATGTGCAAAGCATGGAAATGGTTGTCATCAACCGCATGAAGTAAGCAAGTATGAGTCATCGGTGATGCAACAAAGCAAGCAATCATAGTAATCAAGTCGTGCAAACTGGTGGAGCAAAGATGCAACACACTAAGGAAATCATGGCAATCATGTCATGTGAGCAAAGAATAGACATGGGCAATGTACATGACATATCGCAAGCACGAACACAAATCAAGATCATAGTATCATCATAGGCATGGGGCACAAAGCAATCATGGCAATAACAAACGATATCTCCACCACGCTTGCAAATACACATACAAGTACTAGAATCAATCATCATGTGTAATGCAAAGCATGGGCCACAAATGCATGGCAAAGGCATAGGAATGGGCATATCATGCAAAGTGAACATGGCAAGATGGGCAAAGGATATATAATGGTCAACATCCCATAACCATGTGAGGGTCATGTAGAAGAAATGCGCGAAGTTTTTGCGCAAAGTGAGCGGTGGGATAGGCAATCCATGGTATCTCAAGTCATCATTGCTCTCTAGAGCTCGTTTTGTCAACTCATGGGATTGTGAGGTTGACAAGTATTCATGGGGACCTACACAAACGAAAGAAATTGTGTGTGTGGTAAATGTACACATCATCCATCATGATGTGTATGTGCACGTGTGAGTTAGCACAAGATAAGCATCGCTCAAAGAAATTTGATGCATGGTACAAGGACATGTCATCCATCATGAAAGAATAGTTATTGTGTATGACACGATGGGGATGCAAATTTAGCATAGAAGTATATGGCACATCAATAGCATGTTTATTCATGGGAAGCATATTGTGCACAGAAGTATTGGGATCATGCAATGGATAGGATGAATCAAAATCTCTTGAAATGTATGAGGAAACTATGGGGGTCTCCTCATGAGCAATATTGGAAACATCATATGGAGAAAATGGACAACATCCAAAACAATACATATCCGAAGATAGGTGGTCATGGCATGGCATATGAGATAAATGATGCAAAGGAAGCATATCAATATCATCACAAGAAAAACAAATGCCAATAACCATGGGCTTATCATCTATGCCATATGTGCAAATTGGATTTATTTTAATGGCATATACATAGTCACTACGATGAGATTGCAAATATGACATATGATTGATCTCATTCATAGCATATGACAAGTCAAGCGGATTGTCAAACATGATGTGACCTAAAGAATTGTCACAAGAAATCCTATGCAACATGGCATCACAACTAGGCCACTCTACATGCTCATCATTATATTCATCATAAATTGGCAAGTCAAGACATGAGGAAGTCGCACTAGCATGAAGCATGGAAATAGGTTGATCAACATCATGCAAGCAATCAATGTCAAGAATGTCCACTAGTGGGACCAGAGCATCACCTTCACCTATGTTACCTTGTTCATTCCACTCTAGTGGGGCAGGTGAGGTGGGAAATACCAAATGGTGGTCATCTTCATCTTGATGGAACCATGTGGGGGGTGCATCATATTCCACCATGGCCATCGTCTTGTCCAAAGGTAGGTAGTAGTCATCGCGAATCGGCGCGTCATCATATATGGGACCTAGCACCAAATGAGAAGACACAATAAAGGTGATGAGGACATCAATACCATTGTTACACCCACAGCCCCTGCTGCTATACATACTGGACCAATTACTAGAGCTCGCGCACGCCAATTGAATTATCAGGTACTTTCGTTTCTTGGTAACGATTCCAATGTTGATGAGAATATGATGCTGCCTAAATTGGATACATTTGTTTTGCTTACAAATGAAGGGCCTACCATGGACAAGAAAGATGAACCTTGGAGCAAGTTCAAGCATGGAGATGTTGGCATGCGCAAGGGGAACAAGAACGGAGTTACAAGTGATGATTCCAGGACTTTGAAGCCACCATAATGAGTGCATGAAGCCTTGGACGAAATATACAAGATGCCACTTCATAATATTCGTCCATAGGCTATTCTAGGTGTTGCGTCACCTTATTATTGGGCCAGGCCCATGTAATTTCGAAATACTTAAGTATAGGCTGTTTTTAGAGTCCGTATGTGTGGGGAAACGAGATTTAGGGTTGGTTTCGGACCCCTCCCTCAAGGGCCACGAAATTCCCTCCTCTTCCTCCATATATACAGCCCTTAGGGCGTCGTTTAGACTTCGGGGTTTTTGTTTAGATTAAAGTTTGCCATAGCTGCAACTTCGCTTACTTCGTTTGTGTTCAACGACCAGACAAAGGCGTCACAGAATCCCACCTTGATCAATAAAGCTTTCCTCTTATATTCGCAATATCCAGATTGCAATCTTAGCTTCTTGCTTGTTCTTCGTTTGCCTGCAGGAAACAGACCTTCGTGGTCAGGTTGATCGTGCTCCGGCGTGGTCAATAACCTCTCGGGGTTGGTTTAGAGATTGCTAAGGCGCGACGTCCTCGCATGTTCGTAGTCGGATCGTCAAAGTCGACTTCGTCCTAAACGATATCCACCATCTCATCGAAAGACGGGACACCTTTGCCTCTACCAAGAGGTAGTGGTTAAGTCGTTAGAAATCATAGTGGCCTCACTCTCTCTATGTGGTGGTTCACTCACTCCCTCAAGGTAGGTGCACTCAAAGTCACATATGGTGGAGTCACTCATCTCACTCAAGTGGTGGGGGTTGTGGCTCTCCTCACATGGGAATTGGGGCAACTCATCACATATGGGGCTAGTGGTGAAGTCACTCTCACTCTCAATATGGTGGCACAAGTCACTCAAGTCATCATACGTCCCCGTGGTCGAAGGGAAAATCCCATGCTCAACCATCTTGTCATCATCGCCATGGATGAAGGCCGAAGATGGCACATCATCACTCTCGCCTCCTAAGATGGAAGCATCATCCTTGCTCGTCACCAAGTCGCTCGCCTCCAAAGCTTGGTCCTTGAAGGTCTCCGTAGTCGTACTCGTCGCCGCACCATCTTGAAAAAGAGTTGTGGAGGACTCGGCATCATCAATCCCACAAAGAGGGATGGCGGTGAAGTCAAACTTGGGAGCATTGTCTTGGAGCTCATCGGGCTTGGACATCTTGGTGGTACTAGCCTCATGCTCGTCGTCTTTGAGTTTGGTCTTCGAGAAGTGTGATTGGGGTGGAGAAGCCTTGGCCTTCATGAGTTCTTGTTCCGCCTTGAGAGCACCAAAGTAGTTGTCGTCGAGGGACTTGTAGTTCTTGAGAAAGATAGTCTTGGAGATGTCGTTGTTCAATCCCATCATGAAGTGGAACTTCATTGACATGGGGTCGTCCACGCCGGCTCGTCGCAAGGCAATCATCATCTCCTTGAAGTACGCTTTGATGGACTTGGATCCTTGGTTGGTGTTCTCCAATTGGCGTAGAAGTTGTTCCGTGTAGGTTGGAGGCACAAACTCTCGCCGCAAAGCTTTCTTCGTCTTGGGCCAACTCATGTCGTAGCTCTCCGAAGGTGTGTGAAACCACCATGTCGAGGCATAGTCGTGGAAGTTTCTTGTGACGCACTTCACTTGATCTTCGGGAGGAACTTGATGTAGCTTGAGGTAGTCATCCATCAAACGCTCCCACTCAAGATACTCCTCGGGTTCTAGAGTCCCATAGAAAGGAATCTCGTGGTCGGTGTCGAGGTCGTAGTAGCTTGTGGAAGTCGTGGACTTGAGCTTGGGGAGCTTCTCTTGAGCGTAGTCTTGAGGTGCTTGTTGGCGAAGATGTCGTATATCCGAAGGCGAAGATGCCTTGAAGTCGCTTGGCGAATATGCCAAGGGAGATGGTGAAGTCGTTGAGCGGTTGTTGGTGTTGAGCTCTTGACCTTCACGTTCTTGTTGGTGATGGTGTCGATGCCGATGTGATCTTGCCGGAGATGGTAGCTCGGAAGCATGTGCTCTTGAGCGTCTTCTCGAAGATGAGGAAGATCGCTTGTAGGACTTGATGAGGTCTTTGAGATCCTCCATTTGAGCGTTCATCTTGGCGTCGTTGGAGTTGTTCGTGGCATCGAACTCGTTGTTGTTGTTGTAGACCGAGGGTGAAATGCCTTGCCTATCCATCACAAGACTCGAGCAAATATGAGTGGGAGAAAGAGAAGAACTATACCAAATGTACCTTGACCGATGTTGAAGATGGATCAATGATCACTCAATGTGTAACAAGGAAATAGCACAATTGGTACCAATTCTTGTCGGTTTCTCACACCTACACAAATAAGGCTTATGGTGGAGCTTGGTGAGGATAGTGGCACAAAAATTTGATGCAAAATGTTAGCAAGAGTCAATAATGTTGAAAGAGATTCACAAATTCGCAAGTGAAACAAGTAGACCAATAGCAAAGAATAGCACACGGAAACACACACACGGATAGATAAATGGGGTCGTGCAACCAAGGAATGAGCACAAAATGTGGAGTCCACGGAAAATGCTCGTGTTGCACAAATCAAGAGAGACACTAGCACGATTGCTCTATAGGCGGATACGACACTTGTGCACAACCTATGATATGCAAAATGGATAAACTTCTATCCCAAGTATGCTATATATGTATGGTTCCCGGTGTTTCTCTCAAAATGATCCAAGATGATCGGATATGACAATCTTATATGCAATGTGGTATGATGCTATGGCACTTGCTTACAAGACCTTTGCTCTTCTCTTTTGCTTAAAAGCTTATTGTTTTTTTGTATATATGGCCACTTTGTGAAATGCACAAACCAAGATAGCAATTGTGTATATGCGGGAACAATCTTTGTGACACAAGAGATGATATGATACCAATATGATATGGTATGTATACAATGGGAGGTGTAGATCACTAATGTGCACAAGTAATGTTGCCGGCAATACTCAAATGGCTAGTCTCGATAGGCAAGTGACGCAAAATGGTCTAGGGGTTAACAATGCAATGTGCAAGGGAATATACAATGGAGGGATACCAAGATATCAAGATGATATGGAGTTTACCGTCCGAGGCGATGATGACTGGCGGTGTTCTTGATGGAGATACCAAGATGATGAAGACTCGTCCCTAACTAGCCGAAACACCTTAGGAAACGGAAAAACCGCGAACTCAAAATCTCAAACGTCAAATGTCAAAATGGTGGTAGCGGGAATGCGGTGGTGGTTTTGCGGAAGCTCAAAGGGATTGCATAAATGCAATGATGGGTTATGGAGTACGCAATGCGGAAGTCGAGGATAAGGTGGATGGACTATACACGGTGTCGGAGTTGGAAGCACGGTCCCTAAGTAGCTGAAACACCTTAGGAGACACAACTCACAACACAAACAAAAATTTGGTTAAGTTGGGTTGGTGGAAGTGTATGGTGGGCAAGCCTATGCGAAAGTTATGGTGGTGTTTGATGAAGAAGCAATCGTCCCTAAGTAGCCGAAACACCTTAGGAAACTCGAATCACAATTCAAACAACCTCAAATGCTATGGGGAACAAAATTGGTTAGGTTGCGGAAGTCGGTGGTGGTTTTGCGGGAGTTATGGTGGAATCCCTAGGCAAAGATGCCAAAGTTCCAAAAATGTGATGGATTCAAATGGTGATGGTAGTATTTTTATGGGATGGGGGATGCCAATAGCTTTAAAATGAGCTAAAGAACGTCAAAAAACGGACTCCGGATGAATTAGTTATGCACAAAATGGTGAAAGGGGAAAAGCTGAAATCCCAGGGGTCGGACATCCAGGGTCGGGGCCGTATATCCGGGACCTGATGTCCAGAAACTTGCGCGAAAATGCGTTTCAGGAGCCGGATGTCCGGGCTAATGGCCGGATTTACGGGATGGCCAGATGTCCGAGGGTCGGGCCGGATGTCCGGCATCCAAATCCGAGGATGAACTCGAGGAACTCGATTTGGGGGCAGAAATTGATGATTTCGGGGGCAAAATTGCGGAGATTTCGTGGATGGAAAATGGGGAAACTTGGGGGAATGGTAGATCCACTAGTAACAAAGCAAATCCATGGATCAAATCCAACAAAACATCATCAAACCAACAAATCACAAAAAAAATTGGGGGCTATTTTTGGTGGGGATTTTCGAATTTGGGACAAAATCAACAAAACTAGGCTAGAAAACACAACGGGGAGGTTCTGAAATCGTGATCAACGTGGCTCATGATACCAAGATGATGTAGGGTGGAACCCTAGATGGCCGATCTTTCACGAAAGGAGCGGATCCCTACGAAGAACGTGATGAACACGAGAGGAACACGAGAGAAATCACTCAACCAACAAGAATAGATCACACATGCGCTAGATCGATGAACACAAAGGTAAGATACAAGATCCAAAGTCAACAACGGATGATACAAACGTTAACCGGTTCTTCTCCGTGAGGAGGTCTTGATGGGGGCCACTGATAGAGGCAAAGGTGTCCCGATGTTTCGATGAGATAGCAATTGTTTTCTTGGGGAGTCGACTTTGACGATCCGACTACGAACGTGCGAGGACGTCGTGCCTTAGCAATCGCTAAACCAACTCCGAGAGGTTATTGACCACGCCGGAGTACGATCAACCTGACCATGAAGGTTTGTTTCCTGCAGGCAAACGAAGAACAAGCAAGAAACTAAGATTGCAATCTGGATAATGCGAATATAAGAGGAAAGCTTTATTGATCAAGGTGGGGTTCTGTGACGCCTTAGTCTGGTCGTTGAACTCAAACAAAGTACGCGAAGTTGCAGCTATGGCGAACTTTTAATCTAAACAAAACTCAAAGTCTAAACGGTGCCCTAAGGGCTGTATATATGGAGGAAGAGGGGGGAAATTTCATGTCCCTTGGGGAAGGGGTCCGAAACCAACCCTATCTCTTGTTTCCCCACACATACAGACTCTAAAAACAACCTATACTTATGTATTTCGAAATTACATGGGCCTGGCCCAATAATAAGGTGACGTAGCACCTAGGATAGCCTCTGGACGAAGTTTATGAAGTGGCATCTTGTATATTTCGTCCAAGGCTTCATGCACTCATTATGGTGGCTTCAAAGTCCTGAAAACATCACTTGACTTCGTTCTTGTTCCCCTTGCGCATGCAATCAACTCCATGCTTGTTCTGGATCCAATGTCCATCCCTCTTATCCATGCCAGACCCTTCATTTGTAAGCAAAACAAATGTTTCCAATTTAGGCAGCATCATATTCTCATGAACATTAGAATCGTTACCAAGAAACGAAAGTACCTGATAATTTAATTGGCGTGCGCGAGCTCTAGTAATTGGTCCAGTATATGTAGTAGTAGGGGATGTGGGTGTAACAATGGTATTGATGTCCTCATCAACCACCCAAGAGGAGGTCTTGAATCCAAGGTGATCTTCTTCGTAGAGGGGCCGCGGTCTCTCTCGTGGAGTAGATCCGTAATTGATGAGCAAAGCTCTATCTCACATATGAGCTAATCCTTTGCTAACCCTAACTAGGAGGATGGGGAGTAGTATATATAGTCTAAGCCACGAAGGGGTAAGTGGGAAAGAGAGATACATGGGCCTCTGGCCCGTGGCTGCGCGCAGGCAGGCGCCAGATGTCCGGGCTGGGGGCCGGATGTCTGGGGCTCGGGCCGGATGTCCGGGCTGAAGTGGCCAAACTTCGGGTGCGTTCTGTCGTCGATGCTGGATTTCCGGGGGAAGGGCCGGATGTCCGGGCTTTGGCGAGGCGCCGGATGTCCGGGGCTGGCACCGATGTCCGGCCGTTGATGCTGTTGGTCGTCTGATGGTGCAGCTCCTTGGCGGCTGCACAGGCGCCGGATGTCCGGCCTTTGGCCCGGATGTCCGGCCGCTGTAGCTTCAGCAGCTCCATCTTCTTCCTTTGTCGCTTCCAGGCTTCCCTCGCGGATGGTGTAGTTGTTCCTTGGCGCTCGCACTCCTCCTCGTCATCCGTAGTGTTCCGACAATACCTATGCATGCACACGAGTGGAGTGTCAAGTAGTATACCATCCTCGAAGGGGTCAAGTGAGCACGTGTAAAGGAGATGATTCACCTTTGTGTATGTGAAGTAGATGTCGCACGTGTCACTCGCCGAACGGACTCTTGACATGGTGATGTCCATAGGATGCTCCGCATCAAACACCCTTCCGTGAGCTCAGCTACGGACTGATATATGGACAATAACATATAGAAGAATGCACCATCCTTGCATTACAAACTAGAAAGACTACATGTTCAGTCATGACACAAGGAGGAGGCTCTTCGTCGCATCGAAACCCAAGAATTGATGCTTTACATGGCCAATCACCCATCTCGCTACCACCCTCACGTTTTCACCAGCGGATGCATTATTCTTGGAGCATAAAGTACATAACAGTTCATCCTCACTTCATTTATGCACGCGAAAAATTATAGGTCATTCCGAGTTGTGCAAGACCACTATTAGGGAAAAGCTTATACATAGATGCTTACTAGTAGCGCGGGTTCATACCCCTCGCTACTGCTAGTTACTAGTAGCGCGGATTTTTACCCCTCGCTACTACTAAATTGATAATAGTAGCGTGGGTTTTTAACCTTCGCTACTACTAAGTGGTCTCTGCTATGGCCCCCGAGACATGCCATAGTAGTAGCGAGGGTTATAAACCTGCGCTACTACTAAGTTAATAGTAGTAGCGCGGGTTTATACCCCACGCTACTACTAAATTGATAGCTATAGCGCGGTCAGACACCCCACGCTACTAGTGAGGGACCGCCGCAACACGCACCACCTGTCACATCCCACCTAGCTCATGCATTAGAGTGTGCATCATGTTTACTTTTGACAGAAATTTGAAATGGGGAAGGCAGAACCCCCAGCACCCCTCCTGAAATCAACTAGGGTTTGCTAAAAATATTTCCAATGAACCTGAAATGCCCTTCTAAAATGTTCACCCTCTTTGTCTTGGTTTAAAACCTCTGGCAAAAATGTGCATATTTTTCTAGGTCAACAGAAGGTCATTGAATTAATGCATTAGTATTTGAATTTGGGCATTTAAAATTTATAAAATATTTCAAATGCTCAAATATTTCCAAACCAAAATGTTCCTTGCTGGAAATATTCCAACTAAGGACCAGGTGCAGTTTGGTGATTTTTGGAGTTGCTCTAGTATTTTTAATAAGTCCACAAAGTTACAGAAAAATAGAAAAGGAAAAATAAAAGGAGAACTTACCTGGCGCCTGCTAACCGGCCCACCTGCCGGCCCAGCCCAGCTGCCGCGCCAGCGAGCTGCTTGGCTTGGCCAGGCAGGCACGCAGGTGCTCGACGGCGAGCTCAGCGCACGCCATGCAGCTGGCCGCCGCCCTGCCTCACCTCCTCGCCGCCTCGCTGCCCTGGATGAGTTCCACGTCGTCGCCCCGAGCCCCTGGACACGCCGTTCGCCTCTGCCTCGCCTCCCTCGCTCCCCTTCGCCATGGCCGATGCCACCGCCGCCGCACCTACGCCGTAGGCGCGCTCTCCGTCAACCCCACGCCGCGCCACCGTGTCCACCCGCTTCACCGTCGTCGATTTCATCGAACAGCCGAGCCCCGAGCGCTCGCGTGCCCCGAAGCCACCGCACCGACCCCGCCCGAGTCCACCGTCGCCGGAGATCCCCTTCAACGCCGTCGCCGCACCAGCTCGTCCCCGACCACGCCGTCTGGCTCTACGAGTTCGCTGTGAGCATAGCCACCTCTCCATCCTCTCCGTTCTTCTTCCCGTGCCCTACAACGAGCGCACGAAGCTCGCCCGCACGCACCGCCGCGGAGCTTGTCGCCGACGAGGCTCCGGCCACCCAACGACCGCACCACCTTGTCCACTAGCCTCACCGCACACCCAGGGGCCTAACGCACCACTCCACGCGCCTCGCCGTGCCCCGTAGCCCCGGTTTCACTTTCACCCGAGCCCCGGCGCCGCCAAACTCGTCGCCGGCGCCAACTCCGGCCACCCCGACCCCAACCAACTCCACCAAGAGTTGCGGGTCAGCTCCAGCTCCACGTAGATGCCCTCCGCGCCCCATTTGGTGGCCGGAACGGCCAAATCCACTTGCTCCGCCGCGTCTGGCCTCGCCGGCGGCTAGACGCCGGCGAGTTGACCCTTGACCGTTGACGGGTGGGCCCTCGTTGACTCCCCTGAGTCAATGACAGGTGGGCCCCCCTGTTAACTATTTGGATTAGTTCTAATTAAAATTAATTAGTTAAACTAACTACTGACATGCGGGTCCCACTGGTCAGTTTGACCTGGACGACCCCGTTGACCCCTGACGTCACGCTGACCTCATGCTGACGCAATTAATTAATTACTGGATTTATTCTTATACAGGAAAATCCAGAAAATAGTTCAAACTTCAAAAATTCATAGAAAATTATCTGTAACTCCAAATGCAAAGTTCTATATATGAAAAATGATCAGAAAAATCCAAGCTATCCATTGGTGCTGGTTTCATGCATGTCAGAACAAGTTAAACCCACTGCTTAGGCATTACAAGATAACACACTAATATGATCTTAATAAATGAGTTTCCATTGAATCTTTGGTTCAAATGGGTTCATTCCCTTCTGGTTTAACTTGCACTAGGTCAGGACACATTCATATTGCCATGTCATAGCATGCATCATATTGTTGCATATCGCCATGTATTGATTGTGTTCCGATGTGTTCATCGTGGTAGGATCTGCCTCCGAGGATATCTCCGAGTATCCAACTGAAGGGCAATATCCCACTACCACTCCATCAGGCAAGCAACTCGTTGATCATTCCAATACAAACCCATGTTCTCGCTTCTGCCCTTGTTTACTGCATTAAGACAACGCGTTTCAAACTGCTGTGTGTTGCGGTAGTTGAACCCACTTCCTTTGCATGACCTGTCATTGCCACAGTAACTAGATGAAACCCACTAGCATGTGTAGGAGTTGATTGAGCCAATACATGTGTGTGTGTTCCTACCATGCTGTGCTTGCTATGCTTAGAGTTGTGTCAGGTCTGGCTCATCGGGATGATGAACTGGAGTGAAAGGTTGTGTCGGTGACAAGAGTGAAGTGTTGAATACGATTTGGTAAAGGAATCGATGAGAGGCCATGTAGGAGTACATGGTGGGTTGTTTCATTGAGGCCGTCCTTAAGAACTGAGTTCTGTGTTTGTGATCCATGATACAGTTACTACCACACATTGGGCCCTGAAATATGACCCCGCTCGACTTCTTATCCACCCTTGTCCTCTGTCCAGGAGTTGCAAGTAGTTTCCGGTGTTTGTAGTATGCTGGGGGCCGCACGCGGCGCTGACCATCGGGGTGGGCTGTGTTGCGGTAGGCACGTGGCCGGGTCAACCGGGCGCCCGTTTGGTGTCTCGGAACCCTGTTCACATCATTCGGGGCCGTTAGTGGAAACCTCGGTCGGACTCCCTGCGGATGGAACCCGAATAGGCGATAAACCTGGACTAGAGACTTGAGTGTTTAGGTAGGTCGTGGTCTACACCCACGTCGGCTTTCGCTTGAAGTCTGCCGAGCACATGTCGTGTGCAGACGCTAAGTGGTGGAAACATGTGTGAAGAAGTACACCCCTGCAGGGTTATAAATGATCTATTCGAATAGCCGTGTCCGCGGTAATGGACTTCTGGGTTGCCTATAACAGTTCATAGACAAGTAAATGGATTCTGCTAAAAATCTCAAGATAAGTGTGAGTACCGCGGATGGCCCTCTCGTAGGATGGCGAGAGAGGATCCACGATGGAGTATTGTGTTGGTGATAGTGGACTCGTGTGCGACAAATGATTTACAAGTGGTGTCTATTGTAGGATAGCTTAGCCAAGAGTCAAAGCTGGCTTGCTGCAATAACCCCACTACCTTCTTGAGAATGTGCATGTATGATAGGTTCCTGTTGTAAGACTTGCTGAGTACCCCCGTACTCATGTTGCTTTAATCATGTTTTTCAGACGACTGCACCAACCCCTCTGATGGGTTCTATGTAGACCTCGACGTTGACGAGTGACTTATCACCCAGGTGGTGATCCAAGACTTGTGAAGGGTCGTTGTAGATAGACAGGCTTCGTCAAGCCTTCTTTCTTTCTAGTGTCTGTACTCAGACTACTTTGCTTCCGCATGTGCTTGTATGTTTGTATGACTTGAGTGTTGGGTCATGTGACCCCTATCTGTATGGATGACATGTATGGCTCTTCGGAGCCTTCTAAATAAAGTACTTGAGTCGTAGAGTACTATTGTGATGCCATGTTGTATTTATTCATATCGGGCATATTGTGTGTATGATTGAAATGCTTGGTATGAGTGGGATCCGACTATCTAGTTGTTTATCCTTGGCAGCCTTTCATATGGGGAAATGTAGTCTAGTGCTTCTGAGCGATAGTAGTCCGCTACAGCCCGGTTCACCGGAGTCCTGCTAGCCCAGCACTACTGCTTGGACACTTGACTGGACGGCATGTGTTTCACGTCGTTCCTATGTCTGTCCCTTCGGGAAATGTCACGCGCTGTTATTCGGAGTCCTGCCTAGCCTGCTACAGCCCGGGTTACCGGAGTCCTGTTAGCCCAGTGCTACAGCCCGAATAATTACGTTGATGACCGACATGCTCGATGTGATTCATGTATGCCTGTCCTCATAGGCTAGCGCCGCTTTGGGTTCACGACTAGCCATGTCGGCCCGGGTTCTCTGTCATATGGATGCTAGCGACACTATCATATACGTGAGCCAAAAGGCGCAAACGGTCCCGGGCCAGGTAAGGTGGCACCCGTGGGAGTACCGTGCGTGAGGCCGCAAAGTGATATGATGTGTTACACGCTGGATCGATGTGGCTTAGGATCGGGGTCCTGACAGCGTTGGCATCAGAGCCGGACTGCCTGTAGGTTCGCTAAGGCAAACTGGTCGATGTCGAGTCTAGAAATGCTTTAGTTATATTTAGGGGAGTTGATTGTGGGAGGGAACGTAAGGCTCTTTTACTCCTTTACCTTATGCCCTCTATTCTGAGTCATTCTCTTCTCATTCTACGTGGGTTAAGGACTAGGCTCTCTACTCTCTATCAGGTTCACGTGTTACTAAATCCGTAGTAACTTATAGGATTGTTGGATACAACCCAGATCAGTTCTACTAAAGTTTAGTATGTTGCCAATTGAACCAGAACCTTGGTATGATGTTGTTGAGTGGTTTTGCAAACTGTTGTGGATGTCTCAAGTCTTTTTCTGAGCATTTACAGCCGTTATGCTGTCCAATCTCATCCAGAAATTCTAATGCCTTTGCACTATTTTGTGCTTTCAGATGGCTACCCGTCCCCAAAACCAAGTGGTTCGTCTGACTCGTTGCATCGGTATATGTGGTCATACCGCCATGTTGGTTCGAGTGATGGTGGAGGCAGGTTACCGTTGGTACCCTGAATACATCGTCGAAGAGCAGTTTAGAGATTTTAACCAGAGCCAATATCTGTGCACGGTCAGGATATATCCATCTTATCCCGGAGCCACGGAACCACTCCACTGTTCTTATGGACTCGGGATCACTATTGGGATGTCCGTTCAAGATGCAGCCTACTCGATGATGACCATTATGCGAGCTAGAACTGCCTTGTTGAGCAACACTGAATTTTGCTACATGCCAGCATCCCTCCCTGGGGCGCATGGTTACCTTCACGGCATGTACAGTGATGCATCCCATGAGGACTCACTCCTTTGCACCACTACTGAGATGTTGGAAGATAAGGACCGTGAAAACCGGGCCTTGCGTATGGAGCTCTTTAATGCTCGTGCTGATCATTGGGCCACCTTGACGAGGTTTGCACCTGCTGTGCAAGCCGGATACATGGACACGAGAGACTTGTACCCTGTGCGGGCTAGTCTGCCAGACTTCATGGAATGGCGTGAGGTGGGAGGCATCACCCCTCCTCGTGGGCCTCTTCTGCCGCCATCTGTTGGACCGAGGCCGCACCCAAGTCCCTACGGTCCGCAAGCTCCTCAGGACCGTCTGTTCCGAGATGACCATGTTCCGCTTCCAGGTCTGGGTGGTGACTTCTATGAGGATTACTACGGAGCTGCCTGAGCTAGTAGTAGTCTCGCTAGTATTGTAATAGTTGTATGTCCACCGTCCTACGTGATTGTGGAATATAACTTAGTGTGTATCAATTCCGGAGGTGTAGAAAAATAATGTATAGGAGCTTGGAATGCCTCCGATGAGATGTAACGTCTTTCGTCTTAGTTGTACTTCAGCTTGAGCTCGTACTAAACTATGTATGATGTGTATGACCGTTGGTATATATATGGCAGTTTCTATATTACCATGTCATACGGATGATCATCTCTGCATTCCTTGTTATCCATTACATTCCGCACTTCTTTGGCCAGATTTTTCCATCCTGGTTTAAATCGTTGTTTTGTTTTCCTAGGATGGTCAACACCCGCAGCAACCCCGCTGCTCCGGAGCAGGGAGAAGCTAGTGCACCTAGGGAGGAAAGTCTGCCTCAACCACCTTCTCTGGCCGAAGTGATGCTGGAGGCAGAGCGCAACAGGCGCGACACCAACCGCTTGTTAGAGCGGATTGAGCAGAACACTGCACGCCAGCAAAGGATCAATCCAGTGTCCATCAATGACTTTGTCAAGCTGTACCCGCCAAAGTTCAATCATTCCATCGAACCTCTCGATGCGGATGACTGGCTCCGCAGCATCGCCCACAAGCTACGTTCTGCCAACGTGGCTGAAGATGATAAAGTCACCTTTGCTGCCTATCACCTCGAAGGCCCTGCCAGCCTTTGGTGGGAGAATTATGAAGCTATGCGTCCGGTCGGCCAAGTCACTACTTGGGGTGATTTTAGTGCCGCTTTTCGTGAGCATCACATTCCGGAAGGCCTCATGGATCGCAAGAGGGAGGAGTTCTGTAACTTCACCCAGGGGAAGCTGACTGTGGATGCATACAGTCGCGAGTTTGGGAAGCTTGGACGCTATGCTCCCGAAGAGGTATCCACCGACGCCAAAAAGCAGGCAAGGTTCCGCAAGGGACTTAGCCCTGAGCTCCACCGTGACCTTCGTCTGCATGAATGCACTTCTTTTCCGAAGCTAGTCAATAAGGCCATCAGTGCCGAGACAGGGCAGAATGATTTTGAAGCTTCACGCAAGCACTCCCGTGACTATGGATCTTCATCCGGCTCTGGATCTCAGAAGCGCCGGGTCTGGATCCCAAATTCTGCTATGCCACCCAGGTATACTCCGAGGCCATCCTTTGAGGCGCCTCGCCCCAATCAGCAGTATGTGCCGCCCAAGACTTTTGGTGGCCCCACTGCCAATGCTGCTCCACGCCCCAATTCGATAACTTGCTTCAAGTGTGGTGAGCCGGGCCACTACATCCGTGAGTGTCCCCAGAACAACCCCAGTCAGTTCGGAAAGTCTGTTGGACGTGGTAAGTCAACAGCGAAGGTGCTTGTCGCCAAGCCAGCCACCACTGCTCGTGGCCATGTCAACTACGTTTCAGCTGAAGAGACTCAAGAGGACCCCAACGTCGTTCTCGGTACGCTCCTTGTTAATTGCCACCCGGCAACTGTTCTCTTTGATACTGGAGCATCTCATTCATTTATTTCTGAGAGCTATGCTCGATTGCACAACACTACTTTTAGTGACATGCCCACCTCCATGGAAATTCAAACTCCCGGTTCTAGATGGCAAACCTCTAGGATCAGCCATGGAAATGAAATTCTTGTCGACAGATTGGTTTTTCTCGCGTCACTAATAGCTCTCAAGTCTTCGGACATAAACATCATCTTGGGTATGGACTGGATGTCAGCTCATTACGCCAAGATTGATTGCTCAACTAGAACTGTCCAACTTACCCATCCATCGGGCAAGACAGTCAATGTTTTGACCCGAGTATCGGAGCGTCAGCTCTTCTCTCTAAATGCCAATCCCCTTCCAGACCTCGAAGATATTCCAGTAGTCCGTGACTTTCCGGATGTCTTTCCAGAGGAACTGCCAGGTGTTCCACCTGACAGAGATGTCGAGTTCATGATAGACCTTGTTCCAGGAACCGTCCCAATCTCTAGAAGACCTTATAAGATGGCACCCCTAGAACTAGCTGAGCTTAAGAAACAACTCGATGAGTCCTTGCAAAAAGGTTTCATCCGTCCTAGTTCATCTCCATGGGCTTGCCCCGTCCTCTTCGTCAAGAAGAAGGATGGAACGGATCGGATGGTTGTGGATTATCGACCTGTCAATTTGGTCACTATCAAGAACAAGTATCCGCTCCCCAGGATCAACGATCTGTATGACCAGCTCGCTGGATCCTCAGTCTTTTCCAAGATGGATTTGAGGTTGGGCTACCATCAAATCAAAATCAAGAACGGGGACATTCCCAAAACGGCTTTCGTTACTCGTTACGGCCAATACGAGTACACCGTTATGTCCTTCAGTTTAACCAATGCTCCAGCCACCTTCTCTCGGTTAATGAACTCGATCTTCATGGAGTATTTGGATAAATTCGTCGTGGTTTACCTCGATGATATACTCATCTACTCCAAGAATGAGGAAGAACATGCCGAACATCTAAGGCTAGTATTGATGAAACTTCGAGAGCATCGCCTTTATGCCAAATTCTCCAAGTGCGAATTCTGGTTGCCAGAAGTGACCTATCTTGGCCATGTAATCTCTGGCAAGGGCATTGCTGTCAATCCCGAGCGAGTTCAAGCTGTCCTTGACTGGACTCCACCTGAAACGGTCAAGCAAGTTCGGAGTTTTCTTGGTTTGGCGAGCTATTGCCGCCGCTTCGTCGAGAATTTCTCCAAGGTTGCTAAGCCTCTAACTGAACTCCTCAAGAAAGATAAAAAGTTCGAGTGGACCCCACAATGCGAGTTCAGCTTTCGGGAACTGAAAAGACGCCTGACATCTGCTCCCGTACTGGTACCACCAGATTTCTCTAAGGACTTTGTTATCTACTGCGACGCCTCGCGACAAGGACTAGGTTGCATACTCATGCAAGATCGTCATGTGATTGCCTACGCATCTCGACAGTTGCGTCCACATGAGGATAATTATCCCACTCATGATCTAGAGCTTGCAGCAGTAGTCCATGCACTCAAAACCTGGCGACATTACCTTCTGGGTAATCGTTGCGAAATTTACACTGATCACCAAAGTTTGAAATATATCTTCACCCAACCGGATTTGTGTCGAGTTGATCTCGGATTACGACTTAGGAATAACTTACACCCCAGGCAAAGCCAATGTCATGGCTGATGCACTAAGTCGTAAATCTTATTGTAACAATCTGATGTTACAACAAGGTCAACCATTTCTCCACAAGGAATTTCGTAAGCTTAACCTTCACATTGTTCCTCGAGGATTCCTTTCCACCCTGGTGGCGAAACCTAACCTTACGGATCAAATCATAGCCGCCCAGCAGCGCGATAAGGGCATATCTCGGATTAAGGAAAACATCGCTAGCGGAGTTGCTAAGTGTTTTTCCATGGATGAACGAGGTGTTGTCTTCTTCGAGAACCGCTTGGTGGTTCCCAAGAAACAACATTTACGACAATTGATCCTTAAGGAAGCTCATGAATCCCCTCTCACCATTCATCCCGGTAGTACTAAAATGTATCAAGACCTACGCCAGAGGTTTTGGTGGACTAGGATGAAGAGAGAAATTGCTCAATACATTGCAACTTGCGACGTCTGTTGTCGCGTTAAAGCAGAGCATCAACGGCCTGCTGGCACCCTTCAACCATTGGAGATTCCTGAATGGAAATGGGATAAAATCGGTATGGATTTCATCACCGGGTTTCCCAGAACCAAAAGAGGGAATAATGCTATCTTCGTTGTTGTCGATCGTCTCTCCAAAGTAGCCCACTTCTTACCTGTTCACGAGAGCATAACCGCTAGCCAGCTAGCTGATTTGTACATCTCTCGAGTAGTATCTCTCCATGGTGTTCCATTGGAAATTAATTCAGACCGTGGAAGTCTTTTCACCTCTTGATTTTGGGAAAGTTTCCAAGATGCTATGGGGACTCGTCTCTCCTTTAGCACCGCCTTCCATCCTCAGTCAAGTGGTCAAGTAGAACGAGTCAATCAAATTCTGGAGGATATGCTCCAAGCTTCTGTCGTCTCTTTCGGTATGAATTGGGAGAAGTGCCTTCCATTCGCCGAGTTCGCTTATAACAATAGTTATCAAGCTAGCTTGGGCAAAGCCCCTTTCGAAGTTCTGTATGGACGAAAATGTCGAACGCCTCTTAACTGGTCAGAAACCGGCGAGAGACAACTCTTTGGCCCGGACATGATCCAGGATGCAGAAGAGCAGGTTCGCATTATTCGTGAGAAGTTGAAAACCGCCCAATCCCGACAAAAGAGTCAGTATGACCGCAAGCATAAGCCCATGGCTTATGAAGTCGGCGAGATGGCTTACCTTCGGGTTACACCTTTAAAGGGAACCCATCGATTCGGTATCAAAGGCAAATTGGCTCCTCGTTACATTGGACCTTTTCGCATTCTTGCCAAACGAGGAGAAGTTACCTACCAATTGGAACTACCTCCGCATCTCTCCAGAGTTCATGACGTCTTCCACGTTTCTCAACTCAGGCGTTGCTTCGCGGATCCTATCCGTGGAGTGGACCACGAAACGCTTGAACTCCAAGATAACCTCACTTATCGAGAATACCCCATTCGTATCCTTGATCAAGCCGAGCGTATCACTCGACGCCACAATATCAAGTTTCTCAAGGTTCAATGGTCACACCATTCCGAGCAAGAAGCTACATGGGAAAGGGAGGATCGTCTTCGACTCAAGTACCCCACCTTTTTCCGGAGGAACCTAAATCTCGGGACGAGATTCTTTTGAGAGGGGGTGAGTTGTCACATCCCACCTAGCTCATGCATTAGAGTGTGCATCATGTTTACTTTTGACAGAAATTTGAAATGGGGAAGGCAGAACCCCCAGCACCCCTCCTGAAATCAACTAGGGTTTGCTAAAAATATTTTCAATGAACCTGAAATGCCCTTCTAAAATGTTCACCCTCTTTGTCTTGGTTTAAAACCTCTGGCAAAAATGGTGCATATTTTTCTAGGTCAACAGAAGGTCATTGAATTAATGCATTAGTATTTGAATTTGGGCATTTAAAATTTATAAAATATTTCAAATGCTCAAATATTTCCAAACCAAAATGTTCCTTGCTGGAAATATTCCAACTAAGGACCAGGTGCAGTTTGGTGATTTTTGGAGTTGCTCTAGTATTTTTAATAAGTCCACAAAGTTACAGAAAAATAGAAAAGGAAAAATAAAAGGAAAACTTACCTTGCGCCTGCTAACCGGCCCACCTGCCGGCCCAGCCCAGCTGCCGCGCCAGCGAGCTGCTTGGCTTGGCCAGGCAGGCACGCAGGTGCTCGACGGCGAGCTCAGCGCGCGCCACGCAGCTGGCCGCCGCCCTGCCTCACCTCCTCGCCGCCTCGCTGCCCTGGATGAGTTCCACGTCGTCGCCCCGAGCCCCTGGACACGCCGTTCGCCTCTGCCTCGCCTCCCTCGCTCCCCTTCGCCATGGCCGACGCCACCGCCGCCGCACCTACGCCATAGGCGCGCTCTCCGTCAACCCCACGCCGCGCCACCGTGTCCACCCGCTTCACCGTCGTCGATTTCGTCGAACAGCCGAGCCCCGAGCGCTCGCGTGCCCCGAAGCCACCGCACCGACCCCGCCCGAGCCCATCGTCGCCGGAGATCCCCTTCAACGCCGTCGCCGCACCAGCTCGTCCCCGACCACGCCGTCTGGCTCTACGAGTTCGCTGTGAGCATAGCCACCTCCCCATCCTCTCCGTTCTTCTTCCCGTGCCCTACAACGAGCACACGAAGCTCGCCCGCACGCACCGCCGCGGAGCTCGTCGCCGACGAGGCTCCGGCCACCCAATGGCCGCACTACCTTGTCCACTAGCCTCACCGCACACCCAGGGGCCTAACGCACCACTCCACGCGCCTCGCCGTGCCCCGTAGCCCCGGTTTCACTTTCACCCGAGCCCCGGCGCCGCCAAACTCGTCGCCGGCGCCAACTCCGGCCACCCCGACCCCAACCAACTCCACCAAGAGTTGCGGGTCAGCTCCAGCTCCACGTAGATGCCCTCCGCGCCCCATTTGGTGGCCGGAACGGCCAAATCCACTTGCTCCGCCGCGTCTGGCCTCGCCGGCGGCTAGACGCCGGCGAGTTGACCCTTGACCGTTGACGGGTGGGCCCTCGTTGACTCCCCTGAGTCAATGACAGGTGGGCCCCCCTGTTAACTATTTGGATTAGTTCTAATTAAAATTAATTAGTTAAACTAACTACTGACATGCGGGTCCCACTGGTCAGTTTGACCTGGACGACCCCGTTGACCCCTGACGTCACGCTGACCTCATGCTGACGCAATTAATTAATTACTGGATTTATTCTTATACAGGAAAATCCAGAAAATAGTTCAAACTTCAAAAATTCATAGAAAATTATCTGTAACTCCAAATGCAAAGTTCTATATATGAAAAATGATCAGAAAAATCCAAGCTATCCATTGGTGCTGGTTTCATGCATGTCAGAACAAGTTAAACCCACTGCTTAGGCATTACAAGATAACACACTAATATGATCTTAATAAATGAGTTTCCATTGAATCTTTGGTTCAAATGGGTTCATTCCCTTCTGGTTTAACTTGCACTAGGTCAGGACACATTCATATTGCCATGTCATAGCATGCATCATATTGTTGCATATCGCCATGTATTGATTGTGTTCCGATGTGTTCATCGTGGTAGGATCTGCCTCCGAGGATATCTCCGAGTATCCAACTGAAGGGCAATATCCCACTACCACTCCATCAGGCAAGCAACTCGTTGATCATTCCGATACAAACCCATGTTCTCGCTTCTGCCCTTGTTTACTGCATTAAGACAACGCGTTTCAAACTGCTGTGTGTTGCGGTAGTTGAACCCACTTCCTTTGCATGACCTGTCATTGCCACAGTAACTAGATGAAACCCACTAGCATGTGTAGGAGTTGATTGAGCCAATACATGTGTGTGTGTGTTCCTACCATGCTGTGCTTGCTATGCTTAGAGTTGTGTCAGGTCTGGCTCATCGGGATGATGAACTGGAGTGAAAGGTTGTGTCGGTGACAAGAGTGAAGTGTTGAATACGATTTGGTAAAGGAATCGATGAGAGGCCATGTAGGAGTACATGGTGGGTTGTTTCATTGAGGCCGTCCTTAAGAACTGAGTTCTGTGTTTGTGATCCATGATACAGTTACTACCACACATTGGGCCCTGAAATATGACCCCGCTCGACTTCTTATCCACCCTTGTCCTCTGTCCAGGAGTTGCAAGTAGTTTCTGGTGTTTGTAGTATGCTGGGGGCCGCACGCGGCGCTGACCATCGGGGTGGGCTGTGTTGCAGTAGGCACGTGGCCGGGTCAACCGGGCGCCCGTTTGGTGTCTCGGAACCCTGTTCACATCATTCGGGGCCGTTAGTGGAAACCTCGGCCGGACTCCCTGCGGATGTAACCCGAATAGGCGATAAACCTGGACTAGAGACTTGAGTGTTTAGGTAGGTCGTGGTCTACACCCACGTCGGCTTTCGCTTTAAGTCTGCCGAGCACATGTCGTGTGCAGACGCTAAGTGGTGGAAACATGTGTGAAGAAGTACACCCCTGCAGGGTTATAAATGATCTATTCGAATAGCCGTGTCCGCGGTAATGGACTTCTGGGTTGCCTATAACAGTTCATAGACAAGTAAATGGATTCTGCTAAAAATCTCAAGATAAGTGTGAGTACCGCGGATGGCCCTCTCGTAGGATGGCGAGAGAGGATCCACGATGGAGTATTGTGTTGGTGATAGTGGACTCGTGTGCGACAAATGATTTACAAGTGGTGTCTATCGTAGGATAGCTTAGCCAAGAGTCAAAGCTGGCTTGCTGCAATAACCCCACTACCTTCTTGAGAATGTGCATGTATGATAGGTTCCTGTTGTAAGACTTGCTGAGTACCCCCGTACTCATGTTGCTTTAATCATGTTTTTCAGACGACTGCACCAACCCCTCTGATGGGTTCTATGTAGACCTCGACGTTGACGAGTGACTTATCACCCAGGTGGTGATCCAAGACTTGTGAAGGGTCGTTGTAGATAGACAGGCTTCGTCAAGCCTTCTTTCTTTCTAGTGTCTGTACTCAGACTACTTTGCTTCCGCATGTGCTTGTATGTTTGTATGACTTGAGTGTTGGGTCATGTGACCCCTATCTGTATGGATGACATGTATGGCTCTTCGGAGCCTTCTAAATAAAGTACTTGAGTCGTAGAGTACTATTGTGATGCCATGTTGTATTTATTCATATCGGGCATATTGTGTGTATGATTGAAATGCTTGGTATGAGTGGGATCCGACTATCTAGTTGTTTATTCTTGACAGCCTTTCATATGGGGAAATGTAGTCTAGTGCTTCTGAGCGATAGTAGTCCGCTACAGCCCGGTTCACCGGAATCCTGCTAGCCCAGCACTACTGCTTGGACACTTGACTGGCCGGCATGTGTTTCACGTCGTTCCTATGTCTGTCCCTTCGGGGAAATGTCACGCGCTGTTATTCGGAGTCCTGCCTAGCCTGCTACAGCCCGGGTTACCGGAGTCCTGTTAGCCCAGTGCTACAGCCCGAATAATTACGTTGATGACCGACATGCTCGATGTGATTCATGTATGCCTGTCCTCATAGGCTAGCGCCGCTTTGGGTTCACGACTAGCCATGTCGGCCCGGGTTCTCTGTCATATGGATGCTAGCGACACTATCATATACGTGAGCCAAAAGGCGTAAACGGTCCCGGGCCAGGTAAGGTGGCACCCGTGGGAGTACCGTGCGTGAGGCCGCAAAGTGATATGATGTGTTACACGCTGGATCGATGTGGCTTAGGATCGGGGTCCTGACACCACCCGATCCCCCGGATCCACTCCCACACCACCAACCCCCCGTTTGTCTAAAAAAAAAATCCACGCAGCCCGATCCAGATCCCCAACCTGCTCTCCTCTCCCAACCCGATCCAGATCCCCAAACTCCTCTCCTCTCCCAACCCACTCGCCGCCGGCCTCCTTTCCACCTCCTCTCCTCTCCCTACCCACTCGCCGCCGGCGAGCACTAGGTGGATAGTCCACCACCACACCGTTTGAAGCGGGTGGGGATCGTGGGGCTGGGCAACATCGCCTCGCGCGTCGCCCGGCGTCTCGCCGCCTTTGGCTGCGCCGTCTCCTACCACTCGAGGTCGCCCAAGCCGTCGGCGCCGTACCCGTTCGTCCCCGTGCTGCGCGACCTCGCCGCCGGCAGCGACGTGCTGGTGCTCTCCTGCGCGCTGACGGACGAGACCAAGCACATGGTGAGCCGGGACGTGATGGAGGCGCTGGGGAAAGACGGGGTATTGGTCAACGTCGGCCGGGGCGGGCTGGTGGACGAGCCGGAGCTGGTCAGGTGCCTCCACGAAGACGTCATCGGCGGCGCCGGCCTGGACGTGTACGAGAACGAGCCGGCCGTGCTGCCGGAGCTGCTCGCCATGGACAACGTGGTGCTGTCGGACCACAGGGCCGTCCTCACGACGGAGTCCATCGGCGGCGTGCTTGAGGTTGTCAGCCCCGTGCAACTTCAAGCACAAGAACTTCTCCAGCTTCATATGGTAATCACATCACTAAGCAACCGAGTAGCTTCCTTCCACAATAATTAATTCACCTTCCGTGCATACGGTAGATTGTTGATGCAGTCTGAAAACTGGCACTTACTACTCGGAGTCTAGTAGTAGTAGTATATATTGAGTTACCCTGGCTGCGTACAGTAGCAGTAAACATTGTTAGCTTAATCCAAACTTATTAGTCTACAAATCTACATCGGTGTAGCAGTCTAGGAAAACTAGCTTGAGTCGATTTGCTTTTCTTGTGTTACTAGTGTCCGGCCAGAATTAGTAAGGTGTGATCAACGTGGCCGTATAATTAGATTAGGAAAATACTAACTTGAGTCCGACTAGGACTTGTCCTAGCTATCTAGCTGCGTTGGTAGGAGTATAATACCAGGATCAGGAATTTGTAGTCCAAGTCGGTTACCCGCCTCAGCCTCAAGTTAGTAGCTATCTATCTGCAGGAGTATTGTACAGCCTCAGCCACAAGTTAGTAGTTTCAGAAGCGCTACTGTTAGATGTGCTATACCAGATCCAGATATACCTCAGAGTTGTGCCAATTGATCAGAGTATGTATGCTCAGCTGCCTCCACAAAGTTAGAATGTGCTGGTTGTTATTTCTTCTTGTGCTTTTCCGTATGAACTTGTTACTTCTTAAAATCACATCATTTTCTAGGATATCAGCGACTGGAAGCAAACAAAAATCTACTTCCGATGATAGAGATTCTCCTCTTGTTGCTTTACTCCAAGAAAAATCATGGGGAAGACTGGGTCCCCAATGGATACAGCCGAACCCCCCAAGACTTCATATACTTGATGGTGAGGTAACATATTCAGCCAAGAGTTGTATTTTCATGCAAATAATTAACTAACTGCATGTCGTACTTGAATTACAGTTTTTTTTGATTTCAGTCACTCCTTTGTTATATGGAAGAAGACTTCATGGTTAGCATTATTTATTATAACACATTCATATAAGATTTTCTTGCCACTGTAAGTAGGAAGTTAATTTTTTGGTCTGTTTTTTTCTGCGGGGATTTTGGTCTGTTTTTCTAATAGTATATATGATCTTTCAGTCACAGTTCCAGTATTTTAGAACTAAAGCTCCCCCCTAATTAAAATGCAGAAACGTGTTTTCTTTCATGATGTTTCAGTCACTGTCTTGGAAACACTAGAAAATATCTGTCGACAAACTTCTTCATGGAACTAATATTTTTATGCCAATGACAAATTGGATTTATAATCTTTAACCTCGAATCTTTATATGATTTTATAATCCACTTTTGAAGATATTGAATTGATTCATCACTCCATGTTTTTCTGGGTCATTTAGTTATCACCCTGTTGCCACAAAACCATGGCTAGAATTAACATGGAAAATCTCAAGGTAGCTGAATCTATTGCTAGATAGATCGTAACTGAATCATTGATGATGAAAGATATATCCAAAAAGCTGCTGCTGTAGAGATAGCTGAGCTCACTCACACACAGGCTCGAGTTATCTTCTTTCTTTCTTTCTTGCGAAGTACTTGCACTATACCGCAGGAGGAAACACAAGACTGAACTATTTTTTCCTTATGACGGCAGCCGATTGCTTGTACTAGCCTAATAAGAGTACAACTTTTAGGTAAGTTAACAAACAATATTGTGTGGGGATTGAAAAATCGGGTGCCATAGTTTCTTCAGTACAGTCTACAACAAATAATCATGTATTTGTTTGAAGTGGGCATCGAATACTCGAATCTCATAGCCTTTTTTAGTGTGTTGATATCTGAAAGGGGAACAGGGCAATGTGTTGCACTCCTGCTGTTGTTAGAGCACTACATTTTATTGTTAATCATGCTATGTTTCAAACTCGTTTTCATTCTGCTCATGTGATATTGCTCATCTTTTGTTTTCTGTCTTGGTGCCTCATGTATTTACGGTAGTAATGTTCTAAATTTAGTGTTTACAGTAGATTTTTGTAGTAATGTCCTGGTGCCTCATATTTTGTTCAAGCACTCCTTTTCATTCCACTGTAAACCTTTTGCTAATGCATGTATTTACAACCCCATGCTCTTTTTCTATTCTGGTTTCTTATTTTTCTTGCAAAGGTATAGTAACTTCCCCTCTTTTTTCGTGCAGATGCTAAGAAGGTGAGGGGAGTTGTTTCTCACATGAGGAAGTTGGTTGAGACATCACTGTCTGCTTCAACCAAGAGATTTGAAGAGTTGCCAAAGGTAATTTTGGGGCAAATTTCAGTGCATATTCTCATTGTATTATAATCTTAGTCCCGGTCTCCTGTATCATCTGAGCTTATGCCTCATCTCCATTTATTGGCTATATCTATATGCCTTGCTGATGCTCATTTCCATCGTTGCAGGGTAACGAGATGTTGAAGAGGCAGAGTGAATCCATGACACTAAAGTGCAATTGCACCGTTCCATTGAACATTTTTCCTTTTCCTTTTTATTATTATTGGAGTGAGGACGTTAGAATGACGAACTGTATGATAGTAGATACGGCAACTGTGTAATAGTATAATCAGGAATAACAACATTTCCATCACTATTGTGTTTTCTTGAATTGGATGCATAAAATGGAATTTGTCGATTTTATTTTTTTAATTCCTAATTCGTTAGTAGTAGCGTGGGGACAAATTTGCACGCTACTGGTATTTAGGATACTAGTAGCGTTGGTAGTATAGACGTGCTACTACTATTTTGTTAGTAGTAAGTGCGGGTTCATAATAGTAGTAGCATGGGTGAAAACGCGGTACTACTAACTTTTAGCTGTAGCGCGATACTAGTAGTAGTAGCGTGGGTTGCACGCACACTACTACTAACTTTTAGCTGTAGCGCGATACTAGTAGTAGTAGCGCGGGTTGCACGCACACTACTACTAACTATTAGCTGTAGACGTGCTATTAACTTTTGCTTTGTTAGTAGTAGCGCGGGTTGCACCCACGCTACTACTAACTATTAGCTGTAGCGCGATACTAGTAGCGCGGGTACCCGTGCTGCTAGTAGCCATTTTACCCGCGCTGCTAGTAGCCTTTTTCCTAGTAGTGGATGGCTCGTCGGTGCGATCAACTTACCTTGAAAGTTGTATTCATGGTCTGTCCCGCGATGTTGTATCCATAAACCGGCAACAATTTTGCCACAAAAACTCCATTGGAGCTCCATGACCCGCCAATACTATCACAACCAAAAGTTTTATGCGCCCGTAACCCACTCTCGGGCCCGACAACATTTCGGAGGCAAGATTCGGCTTGTAAAATTGACTTCCGGACGATTTTATGCTTGAGGTATAATCTGCCACCCTTCCGTGAGCTCACCTACGGATTGATATATGGACAATAACATATAGAACAATGCACCTTCCTTCCATTACAGACTAGAAAGACTACATGTTCAGTCATGACACAAGGAGGAGGCTCTTCGTCGCATCGAAACCCAAGAATTGACGCTTTACATGGTCAATCACCCATCTCGCTACCACCTCACATTTTCACCAGCCGATGCATTATTCTTGGAGCATAATGATGTGGAGTGGAACTCCGTACGGCCGATCTTTCATGAAAGGAGTGGATCCCAACTAAGAAGATGATGGACACAGGGAAGAACGGAGAGAAATCACAAGGGGAAACACTAAACCAAGAAGAATAGATCACACATGCGCTAGATCGATGAACACAAAGGTGAGATACAAGATCCAAGTCCAACAAAGGACGATACAAAGGTAACCGGTTCTTCTCCGTGAGGAGGTCTTGATGGGGCCACCCAACAGGGGGTCTTGAATCCGCTTGGAAGGATCTTCTCCGATGGAGGCACGTCTCTGAGGAGAAGGTAACCAAGTGGATGAGAAAGCTCTCACACAAACATGAGCTAATCCTTTGCTAACCCTAAAAATGGGGAGGAGGAGGTCTATTTATAGCCCAAGGGGCGAAGGGGTAAGTGAGGGGATGAAACGGGTACACGGGCCTCGGCCCAAAGTCACGCACGCAGGCGGTGGCCGGATGATCCGGGAGTTGGTCAGGATTATCCGGGCTTCGGTGGTCCAGATGATCCGGATCGGCGTCCGGATGATCCGGCTGTGTCGGAGCAGTTGCGGGGGGTCCGGATGTCCGGGTGTGGCCGGATGATCCGGGCCTGGGTCCGGATGATCCTGCTTCGTGGTGAAGCTTCAGGTGTCCGTGGGCATTCACTACAGGAATCAGCTACTTTGCCGTCTGCCATGGCGGACGGCAAAGGCATGAACAGCGGACGGCAAAGGCCTTTGCCGTCAGCTGCGGACGGCAAAAGGCTCCGGCAACGTTGGCTACGGTAAACAGCTACTTTGCCGTCTGCCACTGATGGCAAAGTCTTTGCCGTCCGCCGCAGACGGCAAAGAGAGCAGGGCAGACGGCAACGAGAGCGGACGGCAATAATTGCGCTGTCAGTCCGTTAAGTGGCTAACGGCAGGTCTTTGCCGTCTGCCACTGATGGCAAAGTCTTTGCCGTCTGCTACTGATGGCAAAGTCTTTGCCGTCTGCCACTGATGGCAAAGTCTTTGCCGTCTGCTACTGATGGCAAAGTCTTTGCCGTCTGCCACTGAGGATGTGTACCCGGAGAACAACAGGGGAGGCACTGACGAAATATATGCGTCGGATCCGGAGCAAAGCATATGGGAAAACGAACCCAATCTACACATACTCGGGCTGTCCATGGATAGCGTTGGACAATTCGAAAGAATCAAGGTTATAAATATGCAAATGCATGCATATTTATAACTATGACGCTTACGAACGGGAGACACATATTGGTTACGCATACTGATGATTCCAGACACATATATAGCTAGCTATCAAGTTTCATCGGAATAGATCAAATAATTAATGGGGGAGGAGGACTTGTCATTTGTGCTCACCCACGAACGAAGGGGAAGAGCTCGTCAAACGCACGGCGAGGTCGTCAAACACCAAACCTCGCAGCCATGAAACAACTGCACATTTAAAACCACACGATCAACACAATTATATATGATGTTTTTCATAACAAAATCGAAAAATATATGACCTAACTAATAATTCACAAATATATGACCCCGTCGGCCTCTGGAAGGCCAAAGAACACCTTAATTTTCGGGAGGTGTCGGTGGTCGGGGTGCCCTGTCGGTGTCGGGGTGCCGTGTCGGTGTCGGGGTCTCGGGGTCGGGGTGTTGGGTCGGGGTGCCGGGTCGGGGTCGGGGTGCCGTGTCGGTGTCGGGGTCGGGGTGTCGGGTCCGACTCGCGGTCGGGGTCAGGGTCTCGGGGTCGGGGTGTCGGGTCGGGGTGCCGGGTCGGGGTCGGGGTGCCGTGTCAGTGTCGGGGTCGGGGTGTCGGGTCAGGCCCGGGGTCTCGGGGTCGGGGTCTCGCGGTCGGGGTGTCTGGTCGGGGTGCCGGGTCGGGGTCGGGGTGCCGTGTCGGTGTCGGGGTAAAGGTGGGTGTGGTGTCAGGGTGTCGGTGTCGGGGTGTCGTGTCAGTGTCGGGGTCTCGGGGTCGGGGTGTCGGGTTGGGGTCGGGGTGCCGTGTCCGTGTCGGGGTCGGGGTGTCGGGTCAGGCTCGGGGTCGGGGTGTCGGGGTCGGGGTCGGGGTGTCGGGGTCGGGGTCGGGGTGTCGGGGTCGGGGTCTAGGGGTCGGGGTGCCGGGTCGGGGTCGGGGTGCGGTGTCGGGTCAGGGTGCGGTGTCGGGTCGGGGTGCCGTGTCGGGGGTTTTTCCTTTTTTTTCCTTTTCTTCTTCTTCCTTTTCTTCCTTTTCTTCCTTTTTTTCCTTCTTCTTCTTCTTCTTCTTCTTCTTCTTCTTCCTCCTTTCCTTTTTCCTCTTCTTCTTCTCCTCCTCTCCTCTTTTTTCTTCTTCTTTTTCCTCTTCTTCTTTTTTCTTCTCCTCCTCCTCTTCTTCTTCTTCCTCTTCTTCTTCTCCTCCTCTCCTCTTTTTCTCTAAAACTAAACCTAAAACTAAATCTAAACTAAACCTAAAACTAAACCTAAAACTAAATCTAAACTAAAACTAAACCTAAAACTAAACCTAACACTAAATCTAAACTAAAACTAAAAAGAAAAAAAACAGAAAAAAAACAGAAAAAGGAGGCCGGGCTCACCTTTACCAGCGCCGGTGGAGGAGGGGGCGGGGCGGTGGAGGAGCTGGCCGGGGCGCGGGGCGGCCTGGGGCGGCGGGGGGCCGGGCCCGGCGCGGTGGGGCGCGGGGCGGCGGGGCGCCGGGGCGGCGGGGGGCTGGGGCACCGGGGCGGCGGGTGGGGGGCGACGGGGCGGTGGGGGCCGGGACGGCGGCGCGCGGCGGGCGGCGGCGGGGGCAAGAGTCGGCGGCGGGTGGCGGGCGGCGGCGGCGGGGGTGCGTGGTGGGGCGCGGGGCGGGACGGGGCGTTGAGAACAGAGGCAGGCGGGGGGCACGGGCCGTTAGATACTGCCCTCTTTGCCGTCCGCCACTTTGGCTCTTTGCCGTCCGCTGGCGGACGACAAAGAGGTGGCCCGTTAAGTTTTTCCCAAACGGGCGGGGGGTGGGGGCCACCTCTCTCTTTGCCGTCCGCCAGCAGACGGCAAAGATTCTTTGCCATCAGCCAGCGGACGGCAAAGATCTGGCGGACGGCAAAGAGCTTCTTTGCCGTCTGCCAGTTCTTTGCCGTCGGCTTTTTGGTAGCTGATGGCAAAGAGCTGCTTTGCCGTCAGCTAGCAGACGGCAAAGAGCTGGCAGATGGCAAATTAGCTGATTCCAGTAGTGATTGTAGCCGGATCGTCCGGGCCGGGATCCAGATCGTCTGGGCTGGGGCCGGATCGTCCGGACGGCAGTCTGGATCGTCCGGGCTTCTGCTGACTTAGCCCTTTTCCTTCTCCGTATTCACGTCCATCTTCGTCTTTGGATTCTCCTTGCTCCTTGACGTTTCCATGGCTAACTCTTAGGTACCTGAGCATGCACAATGTCTCCCTTTGAGGTAGTAGCCATGTCTCATGTTTATCGAAGTGGAATTGTGAGAGGAGAGATGTCACCTCAGTTTCAAGAGCTCTTGCACGTGATCGAGGCATGGGTCCACTAGGCACTTGGTGGGACGAAGGTAGGTCCATGGGGATGACCTTGGGATGCTCCGCATCATCTCCCCACCCTTAGGAAAGATCCGACCTCAGATCGAAATCCTCATCACCATGGTACGGGGAGAGATCTTTGACGTTGAAGATGTCGCTCACGGAGTACTTGTCACGTGGAATGTCGATCTTGTATGCGTTGTTGTTGTAGCGTGCAAGCACCTTGAATGGTCCATCGGCTCGTGGTAGAAGTTTGGACTTACGTTCGTTGGGGAAGCGTTCCTTGTGAAGGTGTAGCCACACAAGATCTCCAATGTTGAATATCATGGGTTGCTTGTTGATGTTGAGCTTGGTCGCGAGTCGTTGTACTTGGCGCTCGATGGTGTGCCTTGTATCTTCATGCATCTTCTTGAGGTGGTTGGCTCGGGCACTCACGTCCATGTTTGTGCGCTCTTGTAGTGGTAGAGGTAGAATGTCCAATGGGGACAACGGGTTGAAGCCGTAGACGACCTCGAAGGGGGACTTGCCGGTAGTTGAGTGTCTTGCGCGATTGTAGGCATACTCCGTGATAGGTAGGAACTCCTCCCACTCCTTGATGTTCCTCTTGATCAAGACACGTAGTAGAGTGGAGAGTGTTCGGTTCGTCACCTCCATTTGGCCGTCGGTTTGTGGATGGTATGCCGTGGAGAATAGGAGTTTGATTCCGAGCTTGGCGCATAAGGCCTTCCAAAAGTAACTTAAGAACTTGACGTCGCTGTCCGAGACTGTCGGTGTACTAAAGTGGGGGTACCTTAGTACCCCAGACTTGTGCACGGGCAGTCGTAGCACCCCGCGGCAAGGCCCGCCCCTGGAAGCGCCAAGAGAAGACCAAGCGTACAAGACAAGGCCCCCGGCAAGAGGAGCTTGCCGGGCCGAGAAGACGAGACCCCGGCAAGAGGAGCTTGCCGGGACGACCGAGCCCCCGACAAGAGGAGCTTGTCGGGAAGGCCGGACCCAGGCACCACAAGAGAAGCCCGCCGTAGCGCGCCAAGCGCCCCGGCAAGGCCTGATAGCTGGCACGCTATCAGGCACAGGAAGACGACCCCCGCGGCAAGCCACTTGCCGCGGCAAGATCGCCGCCTCAAGACTGCGCTCCAGCTCGCCCGCCCACGCGTCACTCCGGGGCTTCCCCCGAGGGCACGTGGCGAGGCACCGCGCAGCCTGAGGCATGCGGCGGCATGCAGCCGCCATCGTGGCGAGCGGTGGCGCACCTAACGGTCCGCCTCGGCGCTGTCCGAGCGACCGTGACGGGCATTTAATGCCCTTGTCCCCTACCGTCAGAAGTAGGTATGATAACACTGTGCCGCACTGTAGCGCCACCATTCCCGTACTATTACAGCTACCACCCCTTTTACGCTTTTACCCCCTTCTCCTACGTTGACACCTGTCGGTGACCCCTTTGCGCTATAAAAGGAGGCCCGTGTGCAACGTAGAAAGGGGGGCCCGAGGGTTCGGAGACTGGGCTTTTAGACAGCCATACGCTCGGTGCAGCTAGCCCTGGAAGCTCCCGAGCTCCCCAGTTGAATACAACCAAGCAGGAGTAGGGTTTTACGCGCCGATCGCGGCCCGAACCTGGGTAAATCGCCCGCGTGCTCGCCTCGATCTGCTCTCCGCGCTCCCTCCGCCCCCTTTGCCGGACAACGAAAGGGGCTCCGGCCCCATAGGTGCCCGCGGGGGACAGCCATCCCCCGCGACAGAGACAATCGTCTTTGGCACTACAAGAGGACGAAGTTGTAGAAGAGAGGTTGACCATCATGGTTCGGATATCTTCTTTGAGGGAACTCATGGATGTGTCGAAGTAGTCTCTTGTATGTTGCTCGGATTGTCGTAGGTCGGTGGCGAGGTTGTCGATGCGGTCGCCCAAAGCAAGTTGTTCTTGATGCAAAGCTTGGTGTGCGCCAAATAGTTGCATTTTGGTGACAAAGGATGACATGTCGTCGTCTTGCTCCAATAAGAGTGGGTTGGTAGAAGTACTTGGCCTATCCATCATTCCAAAGAAAGATATGTGAGTGGGAGAAAGAGAAAAACCAATACCAAATGTACCTTGACCGATGTTGAAGATGGATCAAAGATCACTCCAATGTGTAACAAGGAAATAGCACAATTGGTACCAATTCTTGTCGGTTCCTCACACCTACACAAGTAAAAGCTTATGGTGGAGCTTGGTTACGACGGCGGCACAATTTTTGATGTGATAGTAAGCAAGATTCAATAATGCTTGAAAGGATTCGCAAATTGTAAATGCAACAAGTAGACCAATAGCAAAATATGGTACATAGAAACACAACACACAGAAAGATAAATGAGGCCGTGCAACCATGGATGAGCCAAAATGTGGAATCCACAAAAATGCTCTTGTTGCACAACACTAGAGAGACGCTAGCACGATTGCACAATAGGCGGATACGAACTTGTGCACAACCTACTAAGCAAAAATGCAACGACTTCTATCCCAAGTATGCTCTATGTATGATGTTCCGGAGATATGACCCAAGATGATCGAGTATGACAATGTTAGTGTTGTATGATGCTATGGTTCTTGCTTATAAGCTCTTCGCTTATCTTTCCCTTTTGCTTAAAAGCTTGTTTGGTTCTTTGTTGTTTGAGCTCTTTTCTCATGAAATGCTTCACGAACCAAGATAGCAATTGTGTATGCGATGACAACTTTGTGACACAAGAGATGAATCCAAGATATGCAACACGATGATAGTATGTATGTTATGGGAAGTATGATCACTAATGTGCACAAGTCACGTTGCCGGCAATACTCAACGGCTAGTCTCGATGGGTAAGTGACGCAAAAGTAAGGCTATGGGGTTATCAATGCAAATGCAAGAGAGTATGATGATATCACGATACCAAGATGAGACCAAGGTGAGGTTGATACCACAAAGGTGTAGTCGTTCGTAGTAGTCCTTGGCGAAGATGAGCGGTGGTGATGTCGATGTCGAACCATCCCTAAGTAGCCAAAACATGATAGGAAACGGTGAGCCACAACTCAAATTCTCAAAACCAAATGTGACAAAATGTGTCGGAGTTGGTAGCGGTCAAGTGGTGGTATGGTTTGGGGTTTGTGGTAGGGTTTGCGGAAGTTAGGTGGTGGTAGTCGAAGTGGGTATGCGGAGGCGTGGGCGGTGGTGTGAAAAACTGTAGGAAATGCAGTTTGGTCAGGGGAAGCCGGATGATCCGGGCCAGGAGCCGGATGGTCCAGGCGGATCCTGGCGAACAGCCGGATGATCCGGGCGGGTCAATCTCGCTCGGGGATGGCTCGGGATGAACACGAAAATGGCCACAAATTTGAGGATTTCACGGATTTGGGAGGGATTGCGAGGTAGAGATGGTGGGGGAAGGTTAAATCCACTTGCAACACAACAAATTCACGGATCAAAACCAACAAAACATCATCAAAACTCACAAATCACAAGAAATTTTTTTGGGGCTATTTTTGTGGGGATTTTCGGATTAGGACGAAAAACAACAAAATCAAGCCCGTGGATTTTCATTCCCACCGCTCCCTTCATGCAAAGACTTCACGCATCTCTTCTATATGGCCCTCACATGGCTATGGCTTATTGTCCATTGTGTCTCACTTTATGCCCATATTTCCATGTTCACTTTGCATATTATGCCTATTTATATGCCTTTGCCATACAATTGTGACCCTTGCTTGCACTTACATATGATCCACCATTCTACTTGTACTATGTGTATTTGCATGCTTGGTGGAGATACTTGATAGAGGCAAAGGTATCCCGATGTTTCGATGAGATGGTGGCTATCGTTTTCTGTGGGAGTCGACCTTGACGATCCGACTACGAACGTGCGAGACGTCGCGCCTTAGCAATCACTAAACCAACTTCCGAGGGTTATTAACCATGCCGGAGCATGATCAACCTGACCACGAGGGCTTGTTTCCTACGAGCAAACGAAGAACAAGCAAGAAACTAAGATTGCAATCTGGATATTGCGAATATAAGAGGAAAGCTTTATTAATGAAGGTGGGGTTCTTTAATGCCTTGGTCTGGTCGTTGAACACAAACGAAGTACCCGAAGTTGCAGCTATGGCGAACTTTTGATCTAAACAAAACCCAAAGTCTAAACGGCGCCCTAAGGGCTGTATATATGGAGGAAGAGGGGGGGGGGATTTCGTGGCCCTTGGGGAAGGGGTCCGAAACCAACCCTATCTCTTGTTTCCCCACACATACAGACTCTAAAAACAACCTATACTTATGTATTTCGAAATTACATGGGCCTGGCCCAATAATAAGGTGACGCAGCACCTAGAATAGCCTCTGGACGAAGTTTATGAAGTGGCATCTTGTATATTTCATCCAAGGCTTCATGCACTCATTATGGTGGCTTCAAAGTCCTGAAATCATCACTTGTAACTCCATTCTTGTTCCCCTTGCGCATGCCATCAACTCCATGCTTGTTCTGGCTCCAATGTTCATCCCTCTTATCCATGCCAGGCTCTTCATTTGTAAGCAAAACAAATGTATCCAATTTAGGTAGCATCATATTCTCATGATGATGCGGAGCATCCTATGATCATCCCCATGGACCTACCATCGTCTCATCAAGAGCCAAGAGGACCCATGACACGAGCACGAGCTAGAGCTCTCGAGAAGGAGGTGACTTCGTTCCTTAGTGATATCACATATGATCCACTCGATACATGGCTACTACCTAAGTCCGATATGCTATGCATGATCAGGTGTCAAGAGGACCCTCCCGAAGATGCACGTGAAGACGGACAAGCCGCAAAGTCCATGGATAAAGAGAACTAGGGCTGGAAAAAAAGCTCGAAGCTCGCGAGCTAAACGAGTAGCTCGTGACTCGGCTCGAATCGACTCGAACTCGAAGAATAACGAGTTGAGCCGAGCTTTAGTTTAAGATCGTTTATAGACCAAGTTAAACGAGCCAATCTCACGACTACGCATGTAACTCGTTAGGCTCGGTATAAAAGATCAGCCACTCCGAATACAAAAAAAGATCAGCCACTCAGTACCATATGTCCCACGCACAACACAAGTCCTAGCCGTTGAAGGCCCAACCGCCTAGGAGACTCATGCGTTACAAGGAAATTACTATTGTTCAGTGATATATATGTTTAATATATACATAATCATTTTATAATATATGAGGGTTTTATGTTCATATCTTTAACGAGCTTAACAAGCTAAACGAGCTAGCTCGTGAGTTATACGAGTCGAGCCAATCTTGGATTTGAGCTCGTTATAATAACGAGTCGAGTCGAGCTAACTCGTTAACAAAACGAGCTCTAGCGAGTCGAGCCGAGCTGGCTCGACTCGGCTCGAATTCCAGCCCTAAAGAGAACCAACAGAAACGGGCAAGTTCACCTTCCAAGCCCCGGACATCCGGCCAAGACCCCGGAAATCCTTCTTGGAGTGTCCACCACAACACCAACCCAGCCGATCCACAGCTGTAGGCCCCGGACATCCGGCCCCAGCCTGGAAATCCGGCCAATCGCCCGGAAATCCGGCGCCACACACCAGAACCTATAGAAGCTTGTACCGCCAGCCCGGACATCCGGCTCCGTCTGTCTGCGCACAGTAAAGGGCCGAAGCCCATGTACCTCTTCGCCCCCCTAGACTACATATACTCCATCCCCTTCCTCTTTCTAGGGTTAGCAAAGGATTAACTCATTTAAAGATAGAGCTTTGCTCATCCATTACGGATCTCCTCCTCGAGAGAGACTGCGGCCCCTCTTCGGAGGAGATCACCTTGGATTCAAGACCCCCTCTTGGGTGGCCCCTATCAAGACCTCCTCACGGAGAAGAACCGGTTACCGTTTGTATCGTTCGTTGTTGACTTTGGATCTTGTATCTCACCTGATGAGGACATCAATACCATTGTTACATCCACAGCCCCTGCTGCTATACATACTGGACCAATTACTAGAGCTCGCGCACGCCAATTAAATTACCAGGTACTTTCGTTTCTTGGTAATGATTCTAATGTTCATGAGAATATGATACTGCCTAAATTGGATACATTTGTTTTGCTTACAAATGAAGGGCCTAGCTTGGAGAAGGATGAACATTGGAGCAAGAACACGCATGGAGTTGATGGCATGCGCAAGGGGATCAAGAACGGAGTTACAAGTGATGATTTCAGGACTTTGAAGCCACCATAAGGAGTGCATGAAGCCTTGGACGAAATATACAAGATGCCACTTCATAATATTCGTCCATAGGCTATTCTAGGTGCTGCGTCACCTTATTTTTGGGCCAGGCCCATGTAATTTCGAAATACTTAAGTATAGGCTATTTTTAGAGTCCGTATGTGTGGGGAAACAAGAGTTAGGGTTGGTTTCGGACCCCACCATCAGGGGCCACGAAATTCCCTCCTCTTCCCCCATATATACAGCCCTTAGGGCGTCGTTTAGACTTTGGGTTTTGTTTAGATCAAAAGTTCGCCATAGCTGCAACTTCGCGTACTTCGTTTGTGTTCAACGACCAGACCAAGGCGTCACAGAACCCCACCTTCGTTAATAAAGCTTTCCTCTTTTATTCGCAATATCCAGATTGCAATCTTAGTTTCTTGCTTGTTCTTCGTTTGCTCGCAGGAAACAGGCCCTCGTGGTCAGGTTGATCGTGCTCCGGCGTGGTCAATAACCCTCGGAAGTTGGTTTAGCGATTGCTAAGGCGCGACGTCTCGCACGTTCGTAGTCGGATCGTCAAGGTCGACTCCCACAGAAACGATAGCGACCATCTCATCGAAACATCGGGACACCTTTGCCTCTATCAAGTGGTATCAGATTTTCAGGTTGCTCGGTGAGATTTTACAGTTTTTCGTAGTTTAGATCGAGTCTGTTCTTCGTACCTATAGTCCACGAAAAAGCCAAAATAAAATTAGGGTTAGTTCATCATATCCGAACCAATCTGAGCCTTTGCATAATCTTTTCTGTATTTGCTTTGTTGAATTTGCGGTTGCATCGTCGTGTCAAGTTGCTGGTCTTAGCATCTAGTCTTTTAGAGTTTCGAGTTCTGGTCATATTAGTCACGCCGCCGCCGCACCATCATCATTGTCCCTGCCATCTTCCACCACCGCTTATCCGCCACCGCTCCGAGTCCATATACCACCACCGCTCCGAGTCCATATACCACCACCGCTTATCCGCCACCGCTCCGAGTCCATATACCACCACCGCTCCGAGTCCATATACCACCACCGATCCGTATCCATATATCACCGTCACTTCGAGTCCATCTCATATTAGGTTTGCTTTCGAGATCCATCTGTTGCCAGATTCGTGTTTCCTTGGTTGAGTAGGTTTAGGATTCCATCAATCTTTTGCCGTCCGTAGAAGAGGTTGGTTTCCAAAAAAAAAAGAGTCTGGAAACCACCCTCCGTTTAGGCCCAAAATTTTCCAAAAACGCACTTGACAAAAAAATTTCTGGCTATCCTATTTTTAGGTGTTTCTTAGCCTTTTGAGACAGTCGCCGTTATTGAAAGTTTTTTTTGAGCCGTTTCCAGTTTTTGGGTCCGGGCAGTCGAAAAAAAAAAATTCGCAAAAAATTCGTGTCTATCCTGTCAGTTTGACCTGGGAAGAGTTTTGAGACACTCGCCATTATTGTGATTTTTCGCAAAAAAAAAAGCGAAAAAAAAGAGTGCCAAAAAAAAAAACAGGGCGAAAAAAAAAATCCAGAGTGTGCTTTTCCCTGTGTTTACGTGCAGCGCCGTGATTTTGTTGGTGTTGTAGGCTCGCGTCTCTAGCACGGTCTAGCCTAGGACCAGCACAGTATCGTCGTTGAGCGTTTATTCAACTTTGCATCTCTGAATTGATTATTGCTGACCCTTTTTGCTACCATACTATAAGCCTTCCCAGCTCCACATACATCTACTTCGTGCGTTTGACTCTCCCTGGCAATCGCTCTATCCAAGCTTTTGAGAGTTTTGACTACAACGGCTGCCGATCACCGCCTGCTGCTGGGTAAGAACTGGTAAGAATTTGAGATTTGCTTGACGGATTTGTGACACCACCACCACCTCTTATTAGTACTCTGTAGGATCATATTCTTGTGTGTTTCTATTGCTGCTAACCATGCCAGGATCACAAGCCGACGAGACTGACTGGGAGAACTTGACGAACAAGGAGCTTCATGATAAGTTTCAGCAAATGATGAGTGGACAGGTGCAAGATGTGCTAAACAGATTTGAAGAGGCCATGGAGAAGATAGATGGCATGGAGAAGACGTTCGAAACAAAGCTCGATAACAGATTTAATGAACTGCTTGCGCGTCTTCCACCACCGGCTGCACCTGCCGCACCTCTGCAACAACAGCAACAACAACGAATACCTCCAGGTCGGGAAGCAGCCCTTCGCCAAGCGATCCGTGTCCCTCTTCAGCCTGGCCAAACTGCTGGTGCTGCTGTTGATACTTCTGTGGCTCCTGCTGCTGATGCGGAGGAGGATGATTATGTGGGAGATTATGAGGATGAGGTTGATGACAATCAGAACTACGTGCAACCACCAGCACCACAACCACCAGGTCGTCCACATGCAAATAATGGTAATGTTAGGGCTCCCCCTCAGGTACGAGATCATGACCATCTCCCTAAACTGAAATTGAATATTCCACCATTTGAGGGTAGATATGTTCCTGATATATATCTTACTTGGGAGTTAGAAACTGAACAACGATTTACATGTTTACAATATCCTGAGGAGAGACGTGTTCCTGCTGCTGTTTGTGCTTTCACTAGCTTTGCATGTGTTTGGTGGTCTGAATATTGTAGATTATATCCTGTTCCAGCTACTTGGGCTGCTTTGAAAACTGCTATGCGTACTCGTTGGGTTCCACCATATTATCATTGTGAATTACTTCAAAAATTGCAGCGCTTAAGACAAGGAAAAAATTCTGTAGAAGAATATTATTAGGAATTACAAACTGGCTTGATTAGATGTGGTATTGTTGAGGCGAATGAAGCTATGCTTGCACGTTTTCTGGGTGGATTAAATAGAGAGATTCAGACCATTCTAGACTATAAGGATTATAATAATATCACTCGTTTATTCCATCTTGCTTGTAAAGCTGAACGTGAAGTGCAGGATCGACAGGCATTGGCGCGGACTAACTTTTCTGCAGGTCGACCTTCATCATGGACACCACGTGCATCATCTACTTCCACACGTTCTGCTACACCGGCACCTCCGTCAGCTGCCACCTCCAACCGTGATACAAGAAAGCAGGCACAACCACCACTATCTGCCAAGAGCACACCTGCCGGGCCTGCACAGAGCTCTGCTTCTTCCATGGCGTCTACAGGGCACACAAGTGATATTATTTGTCGTCGTTGTAAGGGAAGAGGACATTTTGCGCGCGAATGCACATCTCAGCGTGTGATGATTGTTACTGAGGATGGTGGGTATGAGTCCGCTAGTGACTATGATGAGGAGACTTTGGCTCTTCTTACACATGAAGAACACGGTGGAGATGATTCTGATCATGAGACGCAATACATGGCTGCTGAAGATGCTGACAGGTATGAATGTTTAGTTGCTCAACGTGTTTTGAGTGTGCAGGTCACGCAAGCTGAGCAAAATCAGAGGCATAATTTGTTCCATACAAAGGGAGTTGTGAAGGAACGTTCTGTTCGCGTCATCATAGATGGAGGGAGCTGCAACAACTTGGCTAGCATGGAGATGGTGGAGAAGCTATCCCTCACCACAAGACCACATCCACATCCTTACTACATCCAATGGTTCAACAACAGCGGTAAGGTTAAGGTAACACGTACTGTTCGTGTGCATTTTAGTATCTCTACATATGCTGATTATGTTGATTGTGATGTGGTACCCATGCAAGCATGTTCCTTATTACTTGGTAGACCATGGCAATTTGATAAAAATTCTGTACACCATGGTAGAAACAATCAGTATACTCTCGTTCATAAGGACAAAAATATTACTTTGCTTCCTATGACTCCTGATTCCATTTTGAAAGATGATATTAATCGAGCTAATAAAACAAAACAGGAGCAAAATAAGAGTGAAAATCAGATTGTGGCAAAAGAATTTCAGCAACAAATGAAGCCTAATAATAAACCATCTAGTGTTGCTTCTGAAATTGAATTGAAAAGTGCATGTTTATTTGCCACCAAATCTGATATTGATGATCTAAATGTTAGCAAATCTGTTTGCTATGCTTTTGTGTGCCAAGAGGTATTATTTTCATTCGAGGACGTGCCTTCCTCTTTGCCTCCTGCTGTTACTAACATTTTGCAGGAGTTCGCTGACGTCTTTCCACAAGACGTGCCACCGGGATTACCACCTATTCGAGGGATTGAGCATCAGATTGACTTAATTCCCGGTGCATCATTACCCAACCGCGCACCATACCGTACCAATCCAGAGGAGACGAAGGAGATTATGCGTCAAGTACAAGAGCTACTCGACAAAGGTTATATACGCGAATCCCTTAGTCCTTGTGCTGTTCCTATTATTCTAGTGCCGAAAAAGGATGGTACCTCGCGTATGTGTGTTGATTGTAGAGGCATTAATAATATTACTATTCGTTATCGTCATCCTATTCCTAGGCTAGATGATATGCTTGATGAATTGAGTGGCTCTACAATATTCTCCAAAGTTGATTTGCGTAGTGGATACCATCAAATTCGTATGAAATTGGGAGATGAATGGAAAACAGCTTTTAAAACTAAGTTTGGTTTATATGAGTGGTTAGTCATGCCTTTTGGGTTAACTAATGCACCTAGTACTTTCATGCGACTAATGAACGAAGTTTTACGTGCTTTCATTGGACGATTTGTGGTAGTCTATTTTGATGATATACTGATTTATAGCAAATCTTTGGAAGAACATTTGGAACATTTACGTGCTGTTTTTAATGCTCTACGTGATGCACGTTTGTTCGGTAACCTTGGGAAGTGCACCTTTTGCACCGACCGAGTATCTTTTCTTGGCTATGTTGTTACTCCACAGGGAATTGAAGTTGATAAAGCCAAGATTGAAGCTATTGAGAGTTGGCCGCAGCCCAAAACGGTCACACAAGTGAGGAGTTTTCTTGGCCTCGCTGGTTTCTATAGGCGTTTTGTGAGAGATTTCAGCACCATTGCTGCACCTCTCAACGGGCTTACAAAGAAGGATGTGCCTTTTGTTTGGGGTACCGCACAGGAAGAAGCCTTCACAGTATTGAAAGATAAGTTGACACATGCTCCTTTACTCCAACTTCCTGATTTTAATAAGACTTTTGAGCTTGAATGTGATGCTAGTGGAATTGGATTAGGAGGTGTGTTATTACAAGATGGCAAACCTGTTGCATACTTTTCTGAAAAATTGAGTGGGCCTAGTCTGAACTATTCTACTTATGATAAAGAATTATATGCTCTTGTTCGGACTTTAGAAACATGGCAACATTATTTATGGCCCAAAGAATTTGTTATACATTCTGATCATGAATCTTTGAAACACATTAAAAGTCAAGCAAAACTGAACCGTAGACATGCTAAATGGGTTGAATTCATTGAGACTTTCCCTTATGTCATTAAACACAAGAAGGGTAAAGAAAATGTTATTGCTGATGCTTTGTCACGACGTTATACTATGCTTTCACAACTTGACTTTAAAATATTTGGTTTGGAGACCATCAAAGATCAATATGTGCATGATGCTGAATTTAAAGATGTATTGCAAAATTGTAAAGAAGGTAGAACATGGAACAAGTTCGTCGTTAATGATGGATTTGTGTTTCGTTCTAACAAGCTATGCATTCCAGCTAGCTCTGTTCGTCTTTTGTTGTTGCAGGAGGCGCATGGAGGAGGACTAATGGAACACTTTGGCGTGAAGAAGACGAAGGATATACTTGCTACACATTTCTTTTGGCCAAAGATGAGACGGGATGTTGAGCGTTTTGTTGCTCGGTGCACTACATGTCAAAAAGCTAAGTCACGACTCAATCCTCATGGTTTATATATGCCTTTGCCTGTACCTAGTGTTCCTTGGGAGGATATATCTATGGACTTTGTTTTAGGTTTACCTCGAACAAAGAAGGGGAGGGATAGCATATCTGTTGTCGTGGATAGATTCTCGAAAATGGCACACTTTATACCATGTCATAAAAGCGATGATGCTGTTAATGTTGCTGATTTGTTCTTTCGTGAAATTATTCGCTTGCATGGTGTGCCAAATACTATTGTTTCAGATCGTGATACTAAATTTCTTAGCCACTTTTGGAGATGTTTATGGGCTAAGTTGGGGACTAAACTGCTTTTTAGTACTACTTGTCACCCCCAAACTGATGGACAAACTGAAGTAGTCAATAGAACATTGTCTACTATGCTTAGGGCTGTTTTGAAGAATAATAAGAAAATGTGGGAAGAATGCTTGCCTCATATTGAATTTGCTTATAATCGTTCATTGCATTCTACTACTAAGATGTGCCCTTTTGAAATTGTGTATGGTTTCCTACCTCGTGCACCTATTGATTTGTTGCCTCTTCCATCTTCGGAGAAGGTTAATTTTGATGCTAAAATACGTGCTGAATTGATTTTAAAAATGCATGAGTTAACTAAGGAAAACATTGAGCGTATGAATGCTAAATATAAACTTGCTGGAGATAAGGGTAGAAAACATGTTGTCTTTGCACCTGGTGATCTTGTTTGGTTACATTTGCGTAAGGATAGGTTTCCTAATTTGCGCAAATCAAAGCTAATGCCACGTGCTGATGGTCCATTTAAGGTGTTAGAGAAAATAAATGATAATGCATATAAACTTGAGCTGCCTGCAGATTTTGGGGTTAGTCCCACTTTTAACATTGCAGATTTGAAGCCTTATTTGGGTAAGGAAGATGAGCTTCCGTCGAGGACGACTTCATTTCAAGAAGGGGAGGATGATGAGGACATCAATACCATTGTTACATCCACAGCCCCTGCTGCTATACATACTGGACCAATTACTAGAGCTCGCGCACGCCAATTAAATTACCAGGTACTTTCGTTTCTTGGTAATGATTCTAATGTTCATGAGAATATGATACTGCCTAAATTGGATACATTTGTTTTGCTTACAAATGAAGGGCCTAGCTTGGAGAAGGATGAACATTGGAGCAAGAACACGCATGGAGTTGATGGCATGCGCAAGGGGATCAAGAACGGAGTTACAAGTGATGATTTCAGGACTTTGAAGCCACCATAAGGAGTGCATGAAGCCTTGGATGAAATATACAAGATGCCACTTCATAATATTCGTCCATAGGCTATTCTAGGTGCTGCGTCACCTTATTTTTGGGCCAGGCCCATGTAATTTCGAAATACTTAAGTATAGGCTATTTTTAGAGTCCGTATGTGTGGGGAAACAAGAGTTAGGGTTGGTTTCGGACCCCACCATCAGGGGCCACGAAATTCCCTCCTCTTCCCCCATATATACAGCCCTTAGGGCGTCGTTTAGACTTTGGGTTTTGTTTAGATCAAAAGTTCGCCATAGCTGCAACTTCGCGTACTTCGTTTGTGTTCAACGACCAGACCAAGGCGTCACAGAACCCCACCTTCGTTAATAAAGCTTTCCTCTTTTATTCGCAATATCCAGATTGCAATCTTAGTTTCTTGCTTGTTCTTCGTTTGCTCGCAGGAAACAGGCCCTCGTGGTCAGGTTGATCGTGCTCCGGCGTGGTCAATAACCCTCGGAAGTTGGTTTAGCGATTGCTAAGGCGCGACGTCTCGCACGTTCGTAGTCGGATCGTCAAGGTCGACTCCCACAGAAACGATAGCGACCATCTCATCGAAACATCGGGACACCTTTGCCTCTATCATCACCTTTGCGTTCATTGATCTAGCGCATGTGATCTATTCTTGTTGGTTGAGTGATTCTCTCATGTTTTCCCTCGTGTTTCCCCTCGTGTTCTTCGTGTTTCTCTTTGGGATCTGCTCCTTTCGTAAAAGATCGGCCATCTAGGGTTCCACCCTACATCATCTTGGTATCATGAGCCACGTTGATCACGATTTCGGAGCCCCCTCTCTTTGTTTTCTAGCTTGATTTTGTTGTTTTTCGTCCTAATCCGAAAATTGCCCCACAAAAATAGCCCCAATTTTTTTGTGATTTGTTGGTGTGATGAAGTTTTATTGGATTTGATCCGCGGATTTCGTGTGTTGCAGGTAGATCTAGCTTCTCCCCACCTTTTCCCCAAATTCCATCCACAAAATCTTCCGAATTTTGCCCCGGATTTGACCTCTCCACGCGGTGTTCTTCGAGTTCGTCCACGGATCCCGAGCCCGGACATCCGGCCCTACAGCCCGGACATCCGGCCTGGCCCGGACATCGAGCCATCAGCCTGGACATCCAGCCCCTGACAGCATCACTTCCATCCTCCACTCCGTTTACCGCCTAAGTTTCGCCAATTTTGTTCTGGAGCCCACATACACTACCGCATACCTCCACCATTTCCGCATAGCACCACCATAGCCTTTCCCGCTACCAACTCCGACAATTTTGACCCATTTTGCTTTGAGAATTTGAGTTGTGGTTTCCGTGTCCTTTTGTGTTTCGGCTATCTAGGTACGGTTCGGCATCAACATCACCACCGCTCATCTTCTCCAAGGACTACTACGGACGGCTACATTCACTTTGGTATCACCTTCACCTTGGATATCATTTTGGTATCGTGATATCGTCATACTCTCTTGCATTTGCATTGATAACCCCATAGCCTTACTTTTGCGTAACTTACCCACCGAGACTAGCCTTTGAGTATTGTCGGCAATGTGACTTGTGCACATTAGTGTTCATACTTCCCATAGCATCCATACCATCATAGTGTTACATATCTTGGCATCATCTCTTGTGTCACAAAGTTGTTGTCGCATACACAATTGCTATCTTGGTTCGTGAAGCATTGCATGAGAAAAGAGCTCAAACATCAAAGAGCCAAACAAGCTTTTAAGCAAAAGAGGAAAGATAAGGAAAGAGCTTATAAGCAAGAACCATAGCATCATACACCATTAAGATTGTCATACTCGATCATCTTGGATCAACGCATAGGAACATCATACATATAGCATACTTGGGATAGAAGTCGTTGCATTTTTGCTTAGTAGGTTGTGCACAAGTTCGTATCCGCCTATTGTGCAATTGTGCTAGCGTCTCTCTAGTGTTGTGCAACAAGAGCATCTTGGTGGATTACACATTTTGGCTCACCCTTGGTTGCACAACCCCACATTATCTATTTGGGTGTGTGTTTCCGTGTACCATATCTTGCTATTGGTCTACTTGTTGCATTTGCAGATTTGTGAATCTTTTCCAACATTATTGAGTCCCACTTACAATTGCATTAAATTTTGTGCTACCATCCTAACCGAGCTCCACCATAAGCTTTTACTTGTGTAGGTGTGAGAACCGACAAGAATTGGTACCAATTATGCTATTTCCTTGCTACACATTGGAGTGATCTTTGATCCATTTTCAACTTCGGTCAAGGTACATTTGGTATTGGTTCTTCTTTGTCTCCCACTCACACATATTTGTTTGGAATGATGGATAGGTCAAGTACTTCTACCAACCCACTCTTCTTGGAGCAAGACGACGACATGTCTTCCTACGTCACCAAGACTCAACTATTTGGTGCACATCGGGCTTTGCATCTAGAACAACTTGCTTTGGGCAACCACGTCGACAACCTCGCCACCGACCTACGACAATCCGAGCAATGTACAAGGGACTACTTCGACACATCCATGAGTTCACTCCAAGAAGATATCCGAACCATGATGGTCCACTCTTCTACAACTTCGTCCTCGTCAAGACGGAGCCACTCAAGTCGAGACTCAGACGACACTATCTCCGGTTCAAGTACACCGGCATCGAACACTCTTCGTCGTGCCGCGCGTCAAGACCGTCAAGCAAACCGAAATCCTCTACACGACACCGACTCTCAAGAGCATCGGCATCGTCAAAACCAAGCTGCTTCGCACAAGCACAAGAACGGCAACACCAACGACAACAAGAACAAGAGGAGCGAGCGCGACAACATCGAGATGCACAAGACGCCGAGGCGGAACGCCAAGAACAACAACTACGTGAAGCTCACGCACTTGAGGCGCAACGTGCCCTTCATGACTCAAGTCGTGCCATAGCCAATCGAGGCTGACAAGCTCGACTACATCAAGAAGCACTTCGCGATGAAGCTCAAGAAAGGATTTACCAAGCACGTGTGCATCGACAAGCTCCTCGCCAAGATCGACAAGCTCCTCGTCAAGATAGACAAGCTCCTCCTCAAGCGAGACAAAAACGTCAAGTCCATAGAGAACAAGAAGACAATGGACCCCGTCCTCGCCAAGAGCAACATGAGGTTGACAACCCTCCTCGCCCAGAGCAACATGAAGAAGACAACCATCCTCGCCAAGAGCAACATGAGATTGCCAATCCTCACCGACATGGGCGTCATCATCCCCGACCCCAACACAATGAAGAGCAACGATATGGCAAGCTAAAGTTCACCATGCCCAAGTTTACTAGAAGCAATTGCCCCGAAGAGTACATATCATGGGCATTGAAGGTTGACAAAATCTTCTGCTTGCACAACTACGAAGAAGAGAAGAAGATCGCAATGGCATCCCTTGAATTCCAAGACTACGTCCTCATTTGGTGGGAACAAGTCATTGAGCGCCGAGCGGCAAGAGGTGAACCACCCATCACCACTTGGGCACAAATGAAGGATGTCATGAGAGCACGATTCGTACCAAACTACTACAACCGCGACCTCTTCAAGAAACTTCAACAACTCAAGCAAGGAACCAAGAGCGTTGAAGAGTACTACAAGGAAATGGAGATTGCCATGATATGAGCCAATGTCAAAGAAGATGATGAGCAAACTATGGCACGTTTCTTGAATGGACTCAATCATCCTATCAAGAAGATTGCCGACTTCCAACCATACTCGAACCTCATCGAGCAAGTGCATCAAGCTACCAAAGCGGAACGACAAGTACAAGACGACTTCAAGTATGCCAAGTTCTCATCCAAGTCCTACGGCTTCTCCAACAATCAAGCTTCAACGACTCCAATACCCACTACCTCAACCAAGCCATCTACAAGCAACGGCGACAAGTCAAGTTACAAGAAAGCTTCGACAAGCTCAAGTCGTCCTCCTACTACAAGCAACTTCAAGCCGAAAGCTTCATCACCATCTACTCCAACCGATGAGACCATCAAGTCAAGTTCCATCAAATATTTCACATGCAGAGGCCGAGGCCACAAGTCCTTCGAGTACACAAACAAGCGCACCATGATCCTCAACGACGACGGAACCTACGACTCCATGAGTGAAGGAGAAATGGAAGCTCTTGAGCAAGTGGCCATGCACCTACAAGTGAACAATCAAGATGAAGATGATCAAGTCTTTTGCGACGAAGATTCAAGCCCTGCTCTTGTTGTCTCCAAGGCTTGACTCTTCAACATCAACAAGACGAAGATCAAAGATGCCATATCTTCCACACAAAGGCCGGCATCAATGGACGTTCCGTCAAGGTCATCATCGATGGAGGTAGTTGCCATAACCTCGCAAGTGAAGAACTATGCTCCAAACTCCAATTGGTCAAGATGAAGCACCCTCACCCCTACAAGGTTCAATGGCTAAGCGACACCGGCACCATACAAGTCGAGCATAGGGTACAAGTCTCTTTCAAGATCGGCGCCTATGAAGACACTTTGGAATGTGATGTCCTTCCGATGACCGTTTGCCACCTCCTTCTTGGACGGCCATGGCAATTTGACCGAGGTGTCATTCACAATGGGCGTACAAATCACTATAGCTTCAATATGAAAGGGAAGGAGTTTGTGCTACGTCCTATGTCTCCAAGCCAAGTGCTCGCCGACAAGCAAAACACCCATCGTGGAGAGAATAGTGAGAGAGCGAACCACCAAAAAGAGAGTGAGCGCCACAAGCCCAAATTGAGTGCCTCCACGATGAGCGACAAGAAAAACTTAGTTCTCTTTGCCACCAAACGTGAGATGAGAGGAGTGTGTGAGAACCCATCAAGTGTCCTACGCTATGTCCTATTGTGCAAGGACGAGGCACCAAAAACTAACAACTCTCACGATCTACTTTCGGTGTTATCTTCTTTATTGCAGGAATTCCAAGATGTTTTCCCCGATGAGTTACCTCCGAGTCTACCTCCTCTACGAGGCATTGTGCACCGGATCGATCTCATCCCTGAAGCTCCGCTTCCCAATAAAGCTCTCTACCGTGTCAATCCCGAAGAACCCAAAGAAATACAAAGGCAAGTAAAGCATCTCATAGACCATGGACATGTGTGTGAAAGTTTGAGTCTTTGTGCCGTACCGGTCATTCTTGTGCCAAAACAAGATGGTAGCTTTCGCATGTGTTCCGATTGTAGACCTATCAATGCTATCACCGTTCGATATAGGTACCCCATTCCACGCCTTGATGACATGCTTGATGAACTTAGTGGTGCCACTATCTTTTCCAAAATTGATCTTAAGAGTGGTTACTATCAAATCCGCATACAAGAGGGTGATGAATGGAAAACCGCTTTCAAAACCAAGTTTGGTCTATATGAGTGGTTAGTCATGCCTATGGGTTTATCGGAAGCACCCGGTACTTTCATGCGTCTTATGCATTATGTGTTTCGCCCTTACATTGGTGAATTTGTTGTTGTCTACTTTGATGACATCCTTGTGTTTAAAAAATCCCTCAAAGAGCATGTCACCCACCTTCGCACCGTGCTACAAACTCTTCAAAAAGAGCAACTTTATGCTAATATGGAAAAATGCCTATTTGGTGTTGATAAGCTTGTTTTCTTGGGTTTTGTAGTATCTTCTAAGGGTGCTCATGTTGATGAATCTAAGATCAATGCTATTAAAACTTGGCCCCAACCAACCAATTTGCAACAAGTGCGTAGTTTTCTGGGTTTAGCCGGTTTCTACCGTAGATTTGTGAAGGATTTTAGCACCATTGCTTCACCTTTGCATGCTTTGAGTAAGAAAAATGCACCGTTTGTTTGGGGAACATCCCAAGATATCGCTTTCAATGAGCTTAAGAATTTGCTTATTCATGCTCCCTTGCTTGCATTACCCAACTTCGACAAACCTTTCGAAATTCATTGTGATGCTAGTGGTAATGGCATAGGAGGTGTGCTAACGAAAGAGAAGCGCCCCATTGCATATTTTAGTGAGAAACTCTCCGGAGTGCAATTAAATTATACCATCTATGACAAAGAGATATATGCTTTAGTGCGAGTTTTGCGTGAATGGGAACATTACCTTTGCCCTCATGAGTTCCTCATCCATACCGACCATGAAACACTTAAATACCTTAAGGGTCAAACTAAGTTGAACAAGCGTCATGCTAAATGGAGTGAATTTATTGAGTCATTTCCTTATGTCATCAAATACATTAAAGGTAAGGAAAATGTTGTGGCAGATGCGCTTTCCCGTATATGCATGCTTGTCACTCAACTTGAGTTAAATGTCATTGGGTTTGAGCACATAAAAGCCTTCTATGAGCATGATCCTACATTTGCTATTCCTTATGCCAAGTGTTTGACGCATACTTCTTGGGATCGATATTACATCAGAGATGGATATCTTATGAGAGATAACAAACTTTGCATCCCCGAGTCCTCTCTTCGCTTGTTGCTTTTGCTGGAATCTCATGGAGGCGGTCTCATGGGACACTTTGGACGCGACAAGACATTTGCTACACTCTCAAAGAACTACTTTTGGCCCAAGATGTTTCGCGACGTCAATCGCTTCACCAACCGATGTTCTACATGCCGCAAAGCTAAGTCTAAAGCCCAATCTCATGGCCTCTATATGCCACTTCCAATTCCATATCAACCATGGGAAGATATTAGCATGGACTTTGTGCTTGGTTTGCTAGAACTCGAAATGGCAAGGATTCCGTTTTTGTTGTTGTGGACCGTTTCTCCAAAATAACTCATCTCATTCCTTGCAACAACATAGACGATGCTTCACATGTTGCAAATTTGCTTTGTAGGGAAATCTTGCGCCTTCGTGGAGTGCCAAATACGATTGTCTCAGACCGTGACGTCAAGTTCTTGAGTTACTTTTGGAAGACGTTGTGCGCCAAGCTCGGAATCAAGCTCTTGTTCTCTTCGGCATACCATCCACAAACTGACGACCAAACGGAAGTGACCAACCGCACGCTCTCCACTCTACTATGCGTGTTGATAGAGAAAAACATCAAGGAGTGGGAAGAGTGCCTAGCCATCGCCGAGTACGCCTACAACCGTGCAAGACATTCGACTACCGGCAAGTCCCCCTTCGGGGTCGTCTATGGCTTCAACCCATTGTCCCCATTGGACATTCTACCTCTACCGCTACAAGAGCGCACAAACATGAACACGTGTGCACGCGTCAACTTCCTCAAGAAGATGCATGAAGATACAAGGAACACCATCGAGCGCCAAGTACAACGACTCGCGACCAAGCTCAAAGTCAAGAAGCAACCCATGATGTTCCATGTTGGAGATCTTGTGTGGCTACACCTTCCCAAGGATCGCCTCCCCAATGAACGCAAGTCCAAGCTACTACCCCGAGCGGATGGACCCTTCAAGGTGCTTGCACGCTACAACAACAACGCATACAAGATCGACATCCCACGCGACAAGTACTCCGTAAGCGAAATCTTCAACATCAAAGATCTCTCCCCGTACCATGGTGATGAGGATTTCGATCCGAGGTCGGATCTTTCCCAAGGGAGGGGAGATGATGCGGAGCATCCTATGATCATCCCATGGACCTACCATCGTCTCATCAAGAGCCAAGAGGACCCATGACACGAGCACGAGCTAGAGCTCTCGAGAACGAGGTGACTTCCTTCCTTAGTGATATCACATATGATCCACTCGAGACATGGCTACTACCTAAGTCCGATATGCTATGCATGATCAGGTGTCAAGAGGACTGATGAGGACATGACTACACGTGATACGACAAAAAATATTGCATACATGCATATTTGTTAGGTGATTTGTAGTGTCAACTATTCAATAATCTATTTATATTATCCAGAACAAAAGTACTTCACATACTTTTGTGTTTTGTCTAATTACAGGTGTATGGGACATTTGTACAATCCACATATGAAGATAGGGGAAAAGGAGAAGTTTAAGTTCTGTTCAAAAAGTCCTCTCACGTCACTTTTAGGCTAAGAGAAGATAGAGTCCAAGTCTCTCACGTTCTGGATTCAGATTCGGACTGCACAGACATACCTGACTCAAAATGCCAAGATCTTTTTCATACGGACTCCGTATTGGGTGATTCTTTTATTTGTTGGAAAGTATATTTCATCCTCTTTCCAACCCAATTGGATTCACCTTTAAATTCGTCTGGAGCGTTGAGATATGGACGAAACAATCTGACGCTGCAGCAGAATCCGAGTCAAACAACAAGTCCAAAGGTGTTGCATCACCTCCACTTGGGCCCATGAGCCTTGTACGACCTAGGGTTGGTCCCACCTCCTTGGCCGCCACCCCTTGCTCCTATATAAGTAGATCCATCTAGTAGCTTTTTCCTTGGGATTTGTTTAGTTAAAAGTTAGCTGTTGCAACTTCGTGTACTTCGTTTGTGTCCAACGACCAGACCAAGACCGCTTACGGATCCCCACCATTATCAATACTTCATATATATCCGCAATATTCAGATTGCTTTATCATATTCTTGCTCGTTCTTCGATTGATTGCAGGAATAGACCTTCGTGGTCAGGCTGATCGTGCTTCCGGCATCGTCAGTAACCTCAGGAGATTGGTTTAGCGATTGCTAAGGCGCAACATCATGCATGTTTGAAGTCGGATCGTCAAAGCCGGCTCCACCAAATCGATAGTTATCATCTCATTGAAAGATTGGGACACCCTCGCTTCTATCAAGTGGTATGAGTTTTCAGGTTGCTCGGTGAGAATTTTTAGTTTCCCCTAGATGAGATTTATTTTCTTCCCTATTGTCTAAGAAAAAGCCACAAAAAAGTTATATCTATTCATCCTTTTGTCCAAGCCAGTCTGAGCCTTTGCAATTTTCTTTTTAATGTTTGCATTATTGAATTATCGGTTGCATCGTCGTGTCGAGTTGCTGGTCTTAGGGTCTAGTTCGTTTAGAGTTTCGAGTTTTGTTCACATTAGTCACGTCGCCGCTGCATCGTTATCCCTTCCGCTGTCCACCACACCATCCATCAATTTCCACCACATGCTACCCATAGTTCATTGTCACAATCATAGTTGAGATCGTTCACATCTTCGCTTGATCCAATCTGCATCTTATCTAGTTTGTCTTGGAAAGAGAGAGAGAAAAAAGACAAAGAAAAAAAAGAGAGAAAAAAAAGAAAAAAAGTCAAAGAAAAAAAGAGAGAAAGAAAAATAAAAAAATTTGAGGAAAAAAAGAGAGAAGAAAAAAACAAAATTCGGATCTATCTAGACTCAGTCTCGTAGTTCAATTCGGATTGGAATATGTTTTGTGCACTGTTTAGTAAAACAGGCATAACTTCCTCATACGGAGTCCGTTTTGCCTCTATGAGTACTCAAATGAAAGCTAGCGACGAGCCGCATCTAAATAGTTGCAGAGGCTTGTTAAATATTTGACACCTCAAAATCGTCTTCTAAATAGGTCTTTTTGCCCTTCGAAGTTCGCGGACACAGCTTATTCCAGTTTTTCAAGCCAGTTTCAGAATTCTTTGACTCCTCATATCAACTCGGAATTGAGTGATTATTTTTGCATTGGAAAGCTTGAGTTAGTAGCATGCTTTGAAAAAATTTATCAGAAAATTGGCTCAAACTTTTCAAGGGAAAGTTGGAGAGAGAGAGTTGTTGTATATCCTGCGTGGCAGTTGTTTTTTATCATTATCTTTACTGCCGTTGTGATCTTCACTTATATCTTGCTGTCCAGAGCTACTTAGTATACTTCCTTGATGCTCGTTGTGCTATGCCGTGACCTCATTAGTGTTCTAGGCTCGCGTCTCTAGTCTGGTCTAGCCTAGGACCAGCACAGTACCGTCGTTGATTGTTTATTCAACATTGCATCTCTCAATTGATTATTGCTAATATTTTGCTACCATATATAGTCAACCCAGCTCCACATATTTCTGCATCGTGTATACGTACATTCCCCTGGCAATCGCTTTACACAACCTTCAGAGTTATTTGACACCGCTGGTTGCCTGTCACCACCTGCTGCTTGGTAAGAACTTGTAAGATATTGATATTTGCTTTACTGTGAGCGCGTTACCACCATACCCTAGTAGTTCATAGGAACATTATTCTTGAATTTTGTTTCTTGTTTCTACTAATCATGACAGGATCTAGAGTCAATTCATGGGATTTGTCGATCGTGGGAGATGTGCCATCACCTATGCAAATACCACAACTGTCACGAGAGGTGCACAAACATCCAAATGCACATGATCAGGTTAATGTTTCTATACCACCATTTAATGGACGTTTTAGACCTGATTTATATATTGAATGGGAGTTTGACATAAATAATATATTTGCTTCCAATAATTTTATGTACGTAAAAAAGTTAAGGTTGCGGTTGGTTCTTTCACTGGTTTTGTTGTAGTTTGGTGGAGTGAATATTGTCGGTTACACCCTAATGATATACCTACTACTTGGGATGATTTGAAACTTGCCATGCGACATACATTCGCTCCCGCTTATTATACTCGTGACATGATTACAAAGTTGCAACATTTAAAACAAGGTAGTGACACCGTAACGAAATATTATGATACTTTACAAACTACCTTGCTGCATTCCTCTTTAGAAGAAAGTGAAGAAGATTTTACGGATAGATTTTGGGGAGGATTAAATCGTGACATTCAGGAGATACTAATTCATGAAGGGTGTTATCCTATGGACCATTTGTTTCATCTTGCTTGCAAAGCTGAACAGGAAATAAAACGACGTGTTGCCCACAAGGAGAACAAGCGCGAGATGCACATTCCAAGAGTTGATACGGTTGTCCCTTCAACTACTAGGCATACTATGACAACCACATCCGTTGTTGTGAGGACTGCATCACCTCCACCATGTGACACATCATCACCGAGAGTGCCTACATCATCTGAGTTGATCATAAGAGGTAATGATAAAGGTACTAATCTTCCACCTCCACATGAGTATAATGAATGTCTTGTCAATTTAAGTGCACCGTGCGGTGAGCTACCCACTACTTTGATCACACCAGCTACTTTAGAGGACTACGTTGATGATTTGACTTTGCCATGTGATCAAACAATTTTGAGTGAACCCATTGAGTTAACTACCGATGCAAAAGAATCAAGTGAATCAGGGAATAAATCAGATTTGGATCAAATATGTTTGAAAATAATTGTGCCAATGTTTAATCATTTTGATATGACCTCTAATCTTGGTTATGGTTCATCAATGTTGGGATGGTTTAATGATAAGCATTGTCAATCTTTTGATATGAATAAGAACTTCACTTATATGTGCAAACTGAGTTGCAATATTTTCATGCCTTAAACTTCTTGTGATAATATATTGGCTTTACATTTCACGACTTTTCAAGGGTGCTCTTGTATAACTGAGTCACATGTGCCCCCAAATGAGATCAGTAAAAACGGATGACATATACATATACAACATGTACACCTTGTCTCTTTTATTATCCAGATTTCAGATTAAGCAACGCCGAGGACAGCTTTATTTTCAAGAAGGGGAGGATGATGAGGGCATGGCTACCTTGGATACGACCAAAAATATTGCATACATGCATATTTTTCAAGTGATTTCTAGTGTCAACTATTCAGTAATCTATTTATATTATCCAGAACAAAAATACTTCACACACTTTTGTGTTTTGTCTAATTGCAGGTGTATGGGATATTTGTACAATCCACATATGAAGAAAGGGGAAAAGGAGAAGTTTAAGTTCTGTTCAAAAAGTCCTCTCACGTCACTTTTGGGCTAAGAGAAGATAGAGTCCAAGTCTCTCACGTTCTGGATTCAGATTCGGACTGCACAGACATACCTGACTCAAAATGCCAAGATCTTTTTCATACGGACTCCGTATTGGGTGATTCTTTTATTTGTTGGAAAGTATATTTCATCCTCTTTCCAACCCAATTGGATTCACCTTTAAATTCGTCTGGAGCGTTGAGATATGGACGAAACAATCTGACGCTGCAGCAGAATCCGAGTCAAACAACAAGTCCAAAGGTGTTGCATCACCTCCACTTGGGCCCATGAGCCTTGTACGACCTAGGGTTGGTCCCACCTCCTTGGCCGCCACCCCTTGCTCCTATATAAGTAGATCCATCTAGTAGCTTTTTCCTTGGGATTTGTTTAGTTAAAAGTTAGCTGTTGCAACTTCGTGTACTTCGTTTGTGTCCAACGACCAGACCAAGACCGCTTACGAATCCCCACCATTATCAATACTTCATATATATCCGCAATATTCAGATTGCTTTATCATATTCTTGCTCGTTCTTCGATTGATTGCAGGAATAGACCTTCGTGGTCAGGCTGATCGTGCTTCCGGCATCGTCAGTAACCTCAAGAGATTGGTTTAGCGATTGCTAAGGCGCAATGTCGTGCACGTTTGAAGTCGGATCGTCAAAGCCGGCTCCACCAAATCGATAGTTATCATCCCATCGAAAGATCAGGACAGCCTCACTTCTATCAAGGACCCTCCCTGATAGAGGCAATGGTGTCCCGTCTTTCGATGAGATGGTGGTTATCGTTTTGGACGAAGTCGACTTTGACGATCCGACTACGAACGTGCGAGGATGTCGCGCCTTAGCAATCGCTAAACCAACTCCGAGAGGTTATTGACCACGCCGGAGCATGATCAACCTGACCACGAAGTCTGTTTCCTGCAGGCAAACGAAGAACAAGCAAAAAACTAAGATTGCAATCTGGATATTGCGAATATAAGAGGAAAGCTTTATTGATAAATGTGGGGTGCTGTGACGCCTTGGTCTGGTCATTGAACACAAACGAAGTACGCGAAGTTGCAGCTATGGCGAACTTTTAATCTAAACAAAACCTAAAGTCTAAACAACGCCCTAAGGGCTGTATATATGCAGGAAGAGGAAGGAATTTCGTGGCCCTTGAGGGAGGGGTCCGAAACCAACCCTAACTCTTGTTTCCCCACACATATGGACTCTAAAAACAGCCTATACTTAAGTATTTCGAAATTACATGGGCCTGGCCCAATAATAAGGTGACGCAGCACCTAGAATAGCCTATGGACGAATATTATGAAGTGGCATCTTGTATATTTCGTCCAAGGCTTCATCCACTCATTATGGTGGCTTCAAAGTCCTGGAATCATCACTTGTAACTCCGTTCCTTTTCCCCTTGCGCATGCCAACATCTCCATGCTTGAACTTGCTCCAAGGTTCATCTTTCTTGTCCATGGTAGGCCCTTCATTTGTAAGCAAAACAAATGTATCCAATTTAGGCAGCATCATATTCTCATGAACATTGGAATCGTTACCAAGAAACGAAAGTACCTGATAATTCAATTGGCGTGTGCGAGCTCTAGTAATTGGTCCAGTATGTATAGCAGCAGGGGCTGTGGGTGTAACAATTAATGGTATTGATGTCCTCATCATCCTCCTCTTCTCGAAATGAAGTCGTCCTCGACGGAAGCTCATCTTCCTCACACAAATAAGGCTTCAAATCTGCAATGTTAAAAGTGGGACTAACCCCAAAATCTACAGGCAGCTCAAGTTTATATGCATTATCATTTATTTTCTCTAACACCTTAAATGGACCATCGGGACGTGGCATTAGCTTTGATTTGCGCAAATTAGGAAACCTATCCTTACGCAAATGTAACCAAACAAGATCTCCAGGTGAAAATACAACATGTTTTCTACCCTTATCTCCAGCAAGTTTATATTTAGCATTCATACGCTCAATGTTTTCCTTAGTTAACTCATGCATTTTTAAGATCAATTCAGCACGTTCTTTAGCATCAAAATTAACCTTCTCCGAAGATGGAAGAGGCAACAAATCAATGGGTGCATGAGGTAGGAAACCATACACAATTTCAAAAGGGCACATCTTAGTAGTAGAATGCAACGAACGATTATAAGCAAATTCAATATGAGGCAAGCATTCTTCCCAGATTTTCTTATTATTCTTCAAAACAGCCCTAAGCATAGTAGACAATGTTCTATTGACTACTTGAGTTTGTCCATCAATTTGGGGGTGACAAGTAGTACTAAAAAGCAGTTTAGTCCCCAACTTAGCCCATAAACATCTCCAAAAGTGGCTAAGAAATTTAGTATCACGATGTGAAACAATAGTATTTGGCACACCATGCAAGCGAATAATTTCACGAAGGAACAAATCAACAACATTAACAACATCATCGCTTTTATGACATGGTATAAAGTGTGCCATTTTCGAGAATCTATCCACGACAACAAATATGCTATCCCTCCCCTTCTTTGTTCGAGGTAAATCAAAAACAAAGTCCATAGATATATCCTCCCAAGGAACACTAGGTACAGGCAAAGGCATATATAAAACATCAGGATTGAGTCGTGACTTAGCTTTTTGAGATGTAGTGCAGCGAGCAACAAAACGCTCAACATCCCATCTCACCTTTGGCCAAAAGAAATGTGTAGCAAGTACGCCCTCCGTCTTCTTCACGCCAAAGTGTCCCATTAATCCTCCTCCATGCGCCTCCTGCAACAACAAAAGACGAACAGAGCTAGCTGGAATGCATAGCTTGTTAGCACGGAACACAAAACCATCATTAATAACGAACTTGTTCCATGTCCGTCCTTCTTTACAATTCTGCACTACATCTTTAAAATCAGCATCGTGCACATATTGATCTTTGATGGTCTCCAAACCAAATATTTTGAAGTCAAGTTGTGAAAACATAGTATAGGACGAGACAATGCATCAGCAATAACATTTCTTTACCCTTCTTGTGTTTAATGACATAAGGGAAAGTCTCAATGAATTCAACCCATTTAGCATGTCTACGATTCAGTTTAGCTTGACTTATAATATGTTTCAAAGATTCATGATTATAATGTATAACAAATTCTTTGGGCCATAAATACTGTTGCCATGTCTCTAAAGTCCGAACAAGAGCATATAATTCTTTATCATAAGTAGAATAATTCAGACTAGGCCCACCCAATTTTTCAGAAAAGTATGCAACAGGTTTGCCATCTTGTAATAACACACCTCCTAATCCAATTCCACTAGCATCACATTCAAGCTCAAAAGTCTTATTAAAATCAGGAAGTTGGAGTAAAGGTGCATGTGTCAACTTATCTTTCAATACTGTGAAGGCTTCTTCCTGTGTAGTACCCCAAACAAAAGGCACATTCTTCTTTGTAAGCTCATTGAGAGGTGCAGCAATGGTGCTAAAATCTCTCACAAAACACATATAGAAACCAGCGAGTCCAAGAAAACTCCTCACTTGTGTGACCGTTTTGGGCTGCTGCCAACTCTCAATAGCTTCAAACTTGGCTTTATCAACTTCAATTCCCTGTGGAGTAACAACATAGCCAAGAAAGGATACTCGGTCGGTGCAAAAGGTGCACTTCCCAAGGTTACCAAACAAACGTGCATCACGTAGAGCATTAAAAACAACACGTAAATGTTCCAAATGTTCTTCCAAAGATTTGCTATAAATCAGTATATCATCAAAATAGACTACCACAAAACGTCCAATGAAAGCACGTAAAACATCGTTCATTAGTCTCATGAAAGTACTAGGTGCATTAGTTAACCCAAAAGGCATGACTACCCACTCATATTAACCAAACTTCGTTTTAAATGTTGTTTTCCATTCATATCCCAATTTCATACGAATTTGATGGTATCCACTACGCAAATCAACTTTGGAGAATATTGTAGAGCCACTCAATTCATCAAGCATATCATCTAGCCTAGGAATAGGATGACGTTAACGAATAGTAATATTATTAATGCCTCTACAATCAACACACATGTGCGACGTACCATCCTTTTTAGGCACTAGTATAATAGGAACAACACAAGGACTAAGAGATTCGCGTATATAACCTTTGTCGAGCAGCTCCTGTACTTGACGCATAATCTCCTTCGTCTCCTCTGGATTGGTACGGTATGGTGCACGGTTGGGTAGCAATGCACTGATAGAGGCAAAGGTGTCCCGTCTTTCGATGAGATGGTGGTTATTGTTTTGGAGGAAGTCGACTTTGACAATCCGACTACAAACGTGCGAGGACGTCGCGCCTTAGCAATGCTAAACCAACTCCGAGAGGTTATTGACCACGCCGGAGCACGGTCAACCTGACCACGAAGGTCTGTTTCCTGCGGGCAAACGAAGAACAAGCAATAAACTAAGATTGCAATCTGGATATTGCGAATATAAGAGGAAAGCTTTATTGATCAAGGTGTGGTTCTGTGACGCCTTGTTCTGGTCGTTGAACACAAACGAAGTACGCGAAGTTGCAGCTATGGCGAACTTTTAATCTAAACAAAACCCCAAAGTCTAAATGGTCCCCTAAAGGCTGTATATATGGAGGAAGAGGGGGGAATTTCGTGGCCCTTGGGGAAGGGGTCCGAAACCAACCCTATCTCTTGTTTCCCCACACATACGAACTCTAAAAACAGCCTATACTTATGTATTTAGAAATTACATGGGCCTGGCCCAATAATAAGGTGACGCAACACCTAGAATAGCCTCTGCACGAAATTTATGAAGTGGCATCTTGTATATTTCGTCCAAGGCTTCATTCACTCCTTATGGTGGCTTCAAAGTCCTGAAATCATCACTTGTAACTCCGTTCTTGTTCCCCTTGCGCATGCCATCAACTCCATGCTTGTTCTTGCTCCAATGTTCATCCTTCTCCAAGCTAGGCCCTTCATTTGTAAGCAAAACAAATGTATCCAATTTAGGCAGCATCATATTCTTATGAACATTAGAATCATTACCAAGAAACGGAAGTACCTGGTAATTTAATTAGCGTGTGCGAGCTCTAGTAATTGGTCCATTATATGTGACAGTAGGGGCTGTGGGTGTAACAATGGTATTGATGTCCTCATCATCCTCCCCTTCTTGAAATGAAGTCATCCTCGACGGAAGCTCATCTTCCTCACCCAAATATGGCTTCAAATATGCAATGTGGGACTAACCCCAAATCTGCAGGCAGCTCAAGTTTATATGCATTATCATTTATTTTGTCTAACACCTTAAAAGGACCATCAGCACGTGGCATTAGCTTTGATTTGTGCAAATTAGGAAACCTATCCTTACGCAAATGTAACCAAACAAGATCTCCGGGTCCAAAGACAACATGTTTTCTACCCTTATCTCCAGCAAGTTTATATTTAGCATTCATACGCTCAAAGTTTTCCTTAGTTAACTGATGCATTTTTGAGATCAATTCAGCACGTTGTTTAGCATCAAAATTAACCTTCTCCGAAGATGGAAGAGGCACCAAATCAATGGGTGCACGAGGTAGGAAACCATACACAATTTCAAAAGGGCACATCTTAGTAGTAGAATGCAATGAACGATTATAAGCCAATTCAATATGAGGCAAGCATTCTTCCCACATTTTCTTATTATTCTTCAAAACAGCCCTAAGCATAGTAGACAATGTTCTATTGACTACTTCAGTTTGTCCATCAGTTTGGGGGTGACAAGTAGTACTGAAAAGCAGTTTAGTCCCCAACTTAGCCCATAAACATCTCCAAAAGTGGCTAAGGAATTTAGTATCACAATCTGAAACAATAGTATTTGGCACACCATGCGAGCGAATAATTTCATGAAAGAACAAATCAGCAACAATAACAGCATCATCGCTTTTATGACATGGTATAAAGTGTGCCATTTTCGAGAATCTATCCACGACAACAAGTATGCTATCCCTCCCCTTCTTTGTTCGAGGTAAACCTAAAACAAAGTCCATAGATATATCTTCCCAAGGAACACTAGGTACAGGTAAAGGCATATATAAACCATGAGGATTGAGTCGTGACTTAGCTTTTTGACATGTAGTGCAGCGAGCAACAAAACGCTCAACATCCCGTCTCATCTTTGGCCAAAAGAAATGTGTAGAAAGTACGTCCTCCGTCTTCTTCATGCCAAAGTGTCCCATTAATCCTCCTCCATGCGCCTCCTGCAACAACAAAAGACGGACAGAGCTAGCAGGAATGCACAGTTTGTTAGCACGGAACACAAAGCCATCATTAATAACGAACTTGTTCCATGTTCTTCCTTCTTTACAATTCTGCATTATATCTTTAAAATCAGCATCATACACATATTGATCTTTGATGGTCTCCAAACCAAATATTTTGAAGTCAAGTTGTGAAAGCATAGTATAGCGACGAGACAAAGCATCAGCAATAACATTTTCTTTACCCTTCTTGTGTTTAATGACATAAGGGAAAGTCTCAATGAATTCAACCCATTTAGCATGTTTACGATTCAGTTTAGCTTGACTTTTAATATGTTTCAAAGATTCATGATCAGAATGTATAACAAATTCTTTGGGCCATAAGTAATGTTGCCATGTCTCTAAAGTCCGAACAAGAGCATATAATTCTTTATCATAAGTAGAATAGTTCAGACTAGGCCCACTCAATTTTTCAGAAAAGTATGCAAGAGGTTTGCCATCTTGTAATAACACACCTCCTAATCCAATTCCACTAGCATCACATTCAAGCTCAAAATTCTTATTAAAATCAGGAAGTTGGAGTAAAGGAGCATGTGTCAACTTATCTTTCAATATCGTGAAGGCTTCTTCCTGTGCGCTACCCCAAACAAAAGGCACATCCTTCTTTGTAAGCTCGTTGAGAGGTGCAGCAATGGTGCTAAAATCTCTCACAAAACGCCTATAGAAACCAGCGAGTCCAAGAAAACTCCGCACTTGTGTGACCGTTTTGGGCCGCGGCCAACTCTCAATAGCTTTAATCTTGGCTTTATCAACTTCAATTCCCTGTGGAGTAACAACATAGCCAAGAAAAGATACTCGATCGGTGCAAAAGGTGCACTTCCCAAGGTTACCAAACAAACGTCCATCACGTAGAGCAATAAAAACAGCACGTAAATGTTCCAAATGTTCTTCCAAAGATTTGCTATAAATTAGTATATCATCGAAATAGACTACCACAAATCGTCCAGTGAAAGCACGTAAAACTTCGTTCATTAGTCTCATGAAAGTACTAGGTGCATTAGTTAACCCAAAAGGCATGACTAACCACTCATATAAACCAAACTTAGTTTTAAATGTTGTTTTCCATTCATCTCCCAATTTCGTACGAATTTGATGGTATCCACTACGCAAATCAACTCTGGAGAATATTGTAGAGTCACTCAATTCATCAAGCATATCATCTAGACTAGGAATAGGATGACGATAACGAATAGTAATATTAATAATGCCTCTACAATCAAGACACATACGCGACGTACCATTCTTTTTAGGCACTAGTATAATAGGAACAACACAAGGACTAAGAGATTCACGTATAACCTTTGTCGAGCAGCTCCTGTACTTGACGCATAATCTCCTTCATCTCCTCTGGATTGGTACGGTATGGTGCACGGGTTGTGATGCGTAGCATCCCACGATCATCCCCATGGACCTACCATCGTCTCATCAAGAGCCAAGAGGGCCTATGACACGAGCACGAGCTAGGCCTCTCGAGAACGAGGTGACTTCTTTCCTTAGTGATATCACATATGATCCACTCGAGACATGGCTACTACCTAAATCCGATATGCTATGCGTGATCAGGTGTCAAGAGGAACCTCCCGAAGATGCACGTGAGGACGAACGAGCCCCCAAGTCCAAGGATAAAGAGAACCAACGGAAACGGGCAAGTTCACCTTTCAGGCCCCGGACATCCGGCCAAGACCCCGGACATCCGGCCCCTGGAGATGCAGAAGACAGCAGCGGTCCAGCCGCAGAAAAGCTACAGGGCCCGGACATCCGGCCCCGTGCCCCGGACATCCGGATCCTCCCGAAGCCCCGAAAATCCGGCCATCAACCCGGAAATCCGGCCCCGTCTATCCAGAGAGCACAGAAACTTACCCCGTCAGCCCGGACATCCGGCCCCTCCTGAAGCCCCGGACATCCGGCCCGACGCCCGAACATCCGGCTCCGCCTGTCTGCGCACAGTAAAGGGCCGAAGCCCATGTACCTCTTCGCCCCCCTAGACTATATATACTTCATCCCCTTCCTCTTTCTAGGGTTAGCATTGTTTTAGCTCATATGTGAGATAGAGCCTTGCTCATCCATACGGATCTCCTCCCCGGGAGAGACTGCAGCCCCTCTTCGGAGAAGATCAACTTGGATTCAAGACCCCCTCTTGGGTGGCCCCATCAAGACCTCCTTCTAGGAGAAGAACCGATTACCTTTGTATCGTCCGTTGTTGACCTTGGATCATTGTGTATCTCTTTGTGTTCTTGGATCTAGCGCATGTGTAATCGAATCTTGTTGGTTTGAGTGATTCTCTTGTGTTTCCCCTTGTTTTCCCCTCGTGTTCTTCGTGTTCTTAGTTGGGATCCGCTCCTTTCGTGAAAGATCGGCCATCTAGGGTTCCGCCCTACATCATCTTGGTATCATGAGCCACGTTGATCACGATTTCGGAGCCCCGTCCTTTTGTTTTCTAGCTTGATTTTGTTGTTTTTCGTCCTAATTCGAAAATTGCCCCACAAAAATAGCCCCAATTTTTTTTGTGATTTGTTGGTGTGATGAAGTTTTGTTGGATTTGATCCACGGATTTCGTGTGTTGCAGTTAGATCTAGCATTCCACCACATTTTCCCCAATTTCCATCCACAAAATCTTCCGAATTTTGCCCCGGATTTGACCTCTCCACGCGGTGTTCTTCGAGTTCGTCCACGGATCCCGAGCCCGGACATCTGGCCCGACCAGCCCGGACATCCGGCTCCCTGGACATCTGGCTTCCAGCCGGATATCCGACCCCTGGCAGCAGCCACTTCCATCCACCACTTTGTTTACCGCCTAATTTTTGCCAAATTCGTCCCGGTGCCCACATACACTTCCGCATACCACCACAATTTCCGCATAGCTCCACCATAGCCTTTCCCGCTACCAACTCCGACAATTTTGACCCATTTTGCTTTGAGAATTTGAGTTGTGGTTTCCGTGTCCTTTTGTGTTTCGGCTATCTAGGTACGGTTCGACATCAACATCACCACCGCTCATCTTCGCCAAGGACTACTACGAACGGCTACTTCACTTTGGTATCACCTTTCACCTTGGATATCACCTTGATATCGTGATATCGTCATACTCTCTTGCCTTTGCATTGATAACCCCATAGCCTTACCTTTGCGTCACTTACCTATCGAGACTAGCCTTTGAGTATTGCCGGCAACGTGACTTGTGCACATTAGTGTTCATACTTCACATAACATACATACCATCATCGTGTTGCATCTCTTGGTATCATCACTTGTGTCACAAAGTTGTTGTCGCTTACACAATTGCTATCTTGGTTCATGAAGCATTGCATGAGAAAAGAGCTCAAACATCAAAGAGCCATACAAGCTTTTAAGCAAAAGAGGAAAGATAAGCAAAGAGCTTATAAGCAAGAACCATAGCATCATACAACATTAAGATTGTCATACTCGATCACCTTGGATCAATGCATAGGAACATCAAACATATAGCATACTTGGGATAGAAGTCATTGCATTTTTGCTTAGTAGGTTGTGCACGAGTTCGTATCCGCCTATTGTGCAATCGTGCTAGCGTCTCTCTAGTGTTGTGCAACAAGAGCATCTTGGTGAATTCCACATTTTGGCTCATCCTTGGTTGGACAACCCCATCTTATCTATTTGCGTGTGTGTTTCCGTGTACCATATCTTGCTATTAGTCTACTTGTTGCATTTGCAAATTTGTGAATCTATTCCAACATTATTAAGTCTCACTTACAATTGCATCAAATTTTGTGCCACCATCCTAACCGAGCTCCACCATAAGCTTTTACTTGTGTAGGTGCGAGAACCGACAAGAATTGGTACCAATTGTGCTATTTCCTTGATACACATTGAAGTGATCTTTGATCCATTTTCAAATTCGGTCAAGGTACATTTGGTATTGGTTCTTCTTTGTCTCCCACTCACATATCTTTGTTTGGAATGACGGATAGGCCAAGTACTTCTACCAACTCACTCTTCTTGGAGCAAGACGACGACATGTCTTCCTACGTCACCAAGAACCAACTATTTGGTGCACAACGGGCTTTGCATCAAGAACAACTTGCTTTGGGCGACCGTATCGACAATCTCGCCACCGACCTACGACAATCCGAGCATCGTACAAGGGATTACTTCGACAACAAGCTCGAAGAACACAAAATCGAGAATGACGCAAGAATGGATGAGATTCGTGCCTTGTTGCTCCGCTCTTCTACTTCGTCATCGTCAAGACGGAGCCGCTCAAGTCGACACTCCGACGACACCATCTCCGGTTCAAGTACACCGACATTGAATACTCTTCGTCGTGCCGCGCGCCAAGACCGTCAAGCAAACCGCAATCCTATACGCGACACCGACTCTCAAGAGCATCGACATCGTCAAAACCAAGCCGCATTCGCACAAGCACAAGAACGGCAATGTCAACGACAACAAGAACAAGAGGAGCGAGCGCGACAACATCAAAATGCACAAGACTCCGAGGCAGAACGACAAGAACAACAACTATGTGAAGCTCAAGCACTTGAAGCGCAACGTGCCCTTCATGAGTCAAGTTGTGCCGTAGCCAATCGAGGCCGACAAGCTCGTCTACATCAAGAAGCACTTCGCGACGAAGTTCAAGAAAGGCTTTACCAAGCACGTATGCATCAACAAGCTCCTCATCAAGATCGACAAGCTCCCCCTCAAGCGAGACAAGAACGTCAAGTCCATCGAGAGCAAGAAAACAATGGACCCCGCCCTCGCCAAGTGCAACATCAGGAAGACAACCATCTCCGCCAAGAGCAACATGACAATGTCAATCCTCAATGACATGGGCGTCATCATCCCCGACCACAACACAATGAAGAGCAACGATATGGCAAGCTAAAGTTCACCATGTCCAAGTTCAATGGAAGCAATGACCCCGAAGAGTACATCTCATGGGCATTGAAGGTTGACAAAATCTTCCGCTTGCACAACTACGAAGAAGAGAAGAAGATCGCAATGGCATCCCTTGAATTCCAGGACTACGTCCTCATTTGGTGGGAACAAGTCATTGAGCGCCGCGCAACAAGAGGTGAACCACCGATTACCACTTGGGCACAAATGAAGGATGTCATGAGAGCACGATTCATGCCAAACTACTACAATAGCGACCTCTTTAAGAAACTTCAACAACTCAAGCAAGGAACCAAGAGTGTTGAAGAGTACTACAAGGAAATGGAGATTGCCATGATACGAGCCAATGTCAAAGAAGATGATGAGAAAACTATGGCACGTTTCTTGAATGGACTCAATCATCCTATCAAGAAGATTGCCGATTTCCAACCTTACTCGAACCTCATTGAGCTAGTGCATCAAGCTACCAAAGCGGAACGGCAATTACAAGACGACTTCAAGTATTCCAAGTTCTCATCCAAGTCCTATGGCCTCTCCAACAATCAAGCTTCGCAGACTCCAACACCTTCTACCTCAACCAAGCCTTCTACAAGCAACGGCGACAAGTCGAGTTACAAGAAAGCTTCGACAAGCTCAAGTCATCCTCCTACTACAAGCAACTTCAAGAAAGCTTCATCATCATCTACTCCAACCGATGAGACCATCAAGACTAGTTCCATCAAATGCTTCACATGCGGAGGTCGAGGCCATAAGTCCTTCGAGTGCACAAACAAGCGCACCATAATCCTCAACGACGACGGAACCTATGACTCCATGAGTGAAGGAGAAATGGAAGCTCTTGAGAAAGTGGCCATGCACCGACAAGTGAACAACGAAGATGAAGATGATCAAGTCTTTTGCGACGAGGATTCAAGTCCCGCTCTTGTTGTCTCCAAGGTCTTGACTCTTCAACATCAACAAGACGAAGATCAAAGATGCCATATCTTCCACACAAAGGCCGCATCAATGGACGTTCCGTCAAGGTCATCATCGATGGAGGTAGTTGCCACAACTTAGCAAGTGAAGAACTATGCTCCAAGCTACAATTGGTGAAGATGAAGCACCCTCACCCATACAAGGTTCAATGGTTAAGCGACACCGACACCATACAAGTCGAGCATAGGGTACAAGTCTCTTTCAAGATCGGCGCCTATGAAGACACTTTGGAATGTGATGTCCTACCAATGACCGTTTGCCACCTCCTTCTTGGACGGCCATTGCAATTTGACCGAGGTGTCATTCACAATGGGCGTACAAATCACTATAACTTCAAGATGAAAGGGAACGAGTTTGTGCTACGTCCTATGTCTCCAAGCCAAGTGCTCGCCGACAAGCAAGCCACCCATCATGGAGAGAATAGTGAGAGAGCGAACCACCAAAACGAGAGTGAGCGCCACAAGCCCAAATTGAGTGCCTCCATGATGATCGACAAGAAAAATTTAGTTCTCTTCGCCACCAAACGTGAGATGAGAGAAGTGTGTGAGAACCCATCAAGTGTCCTACACTATGTCCTATTGTGCAAGGACGAGGTCACAAAAAGAAACAACTCTCACGATCTACCTTTGGTGTTATCTTCTTTATTGCAGGAATTCCAATATGTCTTTCCCGATGAGCTACCTCCGGGTCTACCTCCACTACGAGGCATTGAGCACCGAATTGATCTCATCCCCGGAGTACCACTTCCAAACAAAGCTCCATACCGCGTCAACCCCGAAGAAACCAAAGAAATACAAAGGCAAGTAAAGCATCTCATAGACCATGGACATGTGCCTGAAAGTTTGAGTCCTTGTGCCGTACTGGTCATTCTTGTGCCAAAACGAGACGGTAGCTTTCGCATGTGCTCCGATTGTAGACCTATCAATGCTATCATCGTTCGATATAGGTACCCCATCCCACGCCTCGATGATATGCTTGATGAACTTAGTGGTGCCACTATCTTTTCCAAAATTGATCTTAAGAGTGGTTACTATCAAATCCGCATACAAGAGAGTGATGAATGGAAAACCGCTTTCAAAACAAAGTTTGGTCTATATGAGTGGTTAGTCATGCCTATGGGTTTATCGGAAGCGCCCGGTACTTTCATGTGTCTCATGCATTACGTGTTTCGCCCTTACATTGGTGAATTTGTTGTTGTCTACTTTGATGATATCCTTGTGTTTAGCAAATCTCTCAAAGAACATGTGACCCACCTTCGCACCGTGCTACAAACTCTTCGCAAAGAGCAACTTTATGCTAATATGGAAAAATGCCTATTTGGTGTTGACAAGCTTGTTTTCTTGGGTTTCGTAGTATCTTCTAAGGGTGTTCATGTTGATGAATCTAAGATCAATGCTATTAAAACTTGGCCCCAACCAACCAATTTGCAACAAGTGCGTAGTTTTGTTGGTTTAGCTGGTTTCTACCATAGATTTGTGAAGGATTTTAGCACCATTGCTTCACCTTTGCATGCTTTGAGTAAGAAAAATGCACCGTTTGTTTGGGGAACATCTCAAGATATTGCTTTCAATGAGCTTAAGAATTTGCTTACTCATGCTCCCGTGCTTGCATTACCCAACTTTGACAAGCCTTTCGAAATTCATTGCGATGCTAGTGGTAATGGCATAGGAGGCGTGTTAACGCAAGAGAAGCACCCCATAGCATACTTTAGTGAGAAACTTTCCGGAGCGCAACTCAGTTAACCCATCTATGGCAAAGAGCTATATGCTTTAGTGAGAGTTTTGCGTGAATGGGAACATTACCTTTGCCCTCATGAGTTCATCATCCATACCGACCATGAAACACTTAAATATCTTAAGGGTCAAACTAAGTTGAACAAGCGTCATGCTAAGTGGAGTGAACTTATTGAGTCATTTCCTTATGTCATCAAGTATATTAAGGGTAAGGAAAATGTTGTGGCGGATGCACTTTCCCGTATATGCATGCTTGTCACCCAACTTGAGTTGAATGTCATTGGTTTTGAGCATATAAAACACTTGTATGAGCATGATCCTACATTTGCTATTCCTTATGCCAAGTGTTTGACGCATACTTCTTGGGATCGATACTACCTCAAAGATGGATACCTTATGAGAGCGAACAAACTTTGCATCCCCGAGTCCTCTTTTCATTTGTTACTTTTGCAGGAATCTCATGGAGGCGGACTCATGGGACACTTTGGTCGCGACAAGACATTTGCTACGCTCTCCAAGAACTACTTTTGGCCCAAGATGCATCGCGACGTCAATCGCTTCACCAACCGATGTACGGCATGTCGCAAAGCTAAGTCTAAAGCCCAATCTCATGGCCTCTATATGCCACTTCCAATTCCATATCAACCATGGGAAGATATTAGCATGGACTTTGTGCTTGGTTTGCCTAGAACTCAAAATGGCAAGGATTCCGTTTTTGTTGTTGTGGACCGTTTCTCCAAAATGGCTCATTTCATTCCTTGCAACAAGATAGACGATGCTTCACATGTTGCGAATTTGTTTGGTAGGGAAATCTTGCGCCTTCATGGAGTGCCAAAGACGATTGTCTCGGACCACGACGTCAAGTTCTTGAGTTACTTTTGGAAGACCTTGTGCGCCAAGCTCGGAATCAAGCTCTTGTTATCTTCGGCATACCATCCACAAACCAACGGCCAAACGGAGGTGACCAACCGAACGCTCTCCACCCTACTACGCGTGTTGATAAAGAAGAACACCAAGGAGTGGGAAGAGTGCCTACCAATCGCCGAGTACGCCTACAATCGTGCAAGACATTCGACTACCGGCAAGTCCCCCTTCGAGGTCGTCTATGGCTTCAACCCATTGTCCCCATTGGACATCCTACCTCTACCGCTACAAGAGCGCACAAACATGGACGCGAGTCCACGATTCAACTTCCTCAAGAAGATGCATGAAGATACAAGGAATACCATCGAGCGCCAAGTACAACGACTCGCGACCAAGCTCAACGTCAACAAGCAACCCATGATGTTCCATGTTGGAGATCTTGTGTGGCTACACCTTCGCAAGGATCGCTTCCCCAATGAACGCAAGTCCAAGCTACTACCACGAGCGGATGGACCCTTCAAGGTGCTTGCGTGCTACAACAACAACGCATACTAGACCGACATCCCACGCGACAAGTACTCCATGAGCGACATCTTCAACATCAAGGATCTCTCCCCGTACCATGGTGATGAGGATTTCAATCCGAGGTCGGATCTTTCCCAAGGGAGGGGAGATGATGCGGAGCATCCCAAGATCATCCCCATGGACCTACCATCGTCTCATCAAGAGCCAAGAGGGCCTATGACACGAGCACGAGCTAGAGCTCTCGAGAACGAGGTGACTTCTTTCCTTAGTGATATCATATATGATCCACTCGAGACATGGCTACTACCTAAATCCGATATGCTATTGGTGATCAAGTGTCAAGAGGAACCTCCCGAAGATGCACGTGAGGACGAACGAGCCGCCAAGTCCAAGGATGAAGAGAACCAACGGAAACGAGCAAGTTCACCTTCCAGGCCCCGGACATCCGGCCCCTGGAGATGCACAAGACAACAATGGTCCAGCCGCAGAAAATCTACAGGGCTCGGACATCCGGCCCCTGTGCCCCGGACATCCGGCTCCTCCCGAAGCCCCGGAAATCCGGCCATCAACCCGGAAATCTGGCCCCGTCTATCCAGAGAGCACAGAAACTTACCCCGTCAGCCCGGACATCCGGCCCCCAGCTCAGACATCCGGCCCCTCCTAAAGCCCCGGACATCCGGCCCGACGCCCGGACATCCGGCTCCGCCTGTCTGCGCACAGTAAAGGGTCGAAGCCCATGTACCTCTTCGCCCCCTAGACTATATATACTTCATCCCCTTCCTCTTTCTAGGGTTAGCATTGGTTTAGCTCATATGTGAGATAGAGCCTTGCTCATCCATACGGATCTCCTCCTCGAGAGAGACTGTGGCCCCTCTTCGGAGAAGATGAACGTCTTATCCATGCCATCTATCTTCTCCATGGCCTCTTCAAATCTGTTTAGCACATCTTGCACCTGCCCACTCATCATTTGCTGAAATTTATCATGCAACTCCTTATTCGTCATGTTCTCCCAGTCAGTCTCGTCAGTTGTGATCCTGGCATGGTTAGCAGCAATAGAAACACACAAGAATATGATCCTACAGACTACCAACAAGAGGTGGTGGTGGGTGTCACAAATCCGTCAAGCAAATCTAAATCTTACCAGTTCTTACCCAGCAGCAGGAGGTGATCGGCAACCGATGTAGTCAAAACTCTCAAAGCTTGGATAAAGCGATTACCAGGGAGAGTCAAACGCACGACATAGATGTATGTGGAGCTGGGAAGGCTTTTAATATGGTAGCAAAAAGGGTCAGTAATAATCAATTCAGAGATGCAAAGTTGAATGAACGCTCAACGACGGTCCTGTGCTGGTCCTAGGCTAGACCGTGCTAGAGACGCGAGCCTAGAACACTAATAAAATCACGGAGCTGCACGTAAACAAGGGAGGAGCACACTTTGAATTTTTTTCTATTTTCTTCTTTTTTTGCACTTTTTTCCTCTGCAACAATTTTTTTTGAAAAAGTCTACAAATGGTCTAAAAACTGCCTAGCCAGAATTTTCCAGACTTAGTTTTCTTGAGTTTGGAACTACTTTTCTACTGCGGGTAGCATGGAAGTTGGGGAATCCTTCTCTGTCACGACTTGGAGTATGGCGTGATCTAGAAATCCAAACCAAAGCAACAATTACTAGACTCGGACTGGTGGCGGAGAGGAATCTGGTGGAATCTCGGACTGGTGGCGGAGATGAATCTGGTGGAACTCGGACTGGCGGCGGATATATGTTGCAGGTGGACTCGGATTGGCATGATGGCGGCGGATATGTGGTGGCGTATATGGACTCGGATTGACGGTGAATATGTGGTGGTGGTATATGACAGCGGTGATGAAATTGGTGCGGTGGTGGTATATGGCAGCAGCGATGATGATGCGGTGGTGATATATGGCAGCAGCAACGTGACAACCTGTGAACAAAACTCGAAACTCTAAGGGACTAGACGCTAAGACCAGCAACTTGACACGACGATGCAACTGCAAATTCAACAAAGCAAATACAGAAAAGATTATGCAAAGGCTCAGATTGGTTCGGTTAGGATGAACTAACCCTAATTTTTTTTGGCTTTTTCGTGGACTGTAGGTATGGAAAACAGACTCGATCTAAACTATGAAAAACTATAAAATCACACCGAGTAACCTGAAAATCTGATACCACTTGATAGAGGCAAAGGTGTCCCGATGTTTCGATGAGATGGTGGCTATCATTTTCTATGGGAGTCGACCTTGACGATCGGACTACGAACGTGCGAGACGTCGCGCCTTAGCAATCGCTAAACCAACTTCCAAGGGTTATTGACCACGCCGGAGCACGATCAACCTGACCACGAGGGCCTGTTTCCTGCGAGCAAACGAAGAACAAGCAAGAAACTAAGATTGCAATCTGGATATTGCGAATATAAGAGGAAATCTTTATTAATGAAGGCGGGGTTCTGTGACGCCTTGGTCTGGTCATTGAACACAAACGAAGTACGCGAAGTTGCAGCTATGGCAAACTTTTGATCTAAAAAAAACCCAAAGTCGAAACAGAGCCCTAAGGGCTGTATATATGGAGGAAGAGGGGGGAATTTCGTGGCCCTTGGGGAAGGGGTCCGAAACCAACCCTATCTCTTGTTTCCCCACACATACGAACTCTAAAAACAACCTATACTTATGTATTTCGAAATTACATGGGCTTGGCCCAATAATAAGGTGACGCGGCACCTAGAATAGCCTCTGGAAGAAGTTTATGAGGTGGCATCTTGTATATTTCGTCCAAGGCTTCATGCACTCATTATGGTGGCTTCAAAGTCCTGAAATCATCACTTGTAACTCCGTTCTTGTTCCCCTTGCGCATGCCATCAACTCCATGCTTGTTCGTGCTCCAATGTTCATCCCTCTTATCCATGCTAGGCCCTTCATTTCTAAGCAAAACAAATGTATCCAATTTAGGCAGCATCATATTCTCATGAACATTAGAATCATTACCAAGAAACGAAAGTACCTGATAATTGCGTGCGCGAGCTCTAGTAATTGGTCCAGTATATGTAGTAGTAGGGGCTGTGGGTGTAACAATGATATTGATGTCCTCATCAACACTAGTTGCTATTGCCATGTTCTATACATGCTCCATTCAATTGTTGCTTCTTGTGTTGGGATAGTCATGATGTTCCATTGCTATTTACATAGAATCTCTCACCAACGCAATGATGATATGTCATGTTTGAATCTTCTTTCCATCATTATGATATGTCATGTGCATTATCTATGCCCACTATTTGCACGCATGACATGATTTCCATGATTACCTCTAGTATGTTGTATCTTCGCACTACTAGCTTGCATGACTTGATTCATATGATTACTTGCTATGTTGCATCACCGATGATTCATACTTGCTCGTTTCATGCGGTGGATGGCATCCATTTCCATGCTTTGCACATGATTGCTATTACATGTTGTCATATGTCTCCATATGTTGCCTCTCTCATGCTAGATGTTTTGCCTTGTATTGAGTGCAACAATGCTTTTAGCCTCGCTAATGAGATTGCACCCATAGCATTCTCACATATATTTGGAGATTTTGACATATTTCTGGTGAAGCATGCTTATCTTCCTATTTTGCACCATATGCCTAGTGCCATGAGTATAGCCATTGCATCATATTATTCATGCACTTTTGCTTCTAATGGTTATGTGCGAGAGAAGAGAACTGTGGGGACCCCGACTCATAAGTCGTGATCACCGGATGCACGTGTACAGTGATCCCAGAGATCAATGCTCACTGAACACACAGAAGCTGAATAACAAGAGTCTTACATCCATACATACCGTATTACACAAGTAGGACCATTATGGTCAAGTCTTGAGTATAACTTCGCAGCAGAAATCTTCATCGATAACTTGGTCCCATGCCATCTGCCTTAACCCTACAGGCATTCTGACTGGGAAGCATTCTAGCTCGCATGATCGTTGCCGAAGTGTTCTCCATCATATCATGTTCTTTCAAGCCTGGCCAATAAATAAACCAGTGGCAAGCCAATGAGTACTTTGAATGTACTCGCAAGCAACCCAAGAGTCATAACCGGATAATTATGCAAGGCTCTACTGAAGGAAATATGCCCTAGAGGCAATAATAAAGTTATTATTTATTTCCTTATATCATGATAAATGTTTATTATTCATGCTAGAATTGTATTAACTGGAAACATAATACATGTGTGAATACATAGACAAACAGTATGTCACTAGTATGCCTCTACTTGACTAGCTCGTTGATCAAAGATGGTTAAGTTTCCTAGCCATAGACTGTAGCGACCCGACCTCAGGCGGTCAAGCCTCTGTGTATCTGTGCCATCCCTGGATCAGTATGCTGGCACACACAGTACATCAATGTATATATCAAAGTGCAATCACATGTATAAATAACGTAAAACTGATATATATACCTCGTAATACTCAGCGGAAACAATCAAACGAGTGTGGAGTCCCATCAACGCCATCGGCAGGTTGAGTGTAGACCGTAACCCTGTATCGTAACTCTTACTCGTCGAAGAAAATATCTGCAACATGATACGTTGCAGCCGTGTAGGTCAGTACATTGAATGTACCGGCAAGATCACAATAAGAGAAAGCTGATGATAAAACTATTCTATATGCAATATGGCTTTGTGGCTCTGGGTCTGAGTTTTTGTTTTGCATAAAAGCTGGTTTTACTTTTCCTACAACAAAGGAATATCAGGAGCCTGTACTACGGAGTTTTCTAACATGACATGGTTCCGCCAACCGATGTCCCATAGCCCAAAATCATCATAAGTTGCCCACAATTAAGTTATCAATCCGGTGTTGAGAGTTCCGAGATAGATCCAAGTCCAGAGACTCAAATTGTCCGTAACCGGGGACACGGCTAATCGATTAGGTTTTAACCCTCTGCAGAGGTTTGTACACTTTACCCGCAAGATTCGATCCCTCTTTTTATGTTCTCGCACTTCAGGATGTTTGAGAACAAGACGACCGAAACATGGTCTTCCGAAGAGTTCCCCTGACCACTGTCCGGTGCTCATCCAATCCTACCGTAGTTCTACATCTGCTAGCACCGTCCCAGCCAGAGTCACAACTAAGGTCAACCAAGCCAGAGCCCATAGTGACTTGCGGTTGCACAGGTAAGCTTCTGGTCATGAAGTATTCTTCCGTCTCTTTGAGTCTGGGTGGAACTTTCCTCATGAGTACTGGCCAAAACCCAGCTCACTAGGCAAATCCACTGGGTACTCCAGGGTGCCTCACAACCAGTCCACCCAGTAGTGTGTATTGAAGTCTTGTCTCGAGTCTTGAAGTCTTGAGGTCTCGAAGATGCTGTCCTCGCAGGTGCCATCAGGAAGTTGTCGTCTTTGACGTAAAATCCTCCATTCTCACACCACTCCCGAGCACTCATACCAACCCCGTCTACTATAGCGTAGCTTTAAAAGTAAACAACGTCCCGGGCTTGGTAACAGGAAGATGGGTTCCTACCTCATGCATTCTACTCGACTACAAGAATTCAATATCACTACTGGAGGGATTGAAATAATGGTGCCACTAAATGCAATCAAAACATTGGTATGAAAAATATGGTCAAAGTGAACTTGCCTGGTATGTTGATGAAGTTATAAACGCTCTTGGAAACTTGATAAAACTATTCGTCACTCCGATGTAAATCTATATAGTCAAATATGGTAATCATATAAGCAATCGTCCTAGCAAACAATACTAGCAATCAAAATAACAATCAAAAAGCAAGAAGAAAACCAAATAAAAAACCAAAAGAAAACTTCGAAAGAAAACTTCAAGGAAACTAGTGGAGACCAATTCACACAAATCTTACATAACATCACTAAATTACTCTAATAACTTTTCTACAGCAAAGAAACTATAACTCTAATAAAATAACATAAAATAAATTACTAATTTAATAACTAGCTAAAAGAACTAAGATAAAACTACTAAAGAAAACACTAAGACATAACACAAAACAGTTTTGTCCTAAGTAAAAACTTAACAACAATTAAAACACTAAAATAATAAGTTAGCAGAAAAAAAAAAATGTAAAACAGCTAAGTTAACAGAAAATATTTTTTTTCTTAAAGTTTTACTAGCAAAAGGGAACACAAAAAAAAACTAAATTAAAACTCTAATTATGCTTAAAACAAAACTAGTAAGGAAAAGAAATAAAACATTTTTTTTTCTGTAAATAAAAGTTCGCCCTCTAATACTACTGAAAACAATCTGAAATAAAATATAACAGAGGTTAAAATAAATTTTTAAAATAATTAAAACAGCAGAAAACAGCAGCAAGTTAACAAAACTAAAAAAAAAACTTGTTTTTTTGAGTAAAACTATTTTTAATAAAAACTATAAATACCCAAATTAATCCTACTGCTAGGCAAGGTCAACACAAAGCAGTGACAAAAAGAATCACTGAAAAATAATAATCCTAACTCAGTTTATAGCAGAAAAACTAATCTGACTAAAACTAATATAAACAATTTTTTAAAAACCTAAAACATGGCAGAAGCTAATTTATACAGAAACTACAACAAATTTGCAAATTAACAAAAAAAGAATCAACTAAAAATATCAAGTAACCTAAAAGATATGGATTTTACAAAACTGGAACTAATCTGATAAAAACAGAAACGAAAATTAACATAAAAGAAAAAATACTAACGCGCTAACGGGCCTATCTAACGCTCAGGCGACAAATAACTAAAACGTGCCCGAGGGAATAAACCGATCGGGCCGGTCTAACTAAACCGTACTAAAATAAACCGATCTAAACCGAAAATAAACCGGTCTAACTAAACTAAACCTAACCCTTCGCGTGATCTAATCTAGGCCCTAGGATTTAGATCGAACGGCGACGAGCGGCTCCGGCGACTCACCGCGGTGGCGGCGACGGCGACGGACGACGGCGGCTCGGGCGACGACGGTGCGGTGGCTCCGGTGGTCCTGGGTGGCGGCGGAGACGTCGGGGAGAGGCGGCGGAGTGTTGCGGAGGCGGGGGTGGAGTCAGTGGGGCTCGGGGTGGTCGGTGGAGCTCGGGGCAGGAGCAATGGCGCGGCGGCGGCGTCGGGCTCCGGCGAGGAATAGCGGCGAGGTGGAGGGGTTAGGCGAGGGGGAAGGGTGGGGAATGGGTCGAGGGGCGGGTATTTATAGGGGGGTGCCCGACTTGGAGGCGGGGGCGAATCGGGGAGGGATCCCGCGATCCCCGGGATTCCGGCGACGGCGGCGGTGATGGCGCGGTGATGGCGCGGCGTGGGAAGGAAGGAGAAGGGTGGGGCCGGCGCGTCGGTGAGAGAGGGAGAGAGGGGAGAGAGCGGGCGACCGAGGGGGAGGGGGTTTGGGTGCGGGCGCTAGGGCAGGCCGACTCGGGCGCTGGCTGGGCCGCGGCTCGGCGCTGGCTGGGCCGGTTGGCCTGGCTGGCGCCTGGGTTTCTTTTCCTTTTTTGTAAAAGTTTCCCCGAAAAAAAATAAAAATAAAATCATTTTAGAAAATAAAAAGAAATTTAAATATAGGAGTATTATATATCAAAATGACCGGAAAAATAAATCCTTCAACATGAACATTTTTACAAGATGAAATAAAATTCGCACAAATTCTAATAAAACAAATAGTGCTACTGCTGTAAATAAAATTCAAATAAAATTTCTTTAAAATGCCAAAATTATTTAAAATTTATTTTTCTCCATTTTTATAATGTAGGGAATCATTTTACCCTATTTTCCATATGTTTTATTTTTGGAGAAAAATAATTTGAAAATAAAACCCGAAAACTTCCAAATGGTTTTGAATTTAAAATTCAAACCTTTTCTTCATACTTCCAACTCATATTTCCTATATTTGAAGAAGTCATTTTATCCTCTCTCATGAAAATCATTGAGTTGCATAAAGTTTCTAAATTTGGAATGCTTTCAAAAATGAAATTCAAAAATCTTTCAAAACCCTTTTTGCTTCTAGGAGAAGTCATGTTTTCTTCACTCAAGGGTATTGTGATGAAATGAATTTGAAATTCATTAAGATCAAATGCAAGGATGAAAGTTTGGGAAGTCATTTCATTCCCTCTCATTTAACTTTCAAAAAGTTTCAAATTTCACTCAATTTCACACAACCATTCACACAGCAATCAAACAATCAATCAAATTAATTATTTAATATAACATTCCAAAATTTAGAATTTTGGGATGTTACAAAACTACCACACTTAAAATGAATCTCGTCCCCGAGATTCGAAGAGGCTAGGAAAAAAAAATTAGGGTTTGGAGGTCTTCCAGCAATGCCACTGATCGGAATGGTCTAGTGTGCTACCACACTTAAAAGCAGGGTTATGTTTCCGACAGAACTCATGTACTCCATCCCTTTTGATTGACGGTGTCGGTCTTCTCATACTCCCTGGAATAACTCCTTCATTGAGGCTCTTTCGATAGGGTCACAAACTTTTCCTCAAACACATGTCCTTTCATCCTGGTGAGGTTCTTCTGAGACTGGGTCTTCATATCTGACGGGTCTGTCGCCAATACTAAACAACTATCAAAAATCTCATGGTGGTCGACAATTCATGGTTTCTCCTGCAGGAAAAAAAAATGGCGGGGTTGAATCTCACCGTATAACCTACGATTGGCAACGGTTGCCTGTAAAGGGTTCCATCGTCCTACCATTCTATGGTTTAACAAGGTTTGACATCGTCGTCTCTCTACTATGGGTAAGTCACTCAGATTTACCATTCCAAATAGCAAGAGCGAATGACAAGAGTAAGTCGGTATGGTGATCAATCCATTCCGCACCCAAATCATTACCTTGTATAAGGTTTAGCGAATCTCGCATTTCTAACACTCGGGCATTCTCACAAGCATGGCAGAATTTCTCTTGTCCACGAGCTGGGTTCGGGTAAATCCTTTGGTTCTGCAAGCCAAACAAAACATCTATCGTTTCTTCACAACTCTCAGGGTTTTACGTAACCTCCTACGAACGTATGCTGATGAAAACAAAGCTTCTTCCAAAATTTCTTCTTCGAGGGAGTACTTGATCCTTATTAATTCCTGGGCCTGTAGGTTATGGGCCCACTTCAATACTTGCACCACTTTAACTCATCATTTGAGCTACTATTGTTCCATATTCCGAAACTTCACCACCTTTAAATCCAATCTTACTTCATTCCTTCATACTCTTGAGGTAATTAATATATATCAAATAAAATCCTTAGACTTAATTCGTCCAACTCCACTCTATGGGATACATTTTTCCTTACCATCGGTCAGGTGTTCTCACAGGGCACTACCACCCTTAAAGTGAAATGCACAATTTCATCCATAGACCATATTTCTCATATCCTCGAAAATGGTCAAACTCCTTGTTCATAGAGTAAAAATCCACGTATGAAATCATGACACATTAACTTTATTGATTTCACGAATTCATTACAATCTCTGAGCACTCATTACATAACTCAACTCATCGAACTTATGAAAACAAAATTGCTTCCTACCACTCTTATTATCCATATCAAAATCTCAACTACTTAGCTCCAGCTTTTCTCCTGATCTGAACATTCCCTCGCAAAATGTCCTGCTTGCTTGCAGTGTAAACAAATGACGTCGGACAAATCCAGGGGCTTCCGGTTACCTCCTTGGGTTCTTTGCTTCTGTTCTGGACAATCACTGGCATAATGTCCTGTGGTCTTACACTCAAAACAGATAATATGACTCTTATCCTTCTTTGCAGAGACTGGTTTGTTCAGGGAATGCCTTCGTTTTCTCTTCCTGGATTCCTTTGTAATGATTAGAGCTTCTATTTCCCGAGGGTCAAACTTCACTTCTGCTGTCGGGAAGTCTCTGAGATACTCTTCTCTTTCCTTGGTACAATACTGGGAAAAATGTCCTTCTTCTCCACATGAATAGCAAGTGTTGGAGTAGAATCTGATTAGGCCTTCTTCTTCAGGGTCTTCAACAACTTCCTTCATCACAGGTTCTTCTAGACCTTCCTTGAGGGCTTCTTTCATTCCTTCTTCCTGCTTCTGAATAGTTTGTTGCACCGTGGGGTAAATGTGACACTGCGCCGGGTAGTGGGTGGTTCCTTCACACAAGAAACAAGTCACCTGACTAGTTGGGCATTCCTCAGCTGGGTGTTTCTCCTCACAATAAGGGCATCCATCCTTGTGTTCCTCCTGGGTGTGTCCTATTTCTCCGCAAATCTTGCAGGCACAAGGTTTATTTCTTGGGGTATCATGGTGCTTCCGGATAAGACGGGATCTTGTCAGAGTCTTCTTGAATTCTTCCCAAGTCCTTGCTCCATTCCATCCGTGTATAGCTTGATGCATCTGCCACCATGTTGCAGCACTTCCTTCAAAGTACTGAAGAGCATACGATACTTCATTCTTCCTTGAAACCAAATTGCTCCCGAAGTGGTTCTCCATGTTCTGAATCCATAGCTCTGCCTCCGGCTGGGTTTTCGGTCCAGAGAATACCAGTCCAACTTCATTCATCATCTACTGGGTCCAAGGGATTTAGGGTGAGATAAGAGAGAGGTGGGGAGGGATACACACAATACAAACAATAATTTTGAAAATGGTTTTTATTTGTGGCTGTCGGAAAAACATCAAACAAATGACAGCTCACAAATCATCGCATCTAACGTAAGTATATAACAGGGGTTTGGTCTTCTAAAAGTCAAATAAAACTTTAGAGTCTTCAGATTCTTCGAGTCTCCGGAGTCTTCAACTGGTGTAGTTTCTTTCTTCGAAATGTATCGTGAAATCTTCTTTACTCTAAAGAGGTCCTCGGTTGTCCGATATCTTGCCCTTCTTGGAGCGGCTTCAGTTGATCCTCCTTGTGGTCAAAAGGGAAAGGGTATATTCTAACTATTTGAGGTGAGAGGGTCTATTTGATAAAATCACAAAAGATGAGAAGTAATGGATCTTTTTGAAAATAAGTTTTAGAGATTTCCTGTCCTACGGCTTTCCGATTTCTAGGGTCACGTCCTACAGTCAACATGTGCTCTGATACCATTTCTGTAGCGACCCGACCTCAGGCGGTCAAGCCTCTGTGTATCTGTGCCATCCCTGGATCAGTATGCTGGCACACACAGTACATCAATGTATATATCAAAGTGCAATCACATGTATAAATAACGTAAAACTGATATATATACCTCGTAATACTCAGCGGAAACAATCAAACGAGTGTGGAGTCCCATCAACGCCATCGGCAGGTTGAGTGTAGACCGTAACCCTGTATCGTAACTCTTACTCGTCGAAGAAAATATCTGCAACATGATACGTTGCAGCCGTCTAGGTCAGTACATTGAATGTACCGGCAAGATCACAATAAGAGAAAGCTGATGATAAAACTATTCTATATGCAATATGGCTTTGTGGCTTTGGGTCTGAGTTTTTGTTTTGCATAAAAGCTGGTTTTACTTTTCCTACAACAAAGGAATATCAGGAGCCTGTACTACGGAGTTTTCTAACATGACATGGTTCCGCCAACCGATGTCCCATAGCCCAAAATCATCATAAGTTGCCCACAATTAAGTTATCAATCCGGTGTTGAGAGTTCCGAGATAGATCCAAGTCCAGAGACTCAAATTGTCCGTAACCGGGGACACGGCTAATCGATTAGGTTTTAACCCTCTGCAGAGGTTTGTACACTTTACCCGCAAGATTCGATCCCTCTTTTTACGTTCTCGCACTTCAGGATGTTTGAGAACAAGACGACCGAAACATGGTCTTCCGAAGAGTTCCCCTGACCACTGTCCGGTGCTCATCCAATCCTACCGTAGTTCTACATCTGCTAGCACCGTCCCAGCCAGAGTCACAACTAAGGTCAACCAAGCCAGAGCCCATAGTGACTTGCGGTTGCACAGGTAAGCTTCTGGTCATGAAGTATTCTTCCGTCTCTTTGAGTCTGGGTGGAACTTTCCTCATGAGTACTGGCCAAAACCCAGCTCACTAGGCAAATCCACTGGGTACTCCAGGGTGCCTCACAACCAGTCCACCCAGTAGTGTGTATTGAAGTCTTGTCTCGAGTCTTGAAGTCTTGAGGTCTCGAAGATGCTGTCCTCGCAGGTGCCATCAGGAAGTTGTCGTCTTTGACGTAAAATCCTCCATTCTCACACCACTCCCGAGCACTCATACCAACCCCGTCTACTATAGCGTAGCTTTAAAAGTAAACAACGTCCCGGGCTTGGTAACAGGAAGATGGGTTCCTACCTCATGCATTCTACTCGACTACAAGAATTCAATATCACTACTGGAGGGATTGAAATAATGGTGCCACTAAATGCAATCAAAACATTGGTATGAAAAATATGGTCAAAGTGAACTTGCCCGGTATGTTGATGAAGTTATAAACGCTCTTGGAAACTTGATAAAACTATTCGTCACTCCGATGTAAATCTATATAGTCAAATATGGTAATCATATAAGCAATCGTCCTAGCAAACAATACTAGCAATCAAAATAACAATCAAAAAGCAAGAAGAAAACCAAATAAAAAACCAAAAGAAAACTTCGAAAGAAAACTTCAAGGAAACTAGTGGAGACCAATTCACACAAATCTTACATAACATCACTAAATTACTCTAATAACTTTTCTACAGCAAAGAAACTATAACTCTAATAAAATAACATAAAATAAATTACTAATTTAATAACTAGCTAAAAGAACTAAGATAAAACTACTAAAGAAAACACTAAGACATAACACAAAACAGTTTTGTCCTAAGTAAAAACTTAACAACAATTAAAACACTAAAATAATAAGTTAGCAGAAAAAAAAAATGTAAAACAGCTAAGTTAACAGAAAATATTTTTTTTTCTTAAAGTTTTACTAGCAAAAGGGAACACAAAAAAAAAACTAAATTAAAACTCTAATTATGCTTAAAACAAAACTAGTAAGGAAAAGAAATAAAACATTTTTTTTTCTGTAAATAAAAGTTCGCCCTCTAATACTACTGAAAACAATCTGAAATAAAATATAACAGAGGTTAAAATAAATTTTTAAAATAATTAAAACAGCAGAAAACAGCAGCAAGTTAACAAAACTAAAAAAAAACTTGTTTTTTTGAGTAAAACTATTTTTAATAAAAACTATAAATACCCAAATTAATCCTACTGCTAGGCAAGGTCAACACAAAGCAGTGACAAAAAGAATCACTGAAAAATAATAATCCTAACTCAGTTTATAGCAGAAAAACTAATCTGACTAAAACTAATATAAACAATTTTTTAAAAACCTAAAACATGGCAGAAGCTAATTTATACAGAAACTACAACAAATTTGCAAATTAACAAAAAAAGAATCAACTAAAAATATCAAGTAACCTAAAAGATATGGATTTTACAAAGCTGGAACTAATCTGATAAAAACAGAAACGAAAATTAACATAAAAGAAAAAATACTAACGCGCTAACGGGCCTATCTAACGCTCAGGCGACAAATAACTAAAACGTGCCCGAGGGAATAAACCGATCGGGCCGGTCTAACTAAACCGTACTAAAATAAACCGATCTAAACCGAAAATAAACCGGTCTAACTAAACTAAACCTAACCCTTCGCGTGATCTAATCTAGGCCCTAGGATTTAGATCGAACGGCGACGAGCGGCTCCGGCGACTCACCGCGGTGGCGGCGACGGCGACGGACGACGGCGGCTCGGGCGACGACGGTGCGGTGGCTCCGGTGGTCCTGGGTGGCGGCGGAGACGTCGGGGAGAGGCGGCGGAGTGTTGCGGAGGCGGGGGTGGAGTCAGTGGGGCTCGGGGTGGTCGGTGGAGCTCGGGGCAGGAGCAATGGCGCGGCGGCGGCGTCGGGCTCCGGCGAGGAATAGCGGCGAGGTGGAGGGGTTAGGCGAGGGGGAAGGGTGGGGAATGGGTCGAGGGGCGGGTATTTATAGGGGGGTGCCCGACTTGGAGGCGGGGGCGAATCGGGGAGGGATCCCGCGATCCCCGGGATTCCGGCGACGGCGGCGGTGATGGCGCGGTGATGGCGCGGCGTGGGAAGGAAGGAGAAGGGTGGGGCCGGCGCGTCGGTGAGAGAGGGAGAGAGGGGAGAGAGCGGGCGACCGAGGGGGAGGGGGTTTGGGTGCGGGCGCTAGGGCAGGCCGACTCGGGCGCTGGCTGGGCCGCGGCTCGGCGCTGGCTGGGCCGGTTGGCCTGGCTGGCGCCTGGGTTTCTTTTCCTTTTTTGTAAAAGTTTCCCCGAAAAAAAATAAAAATAAAATCATTTTAGAAAATAAAAAGAAATTTAAATATAGGAGTATTATATATCAAAATGACCGGAAAAATAAATCCTTCAACATGAACATTTTTACAAGATGAAATAAAATTCGCACAAATTCTAATAAAACAAATAGTGCTACTGCTGTAAATAAAATTCAAATAAAATTTCTTTAAAATGCCAAAATTATTTAAAATTTATTTTTCTCCATTTTTATAATGTAGGGAATCATTTTACCCTATTTTCCATATGTTTTATTTTTGGAGAAAAATAATTTGAAAATAAAACCCGAAAACTTCCAAATGGTTTTGAATTTAAAATTCAAACCTTTTCTTCATACTTCCAACTCATATTTCCTATATTTGAAGAAGTCATTTTATCCTCTCTCATGAAAATCATTGAGTTGCATAAAGTTTCTAAATTTGGAATGCTTTCAAAAATGAAATTCAAAAATCTTTCAAAACCCTTTTTGCTTCTAGGAGAAGTCATGTTTTCTTCACTCAAGGGTATTGTGATGAAATGAATTTGAAATTCATTAAGATCAAATGCAAGGATGAAAGTTTGGGAAGTCATTTCATTCCCTCTCATTTAACTTTCAAAAAGTTTCAAATTTCACTCAATTTCACACAACCATTCACACAGCAATCAAACAATCAATCAAATTAATTATTTAATATAACATTCCAAAATTTAGAATTTTGGGATGTTACATAGACATGAGTTGTCATTTGATTAATGGGATCACATCATTAGGAGAATGATGTGATTGACTTGACCCATTCCGTTAGCTTAGCACTCGATCGTTTAGTATGTTGCTATTGCTTTCTTCATGACTTATACATGTTCCTATGACTATGAGATTATGCAACTCCTATTTGCCGGAGGAACACTTTATGTGCTACCAAATGTCACAACGTAACTGGGTGATTATAAAGGAGCTCTACAGGTGTCCCCAAAGGTACATGTTGGGTTGGCGTATTTCGAGATTATGATTTGTCACTCCGATTGTTGGAGAGGTATCTCTAGGCCCTCTCGGTAATGCACATCACATAAGCCTTGCAAGCATTTCAACTAATGAGTTAGTTGCGAGATGATGTATTATAGAACGAGTAAAGAGACTTGCCGGTAACGAGATTGAACTAGGTATTGAGATACCGACGATCGAATCTCGGACAAGTAACATACCGATGACAAAGGGAACAACGTATGTTGTTATGCGGTCTGACCGATAAAGATCTTCGTAGAATATGTGGGAGCCAATATGAGCATCCAGGTTCCACTATTTGTTATTGACCGGAGACGTGTCTCGGTCATGTCTACATTGTTCTGGAACCCGTAGGGTCCGCACGCTTAAGGTTTCAATGACAGTTGTATTATGAGTTTATGAGTTTTGATATACCGAAGGAGTTCGGAGTCCCGGATGAGATCGGGGACATGAAGAGGAGTCTCGAAATGGTCGAGGCGTAAAGATCGATATATTGGACGACTATATTCGGACTTCGGAAAGGTTCTGAGTGATTCGGGTATTTTTGGAGTACCGGAGAGTTACGGGAATTCGCCGGGAGAAGTATTGGGCCTTATTGGGCCATACAGGAAAGAGAGAGGGGCTGCCTAGGGCAGGCCGTGCGCTCCCCCAAGGCCTAGTCCGAATTGGACTAGGGAGAGGGGCTGCGCCCCCTCCTTCCTTCCCTTCTCCCTTTCCCTTCCTTCTCTCCTACTCCTACTACATGGAAGGACTCCTAGTTGGACTAGGAAAGGGGGAATCCTACTCCCGGTGGGAGTAGGACTCCCCTAGGGCGCGCCATAGAGAGGGCCGGCCCTACCCACCTCCACTCCTTTATATACGGGGGCAGGGGGCACCCCATAGACACACAAGTTGATCTTCGTGATCGTTCTCTTAGCCGTGTGCGGTGCCCCCCTCCACCATAATCCTCGATAATATTGTAGCGGTGCTTAGGTGAAGCCCTGCGACGGTAGAACATCAAGATCGTCCCCATGCCGTCGTGCTGACGGAACTCATCCCCGACACTTTGCTGGATCGGAGTCTGGGGATCGTCATCGAGCTGAACGTGTGCTAGAACTCGGAGGTGCCGTAGTTTCGGTGCTTGATCGGTCGGGCCGTGAAGACGTACGACTACATCAACCGCGTTGTCATAACGCTTCCGTCGTCGGTCTACGAGGGTACGTAGACAACACTCTCCCCTCTCGTTGCTATGCATCACCATGATCTTGCGTGTGTGTAGGAATTTTTTTGAAATTACTACGTTCCCCTACAGTGGCATCCGAGCCTAGGTTTTATGTGTTGATGTTATATCCACGAGTAGAACACAAGTGAGTTGTGGGCGATATAAGTCATACTGCTTACCAGCATGCCATACTTTGGTTCAGCGGTATTGTTGGATGAAGCGGCCCGGACCGACATTACGCGCACGCTTACGCGAGACTGGTTTTACCGCCGTGCTATGCACACAGGTGACTAGCGGGTGTCAGTTTCTCCAACTTTAGTTGAACCGAGTGTGGCTACGCCCGGTCCTTGCGAAGGTTAAAACAGCACCAACTTGACAAACTATCGTTGTGGTTTTTGATGCGTAGGTAAGAACGGTTCTTGCTAAGCCCGTAGCAGCCACGTAAAACTTGCAACAACAAAGTAGAGGACATCTAACTTGTTTTTGCAGGGCATGTTGTGATGTCATATGGTCAAGACGTGATGAGATATAATTTGTTGTATGAGATGATCATGTTTTGTTAAAGTTATCGGCAACTGGCAGAAGCCTTATGGTTGTCTCTTCATTGCATAAGATGCAAGCGCCAAATAATTGCTTTACTTTTTCGCTATGCGATAGCAATATTTGCAAGAGCAATAGTTGGCGAGATAACCATGTGACGACACATTGATATAGATCAAGATGATGGAGATCATGGTGTCATGCCGGTGACAATAGAGATCATGACGGTACTTTGGAGATGGAGATCAAAGGCGCAAGATGATCATGGCCATATCATGTCACATACTTTGATTGCATGTGATGTTTATCTTTTATACATCTTATTTTGCTTAGTTCGATGGTAGCTTTATAAGATGATCTCTCACTAAATTTCAAGATAAAAGTGTTCTCCCTGAGTATGCACCGTTGCCAAAGTTCATCGTGCCCAGACACCACGTGATGATCGGGTGTGATAAGCTCTACGTCCATCTACAACGGGTGCAAGCCAGTTTTGCACACGCAGAATACTCAGGTTAAACTTGACGAGCCTAGCATATGCAGATATGGCCTCGGAACACTGAGACCGAAAGGTCAAGCGTGAATCATATAGTTGATATGATCAACATAGTGATGTTCACCATTGAAAGCTACTCCATTTCACGTGATGATCGGTTATGGTTTAGTTGATTTGGATCACGTGATCACTTAGAGGATTAGAGGGATGTCTATCTAAGTGGGAGTTCTTAAGTAATATGATTAATTGAACTTTAATTTATCATGAACTTAGTCGTGATAGTATTTTGCAAATTATGTTGTAGATCAATAGCTCGCGTTGTTGCTTCCCTATGTTTATTTTGATATGTTCATAGAGAAAATTGTGTTGAAAGATGTTAGTAGCAATGATGCAGATTGGATCCGTGATCTGAGGTTTATCCTCATTGCTGCACAGAAGAATTATGTCCTTGATGCACCGCTAGGTGACGGACCTATTGCAAGAGCAGATGCAGACGTTATGAACGTTCGGCTAGCTCAATATGATAACTACTTGATAGTTTAGTGCACCATGCTTAACGGCTTAGAATCGGGACTTCAAAGACGTTTTGAACGTCATGGACCATATGAGATGTTCCAGGAGTTGAAGTTAATATTTCAAGCAAATACCCGAGTTGAGAGATATGAAGTCTCCAACAAATTCTATAGCTAAAAGATGGAGGAGAATCGCTCAACTAGTGAGCATGTGCTCAGATTGTCTGGGTACTACAATCGCTTGAATCAAGTGGGAGTTAATCTTCCAGATAAGATAGTGATTGACAGAATTCTCTAGTCACCATCACCAAGTTAGTAGAACTTCGTGATGAACTATAATATGCAAGGGATAACGGAAACGATTCCCAAGCTCTTCGTGATGCTAAAATCGACGAAGGTAGATATCAAGAAAAACATCAAGTGTTGATGGTTGACAAGATCACTAGTTTCAAGAAAAGGGCAAAGAAAAAAAAGGGAACTTCAAGAAGAACAGCAAGCAAGTTGCTGCTCAAGTGAAGAAGCCCAAGTCTGGTCCTAAGCCTGAGATTAAGTGCTTCTACTGCAAAGAGACTGGTCACTGGAAGCGGAACTACCCCAAGTGATTGGCGGATAAGAAGGATGGCAAAGTGAACATAATTATATTTGATATACATGTTATTGATGTGTACTTTACTAGTGTTTATAGCAACCCCTCAGTATTTGATACTAGTTTAGTTGCTAAGATTATTAACTCGAAACGGGAGTTGTAGAATAAACAGAGACTAGTTACGGGTGAGGTGACAATGTGTGTTGGAAGTAGTTCCAAGATTGATATGATCATCATCGCACACTCCCTATACTTTCGGGATTAGTGTTGAAACTAAATAAGTGTTATTTGGTGTTTGCGTTGAGCATAAATATGATTTGATCATGTTTATTGCAATACGGTTATTCATTTAAGTTAGAGAACAATTGTTGTTCTGTTTACATGAATAAAACCTTCTATGGTCATACACACCAACGAAAATGGTTTGTTGGATCTCGAACATAGTGATACACATAATATTGAAGCCAAATAGATGCAAAGTTAATAATGATAGTGCAACTTATTTGTGGCACTGCCGTTTAGGTCATATTGGTGTAAAGAGCATGAAGAAACTCCATGCTAATGGACTTTTGGAATCACTTGATGCTTGCGAACCATGCCTCATATGACTAAGACTCCGTTCTCCGGAACAATGGAGCGAGCAACAAATTTGTTGGAAATCATACATACTGATGTATGTGGTCCGATGAATATTAAGGCTCGCGACAAGTATCATTATTTTCTGACCTTCACAGATGATTTGAGCAGATATGGGTATATCTACTTGATGAAGCATAAGTCTGAAACATTTGAAAAGTTCAAAGAATTTCAGAGTGAAGTGGAAAATCATTGTGACAAGAAAATAAGGTTTCTACGATCTGATCACGGAGAGAAATATTTGAGTTACGAGTTTGGTCTTCAATTAAAACAATGTGGAATAGTTTCACAAATTCATACCACCTGGAACACCACAACATAATGGTGTGTCCGAACGTCATAACTATACTTTATTGGATATAGTACAATCTATGATGTTTCTTACCGATTTACCACTATCGTTTTGGGGTCATGCATTAGAGACAGCTGCATTCACGTTAAAAAGGGGCACCATCTAAGTCCATTGAGACGACACAATATGAACTATGGTTTGGCTAGAAACCAAAGTTGTCGGTTCTTAAAGTTTGGGGTTACGACGCTTACAAGAAAAAGTTTCATCATGATAAGCTCAAACCCAAATCGGAGAAATGTGTCTTCATAGGATACCCAAAGGAGACAGTTGGGTACACCTTCTATCACAGATCCGAAGGCAAGACATTCGTTGCTGAGAATGGATACTTTCTAGAGAAGGAGTTTCTCTCGAAAGAAATGAGTGGGAGGAAAGTAGAACTTGATGAGGTAATTGTACCTTCTCCCTTATTGGAAAGTAATTCATCACAGAAATCTGTTCCTATGACTACTACACCAATTAGTGAGGAAGCTAATGATGATGATCATGTAACTACAGATCAAGTTACTACCAAATCTCGTAGGTAAACCTGAGTGAGATCCGCACCAGAGTGGTACGGTAATCCTGTTCTGGAAGTCATGTTACTAGACCATGACAAACTTACGAACTATGAAGAAGCGATGGTGAGCCCAGATTCCGCGAAATGGTTTGAGGCCATGAAATCTGAGATGGGATCCATGTATGAGAACAAAGTATGGACTTTGATTGACTTGCCCAATGATCGACAAGCCATTGAGATTAAATGGATCTTCAAGAGGAAGACAGACGCTGATAGTAGTGTTACTATCTACAAAGCTAGAATTGTTGCAAAAGTTTTTCAACAAAGTTCAAGGTGTTGACTACGATGAGAGTTTCTCACTCGTATCTATGCTTAAGTCTGTCCGAATCATGTTAGAAATTGCTGCATTTTATGAAATCTGGCAAATGGATAAACAAAGTTGCATTCCTTAATGGATTTCTTAAAGAAGAGTTGTATATGATGCAACCAGAAGGTTTTGTCAATCCTAAAAGTGTTAACAAAATATTCAAGCTCCAGCGATCCATCTGTGGACCGGTGCAAGCATCTCGGAGTTGGAATATGCGCTTTGATGAGATGATCAAAGTATATAGTTTTATACAGACTTGCGGTGAAGCCTGTATTTACAAGAAAGTGAGTGGGAGCACTACAGCATTTCTGATAAGTATATGTGAATGCCATATTGTTGATCGGAAATAATGTAGAATTATTCTGCAAAGCATAAAGGAGTGTTTGAAAGGATTTTTTCGAAGAAGGACCTCGGTGAAGCTGCTTACATATTGAGCATCAAGATCTATAGAGATAGATCAAAACGCTTGATAAGTTTTTTCAATGAGTACATACCTTAACAAGATTTTGAAGTAGTTCAAAATGGAACAGTCAAAGAAAGAGTTCTTGCCTGTGTTACAAGGTGTGAAATTGAGTAAGACTCAAAACCCGACCACGACAGAAGATAGAAAGAGAATGAAAGTCGTTCCCTATGCCTCAGCCATAGGTTCTATAAAGTATGTCATGCTATGTACCAGATCTATTGTATACCATACACTGTTTTTGGAAAGGGAGTACAATAGTGATCTAGGAGTAGATCACTGGATAGCGGTCAAAATTATCCTTAGTGGAATAAGGATATGTTTCTCGATTATGGAGGTGACAAAAAGGTTTGTCGTAAAGAGTTACGTCGATGCAAGTTTTGACACCGATCTGGATGACTCTAAGTCTCGATCCAGATACATATTGAAAAGTGGGAGCAATTAGCTAGAGTAGCTTCTTGCAGAGCATTGTTGACATAGAAATTCACAAAATACTTACGGATCTGAAATGTGACAGACCCGTTGACTAAAATTATCTCACAAGCAAAACATGATCACACCTTAGTACTCTTTGGGTGTTAATCACATAGCGATGTGAACTAGATTACTGACTCTAGTAAACCATTTGGGTGTTGATCACATATCGATGTGAACTATGGGTGTTAATCACATGGTGATGTGAACTATTGCTGTTAAATCACATGGCGATGTGAACTAGATTATTGACTCTAGTGCAAGTGGGAGACTGAAGGAAATATGCCCTAGAGGCAATAATAAAGTTATTATTTATTTCCTTATATCATGATAAATGTTTATTATTCATGCTAGAATTGTATTAACTGGAAACATAATACATGTGTGAATACATAGACAAACAGTATGTCACTAGTATGCCTCTAGTTGACTAGCTCGTTGATCAAAGATGGTTAAGTTTCCTAGCCATAGACATGAGTTGTCATTTGATTAATGGGATCACATCATTAGGAGAATGATGTGATTGACTTGACCCATTCCGTTAGCTTAGCACTCGATCGTTTAGTATGTTGCTATTGCTTTCTTCATGACTTATACATGTTCCTATGACTATGAGATTATGCAACTCCCGTTTGCCGGAGGAACACTTTGTGTGCTACCAAACGTCACAACGTAACTGGGTGATTATAAAGGAGCTCTACAGGTGTCTCCAAAGGTACATGTTGGGTTGGCGTATTTCGAGATTAGGATTTGTCACTCCGATTGTCGGAGAGGTATCTCTAGGCCATCTCGGTAATGCACATCACATAAGCCTTGCAAGCATTGCAACTAATGAGTTAGTTGCGAGATGATGTATTACAGAACGAGTAAAGAGACTTGCCGGTAACGAGATTGAACTAGGTATTGAGATACCGACGATCGAATCTCGGGCAAGTAACATACCGATGACAAAGGGAACAACGTATGTTGTTATGCGGTCTGACCGATAAAGATCTTCGTAGAATATGTGGGAGCCAATATGAGCATCCAGGTTCCGCTATTTTTTATTGACCGGAGACGTGTCTCGGTCATGTCTACATTGTTCTCAAACCCGTAGGGTCTGCACGCTTAAGGTTTCGATGACAGTTATATTATGAGTTTATGATTTTTGATGTACCGAAGGAGTTCGGAGTCCCGGATGAGATCGGGGACATGACGAGGAGTCTCAAAATGGTCGAGACGTAAAGATCGATATATTGGACGACTACATTCGGACTTCGGAAAGGTTCCGAGTGATTCGGGTGTTTTTTGAGTACCGGAGAGTTACGAGAATTCGCCGGGAGAAGTATTGGGCCTTATTCGGCCATACGGGAAAGAGAGAGGGGGTGCCTAGGGCAGGCCGCGCGCTCCCCCCAGGCCTAGTCCGAATTGGACTAGGGGGAGGGGCTGCGCCCCCTCCTTCCTTTCCTTCTCCCTTCCCCTTCCTTCTCTCCTACTCCTACTACATGGAAGGACTCCTGGTTGGACTAGGAAAGGGGGAATCCTACTCCTGGTGGGAGTAGGACTCCCCTAGGGCGCGCCATAGAGAGGGCCGGCCCTCACCACCTCCACTCCTTTATATACGGGGGCAGGGGGCACCCCATAGACACACAAGTTGATCTTCGTGATCGTTCTCTTAGCCGTGTGCGGTGCCCCCCTCCACCATAATCCTAGATAATATTGTAGCGGTGCTTAGGCGAAGCCCTGCGACGGTAGAGCATCAAGATCGTCACCATGCCGTCGTGCTGACGGAACTCATCCCCGACACTTTGCTGGATCAGAGTCCGGGGATCGTCATCGAGCTGAACGTGTGCTAGAACTCGGAGGTGCCGTAGTTTCGGTGCTTGATCGGTCGGGCCGTGAAGACGTACGACTACATCAACCGCGTTGTCATAACGCTTCCGCTATCGGTCTATGAGGGTACGTAGACAACACTCTTCCCTCCCGTTGCTATGCATCACCATGATCTTGCGTGTGCGTAGGAATTTTTTTGAAATTACTACGTTCCCCTACATCTACTGCTAAATTGGCATTTTTGCAGAAAGCTAGTTTTTCTCATGCAAGTATGATCAACATTTTATCAAGGATATGAATGCGTCTGCAACAAGTATTAGGAGGTTACAGACATCAACATCGAGAAGGAGTTATGAACAACTCATGCTCAAGCTCATCGTGACTTCCTCACGATTAACGTCAACATGATTACCAAACCGTGTTGTTTTCCAGAAACATATGGACATAGTCTAAGTAGCACCACCCAACTGTCCTTGACCGTGGACACGGCTATTCGAATAGTTTTACACTCTGCAGAGGTTGCACACTTTACCCACAAGATCCGGGGAACTTCCATGTCATCCACGACCCGCGGTACCTCAATTACCCGGGGTAAGCACCCGATCACTATCTTTCCCTAGACGACACTAACATAGAGTCCACTTGATTGGTAGCAGCCCCCATGCCCAACATTTCACATCTTAAAATTTTTGGAGCCACGCTCCCATATTCATCACATACCACAAGCACGTGGTACCAACGATGTGTCCGGGCCCTGTAAAAACAGTCATGGCCACCCTACCTGGCACGACCCCGTCCTGAGAGTGACCTCATGTCGCCCCCATCACTAGTAATGCGGGCACCATGCTAGTATCGGCCTAGGTAATCAACAATGCCCTTTCCCATATAAGGGTAGAGTGGTTGCGCATGTTTGGTTGGGACGGTCGATAAATCTTAAATCTAACCCGTCTCTGTAAACTACACTTTTATCAAGCCTCGGTACACTACTTCTCCACCAGGTAGTGACCTAGTTCATCATCATCTCCCAGGGGCATCAGTGGCACCCACTGGGGTTGTTTGCAAGTATGTCAAACCACACTTGTTTCTTTCCATGCATAACCCCGATCCACTTTGCGTAGCCATTTACTATATCATATTTCTACAATCCACCAACACAACTCTAAGCAAGGGTAGAGTAATGAGAAATGCAAGTATCAATGGAGTATGCAACGGAGGCAAGCCTAGCAAGGTTGCCACTCAAGGTATATCATGCACTCAGTGAAGCAACAAAAATGCTATTATGATGTAAAATGGTTCATCATGGTCAAGGTATATTCAGAAAGGGGTTTTGAGGGGTTTGACCAATAATTTGAACATGACCATGTGTTGAAACTCTTATATATGGAAAATATATGTCCACTGAGTTTCCCTGATTTTTCGCAAATATTTTTGAAGCTTTACAATAATTTTAACCTATTAAAGACCATTTCTGGCCTAAAGAAAAAGCCTTTAAATAAAGTAGGAAAATAACTTTTAAAATTATATTTTTGTGGTTTATGGGAGTCCTATACCTAATAGGTTTCAAATATACCTTTTGAAATATTTTTCACACCCTTAATTAAGTACTTGTAGTTCAAGTCTCAATTTAGGGGTTTTTGGAAAACCGAATTTAGAAAATACCTTTTGGCCAAAAATATTTTTGCAAGAAATTATTTTTATGTCCTACACACATGGCATGATCATTGGGCAAAGTTTTGGATCAAGGAGAAGGACTATAAGAGTTGGAGGATTTATTTAATTTTTAGAGCACTTGCAAACAACGGACAAAAATCAAATCAAGCAAAGACCAAAACACTCAAAAGTTTTTTGTCAAACCACAATTTATCATGATTTATTAGCTTAAGTGTTGTGGCATGAAAATCAGGGTGTGACAAGAACCATCATGATGGATGATGGGTTTATCTACCATGCACATATGTTGTTTGTTTTCTTTTGTGCATGTGTAGGATACTTGGACTTCGTGTCGATTTCCACTTCACGTGAGTTGACCATTCAAGCTCTTGAGAGCAAGCCTCATACATTAGGCCATGACTCACTTATACACCACATTTCCTACCACTTCGACATTGTGAAGGACGCACAAGGACATGCTTTCGAGGTGATATCCTTCTATCTCGAGAATAGCCAAACCATGAGCATGCATATTGTGGATCATACTTCATGTGTTGCCTGCACCATGACACTTTGCACACATGCTACCAATCTTGCTTCGACTTATCATTGCCACATTGCTATGCCTCATGACATATATGCCTTGTGTGTTGCATCCAATTCTTGGATTACTTGCTCCTATCATATGTTTGGTTGCAACAATATCATTTCTTCACATATGCCATGTCCCATTGCTTGTCCCATGATTGACTTGATTGCCTCACACATGTTGAACAATTGCTCTTTCCATTGTGTTGAGTGCCTCGATATTTTCACTACACCCTATGCACATTATGAGTGGATTGTCTTGCACTTGCCCCGTGTGTTTAGACATCTCATTATATTTGGTGTCGTGAATCATTCCTATTAATACCATAGACCGTTTGTTGAGCACTTTATGCATTCTTTCTATGACATTGAGGTAGATGCTTGTTCACTTCTCAAACATATTTGCATCTCTACCTCCCATTTGCATGCTTGTTTCCATGATGTCCTTGATTGTGCTCAATTTATATGCTTACTTGTCATGCCACACTTCTTTTTCAAACCATATGTTATGCTTGATCACAACACTTGTTGGGTGAATCACCTCTTGAATGCTTGTTTTTTCTCTTATGCCAACCACATTTGTTTTTCCAGGTGCTTGTTATCTTTGCTCCTTTTGAAGGAGTTCCAAGACGGTGCGACATTGGAGAGTGCCCATTTCAAGCTAATGATGAATGCCTGGTAATCGTCAACTTCTACACGGCGACATCATCTCTTTCCCATGGTGATTTGGTTCTCAATCTGAGGTGGGATCTTTCCCAAGGGGGAGGGGATGATGCGGAGCATCCTACGGACATCACCATGTCAAGAGTTTGTTCGGAAAGTGACACATGCCACTCCTACTTCACACATACAAAGGTCAATCATCTCCTTTACACGTGTCCACTTGTACCTTTCAAGGATGGTATACTACTTGACCCCTCACTCGTGTGCATACATAGGTGTGAGAGGAGCTACACATTCATCGAGGAGGAGTCCAAGAAGAAGAGAACATCTACACCATCCATGAGGGAAGCCTTGAAGTGGAGAAGGAAGCGCTAAGAAGAAGGCAGCAGCTCCCAGGCGACCCCATGCGCACGGGCATGTACCGTGCCCACGGGACCCACGTGTCCACGGGCCTCACGGACCCTGTGCGCATGGGCTCATGCGTCAGGTTTTTGGATACCCCATGCGCACGGGATCCACTTACCCCGTACACACGGGACTCCCTGAATGTTGCTGCAGGCTTTGCCCATGTAATCCCCATTTCGCCCCTGCTTACCCCTTCATCCCTTGGACTTAGATATGCTCCTCTTCCTCCTCCATTTAGACTTAGCTAAGAATAAATCTAGACGTTAGAGCTTAGCTCCATGTACCTTCCCTTGTGGGATCTCTCTTGAAAGAGAGACACTCCATTGGAGTTCAAGGCCTCCATTGGAGAAGATCCTAAGGGATTCATCAAGACCTCATCTCCCTTTGGGATTTGGGATGAACTTTACCTTGTACCTTTCCTTTTGTTGTTCATGTACCTTGTGGATCTTCTGTGGATTTGAGTCTAGTGGATGTGTGATTGGACTTGTTCTTGAGTGTTCCTCTTGTTTTCCCCCTTGTGTTCTTCTTGTTCTTGGGGATTTCCCCTCCAATTCATGAAAGATCTCCATCTAGGGTTCCACCCTACAACACCTAGTCTATGGGGCAGAAGCAATTATCCCCAGAGAACTCATATATGGGTCACCTCGAGTGCTTGCCTATGATGAAATAGTGCAAGAGCAGCATCGCCGTGACGACGCTGTGCTACTTGAGGAGAACCGTCTCTGGGATGCTACGCGTGCTTCACGCTACCAGCAACCCCTACTTCACTATCACAACCGCAGGGTTCATGCCCAGAGTTTTGAGGAAGGAGACCTTGTCCTTAGGCGCGTTCAGTCTGCCAAGGGTACAAACAAGTTGACGCCAAAGTGGGAAGGCCCTTACAAGGTAGTACAAGCCACCAGACCCGACGCAGTCCATTTGGAGACCGGATATGGCATTCAATTGCAAAACTCAGGGAATATTGAGCATCTCTGTAAGTTCTACTTGTAAGGCGCGGTTGTCGGGCCCTGCCTGGCAACCACCCTTTTGTACAAGCTTTGTCGTAGTTGCATGTAACCATTTGTACAAAGTCAGGCGCAGACCCTGAGCAACAGAAATAAATGAAGCGCTGGGGGCCCCCCGAAGAAGATTGCATGCATGCATAAGCATATCATGAGCATAACATGATCATGTAGACAAGATCACATATGGCATCATTTTCCATCTGCACTAAGCTGCAAGGCTCTTACCGTGTACTTGGTCCCATAGAAGAGAAGAGAAGACAAGCCTAGATTGCGATCCCTGGCAAGCCAAACAGATAAGTTCTTTCTTATCCATACGTGTTCTGTAAGTAGAGACTTGTGCATATGAAAACCTCGCCACCTTCGAAACTTAGGTGCTCCCATCCCTTGACACGAACGTTGCTTTGGTCAGGATGGTTGTAGTAGCCTTTGGCGGAAAAAGTTTGGCAGGGGGCTGGCCCCTCTTTGTGATTTGTGCCCGACAGGCCTAGCGGGCAACAAATTGAGGGTACCGGCAGGATAGCCTACCGGGGAAAACTTGTTTACGTAAACGTATAGAGGCATTTCACCTCTGCATGAACATGTTACATGCACAAGTACCCAACAAGGCTTGTCTTTTTCATTAATATGTTGATACACAAGTACAAATCTTACAGAACACAAACATGGGTAAAGAAAATTACATAATTTAGACTAATGTTTGGCAAGCGCCTACAAGTTTTAGATTGAAAAAAAGATAAGTGCCCCGTGATGCCCTTTCTTGTTCATCTCCTCCTAGGCATTGTGGTGCGAGGTGAAGAGAGCAAAAGTAGCGCCAGGGCAGAAGCCCAGCCTGACCCCGTCAGGCCCCTTGGCGAGGGGCCTAACAAGAGCGGGAGGGCGACGAAGAAGGTGATGGTGAAGAGAGCGGTAGGGAAGCACCCCTGGCCACCGCCACCAGGGCCAGCAGGACGCGGCAAGGCGAATGAAGCCGGAGGCCACGAGGAAGCCTGCCGTGGTCCAGCTGGAAGTCTGCTGGAGGAACCAGCGGCACCATCCACACCTCTGCATCCAACTCCGCGACAAATATCCTTGCCAGACAGGAGATGCAGGTGCATATGGTGGTGCCGCCGCCTGACGGTGATGGTGCGGCTGGTGTTCCGCCCGAGTTGGATTCATCGTCCTCTTGGTCGGCGCTGTCGTCATCACCGTCACTGTCCTCCTCGTCGCTATCGCTCGAGGAGGAGCTTTCGTCGTTGGTCGAGCTCTGCGCACAGCACCCTAAGAAAGCACCCGAGCACCCAAAGACCTTGACTGAGAGCATATCAGCCTCAATTAATTTGAAATGGAGGACGTGCCCCTCCGACAAGCTATGAGCGCGAGCGAATGTCTTCCAGACATGTCGGAAGAACATGACAGGAGGGGTAGGGAAGTCTACATCCAATCGCATGTTGCTGTTGCCACAACCCCTCCTGTGCGTCTTCAATGAACGCGTTGCTCGAACTCCGTCACCCTTGTGAAGGGAGTAGGGAGGTGGAGGTGACCGTGTGGAGGTCTGTGCAGCCTGATGATGAACTCCAGCGGCTGGTCTCCGACGTGGCCCTCCATTGGGGGTTGGGCGATTCGCGGAGCGGCGACCAAAGCGCTCCCTTGTCCTCCTCGACCTTGAACGCCACGATGACCACGACCTCTTCCCCTTCCACCTCCTCGCCTGGCGGGCTCCGCCCCTGCGTCTTCGGAGGGAGGAGGGAGACGTTGTCGAGTGGAAGTTGTCATCGCCACCACTGGAACAGTGCCGCGCCTCCGACCTCTCACCATGGCGGGCAAGGACTGCTGCGGGAAAGAAGGAAGAAGGATGTGTGGAGAAGTGCCCCACCCCACATTCCCTTTGTAAAGACAAGCGAGGCAGGGGATAGACCCTCCCATGAAGGTAGCCGCCTCGTTCGACAAGTCCGGCTCCCCCTTACCATTAACGTCTTGGGGAACCAAGGCCGACCCCCTGCACCAATCCATGACGCCTGGCATTCTGCCACAGCGCTCATTCCCGCGCCCTCCACATCCTCCACCAACTTTGCGCAATTCATGCAATACACGTGGCGGAGGCGCCAGAAGTGGGAAATATAATGGGGTGGTGGTTCCGGCCCCGTAAACATCGGACGTGGGTAACTCACAGATCGTGGCGCATTATCTCTCCCACTACGATTGGCGTTACTAAATGCACGGGAAAACTGGAAACTGATTCAAGCTCAGATCAACGAAGAAGCAAATAAGATCTCAAAGGACAAGCCACTTCCACCCTCTCACCTGTGCACTGATAGAGCCTACCCCGACGATGCCCGGCAGCGCGATCAGGCCAGGCTCGGGGGCTCCTGTCGGTGCAACAAACCCTGGGTGTGTTACCCAGACTGTGCACAAGCTCAAGAGGCAACGTCCAAGACCAGACCAAGTAGAAGAGATCAACCCTTTGAGGAATCAAAGGGTGAATCAAGAAGACCAAGTCAAGCTAAAGAAGCAATATACCACTAAGGAAAAACCTCCCCTGCCGGGCGGGCGAGCCTAGCAAGGTCGAGGTTGCCCCAAAGACAAATCTCAAGACTTTCCCGACAGGCCTGCCGGGAATGATGAAGAGAAGACTACCCCACAAAGACTCCACCGCTCCACCTCACACCAACACAAGTTGCCAATCGGTGCGGTGTCGAGCCCCCAAGTGACTAAGTGGTTGTTATTTGGAACGTGGCAGCCACTTTCTATGGAAATCGCCACCAAATGACACCCGTCCAGAAACATGTCACGCAGATAGGCGAGGAGGTGGCCGAACAGCCCTGCGAGGCTTGCCGGGTTGCGCCATGATGTAACACTAAGCAACGCATTAATTGCGCCCTGACCTGTCTACAGAGTTAGGTATGATAGCACTGTTCGCTGTCTAATGAGTGCACAATGACTGATTTGCCACTGTGGTAATCCCTTGATCTATGAAAGGAGGGCCATTGCAACCATAGAAAGGATTCAGACCCTTGTAGACTCATATGCGTGTAGCTGCTCTTGCCCCGAGGCAATCTTGTCGGGCCGGAGCGCTGCGTCTCCACCATAGTCCCTCATCAATCCACACAAAGCAGGAGTAGGGTTTTACACCTTGCGGCGGCCCGAACCTGGGTAAAAACTATCCGCGTGATCTCTACCATGCTGTGCGACGTTCTCTGCTCTTTGCGCAATGTGCTCATCCCCCCTGCCGAACCAGAAGGGGCTGATGGCCCCATAGGTGGCCGTGGTTTCTCACGACACCCACTTTTGCCAGCACAAGATTAATATGGAACTTGATGCTAAAACTGTTGTTGATCATCAATGACATTTGTATCCTAAGATGAAAGAAGTGGTAAGAACTGAAATACTAAAACTTCTGGAAGCAGGTATAATCTATCCCATAGCTGATTGTAGATGGGTAAGTCCCGTTCACTGTGTCCCTTAGAAAGGTGGTATTACTATTATTCCAAATGATAAAAATGAACTTATTCCTCAGAGAATTTGATGAGGACATCAATACCATTGTTACACCCACATCCCCTGCTGCTATACATACTAGACCAATTACTAGAGCTCGCGCACGCCAATTAAATTACCACATACTTTCGTTTCTTGGTAACGATTCTAATGTTCATGAGAATATGATGCTGCCTAAAATGGATACATTTGTTTTTCTTACAAATGAAGGGCCTCGCTTGGACAAGAAAGATGAACCATGGAGCAAGTTCAAGCATGGAGATGATGGCATGCGCAAGGGGAACAAGAATGGAATTACAAGTGATGATTCCAGGACTCCACCGCCCATCATATACCATCACTAGTCCGAGTTCCACCAGATTCATCTCCGCCAGCAGTCCTAGTTCGAGTCCAGTATTTGTTCGTTTATTTTCGAGTTCCAGATCACGCGATACTACGAGTCGTGAACAAGTTGGATTCCCCAATTTCCGTGTTACCCGTACAAGAAAAATAGTTCCAGTTTAAAAAAGATCTAAGTCTGGAAAATTCTGGCTAGCCAGTTTTTAGACCATTTCTAGACTTCTTAAAAAAAAATTAAGTCTGAAATAAGAGAGGACAAAACGTGCAAAAAAAAGTGAAAAAAGGAAGAAAAAAATTAGAGTGTGCTCCTCCCTTGTTCACGTGCCGCGCCGTGATTTTGTTAGTGTTCTAGGCTCGCGTCTCTAGCACGGTCTACCTAGGACCAGCCCAGTACGCCGTTGAGCATTTAATCAACTTTGCATCCCTGAATTGATTATTGCTGACCCTTTTTGCTACCATATTAAAAGCCTTCCCAGCTCCACATACATCTACGTCATGTGTTTGACTCTCCCTGGTAATCGCTCTATCCAAGCTTTGAGAATTTTGACTACAACGATTGCCGATCACCACCTGCTGCTGGGTAGGAACGGGTAAGAATTTGATATTTGTTTGACGGATTTGTGACACACTACCACTTTCTAGTAGTCTGTAGGATCATATTCTTGTGTGTTTCTATTGCTTCTAACCATGGCAGGACCATAAGCCGACAAGATTGACTGGGAGAACATGACGAAGAAGGAGCTTCATGATAAATTTCAGCAAATGTTGAGTCAACAGGTGGAAGACGTCATGGCCAGCTTTGGAAATACGCTGGAGAGGATTGATGACGTTGAGAAGACAATTGACGCCAAGTTTGACGCCAAGTTCGATGAAGTACTCGCGCATCTTCCACAACCACCATCTGCATCTGCTACACCATTACCACCACCACAACAACAACAGCAACAACAACAACAACAAAAACAACAACAACAACAACAACAACAACAACAACAACAACAACAACAACAACAACATCAACAACAACAACAAAAACAACCTTCACATCATGAAACAGCCCTCCGCGAGCGGGCCGTGTTCCTCTAGAACCAGGACAAAATTCTGGTGCCGCTGCTACTACTGTTGATGGTTCTGTAGCTCCTGCTGCTATTGCAGAGGTGAAGGACTATTACGAGGATGAGGTTGATAAAAAATAGAACTAGTAACATCCCAATTTTCAATTTGGATATTATTACTTAGATCATTCATATGCATCCATGATTTATGAATTTTTGCCCATTGGTTTTACTTGAATTTTGATCCAAGAAAACCTTAAGCAACTCAAGGACCAATTGAGAGAGTTGGAGGTTTCCCAAACATCCATTTTTGAATTTCCAAAATTTACGAAAAAATGGATCAAGTTGTTTTATTAAAAATTCTTTTTCCAATTATTTCAAATAAATAAAATAATGAGAGAAGATAATATGACTTCTTCAAAAAACAACAAAGAATATATTGAAAATTTAATTTTGAATAAAAATATATTCTATTTGATTTTTATTTGTGTGTTTAATTATTATTATTAGTACTAAAAAGTTTATTTTTATTTTCGGCATTTAGGTCCAGAAAAATGTTCACATTAGTTCAAATATTAGGAGGAAATTATGTGAATTTTTCTGGAATTGTTTTTAAAAAAATTGTTGTGTTTTTCGTATTCCTGGAAAAAATGTTTAAAAAAAAGTTAGTTTGGGTCGGCCAAACTGGGGCGCACCCAGCCCAGCCGATCCAAGCGAGCGCCGCCTCGTCCCCGAGCTCAGGACGGAGTCCCGAGCGAGCATGCCTCCTGACGCCGCCGCCGCGTCCGAGCCGGAACCCACCTCGCCGCCTTTGCCCTGCTCCCTCCGCCAATCTGCGTCGCCCCCCTCCCACCTATAAATACTGAAACCCCCGGCTCCCTCTCTCCCTCAAACAGCAGTAGCAGCCGCAACTAGGCACCACTGCCGCCTACTGCCGCCGCTGCAGTCGCCTCGCTGTCGCTCGGCCGCTTCGCCGCCTCGTCCGCAGAAGCCGCCGTTGGAGCTGTCGCTGCCGCCGTCCACTACCATCGTCCGTCGTCGCCGAGCCAATCCGCCGCTGAAAACCGCCGGTAACCGCCCGGTTTAATTTGGTCCGGTTTTTGTCTAAAACCGATCTGTTTTTTTAGTTAGATCTTTTCTACGAACGTTTGTTGTTTAAGGAGGTTGAGTCAACGATTTTGTTCGTTAATTTTCTGTAGCGGACGTTCGTCCGATAGATTTTTCCTATTCTGTTTATTTTCGGCTAGGGACCTATCCGTGAATATTTTCTTTATAGTTTAGCCCCTGATCTTAAACCCTTGCAACTTTTTGCTCGTTTATCCAAACCCAACGAAACCAACGCCAAATTCTTCGTTATGATCCCCTCTATCCAGTTAACCAACTTAAACATGTTTTTAAAATATTAAAATTTGGTTTCAAACAGATTTGAATTTGAACTTCTTTTGATCGTAACTTGGTTTCGTATTCCGATTTACTTTATTCTTTTTTCAAATCGAAGTTCTTGACCTAAACTTTCTGTTAAGATCTATTTCTTTGGTTTTCCTTTGCATCTTATGCTTGAGTGCTTATGTATGCTATTGTTTGTCTATGATAGATTTTCCGGAGTGCGAACCTTGCTACTACGAATCTCTAGGGTTTACCGATCGTCAGCAAGGCAAGTTCACACTTTGATCATACTTTTCTATACCCTGTTTTTACTATGCATTAGTTCACCCTTACAAAATTTGCATGAGTAGGATTGGGAATTGCGGCATTGATATGTAGTTGATGAGGTAGGAACCTAATATCGTTGATCACCCCGAATATACGTTATGTTCATATTGCTTAGCTATGCTCGTAGACGGGGATTGGTATGTGAGATTCATGCAAGATGAGAGAGATAAAATAATTAAGGGTAACTTTAAGGTGGGAACATTAACACACATCTGGGTGGAATGGTTAGGCGCCCTAGGGATATCAGTGGCTTGCCCGGGCACCTGGGAATCCAGCGTTGTCCTAGGAGATCCCGGGGTACCCGTGTGATCATCCTATGGAATGCCACCCAAGCTCAAAGGGATCATAAGATTTTTGATGAGGACATGACTACCTTGGATACGACCAAAAATATTGCATACATGCATATTTGTCGGGTGATTTCTAGAGCAAACTATTCAATAATCTATTTATGTTATCCAGAACAAAAATACTTCACACACTTTTGTGTTTTGTCTAATTGTAGGTGTATGGGACATTTGTACAATCCACATATGAAGTCCTCTTTCAGAAAGTCTATTCGGAAAGTCCTCTCACGTCACTTTTCGGCCAAGAGAAGATAGAGTCCAAGTCTCTCACGTTCTGGATTCAGATTCGGACTGCACAGACATACCTGACTCAAAACGCCAACAACTTTTTCATATGGACTCCGAATTGGGTGATTCATTTTTTGTTGGAAAGTAGATTTCGTCCTCTTTCCAAGCCAATTGGATTCACTTTTAAATTCGTCTGGAGCATTGAGATATGGACGAAACAATCTGACGTTTCAGCAGAATCCGAGTCAAAGAACAAGCCCAAAGGTGTTGCATCACCTCCACTTAGGCCCATGAGCCTTGTACGACCTAGGGTTGGTTTTAGGCTGCCTTGGGACGTCCTCCCACCTCCTTGGCCGCCACCCCTTGCTCCTATATAAGTATATCCATCTAGTAGCTTTTTCCTTGGGATTTGTTTAGTTAAAAGTTAGCCAATGCAACTTGTACTTTGTTTGTGTCCAACGACCAGACTAAGACTGCTTTCGGATCCCCACAATTATCAATACTTCATCCATATTCGCAATATTCAGATTGCTTTATCATATTCTTGCATGTTCTTCGATTGCTTGCAGGAATAGACCTCGTGGTCAGGTTGATCGTGCTACGGCGTGGTCAATAACCTCTCAAAGTTGGTTTAGCGATTGCTAAGGCGCAACATCGTGCACATTTGTAGGAGGATCGTCAAAGTCGACTCCACCAAATCGATAGTTATCATCTCATCGAAAGATCAGGACACCCTCGCCTCTATCAAGTGGTATCAGTTTTCAGGTTGCTCGGTGAGATTTTCCAGCTTTCCCTAGATTAGATTTATTTTCTTACCTACTGTCCAAGAAAAGCCACAAAAAAAATTAGATCTATTCATCCTTTGTCCAAATCAGTGTGAGCCTTTGCAATTTTGTTTTCATTATTTGCATTATTGAATTATCGGTTACATCGTCGTGTCGAGTTGTTGGTCTTAGTGTCTAGTTCGTTTAGAGTTTTGAGTTCTGTTCATATTAGTCACGCCGCCGCTGCATCGTTATCCCTTCCATTGTCCACCACCCATCCATCAATTTCCACCACGTTCTACCCACCGTTCATTGTCACAATCATAGTTGAGGTCGTTCACATCTTCGCTTGATTCAATCTGCATCTTATCTAGTTTCTTCTGGAAAGAGGGAGAGAAAAAAAGATAGAGAAAAAAAGAGAAAAAAAGAGTTAGAGAAAAAAAAAGTGTGAGGAAAAAAAAGAGAAGAAAAAAAACAAAATTCGGATCTATCTAGACTCAATCTCGTAGTTGAATTCGGATTAGAATCTGTTTTGTGCACTGTTCAGTAAAACAGGCACAACTTCCTCATACGAATTCAGTTTTGGCTCCACGAGTACTTAAATGAAAGCTAGCGACGAGCCGCATCTAAATAGTTGCAGAGGCAAGTTCACTATTTGACACCTCAAAATCGGCTTCTAAATAGGTCTTTTTGCACTTCGAAGTTCGCGACACAACTTATTCCACTTTTTCAGGCCAGTTTTAGAATTCTTTGACACCTCGTATCAATTCAGAATTGAGTGATTCTTTTTGCATTGAAAAGCTTGAGTTAGTAGCATTCTTGGAAAAAAGTTATCAAAAAATTGGTTCAAACTTTTTAAGAGAAAAGTTTGAGAGAGAGAGAGTTGTTGTACATCCTGCTTGGCAGTTGTTTTTCATCATTATCTTTACTGCCGTTGTGATCTTCACTTATATCTTGCTGTCCAGAGCTACTTAGTATACTTCATTGATGCTAGTTGTGCTACGCCGTGACCTCATTAGTGTTCTAGGCTCGCGTCTCTAGTCCGGTCTAGCCTAGGACCAGCACAGTACCGTCGTTGAGCGTTTATTCAACATTGCATCTTTGAATTGATTATTGCTAATCTTTTGCTACCATATATAGCCGACCCAGCTCCACATATTTCTACACCGTGTATACGTACGTTCCCCTGGCAATCGCTTTAAACAACCTTCGGAGTTATTTGACACCGCTGGTTGCCTGTCACCATCTGCCGCATGGTAAGAACTTGTAAGATATTGATATTTGCTTTACTGTGAGCACTTTACAACCACATCCTAGTAGTTCATCAGAACATTATTCTCGAATTTTGTTTCTTGTTTCTACTAATCATGACAGGTTCCAGAAATAGAAGTTCTTAGACGGCGGACACATCATCACCATCACGGGAGTTGGGACAACACAGACAAGCACATGGTCAGGTTATCTCTTTACCGTTATTTGAGGGTAGATTTAATCCTGCTATTTATCTAGCTTGGGAGCTTGAAGTAGAACAAGCTTTTAGTCACCATGACATTTCGGAACTTGAGCGAGTACGAGCTGCCACTAGAGCATTTACTGGTTTTGCTTCTGTTTGGTGGCGTGTGCATTGTAAGAAAAACATTGATAACCAACCCACAACTTGGAAAGATTTGAAAGATGTAATGAGACAACAATTTTTCCCTCCTCACTATCGTCGTGAATTGCTTCGCAAATTTGAACAATTTAAACAAGGCAACAACACTGTTCATGCTTACTACCAAGAGTTCAAATCTTATATGCATCATTGTGACATAGAAGAATCTGTGGATGATACAATAAATAGATTTTTTTGGTGGTTTGAACCAGGATATCCGTGCAAGATTTCACTATATTTCTCGTTGCATTACTGGTATGTATGTTCGCGCTTGTACCTTTGAGAGACAGATACAAGATGATGCATTGTGTGACTACAACAACTACTATTCCAGTTCATGCTCACCACCGCCGGTTAGTTCCTCCACCGTTGCACCTACTAGAGCAGCCCCACCTCGGATTGTGAGCGCGACATCATCTCAAGAGTATGGTGCATTGTCAATGTCCGTACCTACATCAGCTACGTCTTTGCGACAAGGTAACAGTAAAGGTATTGATGATATAACTTCACATGAGAATGATGCATGCCTAGTTAACTTGAATACATCATGTGTTGAGTTACTAGTTGATTTGAGCGCATCACCTATTTTAGAGAATCATGTTACTGTCATGAATGCGTCATGTAATCAAACAACTGAAATACTAACAAGTTTGAGTGCACGCAATGAATTAACTATTGATGCAAAATAACCAATGTTTAATCATTTTGATATGACCTCTAATCTTGGTGATGATTCTGTGTCAAATGACTTATTTCATGTTTGCTTATTTAAGCATGTTGTAGCATGTAAATTTGATGCAAGTAAGGTTTGTTCACCAATGTTGGGATGGTTTAATGATGAATATTGTCAATCTTTTCATATGAATAAGAGCTTCACTTATATGTGCAAACTGAGTTGCAATACTTTCATGCCTTCTACTTCTTATAATAATATTTTGGCTTTATATTTTATTAACTATGAAAGTTACTCATGTATACATGTGTCATATGTGCAAAATCCATGGGAAGTAAAAATGGATGACATATACATATACAACATGTACACCTTGTCTCTTTTGTTAGCCACATTTCAGATTAAGCAACGCCGAGGACGGTTTTATTTTCAAGAAGGGGAGGATGATGAGGACATGACTACCTTGGATACGACCAGAAATATTGCATACATGCATATTTGTCAGGTGATTTCTAGTGCAAACTATTCAATAATCTATTTATGTTATCCAGAACAAAAATACTTCACACACTTATGTGTTTTGTCTAATTGCAGGTGTATGGGACATTTGTACAATCCACATATGAAGATAGGCGAAAAGGAGAAGTTTAGGTTCTGTTCAAAAAGTCCTCTCACGTCACTTTTGGGCCAAGAGAAGATAGAGTCCAAGTCTCTCACATTCTGGATTCAGATTCGGACTACACAGACATACCTGACTCAAAACGCCAACAACTTTTTCATACGGACTCCGAATTGGGTGATTCTTTTTTGTTGGAGAGTAGATTTCGTCCTCTTTCCAACCCAATTGGATTCACCTTTAAATTCGTCCGGAGCATTGAGATATGGACGAAACAATCTGACGCTGCAGCAGAATCCGAGTCAAACAACAAGTCCAAAGGTGTTGCATCAACTCCACTTGGGCCCATGAGCCTTGTACGACCTAGGGTTGGTTTTAGGCAGCCTTGGGACGTCCTCCCACCTCCTTGGCCGCCACCCCTTGCTCCTATATAAGTAGATCCATCTAGTAGCTTTTTCCTTGGGATTTGTTTAGTTAAAAGTTAGCCAACGCAACTTTGTGTACTTCGTTTGTGTCCAACGACCGGACCAAGACCGCTTTCGGATCCCCACAATTATCAATACTTCATCCATATTCGCAATATTCAGATTGCGTTATCATATTCTTGCATGTTCTTCGATTGCTTGCAGGAATAGACCTTCGTGGTCAGGTTGATCGTGCTGCGGCATGGTCGATAACCTCTCGAAGTTGGTTTTGGCGATTGCTAAGGCGCAACATCATGCACGTTTGTAGTCGGATCGTCAAAGTCGACTCCACCAAATCGATAGTTATCATCTCATCAAAAGATCAGGACACCCCCGCCTCTATCAAATTTTCATGCCAGAAACTTTCATGTGCAGCCACAAGCCATTATGGGCTCTGGCATAGTTGAGTAAGTTGTGGGAAACCTTTCCATGATGGGCTAGCAGATGTAGGGGCTTGTAGGTGTATCGCCCTATCTATCGGTTAAGGGGACCTCTTCAGAAAGACTGTGTCTCGATCATCCGTTTCTCAAACATCATGCAGTGCGAGAAAATCAACGGAGGAGGTCGAGTCTTGTGGGGAAAAGCGCGCAAACCTCTACAGAGTGTACAAACTAATCATGATTAGCCGTGTCCCCAGTTATGGACAATTTTGAGTATCTGGTATTTGAATTGTTGGTTGATCTCATCACTTCACTTAATGAATTTGTTGGGTTATTATCATTACTAATTTTGGGATTGAGTTGTGGTTACCTTCTCAATATGGGTAATTTAACTTAATAGTAAATAAAAATGTATTCCAATGTTTTAGAGAAAAATTAGCTTTATGCAGATGTTAAACTTAGAGCCTCCACCAGCCAAATATGCATGTAGTGATAGCTATTATTTATCATTGCTCTATTGTGTGGTCTTGCCAGCATATTCCATGTGCTGACCTACACGGCTGCAACGTCTCATGTTGTAGAATTTTCAGACGAGGAGTAAGGTGCGATAGGTCATTGTCTTGTACTCAGTTTTGCCGTGGAGTTGGATGGACTCATTTATCTTCGAAGCTTCCGCAGTTATTTTAGCTAGTTGGCTTCAGCCATACTATCATAATAAATACTCTTTATGAGGACCTCGATGTAATAAGTGTGTGATTGAACTCTATTATAAATCCTCGAGTACTATGTGTGTGTCAGCATACCGATCCAGGGATGACACTTAAGCACAGAGACTTCGATCCATTGGGATTTGCTCGCTACAAGATGGTATCAGAGCGCGCGCTGACTGTTGGACACGACCACTAGGAAAAGCCACAGGATACAATTTTCTACTCATTTCTAATTCTTCTCTATTTCTACTCTATAGATGTCAGACCCCAGGAACAAGTTCACTCAGCCTGATGAAGTCACGAGGTACCTGAACATCGGCCTACCAAGCTTCACCGGAACCATCACATCAACTTTACCAGAAGAGGAGCGCTGGAAGATCCAAGTTTGTGTTCCTGGAAGGACTTTTGCATCAACCACCGAGCCCATCGAGTTTTCCTTTGATGCACCAACTTGGAGCTTAGGGAAGAGCATGGCCGCCCACATCACCTTTGGACGCATTTGCGAGTTGTACAACAAGGATCTTGAAGACACCGTCTACTAGATATGTGGACACCGGGATGTGCAATGGGAGATGATCCGCACCAGGAAGGATGGATCTATTGTAGCATACATACAGGAGATGGATCAGCACATTCGTCGATATGAGAATCAAATGTGCGCTCTCATGAAGAAGACCAAGAAGGTGATGGCCCGGAACATGGAGCTAAAGGAGGAACTCAAGGCAACTCATGATGGATACGAAGAGGAAATTGTTGTGCTACTGGAGCAGAATGAAGACATGAGGAAGAAGCTAGGAATACCCGTGGTGAAACCAGAACCTGAAGTGGACATTCGTTAGGAAGACTACATCATACTAGATGACACAGACACAGACCCCGACAGTGATGATGAAGAAGACAGTGATGATGAAGATGAAGACAGTGATGAGGATTAAGACAGTGATGATGACGCTGGAGATGATGATTATGAGCCAATGGAGTCTTCCACCGATCAAACTTTCTAGTCGACCACCATATTAATATTAGAATTCTTCTAAGTAGTTAGAAATCGTTCGTGAGATTTTGTAATAGTGGCTTAGATCAATTGTATGAATCTTGTTTGAATTGAGTGGTGTGGATTGAATATGTTTGTCTCATATGCATATGAGTAGTGAAATCTCTCATTAGACCTTGTTCTGTTCTGTTTTCTCACCCATCAAACCTATCAGATGCCTCCGAGACGTGACCCCGGATTCACTTTCCCGTTGGAGCTCACCCAATTGATCCAACAGTAGAATGCCTTGATGCCCGTCCAGAACCAAGGCAACAACAACAACAACAACAACGCACCGCCACCACCTCCAGTTGACAACCTAGCCCGTTTCCTAAGGCTGAATACGCCGGTGTTCTCTAGCAGCACCAAGACGATTGTTGCTGATGATTGGCTCCGCAAGATCGGAGGAGAGCTAACAACTGCTGGATGCACGGATGCGGAAAAGGTGCGCTTCGCCGCACATCAGCTTGATGGACCTGCAACCTCATGGTGGGAGAACTACACCACCACCTTACCCGTGGCCAATGTTACATGGGATCAGTTTCAGCAGGCCTTTCGCACCGCCCATGTCTCAGCTGGAGCCATTAGTCCGAAGAAGCATGAGTTTTGCAATTTACGCCAGGGGAACCATACTGTGGGGCAGTATATGGAAGAGTTCAGCAAGTTAGCACGCTATGCCCCAGATGATGTGGCCACAGATGCCGCGAAGCAGGAGAAGTTTCTTGAAGGACTGATGATGAGCTAAGTATGCAGTTGATGGTGGCAACATTCACCAAATACCAGGAGCTGGTAGATAGGGCCCTCATGATTAAAGGCAAGCAACAGCAGATAGAGAACCACAAGCAGAAGTATGGACAGGGGAAGTACAACTCTAGAGCTCAGCAGAAGCCCCACTATTCTACGTACTCGGGAGGACACACTCATCATACGCATGGGGGACACAACCATGGAGGCCATTCTCACAATGGAGAAAATTCACACAATCACAGTGGCCCAAAGAATGGTAATGGGAGCAGAGGAAACAACAGTCAGAGTCGTTCCAACCCAGCAACCCCCGCCAAGAAGGATCTGAGTCAGGTTACTTGTTTCAAGTGCGGGAAGGCCGGACACTACGCCAATGATTGTTCTGAGGCAAAGAATGTTAATGGCAATGGAAGCTCTGGAAAGAAGCCCAACCCTTTCACCATGGGGCAGGTGAATCATGTCAACATGGAGGAAGTTGACGAGCAGCCTGACGCAGTCATTGGTAAGTTTTTGATTAAGTCATTCACAACCCTTGTTCTTTTTGACACTGGTGCATCGCATTCATACATATCAAGGGGATTTGTGGATAAGTTTAAGTTGCCAACCGTAGCCCTTAAGACACCTATGTTAGTAAGCTCACCAGGAGCGGAGTATATGGCCAGCAGGGGATGTTTTCAGTTGCCATTGACCATTGGCTACCGAAGTATGGAGGAAACATTGATTGTGTTAGTAAGTATATCCTTCTCACCACCCCGGAGGGAAAACAGATCAAGTATGTGTCTAGGCTTGCGCCAAGGAGGACTCAAGTAAATTCACTCTCGGGAGTTGTTCAGGAGGAAATGCCAGTTGTGAAGGATTATCCCGATGTATATTCCCGGAGGAACTACCAGGCATGCCACCAGACCAAGACATGGAGTTTTTGATCAAGTTGTTGCCAGGCACCGGACCTATATCCAAGAGACCGTATCAGACGCCCACAAATGATTTGGAGCAAATTAAGAAGCAGATTAAGGAGTTATTGGAGAAAGGTTATATTCGACCAAGTTCATCACTGTCGGGAGCCCTAGTGCTCTTAGTTGAGAAGAAGGATGGATCCTTGAGAATGGTTGTTGATTATCATGCATTGAATGAGGTGACGATCAAGAACAAATATCCTCTACTGATGATCAATGATTTGTTTGACCAGCTGCAGGGAGCTAAAGTATTCTCCAAGATCGATCTTCAATCAGGATATCACCAGCTGAAGATCCGAGAACAGGATATGCCTAAGACAGCTTTTACCACAAGGTATGGGCTATATGAGTGCACGGTTATGTCTTTTGGTTTGACTAACACCCCTGCCTACTTTATGAGTATGATGAATAAGGTGTTCATGGAGTTTTTGGATAAGTTTGTTGTGGTGTTCATTAATGACATATTGGTGTACTCGAAGAATGATGAAGAACACAAGGAACATTTGCGCTTGGTTCTCGAGAAGCTCAGGGAACATCAGCTATATGCCAAGTTCAGTAAATGCGAGTTTTGGTTGAAGGAAGTCGGATTTCTCGGACATGTTATATCGGGAGAAGGAATAGCAGTAGACCCTTCCAAGGTTAAATCTGTCACCGAGTGGTTGGCACCCACCTCAGTTGGAGAGATACACAGTTTACTTGGACTTGCAGGATATTATCAGAGATTTATTGAGAATTTTTCCAAGATCGCGAAGCCCATGATGGAGTTATTGAAGAAGGACACCAAGTTTAAATGGAGCAAGGATTGTCAGGCCATTTTTCAGGAGTTGAAGAAACGTTTGGTTACAACTCAGTGCTAATTCTTCCGAATATACGCATGGATTTCCAAGTATATTGCGACGCTTCTCGCCAGGGACTTGGAGGCGTTCTTATGCAAGAAGGAAGAGTTGTTTCATATGCCTCACGTCAGCTTCGACCTCATGAGTTGAATTATGCCACGCATGATTTGGAGTTAGCAGCCGTAGTGCATGCGCTCAAGACTTGGAGACATTTTCTTTTTGGAAATCGTTGTGATGTTTACACGAATCATAAGAGTTTGAAGTACATTTTCACACAGAAGGAGTTGAACCTCAGGCAGAGGAGATGGTTGGAGCTCATAAAGGATTATGACATGAAACTGCATTATCATCCAGGAAACGCCAATGTCGTGGCCGATGCTTTGAGTCGCAAAAGTTATGTCCATACTATCATAACCGGCGGATTACCTCAGGAGTTAGCCGACGATCTCAGAGAACTTCGCTTGGAGATTGTTCCGAGAGGTTTTGTTGGAGCATTGGAAGTTCAGCCCACTTTGTTGGAAAGATCTGAGAAGCCCAGAAGATTGATAAGGAGATTGCAGAGATAAAACAAAAGATGAGTATAAGAAAGGCCAAAGGATTTCGTGAAGATGAACACGAAACTTTATGGTTTGAGGATCGCATCTATGTGCCCAATGACCCAAAGATCAGGAAGTTAATTCTTCAGGAGGCGCATGATTTGCCTTACTCGATTCACCCAAGCAACACCAAGATGTATCTGGACTTGAAGGAACGTTTCTGGTGGACAGGTATGAAGAAGGATATTGCCGAGTATGTAGCAGTTTGCGACGTATGTGAGAGAGTTAAAGCAGAGCATCAAAAACCAACAGGATTACTTTAGCCGTTGCCGATACCCGAATGGAAGTGGGATAAGCTTGGCATGGATTTCATCACCGGATTACCCAGGACTCGTTTAGGATATGACTCCATCTAGGTTGTAGTTGATCACTTGACCAAGGTGGCCCACTTTATCCCCGTGAAAACCACTTATACGAGCGCTAAGTTGGCGAAGATATACATGACCGAGATCGTATGTCTGCATGGAGTTCCGAGGACCATCATATCAGATAGAGGAACACAGTTTACCTCGAAGTTTTGGAATCAGTTACACCAAACTTTGGGTACCAGGATAGAGTTCAGTACAGCCTTTCACCCGCAGACAGATGGACTTACCGAGAGAGTCAATCAGATTCTGGAGGACATGTTGAGAGCTTGTGCGCTAGACTATGGGTCTAGTTGGGGTGATAATTTGCCTTACACAAAGTTCTCATATAACAACATCTACCAAGCTAGTTTGAAGATGTCCCCTTTTGAAGCTTTGTATGGAAGGAGGTGCAGGACACCATTGATGTGGGATGAAGTTGGTGATCGACAATTGTTCGGATCAAATTTAATCAGAGATTCTTAGGAGAAGGTCAAGTTGATTCGTGATAGACTCAAGATAGCCCAGTCCAGGCAAAAGAGTTATGCCGATACTAAACGCAAGGAGGTAGCCTATGAAGTCGGAGACAGAGCCTATCTTTGTGTGTCCCCACTTCGAGGAGTTAGACGATTTGGAGTCAAAGGAAAGTTAGCGCCACAATTTGTAGGACCATACAGAGTCTTGGAGCGTATGGGTGAAGTTGCCTACAAGTTGGAATTACCCGATGGTTTGTCAGGAGTTCATGATGTGTTTCACGTTTCCCAGTTGAAGAAGTGCCATGCAAAGATGGCCGATATTCCTCTGAGAGATATAGTGCCTCTAGAAGCAATTTAGTTGGAGAGTGACCTAACCTATGAGGAGAAACCCATCAAGATTCTCGAGTTTGCCAACCGAGTTACTCGCAGCAAGGTCATCAAGTTTTGCAAAGTTCAGTGGAGTCACCATACCGAGGAGGAAGCCACCCGGGAACGAGAAGAAGACCTCCAGAAGGACCACCCACACTTTTTTCTAGCCAACCCGAATCTCGAGGGCGAGATTCATCTTAAGGGGGGTAGGTGTGTAACATCCCAATTTTCAGTTTGGATGTTATTACTTAGATCATTCATATGCATCCGTGATTTATCCATTTTGGCCCACTAGTTTTATTTGAATTTTGATCCAGGAAAACCTTAAGCAACTCAAGGACCAATTGAGAGAGTTGGAGGTTTCCCAAACATCCATTTTTGAATTTTCAAGAATTGGAAAAAAATTGGATCAAAGTTGTTTTATTCAAAATTCTTTTTCCAATTATATCAAATAAATAAAATAATGAGAGAAGATAATATGACTTCTTCAAAAAACAGTAAAGAAATATTGGAAATTTAACTTTGAATAAAAATATATTCTATTTGATATTTATTTGCGTGTTTAATTATTATTATTATTACTAAAAAGTTTATTTCTATTTTAGGCATTTAGGTCCAGAAAAATGGTCACATTAGTCCAAATATTAGGAGGGAATCATGTGAATTTTTCTGGAATTTTTAAAAATAATTTTGTTTTGTTTTTCGTATTTTTCGTATTCGTGGAAAAAATGTTTAAAAAAAAGTTAGTTAGGGCCGACCGAACTAGGCCGCACCCAACCCAGCTGGCCCAAGCGTGCGCCGCCTCGTCCCCGAGCTCGGGATGGAGTCCCGAGCGAGCACGCCTCCCGACGCCGCCGCCGTGTCCTAGCCGGACTCCGCCTCGCCGCCTCTACCTTGCCCCCTCCTCCTGGCAGCGTCGCCCCGCCCCTAACCTATAAATACCGACCTCCCGGGCCCCTCTGTCCCTCAAATAGCAGCAGCAGCCGCAGCTAGCCACCACCGCCGTTGCAGCCTGCGCCGCCGCTGTCGCCTCGCCGTCGCCCCACCGCTTCGCCGCCTCGCCCGCAGACGCTGCCGTCGTCCAAAGCCGCCGTCGGAGCCATCGCTGCCTCCGTCCGCTACCACCGTTCGTCGTCGCCGAGCCAATCTACCGCCCGTAACCGCCCGGTTTATTTTGCTTCAGTTTTCGTCTAAAACCTGCGAACGTTTGCTATTTAAGGAGTTTGAGTGAATGATTTCGTTCGTTAGTTTCCTGTAGAAATCGTTCGTCCGATAGATTTTTCTTTTTCTGTTTATTTTCGTCCAGGGACCTATCTGCGAATATTTTGTTTACAATTTAGCCCCTGATCTTTAAACCCTTGCAACTTTTTGCTCGTTTATCGAAACCAAACAAAACCAACGCCAAATTCTTCGTTATGATCCCCTCTATCCAGATGACCAACTTAAACATGTTTTTCAAAGATTAAAATTTTGCTTCAAATAGATTTGGATTTGAACTTCTTTTGATCGTAATTTGAGTTTCGTATTTCTGATTTACTTGATTCTTTTTGTAAATCGAAGTTTTGACCTAAACTTTATGTTAAGATCTTTTTCTTTGATTTTCCTTTGCATCTTATGCTTGAGTGCTTATGTATGCTATTGTTTGTCTATGATAGATTTTCCGGAGTGTCTAGCTTGCTACTACGAATCTCTAGGGTTTACCGATCGTCAGCAAGGCAAGTTCACACTTTGATCAGACTTTTCTATACCAATTTTTTATTATGCATTAGTTCACCCTTACAAAATTTGCATGAGTAGGATTGGGAATTGGGGCATTGCTATGTAGTTGATGAGGTAGGAACCTAATACCCTTGATCAGCAATATACGTTATGTTCATATTGCTTAGCCATGCTCGTAGACGAGAATTGGTATGTGAGATTCATCCAAGATGAGAGAGATAAAATAATTAAGGGTAACTTTAAGGTGGCAACATTAACACACATCTTGGTGGAATGGTTGGGGCACCCTTGGGATACCAGTGGCTTGCCCGAGCACCTGGTGATAAAGGCAAAGGTGTCCCGTCTTTCGATGAGATGGTGGTTATCGTTTTGGACGAAATCGACTTTGACGATCCGACTACGAACCTGCGAGGACATCGCGCCTTAGCAATCGCTAAACCAACTCCAGGAGGTTATTGACCACGCCGGAGCACGATCAACCTGACCACGAAGGTCTGTTTCCTGCAGGCAAACTAAGAACAAGCAAGAAACTAAGATTGCAATATGGGTATTGTGAATATAAGAGGAAAGCTTTATTGATCAAGGTGGGGTTCTGTGACGCCTTGGTCTGGTCGTTGAACGCAAACGAAGTACGCGAAGTTGCAGCTATGGCGAACTTTTAATCTAAACAAAACCCAAAGTCTAAACGGTGCCCTAAGGGCTGTATATATGGAGGAAGAGGGGGGAATTTCGTGGCCCTTGGGGAAGGGGTCCGAAACCAACCCTATCTCTTGTTTCCGCACACATACGGACTCTAAAAACAGCCTATACTTATGTATTTCAAAATTACATGGGCCTGGCCCAATAATAAGGTGACGCAACACCTAGAATAGCCTCTGGACGAAGTTTATGAAGTGGCATCTTGTATATTTCATCCAAGGCTTCGTGCACTCATTATGGTGGCTTCAAAGTCCTGAAATCATCACTTGTAACTCCGTTATTGTTCCCCTTGCGCATGCCGTCAACTTCATGCTGGTTCGTGCTCCAATGTTCATCCCTCTTATCCATGCCAGTCCCTTCATTTGTAAGCAAAACAAATGTATCCAATTTAGGCAGCATCATATTCTCATGAACATTAGAATCATTATCAAGAAACGAAAGTACCTGATAATTTAATTGGCGTGCGCGAGCTCTAGTAATTGGTCCAATATATGTAGTAGTAGGGGTCGTGGGTGTAACAATGGTATTGATGTCCGCATCATCCTCCCCTTCTTGAAATGAAGTCGTCCTCGACGGAAGCTCATCTTCCTCACCCAAGTAAGGCTTCAAATCTGCAATGTTAAAAGTGGGACTAACTCCAAAATCTCCAGGCAGCTCAAGTTTATATGCATTATCAATTATTTTCTCTAACACCTTAAATGGACCATCAACACGTGGCATTAGCTTTGATTTGCGCAAGTTAGGAAACCTATCCTTACGTAATTGTAACCAAACAAGATCTCCAGATGCAAAGACAACATGTTTTCTACTCTTATCTCCAGCAAGTTTATATTTAGCATTCATACGCTCAATGTTGTCCTTAGTTAACACATGCATTTTTAAGATCAATTCAGCATGTTGTTTAGCATCAAAATTAACCTTCTCCGAAGATGGAAGAGGCAACAAATCAATGGGTGCACGAGGTAGGAAACCATGCACAATTTCAAAAGGGAACATCTTAGTAGTAGAATGCAAAGACAATATGAAGCAGTTTAGTCCCCAACTTAGCCCATAAGCATCTCCAAAAGTGGCTACGAAATTTAGTATCACGATCTGAAACAATAGTATTTGGCACACCATGCAAGCGAATAATTTCACGAAAGAACAAATCAGCAACATTAACAGCATCGTCGCTTTTATGACATGGTACAAAGTGTGCCATTTTCGAGAATCTATCCACGACAACAAATATGCTATCCCTCCCCTTCTTTGTTCGAGGTAAACCTAAAACAAAGTCCATAGATATATCTTCCCAAGGAAAACTAGGTACAGGCAAAGGCATATATAAACCATGAGGATTGAGTCGTGACTTAGCTTTTTGACATGTAGTGCAATGAGCAAAAAAACGCTCAACATCCTGTCTCATCTTTGGCCAGAAGAAATGTGTAGCAAGTACGTCCTACGTCTTCTTCACGCCAAAGTGTCCCATTAATCCTCCTGCATGCGCCTCCTGCAACAACAAAAGACGAACAGAGCTAGCAGGAATGCATAGCTTGTTAGCACGGAACACAAAGCCATCATTAATAACGAACTTGTTCCATGTTGTCCCTTCTTTACAATTCTGCATTACATCTTTAAAATCAGCATCATGCACATATTGATCTTTGATGGTCTCCAAACCAAATATTTTGAAGTCAAGTTGTGAAAGCATAGTATAGCGACGAGACAAAGCATCAGTAATAACATTTTCTTTACCCTTCTTGTGTTTAATGACATAAGGGAAAGTCTCAATGAATTCAACCCATTTAGCATGTCTACGATTCATTTTAGCTTGACTTTTAATATGTTTCAAAGATTCATGATCAGAATGTATAACAAATTCTTTGGGCCATAAATAATGTTGCCATGTCTCTAAAGTCCGAACAAGAGCATATAATTCTTTATCATAGGTAGAATAGCTCAGACTAGGCCCACTTAATTTTTCAGAAAAGTATGCAACAGGTTTGCCATCTTGTAATAACACACCTCCTAATCCAATGCCACTAGCATCACATTCAAGCTCAAAAGTCTTATTAAAATCAGGAAGTTGGAGTAAAGGAGCATGTGTCAACTTATCTTTCAATACCGTGAAGGCTTCTTCCTGTGCCGTACCCCAAACAGAAGGCACATCCTTCTTTGTAAGCTCATTGAGAGGTGCAGCAATGGTGCTAAAATCTCTCACAAAACGCCTATAGAAACTAGCGAGTCCAAGAAAACTCCTCACTTGTGTGACCGTTTTGGGCTGCGGCCAACTCTCAGTAGCTCCTATCTTGGCTTTATCAACTTCAATTCCCTGTGGAGTAACAACATAGCCAAGAAAAGATACTCGGTTGGTGCAAAAGGTGCACTTCCCAAGGTTACCAAACAAACGTGCATCACATAGATCATTAAAAACAGCACGTAAATGTTCCAAATGTTCTTCCAAAGATTTCCTATAAATCAGTATATCATCAAAATAGACTACCACAAATCATCCAATGAAAGCACGTAAAACTTCGTTCATTAGTCTCATGAAAGTACTAGGTGCATTAGTTAACCCAAAAGGCATGACTAACCACTCATATAAACCAAATTTTAGTTTTAAATGATGTTTTCCATTCATCTCCCAATTTCATACGGATTTGATGGTATCCACTACGTAAATCAACTTTGGAGAATATTGTAGAGCCACTCAATTCATCAAGCATATCATCTAGCCTAGGAATAGGATGACGATAACGAATAGTAATATTATTAATGCCTCTACAATCAACACACATACGCGACGTACCATCCTCTTTTAGGCACTAGTACAATAGGAACAACATAAGGACTAAGAGATTCGCGTATATAACCTTTGTCGAGCAGCTCCTGTACTTGACACATAATCTCCTTTGTCTCCTCTGGATTGGTATGGTATGGTGCACGATTGGGTAGCGATGCACCGGGAATTAAGTCAATTTGATGCTCAATCCCTCGAATAGGTGGTAATCCTGATGGCACGTCTTGTGGGAAGACGTCAGCGAACTCCTGGAAAATGTTACTGACAGCAGGGGGCAAAGAGGAAGGCACGTCCTCGAATGAAAATAATGCCTCTTTGCACACAAAAGCATATCAAACAGATTTGCTAGAATCTAGCTCATCAATATCAGATTTGGTGGCAAGTAAACATGCACTTTTCAATTTAATTTCTGAAGCAACAGTAGATGGTTTATTATTAGGCTTCATTTGTTATTCAAATTCTTTTGCCACAATCTGATTTTCGCTCTTATTTTTCTCTTGTTTTGCTTTATTAGCTATATTAAAAACATCTTTCAAAATGGAATCAGGAGTCATAGGAAGCAAAGTAATATTTTTATCCTTATGAACAAGAGTATACTGATTGTTTCTACCATGGTGTACAGAATTTTTATCAAATTGCCATGGTCTACCATGTAATAAGGAACATGCTTGCATAGGTACCACATCACAATCAACACAATCAGCATATGTAGAGATACTAAAATGCAAACGAACAGTACGTGTTACCTTAACCTTGCCGCTGTTGTTGAACCATTGGATGTAGTAAGGATGTGGATGTGGTCTTGTGGTGAGAGATAGCTTCTCCACCATCTCCATGCTAGCCAAGTTGTTGCAGCTCCCTCCATCTATGATGACGCGAATAGAACGTTCCTTCACAACTCCCTTTGTATGTAACAAATTATGCCTCTGATTTTGTTCAGCTTGTGTTACCTGCACACTCAAAACACGTTGAGCAACTAAACATTCATACCTGTTAGCGTCTTCATCAACCATGTATTGCGTCTCATGATCAGAATCATCTCCACCATGTTCTTCATGTGTAATAAGAGCCAAAGTCTCCTCATCATAGTCACTAGCGGACTCATACCCACCATCCTCAGTAGCAATCATCACACGCTGAGATTTGCATTATCTCGCGAAATGTTCTCTTCCCTTACAACGACGACAAATAATATCACTTGTGTGCCCTGTAGACGCCATGGAAGAAGAAGAGCTCTGTGCAGGCCCGGCAGGTGTGCTCTTGGCAGATAGTGGTGGTTGTGCCTGCTTTCTTGTATCACGGTTGGAGGTGGCACCTGAAGGAGGTGATGGTGCAGTGGAAGTAGATGATGCACTTGGTGTCCATGATGAAGGTCGACCTGCAGAAAAGTTAGTTCGCGCCAATGCCTGTCGATCCTGCACTTCACGTTCAGCCTTACAAGCAAGATGGAATAAACGAGTGATATTATTATAATCCTTATAGTCTAGAATGGTCTGAATCTCTCTATTTATTCCACCCAGAAAACGTGCAAGCATAGCTTCATTCTCCTCAACAATACCACATCTAATCAAGCCAGTTTGTAATTCCTGATAATATTCTTCTACTGAATTTTTTCCTTGTCTTAAGCGTTGCAATTTTTGAAGTAATTCACGTTGATAATATGGTGGAACCCAACGAGTACGCATAGCAGTTTTCAAAGCAGCCCAAGTAGCTGGAACAAGATATAATCGACAATGTTCATACCACCAAACACATGCAAAGCTAGTGAAAGCACAAACAGCAGCAGGAACACGTCTCTCCTCAGGATATTGTAAACATGTAAATCGTTGTTTAGTTTCTAACTCCCAAGTAAGATATATATCAGGAACATATCTACCCTCAAATGGTGGAATATTCAACTTCAGTTTAGGGAGATGGTCATGATCTCGTACATGAGGGGGAGCCCTAACATTGCCATTATTTGCATGTGGACGACCTGGTGGTTGTGGTGCTGGTGGTTGCACGTAGTTCTGATTTTGATCAACCTCATCCTCGTAATCTCCCGCATAATCATCCTCCTCCACATTAGCAGCAGGAGCCATAGAAGTATCAACAGCAGCACGAGCAGTTTGGCCAGGCTGAAGAGGGACATGGCTCGCTCGGCGGAGGGCTGTTTCCCGACGTGGAGGTAGTCGTTGTTGTTGTTGTTGTTGTTGTTGTTGTTGTTGTTGTTGTTGTTGTTGTTGTTGTTGTTGTTGTTGTTGTTGTTGTTGTTGTTGTTGTTGTTGTTGTTGTTGTTGTTGTTGTTGTTGTTGTTGTTGTTGTTGTTGTTGTTGTTGTTGTTGTTGTTGTTGTTGTTGTTGTTGTTGTTGTTGTTGTTGTTGTTGCAGAGGTGCGGCAGGTGCAGTCTGTGGTGGTGGTGGAAAACGCGAAAGCAATTCAGCAAACTTGTTATCGAGCTTTGTTTCAAACGTCTTCTCCATGCCATCTATCTTCTCCATGGCCTCGTCAAATCTGTTTAGCACATCTTGCACCTGTCCACTCATCATTTGCTGAAACTTTTCATGAAGCTCCTTGTTCGTCAAGTTCTCCCAGTCAGTCTCGTTGGCTTGTGATCCTGGCATGGTTAGCAGCAATAGAAACACACAAGAATATGATCCTACAGACTACTAACAAGTGGTGGTGGTGGCGGGTGTCACAAATCCGTCAAGCAAATCTCAAATTCTTACCAGTTCTTACCCAACAGCAGGAGGTGATCGGCAACCGATGTAGTCAAAACTCTCAAACCTTGGATAGAGCGATTACCAGGGAGAGTCAAACGCACGATGTAGATGTATGTGGAGCTGTGAAGGCTTATAATATGGTAGCAAAAAGGGTCAGCAATAATCAATTCAGAGATGCAAAGTTGAATAAACGCTCAACAACGGTACTGTGCTGGTCCTAGGCTAGACCGTGCTAGAACGCGAGCCTAGAACACTAACAAAATCACGACGCTGCACATAAACAAGGGAAAAGCACACTCTGGAAACTTTTTTTCGCTCTATTTTTTTGCGCTCCTCTTTTTTTGTGAAAATTCACTATAATGGCGAGTGTCTCAAAACTCTTCCCAGGTCAAACTGACAGGATGGGCATGAATTTTTATTACTTCTTTTTCAGAAATCAGGGCAGCGACGACGAAAAAGTGCGACAAAAAATCACTATGATGGCGAGTGTCTCAAAAGACTCAGAACAGCCTAAAAATAGGATAGGGAAAAAGATATTTTCGGTCGCCGAAATTTTGGCCTAAAAACTGCCCGGGGGTCTCCAGACTTTTTGTTCCCGAGACCTACTCAGGCAAGGAAACACGAAACATAAAATAGATGGATCTCGAAAACAAACCTAATATGAAAAGAACTCGGATTGGTGGTGGATATATGGTGGTACGATATGGCAGCGGTGGTGGTATATGGTAGCGGTGGTGGTATATAGATGATCGGTGGTGGTATATGGATACAGATCGGTGGTGGTATATGGATACGGATTCAGAGCGATGGCGGATAAGCAGTGGTGGTAGATGGCAAGGAGATGATGATGGTGCGGCGGCGGCGTGACAACTTATGACCAGAACTCGAAACTCTAAAAGACTAGACTCTAAGACCAGCAACTTGACATGACGATGCAACCGCAAATTCAACAAAGCAAAAACCCTAAAAAGATTATGCAAAGGCTCATATTGGTTCGGATATGATGAACTAACCCTAATTTTTTTGTGGCTTTTTCATGGACTGTAGGTATGAAGAACAGACTCGATCTAAACTACGAAAAACTTTAAAATCTCACCGAGCAACCTGGAAATCTGATACCACTTGATAGAGGCAAAGGTGTCCCGTCTTTCGATGAGATTGATGAGGACATCAATACCATTGTTACACCCACATCCCCTGTTGATGTACATACTGGACCAATTACTAGAGCTCGTGCACGCCAATTGAATTATCAGGTACTTTCGTTTCTTGGTAACGATTCCAATGTTCATGAGAATATGATGCTGCCTAAATTGGATACATTTGTTTTGCTTACAAATGAAGGGCCTACCATGGACAAGAAAGATGAACCTTGGAGCAAGTTCAAGCATGGAGATGTTGGCATGCACAAGGGGAACAAGAACGGAGTTACAAGTGATGATTCCAAGACTTTGAAAGCACCATAATGAGTGCATGAAGCCTTGGATGAAATATACAAGATGCCACTTCATAATATTCGTCCATAGGCTATTCTAGGTGCTGCGTCACCTTATTATTGGGCCAGGCCCATTTAATTTCGAAATACTTAAGTATAGGCTGTTTTTAGAGTCCGTATGTGTGGGGAAACAAGAGTTAGGGTTGGTTTCGGACCCCTCCCTCAAGGGCCACGAAATTACCTCCTCTTCCTCCATATATACAGCCCTTAGGGCGTCGTTTAGACTTTGGGTTTTGTTTAGATTAAAAGTTCGCCATAGCTGCAACTTCGCGTACTTCGTTTGTGTTCAACGACCAGACAAAGGCGTCACAGAACCCCACCTTGATCAATAAAGCTTTCCTCTTATATTCGCAATATCCAGATTGCAATCTTAGTTTCTTGCTTGTTCTTCGTTTGCCTGCAGGAAACAGACCTTCGTGGTCAGGTTGATCGTGCTCCGGCATGGTCAATAACCTCTCGGAGTTGGTTTAGCGATTGCTAAGGCGCGATGTCCTCGCACGTTCGTAGTCGGATCGTCAAAGTCGACATCCTCCAAAACGATAACCACCATCTCATTGAAAGACGGAACACCTTTGCCTCTATCAAGTGGTATCAGATTTCCAGGTTGCTCGGTGAGATTTTACAGTTTTTCATAGTTTAGATCGAGTCTGTTCTTCATACCTATAGTCCACGAAAAAGCCAAAAAAAATTAGGGTTAGTTCATCCCATCCGAACCATTCTGAGCCTTTGCATAATATTTTTTGTTTTTTCTTTGTTGAATTTGCGGTTGCATCGTCGTGTCGAGTTGCTGGTCTTAGCGTCTAGTCCTTTAGAGTTTCGAGTTCTGTTCACAGGTTGTCACATCGCCGCTGCCATATATCACCACCGCATCATCATCATCACCGCTGCCATATACCACCACCACAAATTCACCGCCAATCCGAGTCCATATACGCCACCACATATCCGCCGCCATCACGCCAATCCGAGTACACCTGCAGCATATATCCGCCACCAGTCTGAGTTCCACCAGATTCATCTCCGCCACCAGTCCGAGTTCCACCAGATTCATCTCCGCCACTAGTCCTATTTCGAGTCCAGTATTTTGTTACTCTGTTTTGGATTTCCAGATCACGCCATACTCCGAGTCATGACAGAGAAGGACTCCCCAACATCCGTGCTACCGGCAGTAGAAAAATAGTTCCAAACTCAAAAATAAAACCATACTCTGAGGAAAATTCTGGCTTGCGTCTACCCGCAGTGGAAAATTCTGGCTAGGCATTTTTAGACCATTTGTAGACTTTTTTGAATTTTTTTTGTCGCGGAGCAAACAAAAAGAGGAAAAAAGTGCAAAAAAAGTGAAAAAAATAAAAAAAATTCAGAGTGTGCTCCTCCCTTGTTTACGTGCAGTGCCGTGATTTTGTTAGTGTTCTAGGCTCGCGTCTCTAGTACGGTCTAGCCTAGGACCAACACAGTACCGTCGTTGAGCGTTTATTCAACTTTGCATCTCTGAATTGATTATTGCTGACCCTTTTTGCTACCATACTATAAGCCTTCCCAGCTCCACATACATCGACGTCGTGCGTTTGACTCTCCCTGGCAATCGCTCTATCCAAGCTTTTGAGAGTTTTGACTATAACGGTTGCCGATCACCGCCTGCTGCTGGGTAAGAACTGGTAAGAATTTGAGATTTGCTTGACGGATTTGTGACTGTCCACCACACCACCACCACCACTTCCTAGTAGTCTGTAGAATCATATTCTTGTGTGTTTCTATTGCTGCTAACCATGGCAGGATCACAAGCCGACGAGACTGACTGGGAGAACATGACAAACAAAGAGTTACATGATAAGTTTCAGGAAATGATGAGTGGACAGGTGGAAGATGTGCTAAATAGATTTGAAGAGGCCATGGAGAAGATAGATGGCATTGAGAAGGCGTTCGAAACAAAGCTCGATAACAAGTTTAATGAATTGCTCGCGCGTCTTCCACCACCACCACCGGCTGCACCTGACGCACCCCTACTACTACAACAACGACTACCTCCACGTCGCGAAACAGCCCTCCGCCGAGCGACCCGTGTCCTATTTAGCCTGGCCAAGCTGCTGGTGCTGCTGTTGATACTTCTGTGGCTCCTGCTGCTGATGTGGAGGAGGATGATTATGTGGGAGATTACGAGGATGAGGTTGATCAACATCAGAACTATGTGCAACCACCAGCACCACAACCACCAGGTCGTCCACATGCAAATAATGGCAATGTTAGGGCTCCCCTCAGGTACGAGATCATGACCATCTCCCTAAACTGAAATTGAATATTCAACCATTTGAGGGTAGATATGTTCCTGATATATATCTTACTTGGGAGTTAGAAACTGAACAGTGATTTACATGTTTACAATATCCTGAGGAGAGACGTGTTCCTGCTGCTGTTTGTGCTTTCACTAGCTTTGCATGTGTTTGGTGGACTGAACATTGTAGATTATATCCTTTTCGAGCTACTTGGGCTGCTTTGAAAACTGCTATGCGTACTTGTTGGGTTCCACCGTATTATCAACGTGAATTACTTCCAAAATTGCAACTCTTAAGACAAGGAAAAAAATCGGTAGAAGAATATTATCAGGAATTACAAACTGGCTTGATTAGATGTGGTATTGTTGAGGAGAATGAAGCTATGCTTGCACGTTTTCTGGGTGGATTAAATAGAGAGATTCAGACCATTCTATACTATAAGGATTATAATAATATCACTCGTTTATTCCATCTTGCTTGTAAAGCTGAACGTGAACTGCAGGATCGACAGGCATTGGCGCGAACTAACTTTTCTGTAGGTCGACCTTCATCACGGACACCACGTGCATCATTTACTTCCACACGTTCTGCTACACCGGCACCTCCGTCAGCTGCCACCTCCAACCGTGATACAATAAAGCAGGCACAATCACCACTATCTGCCAAGAGCACACCTTCTGGGCCTGCAAAGAGCTCTTCTTCATCCATGGCATCAACAGGGCAAACACATGATATTATTTGTCGACGTTGCAAGGGTGGAGGTCATTATGCGAGAGAATGCCCATCTAAGCGTGTGATGATTGTTACTGAGGATGGTGGGTATGAGTCCGCTAGTGACTATGATGAGGAGACTTTGGCTCTTATTACACATGAAGAACACGGTGGAGATGATTCTGATCATGAGACGCAATACATGGCTGCTGAAGATGCTGACAGGTATGAATGTTTAGTTGCTCAACGTGTTTTGAGTGTGCAGGTCACGCAAGCTGAGCAAAATCAGAGGCATAATTTGTTCCATACAAAGGGAGTTGTGAAGGAACGTTCTGTTCGCGTCATCATAGATGGAGGGAGCTGCAACAACTTGGCTAGCATGGAGATGGTGGAGAAGCTATCTCTCACCACAAGACCACATCCACATCCTTACTACATCCAATGGTTCAACAACAGCGGCAAGGTTAAGGTAACGCGTACTGTTCGGGTGCATTTTAGTATCTCTACATATGTTGATTGTGATGTGGTACCTATGCAAGCATGTTCCTTATTACTTGGTAGACCATGGAAATTTGATAAAAATTCTGTACACCATGGTAGAAACAATCAGTATACTCTTGTTCATAAGGATACAAATATTACTTTGCTTCCTATGACCCCTGATTCAATTTTGAAAGATGATATTAATAGAGCTAATAAAGCAAAGCAGGAGAAAAATAAGAGTGAAAATCAGATTGTGGCAAAAGAATTTGAGCAACAAATGAAGCCTAATAATAAACCATCTACTATTGCTTCTGAAATTAAATTGAAAAGTGCATGTTTACTTGCCACCGAATCTGATATTGATGAGCTAGATTCTAGCAAATCTGTTTGCTATGCTTTTGTGTGCAAAGAGGCATTATTTTCATTCGAGGACATGCCTTCCTCTTTGCCCCCTGCTGTCACTAACATTTTGCAGGAGTTCGCTGACGTCTTCCCACAAGACGTGCCACCGGGATTACCACCTATTCGAGGGATTGAGCATCAAATTGACTTAATTCCCGGTGCATCGCTACCAACCATGCACCATACCGTACCAATCCAAAGGAGACGAAGGAGATTATGTGTCAAGTACAGGAGCTGCTCGACAAAGGTTATATTCGCGAATCTCTTAGTCCTTGTGTTGTTCCTATTATACTAGTGCCTAAAAAGGATGGTACGTCGCGTATGTGTGTTGATTGTAGAGGCATTAATAATATTACGATTCGTTATCGCCATCCTATTCCTAGTCTAGATGATATGCTTGATGAATTGAGTGGCTCTACAATATTCTCCAAGGTTGATTTGCGTAGTGGATACCATCAAATTCGTATGAAATTGGGAGATGAATGGAAAACAGCATTTAAAACTAAGTTTGGTTTATATGAGTGGTTAGTCATGCCTTTTGGGTTAACTAATGCACCTAGTACTTTCATGCGACTCATGAACGAAGTTTTACGTGTTTTCATTGGACGTTTTGTGGTAGCCTATTTTGATGATATACTAATTTATAGCAAATCTTTGGAAGAACATTTGGAACATTTACGTGTTGTTTTTAATGCTCTACGTGATGCACGTTTGTTTGGTAACCTTGGGAAGTGCACCTTTTGCACCGACCGAGTATCTTTTCTTGGATATGTTGTTACTGCACAGGGAATTGAAGTTGATAAAGCCAAGATTGAAGCTATTGAGAGTTGGCCGCAGCCCAAAACGATCACACAAGTGAGGAGTTTTCTTGGACTCGCTGGTTTCTATAGGCATTTTGTGAGAGATTTTATCACCATTGCTGCACCTCTCAATGAGCTTACAAAGAAGGATGTGCCTTTTGTTTGGGGTACTACACAGGAAGAAGCCTTCACGGTATTGAAAGATAAATTGACACATGCTCCTTTACTCCAACTTCCTGATTTTAATAAGACTTTTGAGCTTGAATGTGATGCTAGTGGAATTGGATTAGGAGGTGTGTTATTACAAATGGCAAACCTGTTGCATACTTTTCTGAAAAATTGAGTGGGCCTAGTCTGAATTATTCTACTTATGATAAAGAATTATATGCTCTTGTTCGGACTTTAGAGACATGGCAACATTATTTATGGCCCAAAGTATTTGTTATACATTCTGATCATGAATCTTTGAAACACATTAAAAGTCAAGCAAAACTGAATCGTAGACATGCTAAATGGGTTGAATTCATTGAGACTTTGCCTTATGTCATTAAACACAAGAAGGGTAAAGAAAATGTTATTGCTGATGCATTGTCTCGTCGTTATACTATGCTTTCACAACTTCACTTTAAAATATTTGGTTTGGAGACCATCAAAGATCAATATGTGCATGATGCTGAATTTAAAGATGTATTGCAGAATTGTAAAGAAGGTAGAACATGGAACAAGTTCGTCGTTAACGATGGATTTGTGTTTCGTGCTAACAAGCTATGCATTCCAGCTAGCTCCGTTCGTCTTTTGTTGTTGCAAGAGGCGCATGGAGGAGGACTAATGGGGAACTTTGGCGTGAAGAAGACGGAGGATATACTTGCTACACATTTCTTTTGGCCAAAGATTAGACGGGATGTTGAGCGTTTTGTTGCTCGCTGCACTACATGTCAAAAAGCTAAGTCACGACTCAATCCTCATGGTTTATATATGCCTTTGCCTGTACTTAGTGTTCCTTGGGAGGATATATCTATGGACTTTGTTTTGGGTTTACCTCGAACAAAGAAGGGGAGGGATAGCATATTTGTTGTCGTGGATAGATTCTCGAAAATGGCACACTTTATACCATGTCATAAAAGCGATGCTGCTGCTAATGTTGCTGATTTGTTCTTTCGTGAAATTATTCGCTTGCATGGTGTGCCAAATACTATTGTTTCAGATCGTGATACTAAATTTCTTAGCCACTTTTGGAGATGTTTATGGGCTAAGTTGGAGACTAAACTGCTTTTTAGTACTACTTGTCACCCCCAAACTGATGGACAAACTGAAGTAGTCAATAGAACATTGTCTACTATGCTTAGGGCTGTTTTGAAGAATAATAAGAAAATGTGGGAAGAATGATTGCCTCATATTGAATTTGCTTATAATCGTTCGTTGCATTCTACTACTAAGATGTGCCCTTTTGAAATTGTGTATGGTTTCCTACCTCGTGCACCCATTGATTTGTTGCCTCTTCCATCTTCGGAGAAGGTTAATTTTGATGCTAAAGAACGTGCTGAATTGATTTTAAAAATGCATGAGTTAACTATGGAAAACATTGAACGTATGAATGCTAAATATAAACTTGCTGGAGATAAGGGTAGAAAACATGTTGTCTTTGCACATGGAGATCTTGTTTGGTCACATTTGCGTAAGGATAGGTTTCCTAATTTGCGCAAATCAAAGCTAATGCCACGTGCTGATGGTCCATTTAAGGTGTTAGAGAAAATAAATGATAACGCATATAAACTTGAGCTGCCTGTAGATTTTGGGGTTAGTCCCACTTTTAACATTGTAGATTTGAAGCCTTATTTGGGTGAGGAAGATTAGCTTCCATGGAGGACGACTTCATTTCAAGAAGGGGAGGATGATGAGGACATCAATACCATTGTTACACCCACAGCCCCTGCTGCTATACATACTGGACCAATTACTAGAGCTCGCGCACGCCAATCGAATTATCAGGTATTTCGTTTCTTGGTAACGATTCCAATGTTCATGAGAATATGATGCTGCCTAAACTGGATACATTTGTTTTGCTTACAAATGAAGGGCCTACCATGGACAAGAAAGATGAACCTTGGAGCAGGTTCAAGCATGGAGATGTTGGCATGTGCAAGGGGAACAAGAACAGAGTTACAGGTGATGATTCCAGTACTTTGAAGCCACCATAATGAGTGCATGAAGCCTTGGACGAAATATACAAGATGCCACTTCATAATATTTGTCTCATCGAAAGACGGGACACCTTTGCCTCTATCAGAGATGGTGGTTATCGTTTTGGACGAAGTTGACTTTGACGATCCGACTACGAACGTGCGAGGACGTCGCGCCTTAATAATCGCTAAACCAACTCCGGGAGGTTATTGACCACGCCGGAGCACGATCAACCTGACCCCTAAGGTCTGTTTCCTGCAGCCAAACGAAGAACAAGCAAGAAACTAAGATTGCAATCTGGATATTGCGAATATAAGAGGAAAGCTTTATTCATCAAGTTAGGGTTCTGTGACGCCTTGGTCTGGTCATTGAACACAAACGAAGTACGCGAAGTTGCAGCTATGGCGAACTTTTAATCTAAACAAAACCCAAAGTCTAAACGGTGCCCTAAGGGCTGTATATATGGAGGAAGAGGGGGAATTTCGTGGCCCTTGGGTAAGGGGTCCGAAACCAACCCTATCTCTTGTTTCCCCACACATACGGACTCTAAAAATAGCCTATACTTATGTATTTCGAAATTACATGGGCCTGGCCGAATAATAAGGTGACGCAGCACCTAGAATAGCCTTTGGACGAAGTTTATGAAGTTGCATCTTGTATATTTCGTCCAAGGCTTCATGCACTCATTATGGTGGCTTCAAAGTCCTGAAATCATCACTTGTAACTGTTGGGGAATGTAGTAATTTCAAAAATTTTCCTACGCACACGCAAGATCATGGTGATGCATAGCAACGAGAGGGGAGAGTGTTGTCTACGTACCCTCGTAGACCGAAAGCGGAAGCGTTATATCAACGCGGTTGGTGTAGTCGTACGTCTTCACGATCCGACCGATCCAAGCACCGTTACTCCGGCACCTCCGAGTTCTTGGCACACGTTCAGCTCGATGACGTTCCCCGGGCTCCGATCCAGCAAAGCTTCGGGGAAGAGTTCCATCAGCACGACGGCGTGGTGACGATCTTGATGTACTACTGACGCAGGGCTTCGCCTAAGCACTGCGACAATATGACCGAGGTGGAATTTGGTGGCAGGGGGCACCGCACACGGCTAAGGAAAGATCTCAATGATCAATTGTGTGTCTATGGGGTGCCCCCTGCCCCTGTATATAAAGGATGGAGGAGGAGGAGGCCGGCCAAGGCAAAGGTGCGGCCAGGATATGGAGTCCTACTAGGACTCCAAGTCCTAGTAGGAGTCCACCAAAAGGGGAGGAAGGGAGAAGGAATAGGAGGAGAAGGAGAGGTGGCCGGCCCCCTTTTTCCCTAGTCCAATTCGGACTAGAGGGGAGGGGGGGCGCAGCAGCCTTTTTTTCCTTTTCCCACTAAAGCCCATCAAGGCCCATTACTTCTCCCGTAATCCCATAACTCCCCGATACTCCCGAAAATACCCGAATCACTCAGAACCTTTCCGATGTCCGAATATAGTCGTCCAATATATCGATCTTTACGTCTCGACCATTTCGAGACTCCTCGTCATGTCCCCGATCTCATTCGGGACTCCGAACTCCTTCGGTACATCAAAACTCATAAACTCATTATAACTGTCATCGTAACCTTAAGCGTGCGGACCCTACGGTTCGAGAACAATGTAGACATGACCGAGACACGTCTCCGGTCAATAACCAATAGCGGAACCTGGATGCCCATATTGGCTCCTACATATTCTGCGAAGATCTTTATCAGTCAGACCGCATAATAACATACGTTGTTCCCTTTGTCCATCGGTATGTTACTTGCCCAAGATTCGATCGTCGGTATCCAATACCTAGTTCAATCTCGTTACCGGCAAGTCTCTTTACTCGTTCCGTAATACATCATCCCGCAACTAACTCATTAGTTGCAATGCTTGCAAGGCTTAAGTGATGTGCATTACCGAGAGGGCCCAGAGATACCTCTCCGACGATCGGAGTGACAAATCCTAATCTCGAAATACGCCAACCCAACATCTACCATTGGAGACACCTGTAATACTCCTTTATAATCATCCAGTTACGTTGTGACGTTTGGTAGTACCCAAAGTGTTCCTCCGGCAAACAGGAGTTGCATAATCTCATAGTCATAGGAACATGTATAAGTCATGGATAAAGCAATAGCAACATACTAAACGATCGGGTGCTAAGCTAATATAATGGGTCATGTCAATCAGATCATTCAACTAATGATGTGACCTCGTTAATCAAATAACAACTCTTTGTTCATGGTTAGGAAACATAACCATCTTTGATTAACGAGCTAGTCTAGTAGAGGCATACTAGTGACACTCTGTTTGTCTATGTATTCACACATGTATTATGTTTCCGGTTAATACAATTCTAGCATGAATAATAAACCTTTATCATGATATAAGGAAATAAATAATAACTTTATTATTGCCTCTAGGGCATATTTCCTTCAGTCTCCCACTTGCACTAGAGTCAATAATCTAGTTCACATCGCCATGTGATTTACCAGCAATAGTTCACATCACCATGTGATTAACACCCATAGTTCACATCGATATGTGACCAACACCCAAAGGGTTTACTAGAGTCAGTAATCTAGTTCACATCGCTATGTGATTAACACCCAAAGAGTACTAAGGTGTGATCATGTTTTGCTTGTGAGATAATTTTAGTCAACGGGTCTGTCACATACAGATCCGTAAGTATTTTGCGAATTCTATGTCTACAATACTCCGCACAGAGCTACTCTAGCTAATTGCTCCCACTTTCAATATGTATCTAGATCGAGACTTAGAGTCATCAAGATCAGTGTCAAAACTTGCATTGACGTAACCCTTTACGGCGAACCTTTCTGTCATGTCCATAATCGAGAAACATATCCTTATTCCACTAAGGATAATTTTGACCGATGTCCAGTGATCTACTCCTAGATCACTATTGTATTCCCTTGCCAAACTCAGTGTAGGGTATACAATAGATCTGGTACACAACATGGCATACTTTATAGAACCTATGGCCAAGACATAGGGAATGACTTTCATTCTTTTTCTATCTTCTGCCGTGGTCGAGTTTTGAGTCTTTACTCAACTTCATACCTTGTAACACAGGAAAGAACTCTTTCTTTGACTGTTCCATTTTGAACTACTTCAAAATCTTGTCAAGGTATGTACTTATTGAAAAAAAACTTATCAAGCGTCTTGATCTATCTCTATAGATTTTGATGCTCAATATGTAAGCAGCTTCATCGAGGTCTTTCTTTGAAAAACTCCTTTCAAACACTCCTTTATGCTTTGCAGAATAATTCTACATTATTTCCGATCAACAATATGTCATTCACATATACTTATCAGAAATGCTGTAGTGCTCCCACTCACTTTCTTGTAAATACAGGCTTCACCGCAAGTCTGTATAAAACTATATGCTTTGATCAATTTATCAAAGTGTATATTCCAACTCCGAGATGCTTGCACCAGTCCATAGATGGACCGCTGGAGCTTGCATATTTTGTTAGCACCTTTAGGATTGACAAAACCTTCTGGTTGCATCATATACAACTCTTCTTTAATAAATTTATTAAGGAATGCAGTTTTGTTTATCCATTTGCCAGATTTCATAAAATGTGCCAATTGCTAATATGATTCGGACAGACTTAAGCATAGATACGAGTGAGAAACTCTCATCGTAGTCAACACTTTGAACTTGTCGAAAACCTTTTGCGACAATTCTAGCTTTGTAGATAGTAACACTACTATCAGCGTCCGTCTTCCTCTTGAAGATCCATTTATTTTCTATGGCTTTGCCGATCATCGGGCAAATCCATCAAAGTCCATACTTTGTTCTCATACATGGATCATATCTCAGATTTCATGGCCTCAAACCATTTCGCGGAATCTGGGCTTATCATCGCTTCCTCATAGTTCGCAAGTTCGTCATGGTCTAGTAACATGACTTCCAGAACAAGATTACCGTACCACTCTGGTGCGGATCTCACTCTGGTTTACCTACGAGATTCGGTAGTTACTTGATCTGAAGTTACATGATCATCATCATTAGCTTCCTCACTAATTGGTGTAGTAGTCACAAGAACAGATTTCTGTGATGAACTACTTTCCAATAAGGGAGAAGGTACAATTACCTTATCAAGTTTTCTACTTTCCTCCCACTCACTTCTTTCGAGAGAAACTCCTTCTCTAGGAAGGATCCATTCTTAGCAACAAAAGTCTTGCATTCGGATCTGTGATAGAAGGTGTACCCAACAGTCTCCTTTGGGTATCCTATGAAGACACATTTCTCCGATTTGGGTTTGAGCTTATCAGGATGAAAATTTTCACATAAGCATCGCAACCCCAAACTTTAAGAAACGACAACTTTGGTTTCTTGCCAAACCATAGTTCAGATTGTGTCGTCTCAACGGACTTAGATGGTGACCTTTTTAACGTGAATGCAGCTGTCTTTAATGCATAACCCCAAAAACGATAGTGGTAGATCGGTAAGAGACATCATAGATTGTACTATATCCAATAAAGTACGGTTATGACGTTCGGACACACCATTATGCTGTGGTGTTCCAGGTGGCATGAATTTGTGAAACTATTCCACATTGTTTTAATTGAAGACCAAACTCGTAACTCAAATATTTGTCTCCGCGATCAGATCGTAGAAACCTTATTTTCTTGTCACGATGATTTTCACTTCACTCTAAAATTCTTTGAACTTTTCAAACGTTTCAGACTTATGTTTCATCAAGTAGATATACCCATATCTGCTCAAATCATCTGTGAAGGTTAGAAAATAATGATACTTGTCGCGAGCCTTAATATTCATCGGACCATATACATCAGTATGTATGATTTCCAACAAATCTGTTGCTTGCTCCATTGTTCCGGAGAACGGTGTTTTAGTCATCTTGCCCAAGAGGCATGGTTCGCAAGCATCAAGTGATTCATAATCAAGTGATTCCAAAATCCCATCAGCATGGAGTTTCTTCATGCGCTTTACACCAATATGACCTAAACGGCAGTGCCACAAATAGGTTGCACTATCATTATTAACTTCGCATCTTTTGGTTTCAATATTATGAATATGTGTATCACTACTATCGAGATCCAATGAACTATTTTCATTGGTGTGTATGACCATAGAAGGTTTTATTCATGTAAACAGAACAACAATTGTTCTCTAACTTAAATGAATAACTGTATTGCAATTAACATGATCAAATCATATTCATGCTCAACGCAAACACCAAATAACACTTATTTAGTTTCAACACTAATCCCGAAAGTATAGGGAGTGTGTGATGATGATCATATCAATCTTGGAACCACTTCCAACACACATCATCACCTTGCCCTTTAACTAGTTTTTGTTCATTCTGCAACTCCCGTTTCGAGTTACTAATCTTAGCAACTTGAACTAGTACCAAATACTGAGGGGTTGCTATGAACACTAGTAAAGTACACATCAATAACATGTATATCAAATATACTTATGTTCACTTTGCCATCCTTCTTATCCGCCAATCACTTGGGGTAGTTCCGCTTCCAGTGACCAGTCCCTTTGCAGTACAAGCACTTAGTCTCAGGCTTAGGACCAGACTTGGGCTTTTTCACTTGAGCAACAACTTGCTTGCCGTTCTTCTTGAAGTTCCCCTTCTTTCCTTTTGCCCTTTTCTTGAAACTAGTGATCTTGTCAACCATCAACACTTGATGTTTTTCTTTGATTTCTACCTTCGCCGATTTTAGCATCGCGAAGAGCTTGGGAATATTTTCCGTTATCCCTTGCATATTATAGTTCATCACGAAGTTCTACTAACTTGGTGATGGTGACTAGAGAATTCTGTCAATCACTATCTTATCTGGAAGATTAACTCCCACTGGATTCAAGCGATTGTAGTACCCAGACAATCTGAGCACATGCTCACTAGTTGAGCGATTCTCCTCCATCTTTTAGCTATAGAACTTGTTGGAGACTTCATATCTCTCAACTCGGGTATTTGCTTGAAATATTAACTTCAACTCCTGGAACATCTTGTATGGTCCATGACGTTCAAAACGTCTTTGAAGTCCCGATTCTAAGCTGTTTAAGCATGGTGCACTAAACTATTAAGTAGTCATCATATTGAGCTAGCACAACGTTCATAACGTCTGCATCTGCTCCTGCAATAGGTCCGTCACCTAGCGGTGCATCAAGGACATAATTCTTCTGTGCAGCAATGAGGATAAACCTTAAATCACGGATCCAATCCGCATCATTGCTACTAACTTTTTCAACACAATTTTCTCTAGGAACATATCAAAATTAACACAGGGATGCAACAATGCGAGCTTTTGTTCTACAACATAGATATGCTAATACTACCAGGACTAAGTTCATGATAAATTAAAGTTCAATTAATCATATTACTTAAGAACTCCCACTTAGATAGACATCCCTCTAATCTTCTAAGTGATCACGTGATCCAAATCAACTAAACCATAACCGATCATCACGTGAAATGGCTTAGTCTTCAATGGTGAACATCATTATGTTGATCATATCTACTATATGATTCACGCTCGACCTTTTGGTCTCCGTGTTCCGAGGTCATATCTTATATGCATAGCTCGTCAAGTATAACCTGAGTATTCCGCGTGTGCAACTGTTTTGCACCCGTTGTATTTGAACGTAGAGCCTATCACACCCGATCATCACGTGGTGTCTCAGCACGAAGAACTTTTGCAACGGTGCATACTCAGGGAGAACACTTCTTGATAATTAGTGAGAGATCATCTTATAATGCTACCGTCAATCAAAGCAAGATAAGATGCATAAAAGATAAACATCACATGCAATCAATATAAGTGATATGATATGGCCATCATCATCTTGTGCTTGTGATCTCCATCTCAACAGCACCGTCATGATCACCATCGTCACCGGCGCGACACCTTGATCTACATCGTAGCATCGTTGTCGTCTCGCCAATCTTATGCTTCCACGACTATCACTACCGTTTAGTAATAAAGTAAAGCATTACATCGCGATTGCATTGCATACAATAAAGTGACAACCATATGGCTCCTGCCAGTTGCCGATAACTCGGTTACAAAACATGATCATCTCATACAATAAAATTTAGCATCATGTCTTGACCATATCACATCACAACATGCCCTGCAAAAACAAGTTAGACGTCCTCTACTTTGTTGTTGCAAGTTTTACGTGGCTGCTACGGGCTTAAGCAAGAACTCATCTTACCTACGCATCAAAACCACAACGATAGTTTGTCAAATAGACTCCGTTTTAACCTTCTCAAGGACCGGGCGTAGCCACACTCGGTTCAACTAAAGTTGGAGAGACAGTCTTCCGCAAGCCATCTATGTGCAAAGCACGTCGAGGGAACCGGTCTCGCGTAAGCGTACGCGTAAGGTTGGTCCGGATCGTCTCGTCCAACAATACCGCTGAACCAAAGTATGACATGCTGGTAGGCAGTATGACTTGTATCGTCCACAACTCACTTGTGTTCTACTCGTGCAAATAACATCAAACCATAAAAACCTAGGCTCGGATGCCACTGTTGGGGAACGTAGTAATTTCAAAAAATTTCCTACGCACACGCAAGATCATGGTGACGCATAGAAACGAGAGGGGAGAGTGTTGTCTACGTACCCTCGTAGACCGAAAGCGGAAGCGTTATATCAACGCGGTTGATGTAGTCGTACGTCTTCACGATCCGACCGATCCAAGCACCGTTACTCCGGCACCTCCGAGTTCTTGGCACACGTTCAGCTCGATGACGTTCCCCGGGCTCCGATCCAGCAAAGCTTCGGGGAAGAGTTCCGTCAGCACGACGGCGTGGTGACGATCTTGATGTACTACTGACGCAGGGCTTCGCCTAAGCACTGCGACAATATGACCGAGGTGGAATTTGATGGCAGGGGGCACCGCACACGGCTAAGGAAAGATCTCAATGATCAATTGTGTGTCTATGGGGTGCCCCCTGCCCCTGTATATAAAGGATGGAGGAGGAGGAGGCCGGCCAAGGCAAAGGTGCGGCCAGGATATGGAGTCCTACTAGGACTCCAAGTCCTAGTAGGAGTCCACCAAAAGGGGAGGAAGGGAGAAGGAATAGGAGGAGAAGGAGAGGTGGCCGGCCCCCTTTTTCCCTAGTCCAATTCGGACTAGAGGGGAGGGGGGGCGCAGCAGCCTTTTTTTCCTTTTCCCACTAAAGCCCATCAAGGCCCATTACTTCTCCCGTAATCCCATAACTCCCCGATACTCCCGAACATACCCGAATCACTCAGAACCTTTCCGATGTCCGAATATAGTCGTCCAATATATCGATCTTTACGTCTCGACCATTTCGAGACTCCTCGTCATGTCCCCGATCTCATTCGGGACTCCGAACTCCTTCGGTACATCAAAACTCATAAACTCATTATAACTGTCATCGTAACCTTAAGCGTGCGGACCCTACGGTTCGAGAACAATGTAGACATGACCGAGACACGTCTCCGGTCAATAACCAATAGCGGAACCTGGATGCCCATATTGGCTCCTACATATTCTGCGAAGATCTTTATCGGTCAGACCGCATAATAACATACGTTGTTCCCTTTGTCCATCGGTATGTTACTTGCCCGAGATTCGATCGTCGGTATCCAATACCTAGTTCAATCTCGTTACCGGCAAGTCTCTTTACTCGTTCCGTAATACATCATCCCGCAACTAACTCATTAGTTGCAATGCTTGCAAGGCTTAAGTGATGTGCATTACCGAGAGGGCCCAGAGATACCTCTCCGACGATCGGAGTGACAAATCCTAATCTCGAAATACGCCAACCCAACATCTACCATTGGAGACACCTGTAATACTCCTTTATAATCATCCAGTTACGTTGTGACGTTTGGTAGTACCCAAAGTGTTCCTCCGGCAAACGGGAGTTGCATAATCTCATAGTCATAGGAACATGTATAAGTCATGGATAAAGCAATAGCAACATACTAAACGATCGGGTGCTAAGCTAATATAATGGGTCATGTCAATCAGATCATTCAACTAATGATGTGACCTCGTTAATCAAATAACAACTCTTTGTTCATGGTTAGGAAACATAACCATCTTTGATTAACGAGCTAGTCTAGTAGAGGCATACTAGTGACACTCTGTTTGTCTATGTATTCACACATGTATTATGTTTCCGGTTAATACAATTCTAGCATGAATAATAAACCTTTATCATGATATAAGGAAATAAATAATAACTTTATTATTGCCTCTAGGGCATATTTCCTTCAGTAACTCCGTTCATGTTCCCCTTGCGCATGCCGTCAACTTCATGCTGGTTCGTGCTCCAATGTCCATCCCTCTTATCCATGCCAGGCCCTTCATTTGTAAGGAAAACAAATGTATCCAATTTAGGCAGCATCATATTCTCATGAACATTAGAATCATTACCAAGAAACGAAAGTACCTGATAATTTAATTGGCGTGCGTGAGCTCTAGTAATTGGTCCAGTATATGTAGTAGTAGGGATTGTGGGTGTAACAATGGTATTGATGTCCTTGTCACCTGGGGAATCCAATGTTGTCCTAGGAGATCCCGGGGTACCCGTGTGATCATCCTATGGAATTCCACCCAGGCTCAAAGGGACCATAAGATTTTTCATGCTAGAAACTACTGTGTGCATCCACAAGCCATTATGGGCTCTGGCATAGTTGAGTAAGTTGTGGGAAACCTTTCCATGATGGGCTAGCAGATGTAGGGGATTGTAGGTGTACCGGACTATCTATTGGTTAAGGGGACCTCTTCAGAAAGACTGTGTCTCGATCATCCGTTTCTCAAACATCAGATAGTGCGAGAAATTCAACGAAGGAGATCGAGTCTTGTGGGGAAAATTCACAAACCTCTGCAGAGTGTACAAACTAATCATGATTAGCCGTGTCCCTGACTATGGACAATTTTGAGTATCTGGTATTTGAATTATTGGTTGATCTCATCACTTCACTTAATGAATTTGTTGGGTTATTATTATTACTAATTTTGGGATTTAGTTGGGGTTACCTTCTCAATATGGGTAATTTAACTTACTAGTAAATAAAAATCTATTCCTTTGTTGTAGGAAAAAATTAGCTTTTTGCAAATGTTAAACTTAGAGCCTCCACCAGCCAAATATGCATGTAGTGATAGCTATTATTCATATTCCATGTGCTGACCTACACGGCTGCAACGTCTCATGTTGCAGAACCACCAGGTCGACCTCATTCATTTAATCGCAACGACAGGGCTCCAACACCACCTCGGGTACAAGATTATGACCATATTCCTAACCAAAAATTGAATATCCCACCGTCTGAGGGTAGATACATTCCTGATGTATATCTTACTTGGGAGTTAGAAACTGAACAACATTTCACATGTTTACAGTATCCTGAGGATAGACGTGTTGCTGCTGTTGTTTGTGAATTCACTAGTTTTGCTTCTGTTCGGTGGTCTGAACATTGTAGATTATAGCATGATAATATCCCTACTACTTGGGCTGCTTTGAAAACTGATATGCATACTCGTTGGGTTCCACCATATTATCAGCGTGAATTACTTCAAAAACTGCAGTGTTCGAGACAAGGAAAAAATTCTGTAGAGGAGTATTATCAGGAATTGCAAACTGGCATGACTAGATGTGGTATTGTTGAGGATAATGAAGCTATGCTTGTATGTTTTGTGGGTGGATTAAATAAAGAGATTCAGACCATTCTAGAGTATAAGGACTATAATAATATCGCTAGTTTATTCCGTTTTGCTTGCAAAGCTGAATGTGAAGTGCAAAATCGATAGACATTGGCGCGAACTAATTTTTCTATAGGTCGATCTTCATCATGGACACCACGTACATCCTCTACTCCCACATGTCCTGCTACAGCACCACTGGCTTCAACCGTCAATTCCAACCGAGATACAAGAAACCAGGCACTACCACCACCATCTGCCAGGAGTAAACCTTCCGGTCCCGCACAGAGCTCTTCTTCATCCAGGGCAAACACATGATATTATTTGTCATCGTTGCAAGGGTGGAGGTCATTATGCGAGAGAATGTCCATCTAAGCGTGTATGATTGCTACTGGGGATGGTGGGTATGAGTCCGCTAGTGACTATGATGAGGAGACTTTGGCTCTTATTACAAGTGAAGAACACAGTGGAGATGATTCTGATCATGAGACGCAATACATGGCTGCTGAACATGCTGACAGGTATGAAAGTTTAGTTGCTCAACGTGTTTTGAGTGTGCAGGTCACACAAGCCGTGCAAGATCAAAGGCATAATTTGTTCCATACAAAGGGAGTTGTGAAGGAACGTTCTGTCCGCATCATCATAGATGGAGGGAGTTGCAACAACTTTGCTAGCATGGAGATGGTGGAGAAGCTCTCTCTTACCACAACCACATCCGCATCCTTATTACATCCAATGGTTCAACAACAGTGGCAAGGTTAAGGTAACACGTACTGTTTGTGTGCATTTTAGTATTGATACATATAATGATTTTGTTTATTGTGATTTGGTACCTGTCGGTGTCAAAACCGGCTAATCTCGGGTAGGGGGTCCCGAAATGTGCGTCTGAGGATCGAAGGTAACATGAGGCAAGGGACACGATGTTTACCCAGGTTCGGGCCCTCTTAATGGAGGTAATACCCTAATTCCTGCTTGATTGACTTTGATGGGTATAGGGGTAACAAGAGTCGATCTACCTCGAGATCATAATGGCTAAACCCTAGATGTATAGTTTGTATGATTTGTCTTAGCCTTTACAGACTAAACTCTCCGGTTTATATAGATAACAAAGGGGCCTAGTGTTGTATAGTCGGTTTACAGAGAAAGGAAATTTCATATCCGAATGCCAAGCTTGGCATCCACGCAAAGGAGAGTCCCATCCGGACACGGGGGAAGGCCTTCTATCTTGTATCTTCACGGCCCATCAGTCCGGCCCATGTCACATAGCCCGGACGCCCGGGACCCCCTAATCCAGGACTCCCTCAGTAGCCCCTGAACCAGGCTTCAATGACGATGTGTCCGGCGTGCAGATTGTCTTTGGCATTGCAAGGCGGGTTTCTCCTCCGAATACTCCAAAGCTGTTGAACAAGAGAACTATATCAGGCTCTGTATAACAGTTACAACCCTGAACCACAAGGGCGAAATACTTAAACAAAATAAGTCATGTCCACTAACAGCATTTTCGGCGAGACATTATGCCTGGCCTTATTATTATTTTGAACCATTTTTTAGCCTCCTGCTTCGCGTTTTGAGGCGCGGCCTCTATTGACATGTCCTGTCAAAGCAGAGATCGTGTCCCCTTATCGCGGGATTCTCATCAATACGGGTTTGGGTAATCCAACCGTGCCGTTCGCATGACCCCTTGGGAATAGGCGAGTTTTAAGGCTTGTGAGGGGGCGCTTGATACTCACTGCCTTTATAAGGGGATGAGGACCCCTCTTTTTACCCCACACCTTCTTCTTCCTCAGCCCTTCCGCCCTCGAGCTCCGACGCCCAAGTTTAAGTCTTTTTTGTCCCCACCAAACACTCTAGCCATGTCTGGATCAGGCTCGCGGGGCAAGTGGATGGCTTCCTCCGTCACTAAGAGGAACGTCAAGGAACTCCAGGAAGCAGGGTACTTGGCCGCGAACATCGCGCATGGGCTCCCTGCCAAAAAGCAGGTCATCCCCACCCCGGAGCCTAATGAGAGGGTAGTGTTCATCCCCCACTTTCTTCACGGACTAGGGTTTCCCCTCCACCCATTCGTCCACGACCTCATGTTCTATTATGGGCTAGATTTCCATGATCTAGCCCCGAATTCCTTCCTCCCCATTTCGGCGTTCATCGTCATGTGTGAGGCGTTCCTCCGCATTCCCCCACTTCGGCCTATGGATCAAGGTCTTCAACATGAAGCCGAAAGTGGTCGATGGTCAACATGCAGAATGTGGCGGCGCCATGGTGAGCAAGCTCCCCAACGTCACCTGGCCCAAGGGGGCCTTTGTGGAGACCGTGAATGGATGGCAATAAAAGTGGTTCTACATCACAGAACCTCGCGACGCACATGGGCCGCCACTCCTGAGTTCAAATCCGGGCCTCAAATGCGGCTTACATCATGGATTAACAAGGGCCTGGATTGGGCATCGTCCGACGAGGTGATGACGTTGCAGAAGTGCATCAAGAGTATGATAGAGAAGAACACCAGTCTTCCCGATGTAATCCAGGTGATACTTTTTCGCCGGATTCTCCCCTGCCAGCGCCGGACTCTCCACATGTGGGAGTTCAATCCGGCCGGCCCTCGGACTCTTCTTCGGCACGACACACGAAGAGATCTGGAAGCTTCTTTTCAAGGCCCAGAAGTCGTGGCCCAGAACGACGGTAGACCTCTGCCTCGACTGCGCCCATCCGGGCGCTCCAATAAGTTTTCTGATAACCTTAACTTGTAAACCCAAGGAGTATGTCGAGCTTAACATTCTTCCCTCAGTGTTGGACAAAGAAGGCGGAGCGGATCTGATGCCCGGCTCCACTACCCGAAGACCAAGTCATTCCTCCGTTAATAAGGATGCAGGTCTCGGCGTCGTACAAGGTGCCGAAGAAGAAGGCCAAGCAGAAGGGCAAGGAGGCCAAAGGTGGCCTTTGCCGTAAGGGTTCTTCGGACACTTCATCCGGAGATACCGAATCTCCCTCCTCCCGTGAGGGGGATGAAGATGAAGAGGAAGATGAGGAGAGCAATTCTCCCCTTAAGGGGGGAAAGAAGAAAAGGGCGGCTTCCTGGACCTAGAGGTAGAGGCGTCCAAGAAGGGGAAGATGTCCCTTTCAGACGATTCGTAATCGGACGCCGAAGCCATCCCCGAGTGGCGCCCCAGGCCGAAGCCCCTGGCCGGATCGTAAGTATTCCAAAACACTATACATATATCTGGCCTTTTAAAAGTTGTAGGATAACATATCATTTACGTATTTCAGTTCAGCCCGTGATCTCCCACAACAATCATCGTCTTCGGGGAACTCTTCGGTGCCTGTCGTGGAATTGTCACGACAGATGTCCTAGTGTGAGGACTTAGTCGTGAGGCCAACGCATCTATGTGGTAGCTTGAGAGGGGTTGATTGGGATGAGAGACGCAAGGCAGATCAACACACAAGAGAAGGATTTAGACAGCTTCGGGCCCCGGGAAACATCATCCGGTAACAACCCTACATGTTGTTTCTGGCTAGGTCTCATTATCATCACGAGGGAGTCGCCGTAAACCGGCTCTCCTAGTTATGTATAGCCATAGAGATTGTTTCTTCTTTCTTGTCCCTCTTTGGGGAGCCCTGCCCTCCTTATATATGTTAAAGGGGCGGTTTACATGACTAGTCCTAGTTGGATTAGGATTACTCTGTTACAAGTGGACTCCTAGTCTTGCTTCCTTTGTAGGAGAATATTCCTTGTGCTTTCCTCATAAACCGGCCCACCATAACATGAACCGGCCTTCCATAAACCGCCTTCTAGGCCACCGGGTCTTGTCATCTCTGACCCGCTCGCCGGGTCACCCATGAGTCGCTAGGCTCGGGCGGGTCACTTAGTGAGTCGCCAAGTCCGGCCGGGTTATACTTCCGACCGGGTTACACCGCGGGGTATATCCCCGACATTAGCCCCCAGTTTAATTTGGATTCATCCATGTTAAACTAATCTGCAACATAAACACAAGAACAAATTTGTCGGGCTGGGCTCCGGTTTAAATATTCTTATGAACTTGTACTTGATCATCCTTAAGTCCTTGACATTTTCTCCTGAAAAATCCGGGTCAAGAGGCCAGCTTCATAATCCATTTGTTGACATTGGCTCTTGTAAAGAAATATTATAAGAAATAATCCATTTGAGTCGGCCTTCAATGCTCTGACTTGATAAAGATATTGGTCTTCAGATATTCAACTGATATTTAGCCGGTTTGAAAATGTAGAACTTGCCGGTTTATCATTGCCAAAATTGTCGGGTTATAAAAGCTGATGATTCCGCGTTATCACTATAGCCCCCAAGTCTTAAGAGGAGAACATAGTGATAGCTTAAGACTTGTTTCAATATAAATGTTGCAACCTTGGAGAAATCCAGATTGTTCATCTCAGTCACTAGTCACAACTGAATATTCCATATTATGTAGCCCCCAAGTGCCAGGTTGTCATGCTTGCAGCAACCTGGGACTTGAAATTGCCTGATGTTCAAAAAACTTCAACCAGTGTAGCCCCCAAGGGCCGGGTCATTATGCAATAATGAGCAGGGACTTTATAAATATGATCATGCTTCATTGAAAATAAAATTATATGATGTAACTCCACCATGGGGCTTGAACCCACATCCACAAGGTTAAGAGCTTTGTGCTTTACCAACTGAGCAGACGTGCCCTTGAATATAATGGATTAAGACTTGTGTACCTTGAATCATTGATAGGAGAAATTGGTAGCCCCTAACGGCCGACTCATTATGATGTGATGAGTCGGGTCTTCAATAAGGCCAACAAAAATGACTTTGCATTAGCCCCCAAGTGTCATGGTGCAGCGACATGAGACTTGCAAATTTGATATAATCTCAACTAGAATAATGTAGTCCCCAAGTGCCGGGTTGTAAGCCTGCAGCGACTTGGGACTATTCCTTCCATTGTAGAATAAATCATATCTATTGATAAAGTAGTAGCCATTGCGCTAAAGTGACATTGAAAACCTTAACCATAATACTGGTTATTGATAACCATAATAAAAATCCAGCCATGTTGGCTATGAAAGATTTGAATAATATAACCCGGTTTGAATACCCTGTGATATTTGATCACATTGTTGGTTTACCAAACCAGTAGAGTAAGGGTGATAACCCAAATCTTGAGTACTGATAACTCCTCCCATATTTTGCCGGTTTATAACAAAACCGTGCCGGGTTGTAATAAACACCGAATTATCCAAATACAATACTGGCGACTTGTAGTCGAAACCAGGTCGGGTCAATAAACACCGGATTATAACTGATCATATACTGACAACTTGTAGTTGAAAGCCAAACCGGGTCAATAAACGCCGGTTTATCAAACAATATTATAAATCTCATCAAAGGAGAAAAAACTTGGCAAATAAAAGCATATGAAGACTTGTAGTCGAGGCTTTTCATGGGCTGCCAGGCCCCAAATTCGAGGCTTTTCATGGGCTTCCAGGCCGCTGAGTTAAACCATTTTGCAAAGCCTTTTAAGATGGACCTCGATCTTTAACCAATCGTCGTTTTAACTTTGACAAGTTCAGGGTCTTATGAGATTGACTTGTCAAAGTTCGGCGGGTCATACCTGGTTTACCTGGACGGAGTGACTTACTTAGAAAGGGCAGGTTAACCCGGGGTTTTAGGTGTATACACCAGGCTTCCAAGTCATGGCTTGATAGCCTATTACAAGTGTAGATTCTTTGTTCATTGCGATAGCAAAGAATCCCCAAGCAATATTTTGAGTTGTTCCCAATGGGTGCCTATGTTTGAGTTGTGCTTTTGCAACACTCTCTTTGGCCCCTAAGTAATTTTATTTTGGCCTTGAGCCGATCAAGAGGTGTAGCTATGGTTCGAATACGACCAAGCCCCCAAGTGATCAATAATATTGGATTATCATGTGAATATCATTACGTTACTTTAATTAATTTTGTTGGGTTTTAATGATGATGCTTAATTGGGATTGAGAATGCTGTCAACCATTCTCAATGTTTAACAACCACCATGATAGTTAAATAAAATTTATTCCTTTGCAGTAGGGAAAAATTGGCTTTTCGCAAAACCTTATAACCATAGAGCTTTTCCACCAGCCATATATGCATGTAGTGATAGCCATTGTTCATTCTCTCTCTATGGTGTGAATTTGAAAGTACATTCAATGTAGTGACCCTTTGTGGCGGCAACGTCTCATGTTGTAGGACTTCTTACGATGAGTAAGTGATACGTTAGGGTTACGATTTCTACACTCAACTTTGCCGTTGGTGTTGATGGGAATCCACAACCTGGTTACTTCCGCTATTTGGATTGAGGTAATATTTTACGTTACTTTACACATGTGATTTACCTCTGTTATAAATCCTCGAGTACTGTGTGTGTCAGCATACTGATCCAGGGATGACACTTAAGCACAAAGACTTGACCGTCTGAGGTCTGGTCGCTACATTGCCAAAGAGGACATGTTGCCATGATGCACGATTCAAACATGGGTATCCTGCCTTATTGACTAGTTTATACACTCTGCAGAGGTTTGCGCACTTTTCCCCACAAGACTCGATCTCCTCCGTTGGGATTATCACACTACATGATGTTTGAGAAACGGATGACCAAGACATAGTCTTTCAGAAGCGCTAGCACCATACGATCGGGTAGACAGTACCAACCTACATCCCCTAGATCTGCTAGTCTACCACTGTAAGAGTTTGCACGACTTAGTCAACTATGCTAGAGCCCATAGTAGCTTGTGGCTGCACACGGAAGTTTCTAGTATGATAATCTCATGATCCCTTTGAGCCTGGGTGACGGTCCATAAATAAACAGGCAATCCTGGAATACCCAGGTACCTCAATCCACCCAGATGTGTGCTTAAGTTGCCACCTTAAATAAACCATTAATTAACAATCCCACATCTGTCATGGATACACTCACCCAATCCACGTCTACTAGCATAGCATGGCATAATAAGCAAACGTAGAAGTAACTCCCAAGGGTTTGATAATAAAACGGGTAATAGGTACTACGTTAACTACTTCCCATCCCACAGTTTAATTAGATCCTAATCATGCAATGTTTGAGGATTGATCTAATGCAAATAAAACTGGGTATGAAAGGAATATGATCAAAATGTGAACTTGCCTGCAATGTTGATGAAGATGATTCGCACTCAAAACTCCTGATGGTTCTACTCGTCACACTCCGATCAATCTATCGTAAGCAAGCAATAGTAACCACACATAAGCAATCACTCAGAAGATCAGAAAGAACGAAGAAGACGATTCAGAAAATTTCAAAACCAAGCAAATAACTCTTGCAACATAAAACAATTTCTAATAGTAACAAAATTGTATGAATTTGGCCTTATCAGAAAGTTTAGGTCAAGATCTTTAATTTGCAAAAAGTATCAACTAAAACAGAACTATGAAACTCAGGTTATGATCAAACGAAGTTCAAATACAAATATGGTTGAATTCAAATTTTAAAACTTTCAAAAACATGTTCAAGTTCATTTACTGGATAGAGGGGATCATAACGAATAAGTGGGCGTTGGTTCCGTTGGATTTGGACAGACGAGCATAAAGTAATGACCGATTGAAGTACATGGACTAATCTATGAAGAAAATTTATCACGAATAGGTCCCTGACCGAAAACTAAAAAGAAAAAAAAGTCAAATAGCGAACGTTCGTTACAGAACACTAACGGACGAATTCGTTCGCTACCGAACCCTAGCTAATGAACGCTCGTAGAATAAGTTAACCTAAAATAATAAACCGGCTAAAAACGAAACCGAACCCTAATAGAAAAATAAACCGGGACGGTTAGTTACCGGTTCGTCCGGTTTCGGCAGGAAAACCGACGACGACGGTTTGTTGGCAGCGGCGGCTCCGGCGAGGTCGGGGCTGCGCGGCGCGGGCGGCGGTGGATGCGGCGCGGGGCAGCGCGGCAACGAGGCGAGCAGGCGGGGCGCGGCGCGGTGGCGGTGGTGCACCAGCGGCGAGCGCAAGCGGCGGCGGTGTTCAGCGGCAGCAGGGGATCTTGCCGCGGCAGTGGCGATGCGGGCGGGATGCGGCGGCGGCGAAGCAAGGGCGGGAAGGAGAGAGAGGGGGCGAGGGGTCCGGGCGCAGTCTATAAAGGGGCGGTGGCCGACTTGGGCGAGGGGCGACGGTGCCGTGGTGGCGCCGGACTTCGGGGAAGTCCCGGTCGCGCACGGGAGGAAGGAGGCGGCGGCGACTTGGGCCGGCTAGCTGGGCTTCGGCCCAGTTGGCCCGGTCCGGAGAGGAAATTTCTTTTTTTTAACATCATAAAGAAAAATAATAAAGAAAACCCTAAATAAAAAAATTCTATAGGCATATAATATACCAAAATTTGCAGAAAAAGATTTTCTACAACATGGACATTTTTATAATGCCAAATAAAATCCACACAAATTCAGATAGTTCAAAGAGCTCTACTGGTCTAATAAAATCCAATAAAAATCAATTAAAAATACCAAAATTAATTAAAATTTATTTCTCTCCAATTTTCTGATGTAGGGAATCATGTTACCCTATTTTCCATATATTTTATTTTTGGAGAAAAAATAATTCGAATAAAACTCAAATAACTCCAAATTGAAAATAAATTCAAAAGAACTTTGAATTTCATTCATTTGAAACTCCCAACTCATATTTCATATGTTTTGTAGAAATCATTTTATCTTCGCTCGTGAAAATCATTGAGTTGCATAAAGTTCCTGGGTTGGAAATATTTTCCAAATGAAATTCAAATATTTTTAACACCCCTTGTCATTTAAATAAATGGAAGAAGTCATGTCATCTTCTCTCCAGGGCTTTGTGGTGAAAAGAATTTGAATTCACGGAGATCATAAAAGCAAAAAAGAAAGTTTGGGAAAGTCCTTTTATTCCCTCTCATTTAACTTTCAAGAAGTTTTGAATTCACTCAATTTCACACAATCAATCAAACAATCAAACAAATCTATCTATTTATCATAACATTCCAAAAATTTAGAATTTTGGGATGTTACAAACGTACCATCCTTAAAATGAATCTTGTCCTCGAGATTCGGAGAGGCTAGCAAGAAATAGGTTAGGTTTTGGGGGTCTTCTCAAAAACCATCGATCATCGCAGGGGGTCTGGGGTGCTACCACCCTTAGAAACACTGTAACGGTTCCATCAAAACTCATATACTCCATTCTTATTGTTAATCAGTGTCGGTCTTCTCATATCTTAAGGATAGTTCCTTCTCTGGGTCTTCCGGTAGCGGCATAACCTTTTCCTCAGTTCTTCTTTACTTTCATTTTGGTAAGGTTATTCTGAGACTGGGTCTTCTTAGCTGACGGGTCTGGCGCCATTACTAAACGACTATCGATATCTCATGGTGGTCAACAACTTAAGGTTTCTCCTACAGGAAATGGGTCTGGGTTGATCCTCACCGTATAACCTTACGGTTGGCTAAAGCTGCCTTGTACAAGGGGGAAAATTCTTATACCATTCTAAGGTTTAAACAGGGTTTTGATCATCGTCTCTCTACTATAGGTAAGTCACTCATATTTACCATCCGATATAGCAAGGCGAATAGTAAGAGTAAGTCGGTATGGTGATCAATCCATCCTGCACCCAAATCATTACCTTGTACATGTTTTAGCGAATCTCGCATTCTAACACTCGGTCATCCTCACAAGCATTGCAGAATTTCTCTTGTCGACGAACCAAGTTCGGATAAATCCATTGATTCTGCAAGCCAAACAAACATCTATCGTTTCTGCACATCTCTCCGGTTTTGCGTAACTCCTATAAAATCATCTGTCGACAAAGGTATACCCTCTTCCAGGGTTTTTCCTTCAGCAAGAATGTGCTTGCTTTTAGGCAGGTCCTGGGGCCTGTGGGTTATGGCCCATTTCATCACTTGTAAACCTTGAACTCATCCTCTGGGCAACTGATCATTACTCCAACATCCAACTTCCATCTTCCTAGCATACTTAAAATCCATCCAATTGTATTGTCCTTCTTCCTTCTATTGGTTCCAAACTAAGACGTGATTACTCAGACTCATCATGGAATTTCCATTGATCCATATTTCTAACATCATACCTCCTTTATATCTAATAGTAATTCATCTCTTCATCCTCATGGGATATCCCACATACCGAGATAAAAACATTATACTTATGAAGTCCATACTCTACTTCGTGGAACATCATTATCCTTTCCAGGGTCAAGCGTCCTTACAGGGGAATATTGGCCATCTCTGGAAGACACTTCTTCAACTGGGAAACCTGAAACACATCATGAACTCCTGACAGTCCTTCGGGTGACTCCAACTTGTTGGCCACTTCTCTCATACGCTCCAAAACTCGGTATAGTCCTACAAATCTCGGGGCTAACTTTTCCTTAACTCCAAATCGTTTAACTCCTCGCAGAGCTGGCACACGAAGATATGCTCTGTCTCCGATTTCATAGACTACCTATTTGCATTTTGACTCTGCATAACTCTTCTGCCTAGACTGAGCTACCTTCAGTCTATCTCGAATCAACTTAACCTTCTCTTCTGACTCTTTGATCAAATCTGGTCCAAACAACTGACGGTCTCCAACTTGATCCCAGATCATCGGTGTCTGGCTCGTTCTCCCATACAAAGCTTCAAAAAGGGGCCATCTTCAAACTGGCTTGGTAACTATTGTTGTATGAGAACTCCGCGTAAGGTAAATTATCATCCCTACTAGATCCATAATCTAGCGCACACGCTCTCAACATGTCCTCCAGAATCTGATTGACTCTCTCGGTCTATCCATCTGTCTGCGGAAGAAAGGTTGTACTGAACTCTAGCCTAGTACCCAAGGTCTGGTGCAGCTGATTCCAAAACTTTGAGGTAAACTGTGTTCCTCTGTCTGATACAGTGGTCCTCGGAACTCCATGCAGACATACGATCCTGGTCATATATATCTTGGCCAACTTCGCACTTGTATAGGTGGTTTTCACTGGGATAAAGTGAGCCACTTTGGTCAAGCGAATCAACTACTACCCAGATAGAATCATATCCCGATAGGGTTCTGGGAAATCCGGTAATGAAATCCATGCCAAACTTATCCCACTTCCATTCGGGTATCGGCATAGGCTGTAGTAATCCTGCTGGCTTCGGATGCTCTGCTTTTACTTTCTCTGGCATACATCACTTACGACTACATACTCCGCAATATCCTTCTTCTTACAAGTCCACCAGGAACTCTCCTTCAAATCCAAATACATCTTGGTGTTTCCAGGGCGAATCGAGTATGGTGAGTCATGAGCCTCCTGAAGTATTAACTTCCCGATCTTCGCATTATTGGGCACATATACACGGTCCTCGAACCATAAGGTGTCGTTGTCATCCTTACAGAAACCTTTGGCCTTTCCTTTGCTCATCCTCTCTTTTACCTCAGCAATCCCTTTGTCATCGTTCTAAGCTTCACAAATCTTTCCCAACAATGTAAACTGAACTTCCATTGCTGCAAAAAAACCTTTGGGAACAATCTCCAACCGAAGTTCCCTGAGATCCTCGGCTAACTCCTTTGGTAATCCTCCGCTTATGAGGGTATTCGTCCTTGTTTTCTTTATGTTTGTGTCCAGTTTCTCCACAAAGCTTGTATGCACAAGGTTTCTTCATATCCTTTCCGGTTATAGTGTTATTCTCCATCTGATCCTCCATGTTCTGAATCCATCGGTCCATCTCCAATTGACTCATCGGTCCAGAAAACATGAGTTCATCTCCATTCGTCCTCTATTGGGTCCATGGGTTTTGGGGTGGGATAAGAGAGATAGAGAGGGATACACACAATGCAAACAATAGTTTTGAAAAGACAGATTTTTATTGTGGCTGTTGGAAAACATCAAACAAATGACAGCTCACAATCGTCGCATCTAACGTGGGTATATAACAGGGGTTTGGTCTTCTAAAGGTCAATAAATCTCCAAAACCGCCAAACTCTCCAAGTCTTGTTCATGCCTCCAATGGCTTATTCCAATCATGCTTGTCTTTCTCCAGTTCTTTTTCCAGATCATCTCTATTGACGTGAAGTCTCTCGTGACCTCCTTTAATATTTCTGGAGTTGCGCTCCAGACTTTTGGGTTTCAACATCCTTGGTATGAGCCATGGTCCTACTGTCCTTCAGTTCCGGATGAATCTCCTGTTTCTCGAGGTTTTGCTCCTCCAGCTTGGCTACTTTCAGCTTCTGGGTTGTGAGTTCTTCACGAAATGCTTCCTTATCAAATACTGCTTCCTGTAGGTCCAGCTTAAAATTCTTGATGTAATACTCCAGATCCTGGTGATACACCGGCTAAGGTTAAAACTTCATGTTGCTGATAGGTGCTCCATCAGTCTTCTACCATCCAATCCTTCCACGCATATCCATGCTTAGCTCAGCACGGTGACAATAGCATGAGTGGGCGATAACCTCATGGATAGCCGTGTTTCTGCTCTTGTTATTTCCATGAGCTATCTCTCCATAGTTGATATCTCCTGCCTTTAGGGTTTTCCTTACAGAACTTTGAGTTCTAATGCTCCATGTTCCGGTCTTCTCCGATACACCTTGTTCTCAGGTATTGACAACTTCCATAGTCTGCTAAGTTCCATAAGGGTAACCTTCCTAGGTCATACGAATCTGAGAATTCTTCGGAGCCTTCAAATTCTCATAGTCTTCGGAGTCTTCAGTCGTTGTAGTTTCCATTATCTTAATGTATGGTAAAATCCTCTTTATTCCGAATGGTCTTAGTTGTCCGATATCTTGCACTTCTTGGAGTGGTCTCATCAGTCGAATCTTCGAGTGGTCGAAAGGGGAAAGGGGTATGGTCTCTCTAAAAGAGAATATTTGAATAAGCTCAGAAGAGAAGAGAGGTAAAAGATCTTTTTGAAAAATAAAGTTTTATAGAAAATCCTTCCTATGGGCTTGCCAGTTTCTAGGGTCACGTCCTATAGTCAACATGTGCTCTGATACCATCTTGTAGCAACCTGACGTCAGACGGTCAAGTCTCTGTGCTTAAGTGTCATCCCTGGATCGGTATGCTGACACACACATTACTCGAGGATTTATAGCAGAGGTAAATCACATGTGTAAAGTAACGTAAAATATTACCTCAATCCAAATAGCGGAAGTAACCAGGTTGTGGATTCCCATCAACACCAATGGCAAAGTTGAGTGTAGAAATCGTAACCATAATGTATCACTTATTCATCGTAAGAAGTCCTGCAACATGAGACGTTGCGGCCACAAAGGGTCAGTACATTGAATGTACTGGCAAATTCACACCATAGAGAGAGAATGAACAATGGCTATCACTATATGCATATATGGCTGGTGGAAAAGCTCTATGGTTATAAGGTTTTTGCGAAAAGCCAAATTTTCCCTACTGCAAAGGAATAAATTTTATTTAACTATCATTGTCGGGGTAATCGACCACGGGTACCCCGAGGACGGCAAGACGATATTTCAAGACATCGGGGCTAGCAAAGCCCCTCAGTCCGACTGTCCGCCCGCTCCTGCCGGCTTCCCCGTCCGACTGCTCTGCCCAGCCGGCTGCCGACTGCGCCAACTAGCCGGCTGCCGCCTACGCCAACCAGTCGGCTGCCGACTGCAGCCCGATCCGACATCGACAAGACACCGACGAGATAGCCATACCGCGGCGCCATCATGTACAGTGACACTTGTCCCTGGGCACTATTTATGAAGTGACCCAGGGGACAAGTGTGACATCCCACCATGCCTCTACTATGCCTATGTAGCTTACTTCCTAAGCTACCCACATAGCTTACATATCAAGCTAGCTCCACACTATATAAAGGGGCACACATCCATCCATCCAGGGGATGGAGACCCATGGACTCACACTCACACACACTCACGCATGCATGCTCAGGCACATGCGGCCACACACACCTATGCTCATATGCATATGTACGAGGTCAGATGCACTTGGCACTGATCTAAGATACAGCTCTAGGAGCAACTCTGTACCAGATATACCAGATACACTCAGACATGCAGCAGTAGGAGTATTATCTCTCCCGAGAGCTCCGAAGCTGGGTAAACCACCGCGTGCTACTCGCATACCCGCTCCCGGTCCTATCAGCAGCAGTCTTACCCACACACTAAGCCCTTGTGGCATCTGTCGACTCGCAAAGCCCCCCGTGAAAAATACCACGACGGTTGGCGCCCACCGTGGGGCGGTACTATTACTATGCTACCACGCTGCTGCTGGTTTCGCTGTCCGGGCGGGACCCTTTTTTCTTCATCGCCTCCGCCGTGGCGTCGCGCCGTCTCTCCGGTAGCGCTCGGGGGCTCGACATCGACCCGCCCCCGGAGCGGCCGTGAGGGGTGGCGCGTCCTCGCCGTCGGCCTCTTCGTCTTCATCATCGCGGCATCGCGCCGCCTCTCCGATAGCGGTCGGGGGCTCGACATCGACATGCCCCCGGAACGGCCGTGAGGGGCGGCGTGACCTCGCCATCGGCCTTGCCTTCTTCACCACCACCGCAACGTCGGCCGTCAGTCTACGCGCGCGCCGCGCGCGGGGCCCAGCTTCGGTCGGCCGTGGCCATCCACGCGCTGCTCGCGTTTGCTTTCCTCCGCGTTGCGCCTTGCTCCAGCCGACACGCGCGCTGGCTCCTCCATATATCATCTACAAGCTAGCTAGATGCATCAGTCAAAACATGGTCAAACCATTAGCCAAGCACCACCTATGCATTAGTCAGACGTTGCCCACACACTACCCAGATGCAAACCGGATGAACCTCGTGCGTTGGCGCGACCTCGACGCCCGATCTATGCGTGCTGCCACCGGCAGCGCTCCGGCGTGCGTAGCCACTGGCGGTGCTCCTCGCCGCTGCGCTTGCACCGGACCCCCTGGTCCTCTTCTCCGGCTCCTGCCTCGTTCCCCCGGCCGTGCCAGGACAGACCGCGTCCGGCCCTCCACCCGCGGTAGGCTCCTATCGCCGGCGCCGCTTGGCCCCGCCTCCGGTCGCTTCGCGCCAGGACAGTTGACCGCGCGTGGTCTGCGTCCGCCTTGCGCCTGGCCTCCTCCGCCCCGCGCCGGGCCGTCACTGCTCCTGCCTGCGGCCCCGCTGCCTCTCTGGTCCGCCTCCGCGCTGATGCGCTTCGGCTCAGTGCGCTCGCGCGCGGCCCCGATGGCCTTGCTGCATCGCCTCTGCTACACCGCGACCCCGTTCGCGTTCACCCCACGCACGCGTCGCCCGGTTCGTCACCGCGCCTCCAGCATGCACGGGCGCGGCGCCCCGCCTCCAGCCGGCTGGCCGCCCCGGCCTGCTCCGCGCCCGCCGGCTCCGCCTTCTCCCCGTGCCGCGTCCGGCTCGCCGTCGCTACCGGGTCCGGCTCCGCCCGCTTCTGCTTCGACCACGCCCGGCCCTGCTCGTCGCCGGCCGGCTCCGTGCACGGCCGCGCACTAGCGCTTGCCGACTCTACCTCACCTCTGTTGGCCCCGTCCGGCTCCGCTGTCCCGGCCACCCCCAACCTCGCGCCTCCGCCCGGCCTGTCGGCTGGCCGCCCGTGCCTCGTCGGCTCGTGCCCCTGCCGCGGCCGCGCGCCGGCTCTAGCGGATCCGCCGCTTGGCCCCGTGTCCGGCCTCTCCGCCCCGACTCCACCTCGCCGGATGCCCCGCGCCCGGTCCTCTGCGCCGGCTCCGGCTCCCCGGTGTCCGGCTGGGTCCAAGCCCTCACCTCCGTCCGCTCCGCACACAGCACCGGCTCCGCCTCTGCTCCGGCCGGCTTCCCCAACCCGGCTCGCCGGCTCCCCGTGCGCCGGCTTCCCGCAACCCGGCTGGCCGGCTCCCGCGCACCGGCTTCCCCGGCATCCCGGACTCCTCCGTCTGTCTCGCCCTTGGCCGACTGCTGCTCCGCGCCTGCATCGCACCGCGCACACGGACGGTCGGCTCCGCCCCGCACCCGGCTCCCCCTGCTGCCGGCTGCTGCGCTCCAGGTCCAGCCACCTGTGCGGCCGGGTGCCCAGAACAGAGAAAGAAAAGTCAGGCCGGCTGAAAAAAATGTGTGTGTGCGTCCGGCTGCCCAGAGCCGGGTAAAGAAAAGGCCGGGTGCCCACGGCCGGCTGACTAAAAAAAAAGAAAGAAAAGAAAGAGAGAAAAGGAGGATCCGACTTTGCAGACTACAGTCCAGTCGACTGCTCCGGACAATAACCCGCGCTGCCGCTGGATCGACTGTTTCGTCTGCCCGCTTTGCTGGCTGGCTGACCGACGAGTCGGTCCGTCTGACCACAGCCGGTTGACGAGAAAAAGAGAAGAAGAAGACAAAGTAGTTGCCGGGAGATCCAGCCCGACTGCTCAGCAGTCGGCCCGAATCTCGGGGGCTACACCCAGCGGGTGCGCTGACGCGCCCCCGCGAGGAAGAAGACAAAGTAGTTGCCGGGAGATCCGGCCCGACTGCTCAGCAGTCGGCCCGAATCTCAGGGGCTACACCCAGCGGGTGCGCTGACGCGCCCCCGCGAAGATTGCAAACAAAAGAAAAGTTTTGTCCGGCTGCTAGCAGCCGGCAGAAGAGAAAAAGAAAAAGGGCGTTGCAAGACGCCTCGCCGCCTGGCCGGTCGAGCCTGACCGGCCGGGAACCCATTTGAGCGCCTGGGGGCTCGAAGGCTACACCCAGCGGGTGCGCCGACGCGCTCCGCGAGCGCCGAGTCGCGCCAGCTATCTTTGACGACCGCGACTACACAATAACCAATGTGAGCTCCTCACCTACATATTTTTTGCACCACGCAAGCACGGATGACCCCGAGCCATGCTCGGGGAACTATCTCCGCATTTCATTACAGTTGCATCACTGTTCGCCCCGGCGCCAGCCAGAGTTGGCCCGGGGGCTGGCCGCTTGGCCTGAGACGTTAGTTCCCGCAGACGGCTTAGTAGCGTGCGCGGTACCAAAGGCTCACTCTTAGTCACAGACCGCAAAGCGGCTGTCCGACTAGCAAGGGTGAATGCTGGAGGCCACCCACGCGAAAAACGTCCGGGAAGAAAAATGGTTCGGGCGACCCGGCCGTTTTCCTTTACAAGTATCTACTCGGTTGAATCTACTCCTAGACTCTGAGTACTGTACACTCCACTTCGCGGCCCACTCTTAGCCACAGACCGCAGAGCGGTTGTCCGGCAAGCAAGAGCACAAGCCAAAAAGCAGAGGGAACACGAAAAAGATTAAGGGGGCTCGGACGAAACCGAGTCGGCACCCTCCGCATAACACTTGCAATGCTAAAAGCAAACATTTAATATATCCGCATGAACTAACTTTGTCTTTTTTCATGATCATTTCCATGAACACTCGCCAAAAAACCTCCGCCCAACTTTGCCAAGTTGCCCGGAGGCTTGGGGGCTACGACCACGGGTACCCTGAGGACGGCAAGACGATATTTCAAGACACCGGGGCTAGCAAAGCCCCTCAGTCCGACTGTCCGTCCGCTCCTGCCGGCTTCCCCGTCCGACTGCTCTGCCCGGCCGGCTGCCGACTGCGCCAACTAGCCGGCTCCCGACTGCGCCAACTAGCCGGCTGCCGACTACGTCAACCAGTCGGCTGCCGGCTGCAGCCCGACCCGACATCGACAAGACACCGACAAGACAGCCATACCGCGGCGCCATCATGTACAGTGACACTTGTCCCTGGGCACTATTTATGAAGTGACCCAGGGGACAAGTGTGACATCCCACCATGCCTCTACTATGCCTATGTAGCTTTGTAAGTGCATCTAGTGCCCCTTAGTGATTTTGGTGTATTGAAGACTTATAGGTTAAGAATCTGATGTGTTTATGAGTGTACACATGTCTATAGGTCTATGAGGAGTTTGATATTTACAGTAAAAGTCGACCCCTAAAAATGAAGTTCTTCGACTGAAGACTTTGATATTCTGAAGACTTTATGAAGACTTTGAAAGTGAAGAAATTGGTGTGACCTTAAAGACATGGTATTCGTTCGAGGAACGTGAAGCGTGAAGACTTTGTTTTCATAGTTTCATTTTTCTATTTCTTGAGTCATAGGAAACACCGTACTGTTAAAGGGGGTCGAGGAAATACTAAGGAGAAAATTTCCATGTGATGCTCAACTCAAATCCTACACCTACCAATCCCTTCGAGTGAAGCCATTGGAAATCTCATACAGTTCAGTCAATTTCTTCAGTGACAGAGACGCAGTTCTTCTCGTCACTGAGGACTTTGCTCTGACTGAGGAGTTAGGAATTCGCCAGTGCGAATTGCCTACACAGTGAGGAACATGATAGCCCTGAGGAATTTGTACTCCAAATTTCCGACCGTTGCTGTGCCACGCGCCAGCTGTCCTAAAATATCTTGTCCACCTAACGGTCATATCATTGAAGGGCATTTATGTCTTATCATGTCGGGCTGCTCCCTAGGCTATAAATAGCCGCCCCCTACAACCACTAGCTGGTTGGCTGCTCCGCGTGAACTTGACACTTGTCATTTGAGAGCAACCCATCCTCCGAGGACTTTGAGCGAAAATCATCAAGTAAGGAAAATCCAAACCCAAACCCAGAACACCTACAAACCCAAAGTGATTGAGCATCACTGAAGAAATTGATCCTGCGTGGATCCGACGCTTGTTACCTTTGAAGACTGTGCTTCTTCCAGACGGTTAGGCGTTAAGGTCTAGAGCATCCAATAGGAATTGTGGATCGCCGAGTGACCAAGTCTGTGAAGGTTTGGAAGTCACCTGAAGACTTACCACGAGTGATTGGACGAGGACTGTGTGTCCTTAGTTCAAGGAGAATACGGTGAGGACTTGGTGTCCCGAGCTGCGTGCTCAGGACTGGGTGTCCGGGACTGTGTGTCCTCGAGTTTAAATACTCAGCCGCTCCAACCAGACATACAACTGAGACAGCAGTTGGAACTGGTCTACCAAATCATTGTCTTCACCAAGCTTACTGGTTCCATTTCCTCAACACCTTCATTTCCTCATTACTGTGTTGTCTGTTTGTTCATATCTGTGTTTGAAGACTTTGACTGAAGACTTTCACAAATTGCTCAGTTCAATTTCTTCAGTCTGTTTGTCTTCATCTAGAGTTATCCTGTGCCTACGCTGTCTGTACTCTGTGTTTGTCTTCATTTCATCATGATGACCATGCATGTAATCTGTTATGTTTACTTCTGAGTACTTATTCTGCTGCTAGTATTTCTTCGCTAAGGAATTTCCTCACGAGCAAATTCCTCAGTGAAGAATTTCATAAAAATCGCCTATTCACCCCCCCTCTAGTCGATATAACGCACTTTCAATTGTATCAGAGCAAGGTACTCCCTTGTTCTGTGTGATTTTGGTTTAACCGCCTAGAGTTTTAGTTATGTCGACCGCAGGTATGATCAAGGTCTCTGCTGGGTGTCCTACCTTTGATGGGACGGACTACCCCTACTGGAAGAACAAGATGCGCATGCATCTTGAGGCAATTGATAACGATCTCTGGTATGTTGTGGAAAATGGTGTTCCCTCCGTCTCACCCTCACTGAACGCTACCGATGTGAAGAGATTCAAGCAACTTGATTCCCAAGCGAAGAATATCATATGTGGCCATCTGAGCAAAGGACAGTATGGTAGAGTGAGTGCTTTGGAAATTGCTAAGCTTATTTGGGATAGGCTGTCCAAAGTCAATGAAGGAGTTTCAACTCAGCGTGATTCTCGAGTTGATGTTCTTCGCAATCTCTTCAACCGCTTCAAAAGACTCAACAATGAAAATGTTCAGCAAACCTTCGATCGCCTCACTGACATCTCAAATGAGCTTCAAGCACTTGGTGCCACTGACATCACCGACCATGAGGTGGTGAAGAAATTGCTGAGATCGCTTGATTCCTCATTTGACACTCTGGCACTAATGATTCAAGAGCGTGCTGATTACAAGTCACTTGACCCCGCTGATATCCTCGAGAGGCTAAACACTCATGAGTTCCAGCTTGCTGAGAAGAGAGATCTCTACGGTTCGAGCTATGGCAGATCACGTGCACTGAAGGCCAAGGTAGTATATGAGTCCGAAGATGAAGACTCTGATAGCAGCCTTGGTGATCCTGAAGAACTAAGTCATGATCTGGCGCTACTTGTGAAGAAATTCCAGAAGTTCTCAAGACGTGGTCGTTTTGGAAAATCCTCAAGGAGCAATGATTCCTCAACCAGTGACTATAAGAAGAGGCTTTGTCACAAGTGCAAGAAACCAGGACATTACATTCAAGATTGTCCTCAGTGGGAAAAGGAATCAAAGAAGAAGAAATACAAGGATTACAGTTCTAATGATGCGAAGAAAAAGAAGAAATCCTCAAAATCTTCATCATCAAAATCCTCGAAGTCTTCGTCCCACAAGAAGAGCAGCTCCAAGAAAGCTCGGGCATTCATTGGCAAGGAAATGGACTCTGAGGCTGAATCTGAAGAAAATGAGGAAGAGGAACAATCTGAAGACTCTGAGTCTGGTGTGGCGAGCTTAGCCCTCGCTACTGCATTCGTCAGCAAATCCATCTTCAACGCTGAAGAAAGTGATTGTCGGTGTACTAAAGTAGGGGTACCTTAGTACCCCAGACTTGTGCACGGGCAGTTGTAGCACCCTGCGGCAAGGCCCGCCCCGGAAGCGCCAAGAGAAGACCAAGCATTCAAGACAAGGCCCCCGGCAAGAGGGGCTTGCCGGGTCAAGAAGACAAGGCCCCCGGCAAGAGGAGCTTGCCGGGCCGAGAAGACAAGACCCCGGCAAGAGGAGCTTGCCGGGACGACTGCGCCCATGTAAGGCCATCCAAGAACAAAGTATAACGAGACAGAAGATCGAGCCCCCGGCAAGAGGAGCTTGTCGGGAAGGCCGAACCCAGGCATCACAAGAGAAGCCCGCCGTGGCGCGCCAAGCGCCCCGGCAAGGCCTGATAGCTGGCACGCTATCAGGCACAGGAAGACGACCCCCGCAGCAAGCCACTTGCCGCGGCAAGATCGCCACCTCAAGGCTGCGCTCCAGCTCGCCCGCCACGCGTCGCTCCGGGGCTTCCCCCGAGGGCACGTGGCGAGGCACCGCGCAGCCTGGGGCATGCGGTGGCATGCAGCCGCCATCGTGGCGAACGGTGGCGCACCTAACGGTCCGCCTCGGTGCTGTCCGGGCGACCGTGACGGGCATTTAATGCCCTTGTCCCCTACCGTCAGAAGTAGGTATGATAACACTGTGCCGCACTGTAGCGCCACCGTTCCCGCACTATTACAGCTACCACCCCTTTTACACTTTTACCCCTTTCTCCTACGTTGACACCTGTCGGTGACCCCTTTGCGCTATAAAAGGAGGCCCGTGTGCGACGTAGAGGGGGGTTCCGGGGTTCGGAGAATCGGCACCCAGACAGCCATACGCTCGGTGCAGCTAGCTCCCCAAGCTCCCGAGCTCCCCAGTTCAATACAACCAAGCAGGAGTAGGGTTTTACGCGTCCATCGCGGCCCGAACCTGGGTAAACCGCCCGCGTGCTCGCCTCGATCTGCTCTCTGTGCTCCCTTCGCCCCCCTCCGGACAACGAAAGGGGCTCCGGCCCCATAGGTGCCCGCGGGGGACAGCCATCCCCCGCGACATCTTTGGCGCGCCAGGTAGGGGGCGCGACAAGACCCCGAGGGACAGCCCGCTCCTGCGGATCCCAGGATCCGTCCAGTCGAAGCAGGTGTCCCCGGTAAGCCTTGCTCCGGCGAGCAGACCAGCGGTCTGAACGCCGGGGAACAGTCCGCTCCTGCAGATCCGAGGATCTGTCCAGTTGAAGCGGGGGTTCCCGACGAGCTTTGGCATTCCTTCCCACGGGCTCGTGTGCGGCCCTCCTCGAGTATCCGCTCGCGCAGAGTTCGGGCAAGAAGCAGCTGCTCCTTGAGGAGGACCGCCTTCCGGCTGCTGGGCGAACCGATCACTTCCAGCGAACCCTGCGCCGCTCCCGTAGCCGCAGCGGATAGCGCCGGAAGCCGCGAAAAAGGCGACCTCGTTCTTCGGCGCGCTTCGTCCGCCAAGATCCAAACGAGTTGACGCCGACCGTGGGAGGAGTTTCGCCAGCGCGGTCGCCGGAACCTGTTTCCGCCAACCATCCTCTCTGCCCAAGTCTTGCCGCGGTCGCATGTGATCCTTGGCGCAGAGAGGGGCGCGGATCCCCAAGCATAGCTACGCCTAGCTCCGGAGGGTCGTGAGGCCCTGCGGACTCACCTACCCCCAGGATGGGCTGGATGCTGCCCAAGGAGGTTTTACCCCACCAGGCGGCAAGCGATAAGAGAAGATAAGTTGCCGAAGCTCGAGCAATTGCTCCATTGATTTTTAAGAGTTATCTCCCTCGAACGACCGAGCCTTGGTTGAGAGGCCTGGGCGCGGAAGGACCGGCACGAGACTGGTTGCGCCCTCATTCCGTTTCGAGTCCGCTCAACGACTTGAGTGTGCTACACCCCGAGTAGCGTCCTCACTTTGTTTCGAGCTTGCCCGGCACCCCAAGCGTGCTGCGACCGCAGTCGCACCGTTTGCTTTGCTTTGAGCCTGCTCAACAATCTGAGTGAGCGGCAACCAGCCGCGGCCAGGTTTCTTGCCGGTGGTAGCCCCGCCAGCGGGTCGCTGACGTCCCGCGCTCGGCGCCCGTGGCAAGGCGGAGGCCTACGTCGGCAAGTCCCCGAAAGCGTAGGGCGGAAACAAACAAGGCGCCGGTCAAGTAGAGGGGATAACAGCGCGATGCATAGCCTAAGACGAAAAGTTATATTACAAAATGCCTTACTGCTGCCCTAACCAGCCGTTTCCGTGGCATATTTAACAGCGGCAGGGAAAGGGAGATAAAAGAAAGGGGCAGGCGGCCTAATCTACGCGGTCACCCTCGATCCTCTTGACCCCGGCCGCCTTCTTGACGATAGGGGCGATGAGGGCCTGGATCCCCGTCAGGTCTGCGTTCTCCGGCAAGGGCCTGAGGACGTTGGTAAGCCTGATGTCGGGATTGCGGAAAACGATCTTCGCCAGCACCCTCTCGAGGGCCCCGGAGATGGCCTCCCGCATCTCGTCGGCCCGCTCCTTCGGGAGCGACGTTCGGAGGTGCTGGAGCGCCTGCGCCACCCCTTGGAAGAAGGAAGTGAGCTTGGCGCTGGGCGCGGCGTCCTTGTCGGTGAGAGACTGGTGGCCCTCGATCCCCAGCAGCGTCAGCTCCTTGTCGATGGTGGCGGCGATGTCGACGAGGCCCTCGGTCCACCGCTCCACTGTATCCCTGAAGGTGTTCTGAGAAGCGGCGGCGCGCCTCAGCAGCTCCTCGTTGCCGTCGACCTCTTTCCGTAAGGCCGCCTCCTTCTCCTTAGCGCTGTCCAGCGCTTTGCCGAGCGCCTCCAATTTCAGTTCCAGAGTGGAGTTGGAGTTCTTGGCGGCATCAAGCTCCCGGATCTTCTCGGCGAAGCGACCCTGAAGCTCACCAAGGGTGAGCGCACCCTTCTCGCGCTCCAGCCGGAGCGCGGCGAGCTCCTCGCCCTTCGCCTTGAGGTCAGAATCGAGCTGCGCCACCCTCGCCTCCAGCCCCTTCTTGGTGATCTCAGCGGCTGCGGCAGCGTCCCGCGCCTTCTTTAGGTCTCCGCTGAGCGCCCGCTCGCGCGCGGCAGCCTCCTCCTCGTGGTCGGCGGGGCTGGCCGTTTCCAGCACCAGCTCGCCTTCCCGCGCGGGTAACTCCGCGGCGGCAAGCCTCTGCTGCTCCTCGGCCTCCCCGTCGCCCACGGGGACATCAGCGCCGTCCGCCTCCTGGGCACCGGCGACGTCGTCGGCATCGCCACGCGCGCCCTCCTCGACGACGGCCTCGGCCTTCGTCGGATCCGAAGCGGGCGCTGCGCTCGCCGCGGCCGGGGGACCGTCGGCCGCGTCCCCCGTCGGAAGGTCCTCCCTTGCCGAGGATCTCTCCCTTGGCGGGGTAGCGGACTCGGTCGGCACGGCGGAGGCGCCCTCTGGACGCGCCCGCTGGAGCTGCTCCGCTCCTGCCCAAAAGCAACAACTTCGCATCAACAACAAGAAGAGGGAGGGCTCGCGTACGCGCCAAGCAGCAAGGACGAGTCATGTGCTCACGCTGGGGGCTGCGTTGCGAGCCGCCCTGAGGACCCCTTGCCGGGTCCGGTAAGGGCGCCTCCGACACGACCTCGCTTGCCGGGGGAGATTCGTCGTCAAGGATGACCCACGGGATCCTCGATCTCTTCGCTCTCCTCTGGGCCAGGGTCCTGAGAAGGGGACCGGGTCAAAGGAAGGGCGAACGAGCTGTCGAACAGGACGAACCATCAGGGAAAAAGATACGAGCTCCATGGGGGAACTTACTCTCCGTCCTCCTCGTCGTCGGAGCTGAGCGCTGAATAGTCGAAAACCGCGCCCCACCACCGTTCATTTATTGAGCCGCGCCTCCGCACCTCCCTCCACTTAAAGAGGGAACGGGCGTTTTCGCCCCCACGACGCCGCGGTAAGCGCGCGCCGCCTGGGGGAGGCGCGGCGGATGCGGAGTTAAGGAGCAGCGCGACCAAGGCCATGCGTGCCCGTGCACCGTTAGGGCCTGGCCCAACAACGCTCGGCACCATGTGTGGCCCAGGCCCGGGGGCTCCTGTCGGTGTACTAAAGTAGGGGTACCTTAGTACCCCAGACTTGTGCACGGGCAGTTGTAGCACCCTGCGGCAAGGCCCGCCCCGGAAGCGCCAAGAGAAGACCAAGCATTCAAGACAAGGCCCCCGGCAAGAGGGGCTTGCCGGGTCAAGAAGACAAGGCCCCCGGCAAGAGGAGCTTGCCGGGCCGAGAAGACAAGACCCCGGCAAGAGGAGCTTGCCGGGACGACTGCGCCCATGTAAGGCCATCCAAGAACAAAGTATAACGAGACAGAAGATCGAGCCCCCGGCAAGAGGAGCTTGTCGGGAAGGCCGAACCCAGGCATCACAAGAGAAGCCCGCCGTGGCGCGCCAAGCGCCCCGGCAAGGCCTGATAGCTGGCACGCTATCAGGCACAGGAAGACGACCCCCGCGGCAAGCCACTTGCCGCGGCAAGATCGCCACCTCAAGGCTGCGCTCCAGCTCGCCCGCCACGCGTCGCTCCGGGGCTTCCCCCGAGGGCACGTGGCGAGGCACCGCGCAGCCTGGGGCATGCGGTGGCATGCAGCCGCCATCGTGGCGAACGGTGGCGCACCTAACGGTCCGCCTCGGTGCTGTCCGGGCGACCGTGACGGGCATTTAATGCCCTTGTCCCCTACCGTCAGAAGTAGGTATGATAACACTGTGCCGCACTGTAGCGCCACCGTTCCCGCACTATTACAGCTACCACCCCTTTTACACTTTTACCCCTTTCTCCTACGTTGACACCTGTCGGTGACCCCTTTGCGCTATAAAAGGAGGCCCGTGTGCGACGTAGAGGGGGGTTCCGGGGTTCGGAGAATCGGCACCCAGACAGCCATACGCTCGGTGCAGCTAGCTCCCCAAGCTCCCGAGCTCCCCAGTTCAATACAACCAAGCAGGAGTAGGGTTTTACGCGTCCATCGCGGCCCGAACCTGGGTAAACCGCCCGCGTGCTCGCCTCGATCTGCTCTCTGTGCTCCCTCCGCCCCCCTCCGGACAACGAAAGGGGCTCCGGCCCCATAGGTGCCCGCGGGGGACAGCCATCCCCCGCGACAGTGATCTCACCAACAAGGCTGACGAAGGCAGTGATGACTACGCTCCCACCTATTGCTTCATGGCAAAGGGTGCCAAGGGAAGAGCCAAGGGCTATGAATATGAGCATTATTCTTCAAATTATTATGTTCATAAGTCCTCGAAGAATTTCTCTGCTTATTCATATGCTTACCCTAACCCCTCTTATGTGAAACGAAATGGTTTGGCTGCTTTGCCACCATTCTCATATGGAGCTCGCAGAGTGATGAACTCTTTGCCACCCTTCAGATGTGGGTGGTGAAGAAAAAGAACTAATCTCTTCTGCAGGGTCAGGTCTCCAGACGTGCTGTAACGTCTGAAGAATTTGCTGGGGACCTGACAAAAATGCCTGAAAGGACGCAGGCTAACCATGATGAAATGAACTTTCATTTCACACGTCCTCCCTCTGTTTTATCGGTTCTACTGCTTGATGAAATTGATCTGATGAATTGTGATATCATATTCTTCACTACTGAAGTATATGAGGTTCGTAAGTTGCACTAATTCATCTGCAGGATGATCAACCCAAAGCCACTGAATGGGTACTTGATAGTGGATGTACAAATCACATGACCGGTGACAAGAATCTGTTGATGGATGCTCCCTTATCAGCATCACACATGAAGCATATCATCTTCGCTGATAAAAGCAAAAGTCAGGTATTGGGTCTAGGTAAGGTTGCTATCACAAAGGATCGACACATGGACAAAGTCATGCTTGTTGAGTCCTTAGGATACAATCTTATGTCTGTCTCAATGCTTTGTGATCTTGATATGGTTGTTGTCTTCGGCAAGTATCGTTGTGTTGTGATTATGGAATCTGACAAATCCAAAGTCTTCGAAGGCTTTAGGAGAGGAGACTTGTATATTGTTGATTTCTCTGCAGATTCACAACCTGCCGTGTGCCTACTTGCAAAAGCTTCAGAAGGATGGCTATGGCATCGGCGACTTGGTCATGCAGGCATGAGGAATCTGCACACGCTTGCGAAGAAGAAGCATGTCATTGGCATTGAGAATGTCAAATTCCTCAAGGATCACTTATGCGGTGCCTGTGAAGCTGGAAAGATGACCAAGGCCAAGCATCCAGCGAAGACTATCATGACCAGTACTCGTCCATTTGAATTGCTTCACATGGATCTCTTCGGTCCTAACCATTATTCCTCTGTCTCTTATGAAGCATCTCAATATGGTTTTGTTATTGTTGATGATTACTCTCGTTACACATGGGTGCACCTTGTCTCTTACAAAACTGAAGTGCAGGAAGTCTTCAAACGATTTTCCTCGAGGGCTTCAACTAACTTTGGTGTGAAGATCAAGCACATCAGAAGTGACAATGGCACTGAGTTCAAGAATTCGGGTCTCGATGACTATCTTGATGAACTTGGTATTACTCATGAACTATCTGCTCCTTATACTCCTCAACAGAATGGCGTCGTGGAGCGCAAGAACAGGACTCTTGCTGAAATGGCTCGCACTATGCTCGATGAGTACAAAACCCCTCGTCGTTTCTGGGTTGATGCAATTGATACCGCGTGCCATATCATCAACAGAGTATATCTTCACAAATTCTTCAAGAAGACTGCCTATGAACTCCTCACTGACAAGAAACCCAATGTGAGTTATTTCAAAGTCTTCGGTGCTAAATGTTGGATTAGAGATCCTCATCACAACTCTAAATTTGCACCGAAAGCACATGAAGGTTTCATGCTTGGTTACGGAAAGGACTCGCACACCTACAGAGTCTTCAACAATGTTCTTCACAAGATTGTTGAAACTGTAGATGTGCGGTTCGATGAAACTAATGGCTCGCAAAGAGAGCACCTACCTTCTGTGCTAGATGAACTAGCACCTGAGGAATCGATCAAGCACAAGGCTACTGAAGATATCATTCCTACTGAAGAATCTGCTGAAGAATTCGTTCCAGAACGTGAAGAACATCAAACTGATGCACCTGAAGAAAATGCTGAGGAAATTGATGCTGAAGAAAATTCTGATCAAATTCCTCAACGGCAACCAACTCACCCTCGCATTGCAAAAGAAGTGCAAGTGGAGAAGATCATCGATGACATTAGAGCACCAGGTCCTCTCACACGCTAAAAAGCTTCACATCTATCTAACTTTTGTGGGCACTTTGCTTTTGTCTCTATCACAGAGCCCACTAAGGTAGATGAAGCATTTCTGGAGCCTGAGTGGATTCAGGCCATGCAAGAAGAATTACATCAGTTCAAGCTCAACAACGTATGGGAACTGGTCAATCGTCCTGATCCTCGCAAGCATAACATCATTGGTACAAAGTGGATCTACCGCAACAAGCAAGATGAAAATGGTGTTGTGGTGAGGAATAAGGCACGACTAGTAGCTCAAGGCTACACACAGGTTGAAGGAATTGATTTCGATGAAACTTTTGCACCTGTTGCTAGACTTGAAGCTATTCGCATATTACTTGCTTATGCTAACCATCATGATATCATCTTATACCAAATGGATGTGAAAAGTGCATTCCTCAATGGTAAGATTGAGGAAGAAGTATATGTTGCTCAACCACCAGGTTTTGAAGATCCAAAACATCCTGACAAAGTCTTCAGACTTAACAAGGCCCTCTATGGCCTCAAGCAGGCCCCACGGGCGTGGTATGACACATTGAAGGAATTCTTCATGAAGAAAGGCTTCACACCCGGTTCACTCGATCCCACTCTTTTTACTAAATCATATAATGGTGAGCTGTTTGTGTGCCAAATATATGTTGATGATATCATCTTTGGCTGTACTGACCAACGTTATAGTGATGAATTTGCCTATATGATGAGTGGAGAATATTAAATGTCTATGATGGGAGAATTGAAATTCTTCTTAGGTCTACAAATTCGTCAATAGCACAATGGGATATTCATATCTCAGGAGAAATACCTCAAGGATGTCCTGAAGAAATTCGGCATGCAAGATTGTAAAGGTCTCAAAATTCCTATGCCCACAAATGGTCATCTATGCACTGATGAAAATGGTACTGACTTCGATCACAAGGTATACCGCTCCATGATTGGCTCCTTATTGTACTTATGTGCATCTACGCCAGATATAATGCTTAGTGTTTGCATGTGTGCACGATTTCAAGCTGCACCGAAGGAATCACACCATACGGCTGTGAAGCATATTCTTCGATATCTAGCTCACACACCAACACTAGGATTATGGTACCCCAAGGGCTCAGACTTTGACCTCATTGGATATTCTGATTCTGACTATGCTGGTGACCGTGTGGATCGCAAGTCAACATCTAGTACTTGTCATTTCCTCGGACGATCCTTGGTCTGTTGGTCCTCGAAGAAACAGAACTGCGTATCACTGTCTACTGCTGAAGCTGAGTACATTGCTGTTGGTTCTTGCTGTGCTCAACTACTGTGGATGAAGCAAACACTCAAGGACTATGGAGTCAACGTGAAGAATGTGCCTCTCCTCTGTGACAATGAGAGTGCCATCAAGATTGCTCACAACCCAGTTTAGCACTCGAAGACAAAGCACATTCAGATTCGTCATCATTTTCTTCGCGATCATGTGTTGAAGGGCAACATTTCTATTGAGCATGTGAAGACTGGAGAACAGCTAGCCGATATCTTCACTAAGCCCTTGGATGAGAAGAGATTTAGCAAGTTGCGGTGTGAGCTAAATATCTTAGAATCTTCGAATGTACTTTGAAAATGCACTCATCCTAACACTTATGCATAATTGACGACTTAGATGTGCAACACATGAAGAAATGTTTTTCTTCAATCAATGAAGAATAACACTCTAAGTGTGAAGAAATTAATGAAGAATTTGATTCTCAGAACCCTACGACAATTGTACGCGGTGTCTGAAATCATCATTCTTATACGGTGGGTCACGCCACCACAAAAGTTGAAAATCTTCAATTTGAGTTTTTTCTCAACTTTTGAAATTCTTCAGTTTTTCAAATTCTTCAAACTTTACAAAGTCTTCACTTGTGCCGTCGTTTTTCTTCATTTGCTATATATATATATGAGTTTATGTCCTCTACAGCATTCACTTATAGCTATTTCTTCAAGTTGGAATTTTTTTTTCTCTGCTAAGTGAATGTGATCGGACCCTTCCCCTCTATGCTATACTCAATCCAGTCTATTCACAAATTCTTCATGTGCGTTCTATTTGAAACTCGTTCAAATTCTTCACTGTGTCCTTGTCAGCTGAAGAAATTGCGAACGGAACGTTAAAACTAATCTTAACCAAACCTTCGGTTTTGCCGCGCAATCCGTTCCACTTCCCACGATGGATTATTTTACTCACCCACGATCTTACACGATCTCCACTACACAGTACGTGGGTGACACATGTCAAGTGAAGGAGAACGGCCAGGGGCATGTTAGTCCTAAATCTTCGGACGAGCAGTTTTTCACTGCGGCTATAAATACCCCTCCGTTGCCATCCTCACTTCCTTTACCTCGCTCGAGCTCTCCAAACCCTAGCGCCGTCGCTACTCCATCATTGCCGGTGAGGAAAAGCTTCACTGCCTCGACCTCATTGCCGACGTACTCGCGCCGACAGCGGAAATCTTCACCTCCGCCGCCGCCGTAGACGTCTTCCTCCGCCAAGTTAGGGCGTGGAAGATCTGCAATGACGAACTTCACTGTTCCAACTCACAGTTCGTCGTGTTCTTCATTCAGGGTAATTAAAAGCTATTTTTACTGCCCTCTTTGATTCGAAGTTTTTCTACAAAATCTTCAAAGGTGTTTTCATTCTTCAAATCCTCACACACAAAACACCTCACTTATTCTCTGTTCTTGATTCATTTCCCTAAGTCTAAATTTCTTCAAGATTCCTCAGTTGTGTGGATTCTCAATCTATACAACTCTGGAACCTAAGATATATATGGATCTTAGTGAAATTCCTCAAGACGAATCTGGTCAAACTCCTCAAAACTTGTTCTTTATGAAAAACCCTCTGAGAACGCATATGACCTCTTCAAATTCCTCGCAACTATACTCTGTTCACAGGTACACATGTCCGCTGCTGAATCCTTAGGTTCTCATCAACTTAACTCATTTGCAGCGTTCCTCGAAGAAAAGTTGCATACTTCTTCAGAGAATTCCATTGTTCAAATTCCTCATCTGAAGAAAATGGCTGAAGGTAAAAGGCCGCAGAAAGGAGGAAAGAGACCAGAGGTCATGACTGCATTTGAAATCCCTGAGGACATTTATGCTGGGTACTGCACACCTCCTGAAGAAGATAGAAATCAGCGCAAGGTGCGCATACAGAAGATTGAAAGGAGATGGGCAAGAGAATGGAGGGAGTACAGATATGTTACTCCTAAGTACATGAAGAAATTCGCCGTAAACCCTCCATGTCAACGCCCTCCATTGGCACCTGGCCAAGTGGCTGATCCCTCTAGCATCAGAAGAGGTGAGGAATTTCCTCAAGAATGGGCCAAGCGCCAGCGTAAACTGCAAAAGCAAGCAAAAGAAGCAGTGAGGAAATTCAATGAAGAATCTGCTGCTGCTGCTGCCACTGAGACTTCTGCCAAGCCGAGGAAATCAATGATGAAGAAGCCTGCTCGTAAGCCAAGTGCTTCACCTTCAATGCCCTCACGGCCAAGTTCCTCAGCTGCGCCCTCACGGCCAGAATCTTCAAAGCAAATTCCTCATGCTGCTCCTGCTCCCACAAAGTCCTCAGCTCCTGTGCATCTGGCCTCATGCTAAAGGACAACTGGCATCTCTATTGCCTCTGGTGTCTCAGCTAGTTCCTCAGCTGCACCAAAATCCTCAGCTGGACCCTCGTTACTGAAGAAAAAGGCTACCGCTGGACGCGGAACTCGCCCAAGTCCAAAGAAGCAGGTGGTCTTCACTATGCCCTCTGATGATGATGAAGCTGATGAAGAAGAACTCGCTGAAATCATCAGAGACCGCCAAGAAAGGGCTACTAAAGCCAAAGGCACACCTGTGCCCCTGCTTTTGGATCCAAAGGCGATCCTAGACTATATTGATCTATGGCACAAGGATCCCAACACTCCTATGCCTGATTTCAAGCTGACACCTGGCCAAAGTCACATGCTGACTCACTTCATCCAAGAGGAGAAGTGGAAATATGATAGGTCCAGAGAGATCAAGAAATCCCAGTACCGCAAAGAGAAGCTGCTGAAGAAAAATGTTCTCAAAATGAAGCCTAAGGAACTTGTCAAAATGCAGGCTGAGATCGAAGCCCTCAGCGACAACTTTGACTCGTACTATGCTGATTGGCAAGGAGCCAAGGTCAGATTTGTGAGACTGACTGATACCTTCACCAAGGGTACTGCCTCAAAGCAACAAATTCCTCAAGATGAAGCATCTGTTCAACAAACTGAAGAACATGCCAGCACCGCTGATGAAGTTCAGGCTGCTGAAGAAAATGCTAGTTCCAAGGCTGATGACTCTGCTCCAGCCGTTGATGAAATTGCCAGGGCATCCACTAGTGGTGCGCCTGAAGAAAATGAAGAGACCAGGGCAACTTCATCAGTTGTGCCTGAAGAAAATGAACCAGATTCCTCAGCTCCACCTGCACCAACTCCAACTCCAGTTCTTCCCTCTGCTTTAGATGTGAAGAAAACCAAGGCTGCCGAGCGAGCTGCAGTGAAGAAAAGGAAAGCATCAAGTGCTTCAGAATCTTCAGTCCCAAAGAAGATGAAGCCCATGACCAGCTCATTTGCCAATCCAATTGATGCTGTTCCTATCTCCTCCATGCCATCAAAGGACCTTGTTCCTTTTGGTGAAGATTATGAGATACCAAGTGGATCAGATGAAGAAACTCAGTCTGCTGCTTCCTCAGAGCAGATTGATGAAGAAATTGAAGTGGATACAATCCCTTCAACCCCGATAGTCTCATCACCAATGCCTCAGTTTGATGCTGAAGAGGCTGGTGTTGAAGAAATTGATGATGAAGATGTGGATATTGGAAACACAACTCCAGTAATGAATGACGACTTTTGGGAAAGTCAGCATCCCAATTCCCCACTCTTCACTCCCCTGCAGCAAATTCCTCACTCTCCTTCACCAACCGTAAAATTGGGCTCTGATGCAACTCATCCCACTGCTTCTGTGAATGAAGAAATTCCAGCCACTAGTGCTGAAGAAACTGCTACTGAAACAGACAAGGTGACTGCACCTGAGGAAAATCTTCAAATTCCTCAGCCTGAAGAACCTGAGCTTGTGATTCCTGAGGTCGTGATGCAACTCACTGACACTCCTCTGCCAAGGCCAAAGGATCCATTCTCACGCAAACAGAAATTCAAGGCTGAAGACTTCTATGGCGAGCACGTATTCTTCACTGAATACAATCCTTATGACTCTGCTCGCATAAGGAAGAGGCGTTTCTGGACTGCCAGCCAAGCAAACTTCTATTCCTCAGTACTTTACAACAAAGACAAAGTCTTCGACCATGCACATATTCCTCACGTGGATATGGAATCTATGCCGTGCTTTACGCCAGTCCTCAGTGTTCTTCACGACACTGGGCTACTCAACTTCTGCACAGATATATGCGATTGGAATGAAGAACTTATTCTTCAGTTCTATGCTACACTGCACATCACTGGCAACTCTGAAGATGTCAATTCATGGGTTCTGGACTGGATGACTGAAAATACACATTACAAGGCCCCAGCAACTGAATTGCTTCGCTGCCTTTCTCTTAGTCCACCCACTGAAGATGCGCGTTGCGTGTATGATGAACCTGAACTGTCAAACCACTATATGCAAGTGCTCATGAAGCCTCTGAAGCCAGGGCAATCACCTCGTACCAAATTCCTCGTCAAGGAATTGCTGTATGTGCCTAGGACTGTCTATCGCATTCTGACGAAGACAATAAGTCCCATCAAAGGACACGATTCTTCAGATGAAGAAATTGTTGGCATCATGAAGAATATGCTTTTCAATATCATACATGGCGTTCCCATAAACTTCCATGATTTCTTCATGAGGACTCTGGCCAACATTGCTATGTCACCATTTGAGCTGAAGCCTTATGCACCTTGGATTATGAGATTCATCAGGACAAGGTCTTCACTCAACTACAAGGCTGAAACTCTCAATCACTGCAGCTACTTGCCTCCTATTGAAGTCCTCAAAAGGACATTTTCCTCAGCTCAAGGCATTCGTCCATTGGATGGTCAATTGGATGGTCAATTCCGTAAGGCTGCTTCTTATTCCACCAATGATGACTCTGCCACACATGACTCTGCTGCTAATACTGCCAAGACAAATCCTCAAGCCACAGCACCCAGGGTGATGACTGATCGTGAGTTACTCCTCAGTCTTCATCAAAAGGTTGATCGCAATCACAAATGGGTCAAGCGTCAGTTTGGTTCAATTCTTCACAACATGACTGCCACATATAATGCAGTGAAGAAAAACCATTACTACCTTCATGAAACCCTCAACCGCACCTGGGCTGTTCTGTCTCAAGTATATAGTGCTGAAGATTTGAAGAACATGGGCCTCAAAGAAGAATTTGCCTGGTCGGCACCTCCGCCGAAGAAATTCAAGAAGGTCAAGGTTCCTTCTCTGGTGGCCAGTTCCTATTCTTCATCGCACGACACTGATGAAAATGAAGACTTGGACGACACTGCAGCAGGCCCTACTTCAACAACCGACCCCAACAACAACACTGGCGCTCCTCCATCAACTTGAATATCTTCAGGGGCGTTAGTCCTCAGTTTCGATCCTTTTGGTCATTTGATGACAAAGGGGGAGAAATCTGAGTTAGTCTTCAAGCGGGTCTTTAATAAGGGCATATTTTTTTAAGTTGCAACTCTCGTTCTTCCGAAACTTTTATTGGATCGAGTTGTAATCTTAAACCCTATGGTGCTCGGTGCTCTGATACTTCGATACATGCTTGAGCTCTGATACTTTTGATGCACTATTCTGCATGCTTATTCCTCATTAATGTTATCGCACGCATGCTGAATTGCATCAGGCACCATATTTCATCATACATTTCAAATTCTTCAAATCATATATCAAATGCGTGTATGAATTACAAGATATAGGGGGAGATCTCCATGATTTAACTCTTCAAGTGTGCATTGCCTCAAAAGCAAATTCCTCACTATGCACAACTTCAGGGGGAGTTCTTCTATATCTTGCAATCAAATTCCTCAATATCAGTTTCTACACTTCATATATTTATCCCCGTTGAAAACTTAACCTATGTTGTCATCAATCACCAAAAAGGGGGAGATTGTAAGTGCATCTAGTGCCCCTTAGTGATTTTGGTGTATTGAAGACTTATAGGTTAAGCATCTGATGTGTTTATGCGTGTACACAGGTCTATAGGTCTATGAGGAGTTTGATATTTACAGTAAAAGTCGACCCCTAAAAATGAAGTTCTTCGACTGAAGACTTTGATATTCTGAAGACTTTCTGAAGACTTTGAAAGTGAAGAAATTGGTGTGACCTTAAAGACATGGTATTCGTTCGAGGAACGTGAAGCGTGAAGACTTTGTTTTCGTAGTTTCATTTTTCTCTTTCTTGAGTCATAGGAAACACCGTACTGTTAAAGGGGGTCGAGGAAATACTAAGGAGAAAATTTCCATGTGATGCTCAACTCAAATCCTACACCTACCAATCCCTTCGAGTGAAGCCATTGGAAATCTCATACAGTTCAGTCAATTTCTTCAGTGACAGAGACGCAGTTCTTCTGGTCACTGAGGACTTTGCTCTGACTGAGGAGTTAGGAATTCGCCAGTGCGAATTGCCTACACAGTGAGGAACATGATAGCCCTGAGGAATTTGTACTCCAAATTTCCGACCGTTGCTGTGCCACGCGCCAGCTGTCCTAAAATATCTTGTCCACCTAACGGTCATATCATTGAAGGGCATTTATGTCTTCTCATGTCGGGCTGCTCCCTAGGCTATAAATAGCCGCCCCCTACAACCACTAGCTGGTTGGCTGCTCCGCGTGAACTTGACACTTGTCATTTGAGAGCAACCCATCCTCCGAGGACTTTGAGCGAAAATCATCAAGTGAGGAAAATCCAAACCCAAACCCAGAACACCTACAAACCCAAAGTGATTGAGCATCACTGAAGAAATTGATCCTGCGTGGATCCGACGCTTGTTACCTTTGAAGACTATGCTTCTTCCAGACGGTTAGGCGTCAAGGTCTAGAGAATCCAAGAGGAATTGTGGATCGCCGAGTGACCAAGTCTGTGAAGGTTTGGAAGTCACCTGAAGACTTACCACGAGTGATTGGACGAGGACTGTGTGTCCTTAGTTCAAGGAGAATACGGTGAGGACTTGGTGTCCCGAGCTGCGTGCTCAGGACTGGGTGTCCGGCACTGTGTGTCCTCGAGTTTAAATACTCAGCCGCTCCAACCAGACGTACAACTGAGACATCAGTTGGAACTGGTCTACCAAATCATTGTCTTCACCAAGCTTACTGGTTCCATTTCCTCAACACCTTCATTTCCTCATTACTGTGTTGTCTGTTTGTTCATATCTATGTTTGAAGACTTTGACTGAAGACTTTCACAAATTCCTCAGTTCAATTTCTTTAGTCTGTTTGTCTTCATCTAGAGTTATCCTGTGCCTACGCTGCCTGTACTCTGTGTTTGTCTTCATTTCATCATGATGACCATGCATGTAATCTGTTATGTTTACTTCTGAGTACTTATTCCGCTGCTAGTATTTCTTCGCTAAGGAATTTCATCACGAGCAAATTCCTCAGTGAAGAATTTCATAAAAATCGCCTATTCACCCCCCCCTCTAGTCGATATAACGCACTTTCAATTGGTATCAGAGCAAGGTACTCCCTTGTTCTGTGTGATTTTGGTTTAACCGCCTGGAGTTTTAGTTATGTCGACCGCAGGTATGATCAAGGTCTCTGCTGGGTGTCCTACCTTTGATGGGACGGACTACCCCTACTGGAAGAACAAGATGCGCATGCATCTTGAGGCAATTGATAACGATCTCTGGTATGTTGTGGAAAATGGTGTTCCCTCCATCTCACCCTCACTGAACGCTACCGATGTGAAGAGATTCAAGCAACTTGATTCCCAAGCGAAGAATATCATATGTGGCCATCTGAGCAAAGGACAGTATGGTAGAGTGAGTGCTTTGGAAATTGCTAAGCTTATTTGGGATAGGCTGTCCAAAGTCAATGAAGGAGTTTCAACTCAGCGTGATTCTCGAGTTGATGTTCTTCGCAATCTCTTCAACCGCTTCAAAAGACTCAACAATGAAAATGTTCAGCAAACCTTCGATCGCCTCACTGACATCTCAAATGAGCTTCAAGCACTTGGTGCCACTGACATCACCGACCATGAGGTGGTGAAGAAATTGCTGAGATCGCTTGATTCCTCATTTGACACTCTGGCACTAATGATTCAAGAGCGTGCTGATTACAAGTCACTTGACCCCGCTGATATCCTCGAGAGGCTAAACACTCATGAGTTCCAGCTTGCTGAGAAGAGAGATCTCTACGGTTCGAGCTATGGCAGATCACGTGCACTGAAGGCCAAGGTAGTATCTGAGTCCGAAGATGAAGACTCTGATAGCAGCCTTGGTGATCCTGAAGAACTAAGTCATGATCTGGCGCTACTTGTGAAGAAATTCCAGAAGTTCTCAAGACGTGGTCGTTTTGGAAAATCCTCAAGGAGCAATGATTCCTCAACCAGTGACTATAAGAAGAGGATTTGTCACAAGTGCAAGAAACCAGGACATTACATTCAAGATTGTCCTCAGTGGGAAAAGGAATCAAAGAAGAAGAAATACAAGGACTACAGTTCTGATGATGCGAAGAAAAAGAAGAAATCCTCAAAATCTTCATCATCAAAATCCTCGAAGTCTTCGTCCCACAAGAAGAGCAGCTCCAAGAAAGCTCGGGCATTCATTGGCAAGGAAATGGACTCTGAGGCTGAATCTGAAGAAAATGAGGAAGAGGAACAATCTGAAGACTCTGAGTCTGGTGTGGCGAGCCTAGCCCTCGCTACTGCATTCGTCAGCAAATCCATCTTCAACGCTGAAGAAAGTGATCTCACCAACAAGGCTGACGAAGGCAGTGATGACTACGCTCCCACCTATTGCTTCATGGCAAAGGGTGCCAAGGGAAGAGCCAAGGGCTATGAATATGAGCATTATTCTTCAAATTATTATGTTCATAAGTCCTCGAAGAATTTCTCTGCTTATTCATATGCTTACCCTAACCCCTCTTATGTGAAACGAAATGGTTTGGCTGCTTTGCCACCATTCTCATATGGAGCTCGCAGAGTGATGAACTCTTTGCCACCCCTTCAGATGTGGGTGGTGAAGAAAAAGAACTAATCTCTTCTGCAGGGTCAGGTCTCCAGACGTGCTGTAACGTCTGAAGAATTTGCTGGGGACCTGACAAAAATGCCTGAAAGGACGCAGGCTAACCATGATGAAATGAACTTTCATTTCACACGTCCTCCCTCTGTTTTATCGGTTCTACTGCTTGATGAAATTGATCTGATGAATTGTGATATCATATTCTTCACTACTGAAGTATATGAGGTTCGTAAGTTGCACTAATTCATCTGCAGGATGATCAACCCAAAGCCACTGAATGGGTACTTGATAGTGGATGTACAAATCACATGACCGGTGACAAGAATCTGTTGATGGATGCTCCCTTATCAGCATCACACATGAAGCATATCATCTTCGCTGATAAAAGCAAAAGTCAGGTATTGGGTCTAGGTAAGGTTGCTATCACAAAGGATCGACACATGGACAAAGTCATGCTTGTTGAGTCCTTAGGATACAATCTTATGTCTGTCTCAATGCTTTGTGATCTTGATATGGTTGTTGTCTTCGGCAAGTATCGTTGTGTTGTGATTATGGAATCTGACAAATCCAAAGTCTTCGAAGGCTTTAGGAGAGGAGACTTGTATATTGTTGATTTCTCTGCAGATTCACAACCTGCCGTGTGCCTACTTGCAAAAGCTTCAGAAGGATGGCTATGGCATCGGCGACTTGGTCATGCAGGCATGAGGAATCTGCACACGCTTGCGAAGAAGAAGCATGTCATTGGCATTGAGAATGTCAAATTCCTCAAGGATCACTTATGCGGTGCCTGTGAAGCTGGAAAGATGACCAAGGCCAAGCATCCAGCGAAGACTATCATGACCAATACTCGTCCATTTGAATTGCTTCACATGGATCTCTTCGGTCCTAACCATTATTCCTCTGTCTCTTATGAAGCATCTCAATATGGTTTTGTTATTGTTGATGATTACTCTCGTTACACATGGGTGCACCTTGTCTCTTACAAAACTGAAGTGCAGGAAGTCTTCAAACGATTTTCCTCGAGGGCTTCAACTAACTTTGGTGTGAAGATCAAGCACATCAGAAGTGACAATGGCACTGAGTTCAAGAATTCGGGTCTCGATGACTATCTTGATGAACTTGGTATTACTCATGAACTATCTGCTCCTTATACTCCTCAACAGAATGGCGTCGTGGAGCGCAAGAACAGGACTCTTGCTGAAATGGCTCGCACTATGCTCGATGAGTACAAAACCCCTCGTCGTTTCTGGGTTGATGCAATTGATACTGCGTGCCATATCATCAACAGAGTATATCTTCACAAATTCTTCAAGAAGACTGCCTATGAACTCCTCACTGACAAGAAACCCAATGTGAGTTATTTCAAAGTCTTCGGTGCTAAATGTTGGATTAGAGATCCTCATCACAACTCTAAATTTGCACCGAAAGCACATGAAGGTTTCATGCTTGGTTACGGAAAGGACTCGCACACCTACAGAGTCTTCAACAATGTTCTTCACAAGATTGTTGAAACTGTAGATGTGCGGTTCGATGAAACTAATGGCTCGCAAAGAGAGCACCTACCTTCTGTGCTAGATGAACTAGCACCTGAGGAATCGATCAAGCACAAGGCTACTGAAGATATCATTCCTACTGAAGAATCTGCTGAAGAATTCGTTCCAGAACGTGAAGAACATCAAACTGATGCACCTGAAGAAAATGCTGAGGAAATTGATGCTGAAGAAAATTCTGATCAAATTCCTCAACGGCAACCAACTCACCCTCGCATTGCAAAAGAAGTGCAAGTGGAGAAGATCATCGATGACATTAGAGCACCAGGTCCTCTCACACGCTAAAAAGCTTCACATCTATCTAACTTTTGTGGGCACTTTGCTTTTGTCTCTATCACAGAGCCCACTAAGGTAGATGAAGCATTTCTGGAGCCTGAGTGGATTCAAGCCATGCAAGAAGAATTACATCAGTTCAAGCTCAACAACGTATGGGAACTGGTCAATCGTCCTGATCCTCGCAAGCATAACATCATTGGTACAAAGTGGATCTACCGCAACAAGCAAGATGAAAATGGTGTTGTGGTGAGGAATAAGGCACGACTAGTAGCTCAAGGCTACACACAGGTTGAAGGAATTGATTTCGATGAAACTTTTGCACCTGTTGCTAGACTTGAAGCTATTCGCATATTACTTGCTTATGCTAACCATCATGATATCATCTTATACCAAATGGATGTGAAAAGTGCATTCCTCAATGGTAAGATTGAGGAAGAAGTATATGTTGCTCAACCACCAGGTTTTGAAGATCCAAAACATCCTGACAAAGTCTTCAGACTTAACAAGGCCCTCTATGGCCTCAAGCAGGCCCCACGGGCGTGGTATGACACATTGAAGGAATTCTTCATGAAGAAAGGCTTCACACCCGGTTCACTCGATCCCACTCTTTTTACTAAATCATATAATGGTGAGTTGTTTGTGTGCCAAATATATGTTGATGATATCATCTTTGGCTGTACTGACCAACGTTATAGTGATGAATTTGCCTATATGATGAGTGAAGAATATCAAATGTCTATGATGGGAGAATTGAAATTCTTCTTAGGTCTACAAATTCGTCAATAGCACAATGGGATATTCATATCTCAGGAGAAATACCTCAAGGATGTCCTGAAGAAATTCGGCATGCAAGATTGCAAAGGTCTCAAAATTCCTATGCCCACAAATGGTCATCTATGCACTGATGAAAATGGTACTGACTTCGATCACAAGGTATACCGCTCCATGATTGGCTCCTTATTGTACTTATGTGCATCTAGGCCAGATATAATGCTTAGTGTTTGCATGTGTGCACGATTTCAAGCTGCACCGAAGGAATCACACCATACGGCTGTGAAGCATATTCTTCGATATCTAGCTCACACACCAACACTAGGATTATGGTACCCCAAGGGCTCAGACTTTGACCTCATTGGATATTCTGATTCTGACTATGCTGGTGACCTTGTGGATCGCAAGTCAACATCTAGTACTTGTCATTTCCTCGGACGATCCTTGGTCTGTTGGTCCTCGAAGAAACAGAACTGCGTATCACTGTCTACTGCTGAAGCTGAGTACATTGCGGTTGGTTCTTGCTGTGCTCAACTACTGTGGATGAAGCAAACACTCAAGGACTATGGAGTCAACGTGAAGAATGTGCCTCTCCTCTGTGACAATGAGAGTGCCATCAAGATTGCTCACAACCCAGTTCAGCACTCGAAGACAAAGCACATTCAGATTCGTCATCATTTTCTTCGCGATCATGTGTTGAAGGGCAACATTTCTATTGAGCATGTGAAGACTGGAGAACAGCTAGCCGATATCTTCACTAAGCCCTTGGATGAGAAGAGATTTAGCAAGTTGCGGTGTGAGCTAAATATCTTAGAATCTTTGAATGTACTTTGAAAATGCACTCATCCTAACACTTATGCATAATTGACGACTTAGATGTGCAACACATGAAGAAATGTTTTTCTTCAATCAATGAAGAATAACACTCTAAGTGTGAAGAAATTAATGAAGAATTTGATTCTCAGAACCCTACGACAATTGTACGCGGTGTCTGAAATCATCATTCTTATACGGTGGGTCACGCCACCACAAAAGTTGAAAATCTTCAATTTGAGTTTTTTCTCAACTTTTGAAATTCTTTAGTTTTTCAAATTCTTCAAACTTTACAAAGTCTTCACTTGTGCCGTCGTTTTTCTTCATTTGCTATATATATATATATATGAGTTTATGTCCTCTACAGCATTCACTTATAGCTATTTCTTCAAGTTGGAATTTTTTTTCTCTACTAAGTGAATGTGATCGGACCCTTCCCCTCTATGCTATACTCAATCCACTCTATTCACAAATTCTTCATGTGCGTTCTATTTGAAACTCGTTCAAATTCTTCACTGTGTCCTTGTCAGCTGAAGAAATTGCGAACGAAATGTTAAAACTAATCTTAACCAAACCTTCGGTTTTGCCGCGCAATCCGTTCCACTTCCCACGATGGATTATTTTACTCACCCACGATCTTACACGATCTCCACTACACAGTACGTGGGTGACACATGTCAAGTGAAGGAGAACGGCCAGGGGCATGTTAGTCCTAAATCTTCGGACGAGCAGTTTTTCACTGCGGCTATAAATACCCCTCCGTTGCCATCCTCACTTCCTTTACCTCGCTCGAGCTCTCCAAACCCTAGCGCCGTCGCTACTCCATCATCGCCGGTGAGGAAAAGCTTCACTGCCTCGACCTCATCGCCGACGTACTCGCGCCGACAGCGGAAATCTTCACCTCCGCCGCCGCCGTAGACGTCTTCCTCCGCCAAGTTAGGGCGTGGAAGATCTGCAATGACGAACTTCACTGTTCCAACTCACAGTTCGTCGTGTTCTTCATTCAGGGTAATTAAAAGCTATTTTTACTGCCCTCTTTGATTCGAAGTTTTTCTACAAAATCTTCAAAGGTGTTTTCATTCTTCAAATCCTCACACACAAAACACCTCACTTATTCTCTGTTCTTGATTCATTTCCCTAAGTCTAAATTTCTTCAAGATTCCTCAGTTGTGTGGATTCTCAATCTATACAACTCTGGAACCTAAGATATATATGGATCTTAGTGAAATTCCTCAAGACGAATCTGGTCAAACTCCTCAAAACTTGTTCTTTATGAAAAACCCTCTGAGAACGCATATGACCTCTTCAAATTCCTCGCAACTATACTCTGTTCACAGGTACACATGTCCGCTGCTGAATCCTTAGGTTCTCATCAACTTAACTCATTTGCAGCGTTCCTCGAAGAAAAGTTGCATACTTCTTCAGAGAATTCCATTGTTCAAATTCCTCATCTGAAGAAAATGGCTGAAGGTAAAAGGCCGCAGAAAGGAGGAAAGAGACCAGAGGTCATGACTGCATTTGAAATCCCTGAGGACATTTATGCTGGGTACTGCACACCTCCTGAAGAAGATAGAAATCAGCGCAAGGTGCGCATACAGAAGATTGAAAGGAGATGGGCAAGAGAATGGAGGGAGTACAGATATGTTACTCCTAAGTACATGAAGAAATTCGCCGTAAACCCTCCATGTCAACGCCCTCCATTGGCACCTGGCCAAGTGGCTGATCCCTCTAGCATCAGAAGAGGTGAGGAATTTCCTCAAGAATGGGCCAAGCGCCAGCGTAAACTGCAAAAGCAAGCAAAAGAAGCAGTGAGGAAATTCAATGAAGAATCTGCTGCTGCTGCTGCCACTGAGACTTCTGCCAAGCCGAGGAAAACAATGATGAAGAAGCCTGCTCGTAAGCCAAGTGCTTCACCTTCAATGCCCTCACGGCCAAGTTCCTCAGCTGCGCCCTCACGGCTAGAATCTTCAAAGCAAATTCCTCATGCTGCTCCTGCTCCCACAAAGTCCTCAGCTCCTGTGCATCTGGCCTCATGCCAAAGGACAACTGGCATCTCTATTGCCTCTGGTGTCTCAGCTAGTTCCTCAGCTGCACCAAAATCCTCAGCTGGACCCTCGTTACTGAAGAAAAAGGCTACCGCTGGACGCGGAACTCGCCCAAGTCCAAAGAAGCAGGTGGTCTTCACTATGCCCTCTGATGATGATGAAGCTGATGAAGAAGAACTCGCTGAAATCATCAGAGACCGCCAAGAAAGGGCTGCTAAAGCCAAAGGCACACCTGTGCCCTTGCTTTTGGATCCAAAGGCGATCCTAGACTATATTGATCTATGGCACAAGGATCCCAACACTCCTATGCCTGATTTCAAGCTGACACCTGGCCAAAGTCACATGCTGACTCACTTCATCCAAGAGGAGAAGTGGAAATATGATAGGTCCAGAGAGATCAAGAAATCCCAGTACCGCAAAGAGAAGCTGCTGAAGAAAAATGTTCTCAAAATGAAGCCTGAGGAACTTGTCAAAATGCAGGCTGAGATCGAAGCCCTCAGCGACAACTTTGATTCGTACTATGCTGATTGGCAAGGAGCCAAGGTCAGATTTGTGAGACTGACTGATACCTTCACCAAGGGTACTGCCTCAAAGCAACAAATTCCTCAAGCTGAAGCATCTGTTCAACAAACTGAAGAACATGCCAGCACCGCTGATGAAGTTCAGGCTGCTGAAGAAAATGCTAGTTCCAAGGCTGATGACTCTGCTCCAGCCGTTGATGAAATTGCCAGGGCATCCACTAGTGGTGCGCCTGAAGAAAATGAAGAGACCAGGGCAACTTCATCAGTTGTGCCTAAAGAAAATGAACCAGATTCCTCAGCTCCACCTGCACGAACTCCAACTCCAGTTCTTCCCTCTGCTTTAGATGTGAAGAAAACCAAGGCTGCCGAGCGAGCTGCAGTGAAGAAAAGGAAAGCATCAAGTGCTTCAGAATCTTCAGTCCCAAAGAAGATGAAGCCCATGACCAGCTCATTTGCCAATCCAATTGATGCTGTTCCTATCTCCTCCATGCCATCAAAGGACCTTGTTCCTTTTGGTGAAGATTATGAGATACCAAGTGGATCAGATGAAGAAACTCAGTCTGCTGCTTCCTCAGAGCAGATTGATGAAGAAATTGAAGTGGATACAATCCCTTCAACCCCGATAGTCTCATCACCAATGCCTCAGTTTGATGCTGAAGAGGCTGGTGTTGAAGAAATTGATGATGAAGATGTGGATATTGGAAACACAACTCCAGTAATGAATGACGACTTTTGGGAAAGTCAGCATCCCAATTCCCCACTCTTCACTCCCCTGCAGCAAATTCCTCACTCTCCTTCACCAACCGTAAAATTGGGCTCTGATGCAACTCATCCCACTGCTTCTGTGAATGAAGAAATTCCAGCCACTAGTGCTGAAGAAACTGCTACTGAAACAGACAAGGTGACTGCACCTGAGGAAAATCTTCAAATTCCTCAGCCTGAAGAACCTGAGCTTGTGATTCCTGAGGTCGTGATGCAACTCACTAACACTCCTCTGCCAAGGCCAAAGGATCCATTCTCACGCAAACAGAAATTCAAGGCTGAAGACTTCTATGGCGAGCACGTATTCTTCACTGAATACAATCCTTATGACTCTGCTCGCATAAGGAAGAGGCGTTTCTGGACTGCCAGCCAAGCAAACTTCTATTCCTCAGTACTTTACAACAAAGACAAAGTCTTCGACCATGCACATATTCCTCACGTGGATATGGAATCTATGCCGTGCTTTATGCCAGTCCTCAGTGTTCTTCACGACACTGGGCTACTCAACTTCTGCACAGATATATGCGATTGGAATGAAGAACTTATTCTTCAGTTCTATGCTACACTGCACATCACTGGCAACTCTGAAGATGTCAATTCATGGGTTCTGGACTGGATGACTGAAAATACACATTACAAGGCCCCAGCAACTGAATTGCTTCGCTGCCTTTCTCTTAGTCCACCCACTGAAGATGCGCGTTGCGTGTATGATGAACCTGAACTGTCAAACCACTATATGCAAGTGCTCATGAAGCCTCTGAAGCCAGGGCAATCACCTCGTACCAAATTCCTCGTCAAGGAATTGCTGTATGTGCCTAGGACTGTCTATCGCATTCTGACGAAGACAATAAGTCCCATCAAAGGACACGATTCTTCAGATGAAGAAATTGTTGGCATCATGAAGAATATGCTTTTCAATATCATACATGGCGTTCCCATAAACTTCCATGATTTCTTCATGAGGACTCTGGCCAACATTGCTATGTCACCATTTGAGCTGAAGCCTTATGCACCTTGGATTATGAGATTCATCAGGACAAGGTCTTCACTCAACTACAAGGCTGAAACTCTCAATCACTGCAGCTACTTGCCTCCTACTGAAGTCCTCAAAAGGACATTTTCCTCAGCTGAAGGCATTCGTCCATTGGATGGTCAATTGGATGGTCAATTCCGTAAGGCTGCTTCTTATTCCACCAATGATGACTCTGCCACACATGACTCTGCTGCTAATACTGCCAAGACAAATCCTCAAGGCACAGCACCCAGGGTGATGACTGATCGTGAGTTACTCCTCAGTCTTCATCAAAAGGTTGATCGCAATCACAAATGGGTCAAGCGTCAGTTTGGTTCAATTCTTCACAACATGACTGCCACATATAATGCAGTGAAGAAAAACCATTACTACCTTCATGAAACCCTCAACCGCACCTGGGCTGTTCTGTCTCAAGTATATAGTGCTGAAGATTTGAAGAACATGGGCCTCAAAGAAGAATTTGCCTGGTCGGCACCTCCGCCGAAGAAATTCAAGAAGGTCAAGGTTCCTTCTCTAGTGGCCAGTTCCTATTCTTCATCGCGCGACACTGATGAAAATGAAGACTTGGACGACACTGCAGCAGGCCCTACTTCAACAACCGACCCCAACAACAACACTGGCGCTCCTCCATCAACTTGAATATCTTCAGGGGCGTTAGTCCTCAGTTTCGATCCTTTTGGTCATTTGATGACAAAGGGGGAGAAATCTGAGTTAGTCTTCAAGCGGGTCTTTAATAAGGGCATATTTTTTTAAGTTGCAACTCTCGTTCTTCCGAAACTTTTATTGGATCGAGTTGTAATCTTAAACCCTATGGTGCTCGGTGCTCTGATACTTCGATACATGCTTGAGCTCTGATACTTTTGATGCACTATTCTGCATGCTTATTCCTCATTAATGTTATCGCACGCATGCTGAATTGCATCAGGCACCATATTTCATCATACATTTCAAATTCTTCAAATCATATATCAAATGCGTGTATGAATTACAAGATATAGGGGGAGATCTCCATGATTTAACTCTTCAAGTGTGCATTGCCTCAAAAGCAAATTCCTCACTATGCACAACTTCAGGGGGAGTTCTTCTATATCTTGCAATCAAATTCCTCAATATCAGTTTCTACACTTCATATATTTATCCCCGTTGAAAACTTAACCTATGTTGTCATCAATCACCAAAAAGGGGGAGATTGTAAGTGCATCTAGTGCCCCTTAGTGATTTTGGTGTATTGAAGACTTATAGGTTAAGCATCTGATGTGTTTATGCGTGTACACAGGTCTATAGGTCTATGAGGAGTTTGATATTTACAGTAAAAGTCGACCCCTAAAAATGAAGTTCTTCGACTGAAGACTTTGATATTCTGAAGACTTTCTGAAGACTTTGAAAGTGAAGAAATTGGTGTGACCTTAAAGACATGGTATTCGTTCGAGGAACGTGAAGCGTGAAGACTTTGTTTTCGTAGTTTCATTTTTCTCTTTCTTGAGTCATAGGAAACACCGTACTGTTAAAGGGGGTCGAGGAAATACTAAGGAGAAAATTTCCATGTGATGCTCAACTCAAATCCTACACCTACCAATCCCTTCGAGTGAAGCCATTGGAAATCTCATACAGTTCAGTCAATTTCTTCAGTGACAGAGACGCAGTTCTTCTGGTCACTGAGGACTTTGCTCTGACTGAGGAGTTAGGAATTCGCCAGTGCGAATTGCCTACACAGTGAGGAACATGATAGCCCTGAGGAATTTGTACTCCAAATTTCCGACCGTTGCTGTGCCACGCGCCAGCTGTCCTAAAATATCTTGTCCACCTAACGGTCATATCATTGAAGGGCATTTATGTCTTCTCATGTCGGGCTGCTCCCTAGGCTATAAATAGCCGCCCCCTACAACCACTAGCTGGTTGGCTGCTCCGCGTGAACTTGACACTTGTCATTTGAGAGCAACCCATCCTCCGAGGACTTTGAGCGAAAATCATCAAGTGAGGAAAATCCAAACCCAAACCCAGAACACCTACAAACCCAAAGTGATTGAGCATCACTGAAGAAATTGATCCTGCGTGGATCCGACGCTTGTTACCTTTGAAGACTATGCTTCTTCCAGACGGTTAGGCGTCAAGGTCTAGAGCATCCAAGAGGAATTGTGGATCGCCGAGTGACCAAGTCTGTGAAGGTTTGGAAGTCACCTGAAGACTTACCACGAGTGATTGGACGAGGACTGTGTGTCCTTAGTTCAAGGAGAATACGGTGAGGACTTGGTGTCCCGAGCTGCGTGCTCAGGACTGGGTGTCCGGCACTGTGTGTCCTCGAGTTTAAATACTCAGCCGCTCCAACCAGACGTACAACTGAGACATCAGTTGGAACTGGTCTACCAAATCATTGTCTTCACCAAGCTTACTGGTTCCATTTCCTCAACACCTTCATTTCCTCATTACTGTGTTGTCTGTTTGTTCATATCTGTCTTTGAAGACTTTGACTGAAGACTTTCACAAATTCCTCAGTTCAATTTCTTCAGTCTGTTTGTCTTCATCTAGAGTTATCATGTGCCTACGCTGTCTGTACTCTGTGTTTGTCTTCATTTCATCATGATGACCATGCATGTAATCTGTTATGTTTACTTCTGAGTACTTATTCCGCTGCTAGTATTTCTTCGCTAAGGAATTTCCTCACGAGCAAATTCCTCAGTGAAGAATTTCATAAAAATCGCCTATTCACCCCCCCTCTAGTCGATATAACGCACTTTCAATTGGTATCAGAGCAAGGTACTCCCTTGTTCTGTGTGATTTTGGTTTAACCGCCTGGAGTTTTAGTTATGTCGACCGCAGGTATGATCAAGGTCTCTGCTGGGTGTCCTACCTTTGATGGGACGGACTACCCCTACTGGAAGAACAAGATGCGCATGCATCTTGAGGCAATTGATAACGATCTCTGGTATGTTGTGGAAAATGGTGTTCCCTCTGTCTCACCCTCACTGAACGCTACCGATGTGAAGAGATTCAAGCAACTTGATTCCCAAGCGAAGAATATCATATGTGGCCATCTGAGCAAAGGACAGTATGGTAGAGTGAGTGCTTTGGAAATTGCTAAGCTTATTTGGGATAGGCTGTCCAAAGTCAATGAAGGAGTTTCAACTCAGCGTGATTCTCGAGTTGATGTTCTTCGCAATCTCTTCAACCGCTTCAAAAGACTCAACAATGAAAATGTTCAGCAAACCTTCGATCGCCTCACTGACATCTCAAATGAGCTTCAAGCACTTGGTGCCACTGACATCACCGACCATGAGGTGGTGAAGAAATTGCTGAGATCGCTTGATTCCTCATTTGACACTCTGGCACTAATGATTCAAGAGCGTGCTGATTACAAGTCACTTGACCCCGCTGATATCCTCGAGAGGCTAAACACTCATGAGTTCCAGCTTGCTGAGAAGAGAGATCTCTACGGTTCGAGCTATGGCAGATCACGTGCACTGAAGGCCAAGGTAGTATCTGAGTCCGAAGATGAAGACTCTGATAGCAGCCTTGGTGATCCTGAAGAACTAAGTCATGATCTGGCGCTACTTGTGAAGAAATTCCAGAAGTTCTCAAGACGTGGTCGTTTTGGAAAATCCTCAAGGAGCAATGATTCCTCAACCAGTGACTATAAGAAGAGGATTTGTCACAAGTGCAAGAAACCAGGACATTACATTCAAGATTGTCCTCAGTGGGAAAAGGAATCAAAGAAGAAGAAATACAAGGACTACAGTTCTGATGATGCGAAGAAAAAGAAGAAATCCTCAAAATCTTCATCATCAAAATCCTCGAAGTCTTCGTCCCACAAGAAGAGCAGCTCCAAGAAAGCTCGGGCATTCATTGGCAAGGAAATGGACTCTGAGGCTGAATCTGAAGAAAATGAGGAAGAGGAACAATCTGAAGACTCTGAGTCTGGTGTGGCGAGCCTAGCCCTCGCTACTGCATTCGTCAGCAAATCCATCTTCAACACTGAAGAAAGTGATCTCACCAACAAGGCTGACGAAGGCAGTGATGACTACGCTCCCACCTATTGCTTCATGGCAAAGGGTGCCAAGGGAAGAGCCAAGGGCTATGAATATGAGCATTATTCTTCAAATTATTATGTTCATAAGTCCTCGAAGAATTTCTCTGCTTATTCATATGCTTACCCTAACCCCTCTTATGTGAAACGAAATGGTTTGGCTGCTTTGCCACCATTCTCATATGGAGCTCGCAGAGTGATGAACTCTTTGCCACCCTTCAGATGTGGGTGGTGAAGAAAAAGAACTAATCTCTTCTGCAGGGTCAGGTCTCCAGACGTGCTGTAACGTCTGAAGAATTTGCTGGGGACCTGACAAAAATGCCTGAAAGGACGCAGGCTAACCATGATGAAATGAACTTTCATTTCACACGTCCTCCCTCTGTTTTATCGGTTCTACTGCTTGATGAAATTGATCTGATGAATTGTGATATCATATTCTTCACTACTGAAGTATATGAGGTTCGTAAGTTGCACTAATTCATCTGCAGGATGATCAACCCAAAGCCACTGAATGGGTACTTGATAGTGGATGTACAAATCACATGACCGGTGACAAGAATCTGTTGATGGATGCTCCCTTATCAGCATCACACATGAAGCATATCATCTTCGCTGATAAAAGCAAAAGTCAGGTATTGGGTCTAGGTAAGGTTGCTATCACAAAGGATCGACACATGGACAAAGTCATGCTTGTTGAGTCCTTAGGATACAATCTTATGTCTGTCTCAATGCTTTGTGATCTTGATATGGTTGTTGTCTTCGGCAAGTATCGTTGTGTTGTGATTATGGAATCTGACAAATCCAAAGTCTTCGAAGGCTTTAGGAGAGGAGACTTGTATATTGTTGATTTCTCTGCAGATTCACAACCTGCCGTGTGCCTACTTGCAAAAGCTTCAGAAGGATGGCTATGGCATCGGCGACTTGGTCATGCAGGCATGAGGAATCTGCACACGCTTGCGAAAAAGAAGCATGTCATTGGCATTGAGAATGTCAAATTCCTCAAGGATCACTTATGCGGTGCCTGTGAAGCTGGAAAGATGACCAAGGCCAAGCATCCAGCGAAGACTATCATGACCAGTACTCGTCCATTTGAATTGCTTCACATGGATCTCTTCGGTCCTAACCATTATTCCTCTGTCTCTTATGAAGCATCTCAATATGGTTTTGTTATTGTTGATGATTACTCTCGTTACACATGGGTGCACCTTGTCTCTTACAAAACTGAAGTGCAGGAAGTCTTCAAACGATTTTCCTCGAGGGCTTCAACTAACTTTGGTGTGAAGATCAAGCACATCAGAAGTGACAATGGCACTGAGTTCAAGAATTCGGGTCTCGATGACTATCTTGATGAACTTGGTATTACTCATGAACTATTTGCTCCTTATACTCCTCAACAGAATGGCGTCGTGGAGCGCAAGAACAGGACTCTTGCTGAAATGGCTCGCACTATGCTCGATGAGTACAAAACCCCTCGTCGTTTCTGGGTTGATGCAATTGATACTGCGTGCCATATCATCAACAGAGTATATCTTCACAAATTCTTCAAGAAGACTGCCTATGAACTCCTCACTGACAAGAAACCCAATGTGAGTTATTTCAAAGTCTTCGGTGCTAAATGTTGGATTAGAGATCCTCATCACAACTCTAAAGTTGCACCGAAAGCACATGAAGGTTTCATGCTTGGTTACGGAAAGGACTCGCACACCTACAGAGTCTTCAACAATGTTCTTCACAAGATTGTTGAAACTGTAGATGTGCGGTTCGATGAAACTAATGGCTCGCAAAGAGAGCACCTACCTTCTGTGCTAGATGAACTAGCACCTGAGGAATCGATCAAGCACAAGGCTACTGAAGATATCATTCCTACTGAAGAATCTGCTGAAGAATTCGTTCCAGAACGTGAAGAACATCAAACTGATGCACCTGAAGAAAATGCTGAGGAAATTGATGCTGAAGAAAATTCTGATCAAATTCCTCAACGGCAACCAACTCACCCTCGCATTGCAAAAGAAGTGCAAGTGGAGAAGATCATCGATGACATTAGAGCACCAGGTCCTCTCACACGCTAAAAAGCTTCACATCTATCTAACTTTTGTGGGCAGTTTGCTTTTGTCTCTATCACAGAGCCCACTAAGGTAGATGAAGCATTTCTGGAGCCTGAGTGGATTCAGGCCATGCAAGAAGAATTACATCAGTTCAAGCTCAACAACGTATGGGAACTGGTCAATCGTCCTGATCCTCGCAAGCATAACATCATTGGTACAAAGTGGATCTACCGCAACAAGCAAGATGAAAATGGTGTTGTGGTGAGGAATAAGGCACGACTAGTAGCTCAAGGCTACACACAGGTTGAAGGAATTGATTTCGATGAAACTTTTGCACCTGTTGCTAGACTTGAAGCTATTCGCATATTACTTGCTTATGCTAACCATCATGATATCATCTTATACCAAATGGATGTGAAAAGTGCATTCCTCAATGGTAAGATTGAGGAAGAAGTATATGTTGCTCAACCACCAGGTTTTGAAGATCCAAAACATCCTGACAAAGTCTTCAGACTTAACAAGGCCCTCTATGGCCTCAAGCAGGCCCCACAGGCGTGGTATGACACATTGAAGGAATTCTTCATGAAGAAAGGCTTCACACCCGGTTCACTCGATCCCACTCTTTTTACTAAATCATATAATGGTGAGCTGTTTGTGTGCCAAATATATGTTGATGATATCATCTTTGGCTGTACTGACCAACGTTATAGTGATGAATTTGCCTATATGATGAGTGAAGAATATCAAATGTCTATGATGGGAGAATTGAAATTCTTCTTAGGTCTACAAATTCGTCAATAGCACAATGGGATATTCATATCCTCAAGGATGTCCTGAAGAAATTCGGCATGCAAGATTGCAAAGGTCTCAAAATTCCTATGCCCACAAATGGTCATCTATGCACTGATGAAAATGGTACTGACTTCGATCACAAGGTATACCGCTCCATGATTGGCTCCTTATTGTACTTATGTGCATCTAGGCCAGATATAATGCTTAGTGTTTGCATGTGTGCACGATTTCAAGCTGCACCGAAGGAATCACACCATACGGCTGTGAAGCATATTCTTCGATATCTAGCTCACACACCAACACTAGGATTATGGTACCCCAAGGGCTCAGACTTTGACCTCATTGGATATTCTGATTCTGACTATGCTGGTGACCGTGTGGATCGCAAGTCAACATCTAGTACTTGTCATTTCCTCGGACGATCCTTGGTCTGTTGGTCCTCGAAGAAACAGAACTGCGTATCACTGTCTATTGCTGAAGCTGAGTACATTGCTGTTGGTTCTTGCTGTGCTCAACTACTGTGGATGAAGCAAACACTCAAGGACTATGGAGTCAACGTGAAGAATGTGCCTCTCCTCTGTGACAATGAGAGTGCCATCAAGATTGCTCACAACCCAGTTCAGCACTCGAAGACAAAGCACATTCAGATTCGTCATCATTTTCTTCGTGATCATGTGTTGAAGGGCAACATTTCTATTGAGCATGTGAAGACTGGAGAACAGCTAGCCGATATCTTCACTAAGCCCTTTGATGAGAAGAGATTTAGCAAGTTGCGGTGTGAGCTAAATATCTTAGAATCTTTGAATGTACTTTGAAAATGCACTCATCCTAACACTTATGCATAATTGACGACTTAGATATGCAACACATGAAGAAATGTTTCTCTTCAATCAATGAAGAATAACACTCTAAGTGTGAAGAAATTAATGAAGAATTTGATTCTCAGAACCCTACGACAATTGTACGCGGTGTCTGAAATCATCATTCTTATACGGTGGGTCACGCCACCACAAAAGTTGAAAATCTTCAATTTGAGTTTTTTCTCAACTTTTGAAATTCTTCAGTTTTTCAAATTCTTCAAACTTTAGAAAGTCTTCACTTGTGCCGTCGTTTTTCTTCATTTGCTATATATATATATGAGTTTATGTCCTCTACAGCATTCACTTATAGCTATTTCTTCAAGTTGGAATTTTTTTTTTCTCTGCTAAGTTAATGTGATCGGACCCTTCCCCTCTATGCTATACTCAATCCACTCTATTCACAAATTCTTCATGTGCGTTCTATTTGAAACTCGTTCAAATTCTTCACTGTGTCCTTGTCAGCTGAAGAAATCGCGAACGGAACGTTAAAACTAATCTTAACCAAACCTTCGGTTTTGCCGCGCAATCCGTTCCACTTCCCACGATGGATTATTTTACTCACCCACGATCTTACACGATCTCCACTACACAGTACGTGGGTGACACATGTCAAGTGAAGGAGAACGGCCAGGGGCATGTTAGTCCTAAATCTTCGGACGAGCAGTTTTTCACTGCGGCTATAAATACCCCTCCGTTGCCATCCTCACTTCCTTTACCTCGCTCGAGCTCTCCAAACCCTAGCGCCGTCGCTACTCCATCATCGCCGGTGAGGAAAAGCTTCACTGCCTCGACCTCATCGCCGACGTACTCGCGCCGACAGCGGAAATCTTCACCTCCGCCGCCGCCGTAGACGTCTTCCTCCGCCAAGTTAGGGCGTGGAAGATCTGCAATGACGAACTTCACTGTTCCAACTCACAGTTCGTCGTGTTCTTCATTCAGGGTAATTAAAAGCTATTTTTACTGCCCTCTTTGATTCGAAGTTTTTCTACAAAATCTTCAAAGGTGTTTTCATTCTTCAAATCCTCACACACAAAACACCTCACTTATTCTCTATTCTTGATTCATTTCCCTAAGTCTAAATTTCTTCAAGATTCCTCAGTTGTGTGGATTCTCAATCTATACAACTCTGGAACCTAAGATATATATGGATCTTAGTGAAATTCCTCAAGACGAATCTGGTCAAACTCCTCAAAACTTGTTCTTTATGAAAAACCCTCTGAGAACGCATATGACCTCTTCAAATTCCTCGCAACTATACTCTGTTCACAGGTACACATGTCCGCTGCTGAATCCTTAGGTTCTCATCAACTTAACTCATTTGCAGCGTTCCTCGAAGAAAAGTTGCATACTTCTTCAGAGAATTCCATTGTTCAAATTCCTCATCTGAAGAAAATGGCTGAAGGTAAAAGGCCGCAGAAAGGAGGAAAGAGACCAGAGGTCATGACTGCATTTGAAATCCCTGAGGACATTTATGCTGGGTACTGCACACCTCCTGAAGAAGATAGAAATCAGCGCAAGGTGCGCATACAGAAGATTGAAAGGAGATGGGCAAGAGAATGGAGGGAGTACAGATATGTTACTCCTAAGTACATGAAGAAATTCGCCGTAAACCCTCCATGTCAACGCCCTCCATTGGCACCTGGCCAAGTGGCTGATCCCTCTAGCATCAGAAGAGGTGAGGAATTTCCTCAAGAATGGGCCAAGCGCCAGCGTAAACTGCAAAAGCAAGCAAAAGAAGCAGTGAGGAAATTCAATGAAGAATCTGCTGCTGCTGCTGCCACTGAGACTTCTGCCAAGCCGAGGAAATCAATGATGAAGAAGCCTGCTCGTAAGCCAAGTGCTTCACCTTCAATGCCCTCACGGCCAAGTTCCTCAGCTGCGCCCTCACGGCCAGAATCTTCAAAGCAAATTCCTCATGCTGCTCCTGCTCCCACAAAGTCCTCAGCTCCTGTGCATCTGGCCTCATGCCAAAGGACAACTGGCATCTCTATTGCCTCTGGTGTCTCAGCTAGTTCCTCAGCTGCACCAAAATCCTCAGCTGGACCCTCGTTACTGAAGAAAAAGGCTACCGCTGGACGCGGAACTCGCCCAAGTCCAAAGAAGCAGGTGGTCTTCACTATGCCCTCTGATGATGATGAAGCTGATGAAGAAGAACTCGCTGAAATCATCAGAGACCGCCAAGAAAGGGCTGCTAAAGCCAAAGGCACACCTGTGCCCCTGCTTTTGGATCCAAAGGCGATCCTAGACTATATTGATCTATGGCACAAGGATCCCAACACTCCTATGCCTGATTTCAAGCTGACACCTGGCCAAAGTCACATGCTGACTCACTTCATCCAAGAGGAGAAGTGGAAATATGATAGGTCCAGAGAGATCAAGAAATCCCAGTACCGCAAAGAGAAGCTGCTGAAGAAAAATGTTCTCAAAATGAAGCCTAAGGAACTTGTCAAAATGCAGGCTGAGATCGAAGCCCTCAGCGACAACTTTGACTCGTACTATGCTGATTGGCAAGGAGCCAAGGTCAGATTTGTGAGACTGACTGATACCTTCACCAAGGGTACTGCCTCAAAGCAACAAATTCCTCAAGATAAAGCATCTGTTCAACAAACTGAAGAACATGCCAGCACCGCTGATGAAGTTCAGGCTGCTGAAGAAAATGCTAGTTCCAAGGCTGATGACTCTGCTCCAGCCGTTGATGAAATTGCCAGGGCATCCACTAGTGGTGCGCCTGAAGAAAATGAAGAGACCAGGGCAACTTCATCAGTTGTGCCTGAAGAAAATGAACCAGATTCCTCAGCTCCACCTGCACCAACTCCAACTCCAGTTCTTCCCTCTGCTTTAGATGTGAAGAAAACCAAGGCTGCCGAGCGAGCTGGAGTGAAGAAAAGGAAAGCATCAAGTGCTTCAGAATCTTCAGTCCCAAAGAAGATGAAGCCCATGACCAGCTCATTTGCCAATCCAATTGATGCTGTTCCTATCTCCTCCATGCCATCAAAGGACCTTGTTCCTTTTGGTGAAGATTATGAGATACCAAGTGGATCAGATGAAGAAACTCAGTCTGCTGCTTCCTCAGAGCAGATTGATGAAGAAATTGAAGTGGATACAATCCCTTCAACCCCGATAGTCTCATCACCAATGCCTCAGTTTGATGCTGAAGAGGCTGGTGTTGAAGAAATTGATGATGAAGATGTGGATATTGGAAACACAACTCCAGTAATGAATGACGACTTTTGGGAAAGTCAGCATCCCAATTCCCCACTCTTCACTCCCCTGCAGCAAATTCCTCACTCTCCTTCACCAACCGTAAAATTGGGCTCTGATGCAACTCATCCCACTGCTTCTGTGAATGAAGAAATTCCAGCCACTAGTGCTGAAGAAACTGCTGCTGAAACAGACAAGGTGACTGCACCTGAGGAAAATCTTCAAATTCCTCAGCCTGAAGAACCTGAGCTTGTGATTCCTGAGGTCGTGATGCAACTCACTGACACTCCTCTGCCAAGGCCAAAGGATCCATTCTCACGCAAACAGAAATTCAAGGCTGAAGACTTCTATGGCGAGCACGTATTCTTCACTGAATACAATCCTTATGACTCTGCTCGCATAAGGAAGAGGCGTTTCTGGACTGCCAGCCAAGCAAACTTCTATTCCTCAGTACTTTACAACAAACACAAAGTCTTCGACCATGCACATATTCCTCACGTGGATATGGAATCTATGCCGTGCTTTACGCCAGTCCTCAGTGTTCTTCACGACACTGGGCTACTCAACTTCTGCACAGATATATGCGATTGGAATGAAGAACTTATTCTTCAGTTCTATGCTACACTGCACATCACTGGCAACTCTGAAGATGTCAATTCATGGGTTCTGGACTGGATGACTGAAAATACACATTACAAGGCCCCAGCAACTGAATTGCTTCGCTGCCTTTCTCTTAGTCCACCCACTGAAGATGCGCGTTGCGTGTATGATGAACCTGAACTGTCAAACCACTATATGCAAGTGCTCATGAAGCCTCTGAAGCCAGGGCAATCACCTCGTACCAAATTCCTCGTCAAGGAATTGCTGTATGTGCCTAGGACTGTCTATCGCATTCTGACGAAGACAATAAGTCCCATCAAAGGACACGATTCTTCAGATGAAGAAATTGTTGGCATCATGAAGAATATGCTTTTCAATATCATACATGGCGTTCCCATAAACTTCCATGATTTCTTCATGAGGACTCTGGCCAACATTGCTATGTCACCATTTGAGCTGAAGCCTTATGCACCTTGGATTATGAGATTCATCAGGACAAGGTCTTCACTCAACTACAAGGCTGAAACTCTCAATCACTGCAGCTACTTGCCTCCTACTGAAGTCCTCAAAAGGACATTTTCCTCAGCTGAAGGCATTCGTCCATTGGATGGTCAATTGGATGGTCAATTCCGTAAGGCTGCTTCTTATTCCACCAATGATGACTCTGCCACACATGACTCTGCTGCTAATACTGCCAAGACAAATCCTCAAGCCACAGCACCCAGGGTGATGACTGATCGTGAGTTACTCCTCAGTCTTCATCAAAAGGTTGATCGCAATCACAAATGGGTCAAGCGTCAGTTTGGTTCAATTCTTCACAACATGACTGCCACATATAATGCAGTGAAGAAAAACCATTACTACCTTCATGAAACCCTCAACCGCACCTGGGCTGTTCTGTCTCAAGTATATAGTGCTGAAGATTTGAAGAACATGGGCCTCAAAGAAGAATTTGCCTGGTCGGCACCTCCGCCGAAGAAATTCAAGAAGGTCAAGGTTCCTTCTCTGGTGGCCAGTTCCTATTCTTCATCGCGCGACACTGATGAAAATGAAGACTTGGACGACACTGCAGCAGGCCCTACTTCAACAACCGACCCCAACAACAACACTGGCGCTCCTCCATCAACTTGAATATCTTCAGGGGCGTTAGTCCTCAGTTTCGATCCTTTTGGTCATTTGATGACAAAGGGGGAGAAATCTGAGTTAGTCTTCAAGCGGGTCTTTAATAAGGGCATATTTTTTTAAGTTGCAACTCTCGTTCTTCTGAAACTTTTATTGGATCGAGTTGTAATCTTAAACCCTATGGTGCTCGGTGCTCTGATACTTCGATACATGCTTGAGCTCTGATACTTTTGATGCACTATTCTGCATGCTTATTCCTCATTAATGTTATCGCACGCATGCTGAATTGCATCAGGCACCATATTTCATCATACATTTCAAATTCTTCAAATCATATATCAAATGCGTGTATGAATTACAAGATATAGGGGGAGATCTCCATGATTTAACTCTTCAAGTGTGCATTGCCTCAAAAGCAAATTCCTCACTATGCACAACTTCAGGGGGAGTTCTTCTATATCTTGCAATCAAATTCCTCAATATCAGTTTCTACACTTCATATATTTATCCCCGTTGAAAACTTAACCTATGTTGTCATCAATCACCAAAAAGGGGGAGATTGTAAGTGCATCTAGTGCCCCTTAGTGATTTTGGTGTATTGAAGACTTATAGGTTAAGCATCTGATGTGTTTATGCGTGTACACAGGTCTATAGGTCTATGAGGAGTTTGATATTTACAGTAAAAGTCGACCCCTAAAAATGAAGTTCTTCGACTGAAGACTTTGATATTCTGAAGACTTTCTGAAGACTTTGAAAGTGAAGAAATTGGTGTGACCTTAAAGACATGGTATTCGTTCGAGGAACGTGAAGCGTGAAGACTTTGTTTTCGTAGTTTCATTTTTCTCTTTCTTGAGTCATAGGAAACACCGTACTGTTAAAGGGGGTCAAGGAAATACTAAGGAGAAAATTTCCATGTGATGCTCAACTCAAATCCTACACCTACCAATCCCTTCGAGTGAAGCCATTGGAAATCTCATACAGTTCAGTCAATTTCTTCAGTGACAGAGACGCAGTTCTTCTGGTCACTGAGGACTTTGCTCTGACTGAGGAGTTAGGAATTCGCCAGTGCGAATTGCCTACACAGTGAGGAACATGATAGCCCTGAGGAATTTGTACTCCAAATTTCCGACCGTTGCTGTGCCACGCGCCAGCTGTCCTAAAATATCTTGTCCACCTAACGGTCATATCATTGAAGGGCATTTATGTCTTCTCATGTCGGGCTGCTCCCTAGGCTATAAATAGCCGCCCCCTACAACCACTAGCTGGTTGGCTGCTCCGCGTGAACTTGACACTTGTCATTTGAGAGCAACCCATCCTCCGAGGACTTTGAGCGAAAATCATCAAGTGAGGAAAATCCAAACCCAAACCCAGAACACCTACAAACCCAAAGTGATTGAGCATCACTGAAGAAATTGATCCTGCGTGGATCCGACGCTTGTTACCTTTGAAGACTATGCTTCTTCCAGACGGTTAGGCGTCAAGGTCTAGAGCATCCAAGAGGAATTGTGGATCGCCGAGTGACCAAGTCTGTGAAGGTTTGGAAGTCACCTGAAGACTTACCACGAGTGATTGGACGAGGACTGTGTGTCCTTAGTTCAAGGAGAATACGGTGAGGACTTGGTGTCCCGAGCTGCGTGCTCAGGACTGGGTGTCCGGCACTGTGTGTCCTCGAGTTTAAATACTCAGCCGCTCCAACCAGACGTACAACTGAGACATCAGTTGGAACTGGTCTACCAAATCATTGTCTTCACCAAGCTTACTGGTTCCATTTCCTCATTACTGTGTTGTCTGTTTGTTCATATCTGTGTTTGAAGACTTTGACTGAAGACTTTCACAAATTCCTCAGTTCAATTTCTTCAGTCTGTTTGTCTTCATCTAGAGTTATCATGTGCCTACGCTGTCTGTACTCTGTGTTTGTCTTCATTTCATCATGATGACCATGCATGTAATCTGTTATGTTTACTTCTGAGTACTTATTCCGCTGCTAGTATTTCTTCGCTAAGGAATTTCCTCACGAGCAAATTCCTCAGTGAAGAATTTCATAAAAATCGCCTATTCACCCCCCCTCTAGTCGATATAACGCACTTTCAATTGGTATCAGAGCAAGGTACTCCCTTGTTCTGTGTGATTTTGGTTTAACCGCCTGGAGTTTTAGTTATGTCGACCGCAGGTATGATCAAGGTCTCTGCTGGGTGTCCTACCTTTGATGGGACGGACTACCCCTACTGGAAGAACAAGATGCGCATGCATCTTGAGGCAATTGATAACGATCTCTGGTATGTTGTGGAAAATGGTGTTCCCTCCGTCTCACCCTCACTGAACGCTACCGATGTGAAGAGATTCAAGCAACTTGATTCCCAAGCGAAGAATATCATATGTGGCTATCTGAGCAAAGGACAGTATGGTAGAGTGAGTGCTTTGGAAATTGCTAAGCTTATTTGGGATAGGCTGTCCAAAGTCAATGAAGGAGTTTCAACTCAGCGTGATTCTCGAGTTGATGTTCTTCGCAATCTCTTCAACCGCTTCAAAAGACTCAACAATGAAAATGTTCAGCAAACCTTCGATCGCCTCACTGACATCTCAAATGAGCTTCAAGCACTTGGTGCCACTGACATCACCGACCATGAGGTGGTGAAGAAATTGCTGAGATCGCTTGATTCCTCATTTGACACTCTGGCACTAATGATTCAAGAGCGTGCTGATTACAAGTCACTTGACCCCGCTGATATCCTCGAGAGGCTAAACACTCATGAGTTCCAGCTTGCTGAGAAGAGAGATCTCTACGGTTCGAGCTATGGCAGATCACGTGCACTGAAGGCCAAGGTAGTATCTGAGTCCGAAGATGAAGACTCTGATAGCAGCCTTGGTGATCCTGAAGAACTAAGTCATGATCTGGCGCTACTTGTGAAGAAATTCCAGAAGTTCTCAAGACGTGGTCGTTTTGGAAAATCCTCAAGGAGCAATGATTCCTCAACCAGTGACTATAAGAAGAGGATTTGTCACAAGTGCAAGAAACCAGGACATTACATTCAAGATTGTCCTCAGTGGGAAAAGGAATCAAAGAAGAAGAAATACAAGGACTACAGTTCTGATGATGCGAAGAAAAAGAAGAAATCCTCAAAATCTTCATCATCAAAATCCTCGAAGTCTTCGTCCCACAAGAAGAGCAGCTCCAAGAAAGCTCGGGCATTCATTGGCAAGGAAATGGACTCTGAGGCTGAATCTGAAGAAAATGAGGAAGAGGAACAATCTGAAGACTCTGAGTCTGGTGTGGCGAGCCTAGCCCTCGCTACTGCATTCGTCAGCAAATCCATCTTCAACACTGAAGAAAGTGATCTCACCAACAAGGCTGACGAAGGCAGTGATGACTACGCTCCCACCTATTGCTTCATGGCAAAGGGTGCCAAGGGAAGAGCCAAGGGCTATGAATATGAGCATTATTCTTCAAATTATTATGTTCATAAGTCCTCGAAGAATTTCTCTGCTTATTCATATGCTTACCCTAACCCCTCTTATGTGAAACGAAATGGTTTGGCTGCTTTGCCACCATTCTCATATGGAGCTCGCAGAGTGATGAACTCTTTGCCACCCTTCAGATGTGGGTGGTGAAGAAAAAGAACTAATCTCTTCTGCAGGGTCAGGTCTCCAGACGTGCTGTAACGTCTGAAGAATTTGCTGGGGACCTGACAAAAATGCCTGAAAGGACGCAGGCTAACCATGATGAAATGAACTTTCATTTCACACGTCCTCCCTCTGTTTTATCGGTTCTACTGCTTGATGAAATTGATCTGATGAATTGTGATATCATATTCTTCACTACTGAAGTATATGAGGTTCGTAAGTTGCACTAATTCATCTGCAGGATGATCAACCCAAAGCCACTGAATGGGTACTTGATAGTGGATGTACAAATCACATGACCGGTGACAAGAATCTGTTGATGGATGCTCCCTTATCAGCATCACACATGAAGCATATCATCTTCGCTGATAAAAGCAAAAGTCAGGTATTGGGTCTAGGTAAGGTTGCTATCACAAAGGATCGACACATGGACAAAGTCATGCTTGTTGAGTCCTTAGGATACAATCTTATGTCTGTCTCAATGCTTTGTGATCTTGATATGGTTGTTGTCTTCGGCAAGTATCGTTGTGTTGTGATTATGGAATCTGACAAATCCAAAGTCTTCGAAGGCTTTAGGAGAGGAGACTTGTATATTGTTGATTTCTCTGCAGATTCACAACCTGCCGTGTGCCTACTTGCAAAAGCTTCAGAAGGATGGCTATGGCATCGGCGACTTGGTCATGCAGGCATGAGGAATCTGCACACGCTTGCGAAGAAGAAGCATGTCATTGGCATTGAGAATGTCAAATTCCTCAAGGATCACTTATGCGGTGCCTGTGAAGCTGGAAAGATGACCAAGGCCAAGCATCCAGCGAAGACTATCATGACCAATACTCGTCCATTTGAATTGCTTCACATGGATCTCTTCGGTCCTAACCATTATTCCTCTGTCTCTTATGAAGCATCTCAATATGGTTTTGTTATTGTTGATGATTACTCTCGTTACACATGGGTGCACCTTGTCTCTTACAAAACTGAAGTGCAGGAAGTCTTCAAACGATTTTCCTCGAGGTCTTCAACTAACTTTGGTGTGAAGATCAAGCACATCAGAAGTGACAATGGCACTGAGTTCAAGAATTCGGGTCTCGATGACTATCTTGATGAACTTGGTATTACTCATGAACTATCTGCTCCTTATACTCCTCAACAGAATGGCGTCGTGGAGCGCAAGAACAGGACTCTTGCTGAAATGGCTCGCACTATGCTCGATGAGTACAAAACCCCTCGTCGTTTCTAGGTTGATGCAATTGATACTGCGTGCCATATCATCAACAGAGTATATCTTCACAAATTCTTCAAGAAGACTGCCTATGAACTCCTCACTGACAAGAAACCCAATGTGAGTTATTTCAAAGTCTTCGGTGCTAAATGTTGGATTAGAGATCCTCATCACAACTCTAAATTTGCACCGAAAGCACATGAAGGTTTCATGCTTGGTTACGGAAAGGACTCGCACACCTACAGAGTCTTCAACAATGTTCTTCACAAGATTGTTGAAACTGTAGATGTGCGGTTCGATGAAACTAATGGCTCGCAAAGAGAGCACCTACCTTCTGTGCTAGATGAACTAGCACCTGAGGAATCGATCAAGCACAAGGCTACTGAAGATATCATTCCTACTGAAGAATCTGCTGAAGAATTCGTTCCAGAACGTGAAGAACATCAAACTGATGCACCTGAAGAAAATGCTGAGGAAATTGATGCTGAAGAAAATTCTGATCAAATTCCTCAACGGCAACCAACTCACCCTCGCATTGCAAAAGAAGTGCAAGTGGAGCAGATCATCGATGACATTAGAGCACCAGGTCCTCTCACACGCTAAAAAGCTTCACATCTATCTAACTTTTGTGGGCACTTTGCTTTTGTCTCTATCACAGAGCCCACTAAGGTAGATGAAGCATTTCTGGAGCCTGAGTGGATTCAGGCCATGCAAGAAGAATTACATCAGTTCAAGCTCAACAACGTATGGGAACTGGTCAATCGTCCTGATCCTCGCAAGCATAACATCATTGGTACAAAGTGGATCTACCGCAACAAGCAAGATGAAAATGGTGTTGTGGTGAGGAATAAGGCACGACTAGTAGCTCAAGGCTACACACAGGTTGAAGGAATTGATTTCGATGAAACTTTTGCACCTGTTGCTAGACTTGAAGCTATTCGCATATTACTTGCTTATGCTAACCATCATGATATCATCTTATACCAAATGGATGTGAAAAGTGCATTCCTCAATGGTAAGATTGAGGAAGAAGTATATGTTGCTCAACCACCAGGTTTTGAAGATCCAAAACATCCTGACAAAGTCTTCAGACTTAACAAGGCCCTCTATGGCCTCAAGCAGGCCCCACGGGCGTGGTATGACACATTGAAGGAATTCTTCATGAAGAAAGGCTTCACACCCGGTTCACTCGATCCCACTCTTTTTACTAAATCATATAATGGTGAGCTGTTTGTGTGCCAAATATATGTTGATGATATCATCTTTGGCTGTACTGACCAACGTTATAGTGATGAATTTGCCTATATGATGAGTGAAGAATATCAAATGTCTATGATGGGAGAATTGAAATTCTTCTTAGGTCTACAAATTCGTCAATAGCACAATGGGATATTCATATCTCAGGAGAAATACCTCAAGGATGTCCTGAAGAAATTCGGCATGCAAGATTGCAAAGGTCTCAAAATTCCTATGCCCACAAATGGTCATCTATGCACTGATGAAAATGGTACTGACTTCGATCACAAGGTATACCGCTCCATGATTGGCTCCTTATTGTACTTATGTGCATCTAGGCCAGATATAATGCTTAGTGTTTGCATGTGTGCACGATTTCAAGCTGCACCGAAGGAATCACACCATACGGGTGTGAAGCATATTCTTCGATATCTAGCTCACACACCAACACTAGGATTATGGTACCCCAAGGGCTCAGACTTTGACCTCATTGGATATTTTGATTCTGACTATGCTGGTGACCGTGTGGATCGCAAGTCAACATCTAGTACTTGTCATTTCCTCGGACGATCCTTGGTCTGTTGGTCCTCGAAGAAACAGAACTGCGTATCACTGTCTACTGCTGAAGCTGAGTACATTGTTGTTGGTTCTTGCTGTGCTCAACTACTGTGGATGAAGCAAACACTCAAGGACTATGGAGTCAACGTGAAGAATGTGCCTCTCCTCTGTGACAATGAGAGTGCCATCAAGATTGCTCACAACCCAGTTCAGCACTCGAAGACAAAGCACATTCAGATTCGTCATCATTTTCTTCGCGATCATGTGTTGAAGGGCAACATTTCTATTGAGCATGTGAAGACTGGAGAACAGCTAGCCGATATCTTCACTAAGCCCTTTGATGAGAAGAGATTTAGCAAGTTGCGGTGTGAGCTAAATATCTTAGAATCTTTGAATGTACTTTGAAAATGCACTCATCCTAACACTTATGCATAATTGACGACTTAGATGTGCAACACATGAAGAAATGTTTTTCTTCAATCAATGAAGAATAACACTCTAAGTGTGAAGAAATTAATGAAGAATTTCATTCTCAGAACCCTACGACAATTGTACGCGGTGTCTGAAATCATCATTCTTATACGGTGGGTCACGCCACCACAAAAGTTGAAAATCTTCAATTTGAGTTTTTTCTCAACTTTTGAAATTCTTCAGTTTTTCAAATTCTTCAAACTTTACAAAGTCTTCACTTGTGCCGTCGTTTTTCTTCATTTGCTATATATATATATGAGTTTATGTCCTCTACAGCATTCACTTATAGCTATTTCTTCAAGTTGGAATTTTTTTTCTCTGCTAAGTGAATGTGATCGGACCCTTCCCCTCTATGCTATACTCAATCCAGTCTATTCACAAATTCTTCATGTGCGTTCTATTTGAAACTTGTTCAAATTCTTCACTGTGTCCTTGTCAGCTGAAGAAATTGCGAACGGAACGTTAAAACTAATCTTAACCAAACCTTCGGTTTTGCCGCGCAATCCGTTCCACTTCCCACGATGGATTATTTTACTCACCCACGATCTTACACGATCTCCACTACACAGTACGTGGGTGACACATGTCAAGTGAAGGAGAACGGCCAGGGGCATGTTAGTCCTAAATCTTCGGACGAGCAGTTTTTCACTGCGGCTATAAATACCCCTCCGTTGCCATCCTCACTTCCTTTACCTCGCTCGAGCTCTCCAAACCCTAGCGCCGTCGCTACTCCATCATCGCCGGTGAGGAAAAGCTTCACTGCCTCGACCTCATCGCCGACGTACTCGCGCCGACAGCGGAAATCTTCACCTCCGCCGCCGCCGTAGACGTCTTCCTCCGCCAAGTTAGGGCGTGGAAGATCTGCAATGACGAACTTCACTGTTCCAACTCACAGTTCGTCGTGTTCTTCATTCAGGGTAATTAAAAGCTATTTTTACTGCCCTCTTTGATTCGAAGTTTTTCTACAAAATCTTCAAAGGTGTTTTCATTCTTCAAATCCCCACACACAAAACACCTCACTTATTCTCTATTCTTGATTCATTTCCCTAAGTCTAAATTTCTTCAAGATTCCTCAGTTGTGTGGATTCTCAATCTATACAACTCTGGAACCTAAGATATATATGGATCTTAGTGAAATTCCTCAAGACGAATCTGGTCAAACTCCTCAAAACTTGTTCTTTATGAAAAACCCTCTGAGAACGCATATGACCTCTTCAAATTCCTCGCAACTATACTCTGTTCACAGGTACACATGTCCGCTGCTGAATCCTTAGGTTCTCATCAACTTAACTCATTTGCAGCGTTCCTCGAAGAAAAGTTGCATACTTCTTCAGAGAATTCCATTGTTCAAATTCCTCATCTGAAGAAAATGGCTGAAGGTAAAAGGCCGCAGAAAGGAGGAAAGAGACCAGAGGTCATGACTGCATTTGAAATCCCTGAGGACATTTATGCTGGGTACTGCACACCTCCTGAAGAAGATAGAAATCAGCGCAAGGTGCGCATACAGAAGATTGAAAGGAGATGGGCAAGAGAATGGAGGGAGTACAGATATGTTACTCCTAAGTACATGAAGAAATTCGCCGTAAACCCTCCATGTCAACGCCCTCCATTGGCACCTGGCCAAGTGGCTGATCCCTCTAGCATCAGAAGAGGTGAGGAATTTCCTCAAGAATGGGCCAAGCGCCAGCGTAAACTGCAAAAGCAAGCAAAAGAAGCAGTGAGGAAATTCAATGAAGAATCTGCTGCTGCTGCTGCCACTGAGACTTCTGCCAAGCCGAGGAAATCAATGATGAAGAAGCCTGCTCGTAAGCCAAGTGCTTCACCTTCAATGCCCTCACGGCCAAGTTCCTCAGCTGCGCCCTCACGGCCAGAATCTTCAAAGCAAATTCCTCATGCTGCTCCTGCTCCCACAAAGTCCTCAGCTCCTGTGCATCTGGCCTCATGCCAAAGGACAACTGGCATCTCTATTGCCTCTGGTGTCTCAGCTAGTTCCTCAGCTGCACCAAAATCCTCAGCTGGACCCTCGTTACTGAAGAAAAAGGCTACCGCTGGATGCGGAACTCGCCCAAGTCCAAAGAAGCAGGTGGTCTTCACTATGCCCTCTGATGATGATGAAGCTGATGAAGAAGAACTCGCTGAAATCATCAGAGACCGCCAAGAAAGGGCTGCTAAAGCCAAAGGCACACCTGTGCCCCTGCTTTTGGATCCAAAGGCGATCCTAGACTATATTGATCTATGGCACAAGGATCCCAACACTCCTATGCCTGATTTCAAGCTGACACCTGGCCAAAGTCACATGCTGACTCACTTCATCCAAGAGGAGAAGTGGAAATATGATAGGTCCAGAGAGATCAAGAAATCCCAGTACCGCAAAGAGAAGCTGCTGAAGAAAAATGTTCTCAAAATGAATCCTAAGGAACTTGTCAAAATGCAGGCTGAGATCGAAGCCCTGAGCGACAACTTTGACTCGTACTATGCTGATTGGCAAGGAGCCAAGGTCAGATTTGTGAGACTGACTGATACCTTCACCAAGGGTACTGCCTCAAAGCAACAAATTCCTCAAGCTGAAGCATCTGTTCAACAAACTGAAGAACATGCCAGCACCGCTGATGAAGTTCAGGCTGCTGAAGAAAATGCTAGTTCCAAGGCTGATGACTCTGCTCCAGCCGTTGATGAAATTGCCAGGGCATCCACTAGTGGTGCGCCTGAAGAAAATGAAGAGACCAGGGCAACTTCATCAGTTGTGCCTGAAGAAAATGAACCAGATTCCTCAGCTCCACCTGCACCAACTCCAACTCCAGTTCTTCCCTCTGCTTTAGATGTGAAGAAAACCAAGGCTGCCGAGCGAGCTGCAGTGAAGAAAAGGAAAGCATCAAGTGCTTCAGAATCTTCAGTCCCAAAGAAGATGAAGCCCATGACCAGCTCATTTGCCAATCCAATTGATGCTGTTCCTATCTCCTCCATGCCATCAAAGGACCTTGTTCCTTTTGGTGAAGATTATGAGATACCAAGTGGATCAGATGAAGAAACTCAGTCTGCTGCTTCCTCAGAGCAGATTGATGAAGAAATTGAAGTGGATACAATCCCTTCAACCCCGATAGTCTCATCACCAATGCCTCAGTTTGATGCTGAAGAGGCTGGTGTTGAAGAAATTGATGATGAAGATGTGGATATTGGAAACACAACTCCAGTAATGAATGACGACTTTTGGGAAAGTCAGCATCCCAATTCCCCACTCTTCACTCCCCTGCAGCAAATTCCTCACTCTCCTTCACCAACCGTAAAATTGGGCTCTGATGCAACTCATCCCACTGCTTCTGTGAATGAAG